>OY744615.1:37277562-37380888 GCA_963556255.1 Allolobophora icterica
CCATACATAGAGTACGGTCAAGGTGAAACAAGATGCGTGGGTGGCCTCTATCGTATACAGCCATTCCCGCGTCCTTTTTCGGACGTTCATTTTATAGCGCTGCTCTGGTGACGAATTAAGAATGCTGTTGGATGTATATGTGACCGCGACACAATCCCTGGACGACGTGTCTCGCTGCCGCCCTACTACACCTTCCGGCGCATCGACTTTTTGTGTTCCGGATTAAATGGACGTCTGAGCTGAGTCTATGATTTAGGTTCTGTATAGTTGGAAGCATTTGTGAGAAGGACAATGATCCAACAACGCCCACTCGTTCCATCTCCCCTGCTGTCTGAAGGCCGCTTCGTTTTCTTTCTATAGCTGACAACGGCCTTTTCAGAGCGCTAATAAAGCGGCGCATTAATTAATATCAAAACGCTGCGGATACGTAGCACAAATACTATTATTGGCAGGTACATGTGTACATCACAATTCGTGCATTCATAGTGAATTAACGACGACGTCGCTGTTTTGATGGCAGGTAAATGACAATGAATGGCATTGTTTGGGAATTCATACTAAATTCCAAACATTCGTCTTCCTGCCAACCGTGAGACCCAGTGGCGCGCTGGATCTCTAATCGACATGCTGTCGGTTTGTGTCTACTTAGCAGACTCCCTGTAACGTCGACCTTGGACACGTTGTTTGTTCACGTGTGGCTCTCGCACTAAGCGCAATATATTTGCTGTATCGGCGTAAGCTGGGATGCTAAAGGTAAATACTGCGATGTACCTACTGGCCCCGTGTCCAGGACCTTGGGATTCGTCAATAAACGAGTAGGGGCCAAATAGCAGGACTGAGCACCCTCTCCACCTTCCACTGGGGCACTATTAGGCCTGTAGGGACCTGGGAACTTTGCTTCTTCGTTCTCGCATAGGAGCCTGTATAAATGTCATAGCCTTCAATCAAAACTCGCTAGAGTGCTCATTAAGAAAGGAAGGTCGTGATGACTATTTATTTCAACACACACATGTAGGACCTCTTCAGTCAATCCTTTCATGACAGCCTATTAACTGACATGCCATCAAAGCTACTACAGTTGCACAGACCGCTCGCTCGCTCGCTGCCATCCTGCTATAATGCTAATGAACCACGAGGTACTGCAAGCATAAGAGTATTTGTCGAGGGTACGAGGGGTACCAATACCTAGTGTTTAATCTAGTCCCCCTCTTCTGGGAGGGGAAACAAGGTTTCTGGGGGGACCAACGAATTTACACATGACTTTTTGGTAATTTCATCCATCTTAAAAGAGTTTAAAGAGTGTTTTTTTAAAGACATTCGTCCAACTTTTTAGACTTTTTCTATTTTTCTATACGAATCACTCTCTCAAAAACGTTGATGAACTTTTCTGTAGGAATTCATCTCTCAAAGAGTATATTACTCACCTTCTCGGGGGTGGGGAGAAGCATCTATCCTGGGGGGATTTTCCCTCCCAAAGGGTCTCTACATTATAACATTGCTGGCCTCTGGGGGGACTTCAAGGGGGAAAACTTCAATCCTGGGGGAATTCCCCCCCAAATGGTGTCTAGATTAAATATTGGCAATACCCCGACTTTGGACTGGAGGATACCGTACCCCCACTTTTCCATCCTATAGAAGAAACAATGTCGATTATTATTTTATCGGAGGAAGGCTTTCAGTTGAGTCCCGAAGACTCAAAACAGTTACCGAAAATCATCATCATCGTGATCACCATCACCACTGTCATCTTCATTTCTTATGATAATTGTTATTGTTGTTGTTGTTGTTATTATTAATATTTATTATTGTTCTTATTATTGTTACTAATGTTAGGCATTGCGCACAAACGGCCCCATTATAATTGTAATTTAACTGTCGCGAAATGGAAACGTTGCGAAATTGGGTACCCCTCTCGCACTTTCTAGATAAGGTTACGCCTGTAGATGTAAGTATACCGAGGCCGCTGGAGACGGCGTAGCGTCGCATGGCTATGCATGATTGCCCAGGCCTTGAAGACTAAGAAGGAAGTAACAGAGGCTGTGTTTTATATGAGGCATGGAATGTGCGCTTCCCATGCTAACTGCTTGGCGTTCTATGACAATCTACATCAATCCCTTGTTTCCGTTAGGTAAGTATTCGGTGGACTATGAGAATGGTATTTCTTGGACGTGGAATACCTCTCTCTCTCTCTCTCTCTCTCTCTCTCTCTCTCTCTCTCTCTCTCTCTCTCTCTCTCTCTCTCTCTCTCTCTCTCTCTCTCTCTCTCTCTCTCTCTCTCTCTCACTCTCTCCCTCCCTCCCTCCCTCCCTCTGTCTGTCTGTCTGTCTGTCTGTCTCTCTCTCGCTCTCTCTTTCCCTTGCACTCTTCAGAAAGCCAACAGTCCCAAATATTTAGGATGGGGACACCCAAGGAAGAGCACAATAATAATTATAGTCCATTACGTTCAATTTTATTTGTAAGACAGTCACGCCACGGAGTGAGATCAATAATAGTATTGGCTGTGTGTCAGTCAGTGGGATGTTATGGTGCGGATGAAAATATTCTCATGACTAAAGTTGTCACAATATTTGATGACACACGCGCCCGCACTCACGCACGCATGGAAACACGCGAACACCTGGACACCTACACCTACACACTCATATAAATATATATATATATTTGTTTATATGAAGCATATATATATATATATATATATATATATATATATATATATATATATTACAATTGTAACCAGATGAAGACAACACTGACCCGGAAGAGAGCATATTTCTGAAGCAATGCCTATATATATATATATATATATATATATATATATATATATATATATATATATATATATATATATATATATATATATATATATATATATATATATATATATTAAGCATACACACATATATACAACATATATGCATACACCTATATACAAGGGAAAAAATGATATATATAGGCATTGCTTCAGAAATATGCTCTCTTCCGGGTCAATGTTGTCTTCATCTGGTTTCCACCTAACACGGAAACTTTCCCAACAGCTAACCTGACGCGTGAAGATTTATTGCGACTGAGGTGAGCACCGGTGAGTAAACCGGTCGCTCTCTTGAGCAGTGCTGCTAAATCTTCACCATTTTCGTTTGCCTTACACTCAAGCATCCGTTTTAGAACAATTCCATTGTCATCTTCGAGGAGCTTTCCTGAAGTAGGCGATATGCTGGCCTAAGTGTAAAATTGTAATAAAAGAATGGGATGATGCAGCAACTCAAGCAGAAGATGTGAATCAGACACGTGGGAGGAGGATTGTATAGAGTTCGATTGAAATACTCACAGAAAACGGGATCAATGTAACGCATTTCACATCTTTCTCCGGTCCAGTTGGGCGCACAACTGTTGAGAGAACAGACAAACAATGGATAGCCTTATCACAGCTCAAAACAATCAAATGGTTTGCCATGGTTCGGCGAATACAATAGCGGGCGAAAAAGTTCTTTGACGTATTGGATATTGATGTATGTATGCATGCATGTACGTATGCATGCATGTGTGTATATACGAATGAAAATATGACGTTTCACAGTGTTGCTATACTTCGTAGCGTGATTGAACTACTTTATTAATTGCAGTAGTGTCATGTAATGTAATGTATTTCCATTATAATAATAATAATAATATTTATTCTTTAATTAAGCGCCTGCAAACGCACTGCGCTGTACATGTACATGTTATGCGATAAATCTTAACTACTAACAGAACAGACAGCCTGCAATACACGGCGCAAATTGCAGCCTACAAAGCATGTCCGCCTATGGGACTCGATCCTTGTACCTCTCACACTCTACGCCAGATGTTATCCAATGCGCTTTAACTTCTGTAATGTAGTTTACGCAGTGTATGTTGTGTAGTGTAGTACTGTATACTTGTACATCTAAGCTCTTATAGAGCGCATTTAAAAAATCTCAAAAAGGTCAAGTTCATTGTCACGCAGTGCAATGTATTGTGGCGTAGTGTAGTGAGTGTAGCGCAGTGCAGTAAATGTAACGTGGTGTAGTGAGTGTAGCGTAGTGTAGATAGTAGCGTAGTGCAGTCTGCGTAACTTAATGTAGTTTGCACATCATGGTGTAGTGAGTGTATTGTGGTGCGTGTAGCCTAGTGTAGTGATCGAAGAGTAGCATAGTGAATCGTAGCGTAGTGTAGTCCTACCTGCATCCTGACCGTCTCATTCCATTGTGTAGTTCAATGGCAAAGCAGGATCCTCCATTCAGACATTTCGCCTCCTCTTCCTCGAAGTCCCAGCACAACTTCCGGTGAGAAGCGACGTCCTCTGGCGACGTCGTTGAGGACGGAAGTAGTGGAACGTCGTTTATTTCCGGTTCCGGCCAATCATTTCCGGTGTCCATATACGGCGACGAGCGACAGTATCTACATCGCCGGCGCCCGCAGCCATCTTGATTAAAGAACAAGGAAGAAGATTCACATAAATTTCACCATCGTCGTCGTCGTCATCATCACCGCGTTCTTAGAAGCTTTTCTTTCATCATTGTCAACGTTATCATCATCATCGTCGTCGTCGTCGTCGTCATCATCATCATCATTTTGTATCTGCACAATTATTGTTTCCATTTTCGTCAAATATGTCGATGAGTGGAATCTGATGTTTGGATTTTGTCGTCATTATCATGGCGTTATTGTTGGTTTTCGTGTTGCTGTTGTTGTTGTGTGAAAGAGAAGGAAGCGACCTCTATCGACCTGACAAGGCTTCTGGTTATTATTATCCCGATTATTGATTTATGCTGCGCTGCGCCATTGAGTGTGTGCGTGCCTCTCTCTGTGTATGTCCGCCTGTATGTCTATATGCCCGTTTGTGTGCCTTTCTGTGTGCATGCTTGCGTCTCTCTGACTGTGCGTCTCTGCCTGTGTGTATCTACGCGTATGTATCTCTGTGTCCGTCTGTCTGTCTGTCTGTGTGCATGTGTGTACACGTCTCTCTATGTGTCCATTGTCTGTCTTAGTGTGTGTTTGTGCGTCTATCTATGTCTGTCCGTTTGTCTCTGTGTACATATGTCTTTGTGTCCGTCTTAGTATCTGTGTGTATGTGTGTATGCCTTTGTGTCTGTCTGTATGCTGTGTATAGGTCTGCGTGCATTTGCATGCATGTTTGTGCCTGTGTGTCTCTATGTCTGTGGGTGTCTGCCTGCATACATTTATACCAGCCTGCCTGTGTATGTCTGTGTTATGTCTGTGTATGTCTGTGTATGTCTGTGTATGTCTGTGTATGTCTGTGTATGTCTGTGTATGTCTGTGTGTGTGTCTGTCTGTCTATATGTCTGTCTGTCTGTCTATCTGTCTGTCTGTCTGTCTGTCTGTCTGTCTGTCTGTCTGTCTGTCTGTCTGTCTGTCTGTCTGTCTGTCTGTCTGTCTGTCTGTCTGTCTGTCTGTCTGTCTGTCTGTCTGTCTGTCTGTCTGTCTTACTTCGACAGATCTGGTCAATGGCCCGGAAGAACACGGTCTGGACGAAACGCATGAAGGACTGGAGTCGCTCAACGATTCCAGACGTCGCCTGGAGTCCTCTTCCGTGGTCGACGTACATCTTCCAGCTGACTCTGCCACCCCCTTCGCCAGAGAATACTTCCTACGAGTCCAGCAGACGACTTCTTCCACTTCCTGTCTCAGCAGCGGTGTCCCATCGATGAGAGATCGCGATCCGTCGCTGCGGCCTTAAAATAGTCCGTTTCGTCCTTTTAGGCGCTCCTCCCGACGTCTGGCGGAGAATAATTTTATTTGTCAGTCGGCCGCTAGGTGGCCGAAGCACTTCCGCCTCGATCGGTCGTCGTCAGTGACACCAGAGGGCGCGCCGATCTCCCGGATGTCGGCGTTGGCTGTGTAGTGTGTACGGCTATCGAAGCACTCCTCTGAAAGTTAACGGAAAGGTTGGCGCACTATAAATGCCGATGGAGAGCCAGACTCACGCGCCTGCGCCGCGACATACACCTGCGACGCATGCGCGGCCGGCATATGGATCAGGTCATCGGGTCAGTTTCATCCGCCGCATCCGTCTCAGCCCCCTCCCCCGCTCAGTCATGTCATCGGATAGTGACCCGTATAGTTCAGACGGAGCTGAACGATAAGGGAGCTATATAAATCAGATAACTTTAAAGAGCCGCCGCCTTCTCTTATGTATCCTTGTCTTCCTCCTCGTATTTTATGATTTCGCTCTTTCAATTTCTCTTCTCATTCCTCTTGTTATTCCTCTACGTCTTCCTCTTCCTATTACTCTTCCTATTGCTTTTCCTATTCCTGTTCCTATGCCTAATCCTCTTCCTCTTCCTATTCCTCTCCCTAGTTCTCTTCCTATTCTGCTTCTTATTCCTATTCCTCTTCCAATTCCTATTACTCTTCTTCTTCCTATTCCTCTTTCTATTCTTCTTCCTCTTCCTATTCCTCTTCCAATTCCGCCTTTTATTCCTATTCGTCTTCCTATTCATCCTCCTTTTCCTATTCCTATTCCTTTTCCTCTTCCCATTCCTCTTTCTATTCTTATTCCTCTTCCTATTCCTCTTACCATTCCTATTCCTCTTCCCATACATCTTCCAATTCCTCTTTCCATTCCTCTTCCCATTCCTCTTCCCATTCCTCTTCTAATTCCTCTTACAATTCCTTTTCTTATTCCTCTCCTTCCTCTTCCTCATGCATGTCTTCTCCCACTTCCACTTAAGGAATTTAAAGTCACTGGTGTGGATCTTGCCCTGCATTATCTCACCTCTTCTTACACTTCACCTCCTGTTCTCTAAGTATGTAAGCTGTCTCTATTTGCAGCATAAAGAGTAACAGAGTTCGAGAAGTAGGTGTACATTTCGATATGAAACGAATTTGCCAAGTTTGGCGAAAAATAATAACTAGAAAAAAAGCTAACGAGACTAAAACCGTCCGACTCATACAAAGACAGCCAACAGCACCTAACTTAACCAGTCTTTTCCTGCCTTGCCTCATCTTAACTTACTTTACGCAGAAGGGGAGAAACTTAGTAGCATCAGCTGAACAGGGTTTTCAGACTGTTTCTGGCCCAACTGACGTCATCGATTGTTTCCGTCATTTGTCTTAATGCGACAAGTGTCAGATTTAGCATCGCCAGAGATTTCTCTCGCCAGCTGCAGGACCAGCATCGACTACAGACTGTTACGCGTCTAAAAGCAGAGAAAGCCGACGTGACAACAATGACGGTCCGAGACAATTGCTTGACTTCTCACAGCCCTTCTGACATTATACTCGGGTGTCAGACGTTCTCGAAAAATTCAAAGGTGTCATCCGATCTTCTACCTGAAGACCTTTCAGAATTGGACAACGGATTCCTGCTCTTTCGCACAAAGCAATTTTTACCAAGGAATTTCTGCGTCATGCACGCACCCACCGACACACACACACACACACACACACACTCGCACACATACATGCACACTTGCACATACACCTACACCTACAAACACACCTACACACACATCTAAACACATACATGCATAAACACCTACAAGTAAACAGACAACTACACACTATGCTTGACTATGCTCACGGAAAAGACTGACCGACTCAGAGCCTCCACATCAGATGCTCCTCCACCGACGTTTACCACAACGTCTTCTGCTTTTAATGATTTCCGACCCATATTGGACTCGGACCTTCGTACAGTTCTTTCATCAGTTAATTTAAATTCTTGTGAATTAGATCCTCTTCCCCCTTTCATTCTTAGTGACATTTTAGATGATTTTGCTCCATTTCTGCTTTATCTCTTTAATAGGTCCCTCTCTGAAGGTTGTGTCCCCGCCTCGCAAAAGCGGGCCATTGTTTTCCCCTCACTCAAGAAGCCCAATCTTGACACAAACCTCTGCCAAAACTACCGTCCAATCTCTAATCTATCATTTCTATCTAAAACCCTTGAACGCCTTGTCTCTCTTCAACTTCTTCCCTATCTGGAACAATCTGGGCTTCTACCTCCCTTTCAGTCAGGTTTTAGGGCTCACCACTCCACTGAAACTGCCCTCCTTTCCTTGCTTTCTGAAATTTATTCAGCTGTTGATAGGTCCGAACTCACCCTTCTGGCACTATATGATGTCTCTGCAGCCTTTGACATGGTGGACCACACCATTCTTCTACAGCGTCTTGAGACCTCTTGTGGTCTGAAGGGCCCCCCTCTCCAGTGGTTCCGGTCATACCTGTCTGATCGCACTCAGATGGTTATCTCTGGTGAATCTAGAACTCTGTGGGTCCCTATTAAACTCGGTGTTCCGCAGGGCTCTGTTCTGGGCCCTCTCCTCTTTATTTTGTACACGGCTGGTATCCCCTCTCTCTTCCCCATCCATGGGGCTTCAGGCCATCTCTTTGCTGACGATGTCCAGGCTTATGTCCATGGGCCTCCTTCCTCTCAACTTCTTCTTGTTCAGCGCATCGAAGCTCTTTCTCGTGATCTTCATACCTGGATGTCTTGCAATCGCCTCTCCCTCAATTCGTCAAAAACCCAGTTTATCTGGTTTGGCACTCCTCAGCAACTTAAAAAACTCGACTTTGCTGTGCTGTCTCAAAGGTTTCCGCTTTTCACTTTCTCGTCTAGCGTTCGTGATCTAGGAGTGACCCTTGACAATTCTCTCACCTTTACTGAACACATTTCCAAACTCACTCGCACTTCCTATTTTCACCTAAGGCGCCTTAGAGCTATCCGTCGCTCTCTGTCATCTCCAATTTTCACTTCAATTGTCCATGCATTTGTCTGCTCTAGACTTGACTACTGCAATTCCCTCCTCATTGGTCTTCCCAAAGTCCGTCTTGCTCCTCTTCAGTCCGTTCTCAATGCTGCTGCTAGATTAATTGCCCGTCTTCCTCGATTCTCTCATATCACCACCTTTATGGCAGAAGAACTCCACTGGCTCCCGCTTTCTGCCCGCATCCAATTTAAGGTCCTCATCCTTGTCTCTAAGGCTCAGCTTGGTTTCGCTCCAAAATATTTATGTGACTTATTTCATCGCCCTCACTCTGCGGCTTCTCTTCGTCCTCTTCGTTCTTCTGACCGTTTGGACCTCCTCGTTCCCCGTGTCAGGACTTCACTGGCTCAATCTAGGTCGTTTGCTTCCATTGGCCCTGCTCTTTGGAATGGGCTTCCTCCGTTTGTTCGTTCTTCTATTCTCTCAGGTATCGTCTCTTCCTCTTTTACCTTTCTTAAAACTTGCTTTTTCTCTCGGGGTCTATCGCACTGGGAGCGCTTCTGAATGGCCCTCCCGCTAGAAGCGCTTTATAAATATCCGAATACAATACAATACAATACAATACAATACACACACACATACACATACAAGCACACATACATACACATACAAGCACACATACATACACACACCTACACATACATAAATGCACACAAACCTACACCTACACACGTATCTACACACACCTACACACACATACATGCACACACCTACACCTATGCGCCACACCTACAAACACACACATACACACGCCTACACACATACACACATCTACGCCTACGCACATACACCCCTACACACACCTACACACACCTACACAAACATACATACACACACCTACACACACCTACAAACATACACACACCAACACACACCTACAAACACACCATACACACACATACATACTCACATACGTACACCTACGCGCACACACCTACAAACACACACACATACATACACACAAACACACACACATACACACACACATGGGCAAATATTCCCATATTTATATATTATATGGACGTCTGCCCATATGTATGTGCATGTGTCTATGTGTGTGTCTCTGGTTGGACGTATAAATATGTTTCATCTATTGTACCTTTAATGTAGACGGATTAATGACAACGCTCGCCTGTCGGGTGATTTGTAGGCCTAGGCCCACATCATGGCATTGTTCTTTCTGTCTTTGTCTGTCTTTCTCTTCGTCTCCGAGTCTGTCTGTCTGTCCGAGTGTGTCTATATGCGCCTGTCTGTACGTCCATCTGTCTGTACGTTTGTGTGTTTGTTCGTCTCTCTCTGGCTCCCTGATTCTGCGTCTGTCCGCTCACCTGTCTGTCTGTCTGTCTGTCTGTCCATCTCTCCGTCTGTATGTCTGTCCGTCTGTATTTCTGTCTGTCTGTCCGTCCGTCTGTCTGTCTATCCGTCTGTCTGTCCGTCCATCTTTTCTTCTTTTCGTCTGTTTGTCTGTCCGTCCGTCCGTCCATATGTTTGTCTGTCTGTCTGTCCGTCCGTCCGTCCGTCTGTTTGTCTGTTCGTCTGTCTGTCTGTTTGTCTGTCTGTCTGTCTGTTCGTCTGTCTCTCTGTGTGTCTGTTTGTCTGTTTGTCTGTCTGTCTATCTGTTTGTTCGTCCGTCCGTCTGTCTGTCCGTCCGTTCCTCTGTTCGTCCGTCTGGTCTTTGGTATCAGCATCGATTGTTTCCAGTGGAGCAGTTGGTCCGTAGATCCGACCTGTCGCATCGTCCGGTCATTCCACTGACGACTACGACAAGTACTCCCACGCACATCTACCTCCCTCCACATCTACCTCCCTCCACATCCACCTCCCTCCACATCTACCTCCCTCCACATCTACCTCCCTCCCTGCCTGTAATTTCCCCGTCCTTCCCTTCCACCCACCCACCCTCCTTCCCTCTCGCCTGTACCTGATCCGCTGCCACTGTCGCCCACGCACGCAAGCAAGCAGCTGCTAACGACGGCGGTGGGAGGGAGGCTAAGGGAGCGCCAGACACCTCTGTCGATACACCTTCGCTCGCTGTAGGGTCCTTGTGGACGGTCCGGGTAGGGACATTGCTGTGCGTCGCGTCGGTAACGTAATGTAAAGTAAAAAAATCGTCAAAATTTATCAGGGAAAGACACCAGTTCAATCGCCGGCGCTTTGTCAAAACATTCTGCAAGAGCCAGGTTGCTGGGTCAGTTTTGATGCCAATGTGGAGACCGAGAGGAGTCAGACCATGAGGTCGTAGGGTCAGACCATGAGGTCTTAGGGTCAGGCCCATGAGGTCTTAGGGTCAGGCCCATGAGGTCGTAGGGTCAGACCATGAGGTCGTAAGGTCAGACCATGAAGTTGTAGGGTCAAACCATGAGGTCTTAGGGTCAGGCCCATGAGGTCGTAGGGTCAGACCATGAGGTCGTAAGGTCAGACCATGAGGTCGTAAGGCCACGACCGTTTATTATGTCTTTGGTATTGCAAGGATGATAAAGAAAGGGAATTGTGGTGTAGGTGGTGGTGGTTCTGGTGGAGGTGATGGTGGTGGTGGTGGTGGTGGTGGTGCCACCATCACCTCCATAACCACCACCTTGTAGGCGTGTGGCCTACAAGGATCACGTGCACGCACCTGTCTTGGATTCTCGGATCGTAAATTTAGACGAGATCTCAATTATTCGCGAAGAACTCTCCGGACAATTGAACGTCCGTTCATTCGGCATCGCTTTGTTCTCTTCCGTTTGTTCTCATCACATTCTTCATGTTCTTCTTTATGTGTTATTCCCCTTCTCCTACTCCCCTCCTCTTCCTCCCCCTTCACCATCATTCCTCCCTCCTGTCTTCCGCCGCTTCCTCTTCCTTCTCTTTCTCTTTCTCCACTCTTCTTGCTCTTCTTCCTCCTCCTCATCTTCTTTGTACTGCTTCGAGTCATCTTACTCCTCCTTCTCATTCTCTTGCACCTCCTCCCCTTTATCTTGCTTCTGCTACCTCCTCTTCTTTCTCCTCCTGTTCTTCCTGCTACTCTTCCTTCTGATCCTCCTTCCTCCCCTCTTCCGCCCTTCCTCTTCTACCCCCTCTTCATCTTCCTCCTCCTCTTGTTCTACTTCCTTCTTCTCTTCCTCTTCATCCTCCTCTTCATCTTTCTCCTGCTCCTCTTCTTCCTCTTCCTCCGTCTCTTCTCTGCTTCTTTTGGCCTGTTTATTGCATCATTCTTCCGGTTTCTATGTTATCTTTATTCTGGTGCTTATTTACAATGTCGCATTTCGACCATCACCACCTACACCGGAATCAACCACAATTCACTTCCTGCTCTAATGAATCGATCTTCTTCTTTATCATCGTCTTCTTTTTCTTCTTTCTCTTCGTGTTCCTTCCTCTTCTGCTTCTTCTTCTGTTCCTCGCCATCGATTTCTTCATCGTCAATCAACATCTTCTCCTGATTCGCATTCTTCTCATTCTTATTCGCGTACATCGTATTCTTCTTCTTCTTCTTCTTCTTTTTCTTCTTCTTCTTCTTCTCCTCCTCCTCCTCCTCCTCCTCTTCTTCTTCTTCTTCTTCTTCTTCTTCGCATTCTTCTTCTTCGCATTCTTCTTCTTCTTCTTCTTCTTCGCATTCTTCTTCTTCTTCTTCTTCTTCTTCTTCTTCTTCTTCTTCTTCTTCTTCTTCTTCTTCGCATTCTTCGCATTCTTCTTCACATTCTTCTTCGCATTCTTCTTCGCATTCTTCTTCGCATTCTTCGCATTCTTCTTCCTCCTCCTCCTCCTCTTCCTCCTCCTCCTCCTCCTCCTCTTCTTCTTCTTCTTCGCATTCTTCTTCGTATTCTTCTTCGCATTCTTCTTCGCATTCATCATCATCTTCTTCTTCCTCTTCATATTCCTTCTTCTTCAGCTTCTTCCTTTCTTCTCCTCCTCGATCTCTTCATCCGCCATCAGCATCATTGTCTTCTTCTTCTTCGCATGCTTCTGACCCTAATCATCGACATCAACACCATTGTCGCATTAAGATCACCATTTCTGCATGACAAACAGGGACAAGGCTCATAACACCGCATGTGCCCGAAACAATCCCATCTCCACCAACCACACCCCCAGAATCTGTTGTACATATCGGTTGTGTCGAATGACTGAGTACAGTCGCCTCTTTCCTCTGTTGACCATATTCAACGCTTGACCTTCCTAGGTCAGGGTATCATGACATATGGACTAGATCCGATATCTTCACTGTGCCTGTGTGCGAGGCTGACCTATAGATTATGAAGCACAACTACCTCCAACATTTTACACCCTGCAAACGAACGCAGAGCGTAACTTCCGTCCTTCAAGTCAACCCAAGAGATCAAATTGAAGCAGCTAAATTTTTCATTCCTTTCAACATCCAGATTCTCTGCGCTAATCTCACTTAATTGGAGCTCTTAATTAGTAATTTTAAAATTAGCTTTAAAAACTGCCCTTGCACACTGTGGTCGGCAGAGCGTCGAATCCGACCACAGTGTGCATGGGCAGCTTTTAAGGCTAATTTTAAAATTACTAATAAAAGTTCGCGTCACCTGCGTGTTGGTATCACGATATAAACTCGTTGGCGAAATAGCTCTGACGCTGCGATGACGTCGTTCGGTCACGCGGACCAATCAGAGACGGGCGTCGTAAATAATGGCGGCCGAGCTCCGTTTTCATTGTGTTCGTCTGTCGCGTCAATGTTTCGTGGGTTCGATCGCAAACGGTGATGGCCGCTTTCTCATCGAACTCTATTTACCTGTCGCCGACGGTTCGATTATTGATGAAGCGGTTAAAATTAGATGACTACTGTGACGTACTTCGCCTTAAGCACGAGCCCCGTCGAAGGTCGTGGGTCGACCGACAGGCACCGCCGGGGCCGCTCGGACCGATAGGGAAGGGGGGTTCCTCGACGGCTGGAGAACGACATGACGTCAGCGGATCGATTGGTGGATAAGAAATGCGGAGGTTGGATTGGTATGGAACAACAGCTGCAGTCGACGTCTTTACAAAGGAATGCCTGCGAAACAATGCGCTGTGTTGTGGTGGTGCCAGATTCGACACGGCGTGTTACACAACGCAACCCATCTATGGGACGTTAAACCAGTCCTTGTTCTTTATCAGTTTCATGGTATAGATACAATACATACATACGTACATATATACATAAGCTTACATACACACATACGTAAATATATGCATGCATACACACATACCTAAATATATTATACATATATACAAACAAACACGCGTACATATATACATACATGCACACATGCGTACATATATATATACACATTTACGTAAACAAGCACATATTACGTACAATGTCATATTAGCATACGTATCTATGCATATAAAATCCATAGAGCGTGTGTCTGTCGAAGGACGCTACGTCACAAACGGTTTCTGTTCTATTGTGAAACAGACACCGTTTGTGACGTCAGTACTGCCGTCTTGATGACGGCGATCAGAGCATTTTAACCAACGATACATATAGACCTATATACACTGCCGTCATAATATGACGGGTAAATACTCTAGTATTATTATATTAATATTACGAACATTTCTAACGCGCGCAAAGTCCCACAGAAATGCGAATCTGAGGCGCGATTACTCAGCCGCCAGGTGAGGAGCAATTAGATATCTAGATTAGGGTGGAGTGAAAAAATTATTTTTAAATAAATGAATTCTAATAGTGGGCAAAAGAAAAAATTATTTTTAAATAAATGAATTCTAATAGTGGGCAAAAGATGCAACTTAGGTAGAGTAAGAAACACACCAAATATTTTAAATTTCAAATGACATCTTCTGCCCTCTACCGTCGATGCAATATTTCAACGTGATTAACCTAATATCACAATGGATGTCATCCAATCTCCTCTGCCTTAACCTTTCCAAAACAGAATTCATAATCCTAGGCCTTCCTGATCATATCAAGAAAAGCCCTAACCCTTCCATACACCCATCGACTAACTTATCGCTTCTTAACTTTCGCATCGGACCCCTCCCCCGTCCACAACTCTCCTTCTCTAACCACATCTCCAACCTCTCGCGCTCCTGCTTCAGGCACACTTTTTGTGACCTTCGTCGCATCCGGCCCAAGATCGACCTTAAAACTTCCTCTACCCGTGTTACCTCTATTGTTCATTGATTACTGCAATTCCCTCTTCCTCAACCTTGAATCCACCCAAATTTGGCGTCTGCAACTTATCCAAAAGTCACTAGCCAGAGCTGTCACGAGAATGCCCAAACATCATCATATCACTCTCTTCCTCAAATCACTACATTGGCTAAATATCGAAGAGTGAATCCACTTCAAAGTCCTATCACTAACCTATAACTCCCTACAATATATCCAGCCCAAGTACCTCCGTGGTCTTTTCACCATCCAGGCAACCCGCTCCACCCGATCATCCTCCTACTTCAGTCTTTCTCGATCTCCGGTCACAACTCATCTCAAGTTCTCAAACCTAGCCATATCCAACAGAGCACCAAGCCTCTGGAACAATCTCCCTCTTGAATTCCGCAGATTCTTGGTTCCTCCATCATCATTCCAACCCTTCCTCCATCCTTCTCCTCATGTTCCTATATCTATCTCCGGCCTTTCCACTCCAAACTGAAGTCTCACCTGTTCAAGTATAGGGCCTACTCCTACCCTGACTCATTTGATCCTCTGCCTTCCAATTCTCCTCGCCCTAAATAACACCCGCCTTCACAGCTGCTCTGCCTCCTCTCTTGATCTGTCCCCCACCCCCGAAACCAGACTCGGAGCTCTTTTCAATTACGCTCTGGAAAACCCCATCAACATTCACAGTCGTAGGCCTATGCTGGCGCATACTGCTTGAACAGAGCTTTGGTACTTCTTTCGTTCCCTCCTAACTTTCTTCCTTTCAGTAATGTCGCTGCATTCATTAGGCGTTACAATCACAGGCGTAATTGGTCGGGGAAACTAGGGGCAACCGTACCCCACACTTTGGGGTGGGTACCGTACCCCCCACTTTATGAACAATGCCAATCAATATTTTATTATTTTGCCTTCCCAGAGATCGCAGTCAACGCCCTGCTTCCTGTATGTAAGAAATTGGTACCCCCCACTTTTTAGACCAAAGTTACGCCCCTGGTTACAATTGTATTATCCTGTAACACACCAGAGGCGATTTCCGCAACTGATTTGAGCGTGTATTTCATGAATTGTAACCGTTCGAAGACAGTCAGTTGAAGAAAAAGAAAAATAATGCGCCACATTGACATTATTCAAAGAATTTTATATGGTAAATATATTACCGCCGGTAGAGGGCAGAAGACGTAAAGGAAAATCAACAATATTTTGAGCACTATTTACACTCACATGCTGGCAACTTTCCATCGCTATTAGAAAACGCTTGCTTAAAAAAATTTTTGGGGGCCATTTTCACTCCACCCTAATCTAGATGTTTGAAAGCCATTGATAAGTAATGAGTTTTGAGGCGCTTCTTGAAAGAAGAAGAAGAAGAGGTCGAGCAACGGATAAACATTGGTATACAGTCGGTTCCATTCCTTGAGGACAGCAACACAGAATGCACTTAGAGCCCCTGAAAGTGCAACATCTAGAATCAACCAAAAGACCCATACCGAAGACCGCAGACTGCGGGGTGGGATGTAGGCCTACGGAGAAACTAGTGATTTAAGGTAGGTAGGATTGGATCGTTGTGAGGGTTTTATAGGTCAAACAGGCCAGTTTAAATCTAATTCTGAATTCTACAGTAAGCCAATATAGCTGATGGAGCAGAGTTTTTAAGTTTGAACGAAAGACACTCGCATCAACACGCGAGCCAGAGGATTTTTAATGACTGTTGAAGATATTATATGCCAAAGTTGGCAAAATAGAGGCATAGCAGACAAGAGAGAGGGATATAGTCTGTGACATGTCTTTCGTAAGAGCATACCTTAGGCCTATGTGATGTATTGCACTGATATGGCAGAAACGAAATACATGCATACGTACACACAAGCACGCATGCATGCATACATACATACATACATACATACATACATACATACATACATACATACATACATACATACGTATACATGCGTACTTAAATATAATACATATACCGCAAAATTAATCAGACTTTCCGGTGTATAAAAGACCCAATCAACAATTATAGCCGACCGGGGTATACAACCCTGTCATCTAATCCAGTGGTTCTCAAACTTTTAAACGCTAGGGACCGGCACCATCTATAATTATGTTGTTTTTTGCGGACCACTAATGGCAAACGCGGGATCACAACCTGGGGGATACGTATACATAAAGTATGGGAGATAGAACGTACAGATTTAGCCTATTTATATTGTAATGTTTATTTTTTTTATTAAGTATTGTCGTTGATTTCTTAGTTTAATTAAATAAGTTTGAAATATTATACATTTTTTCGAATAAGTTGAAAAATTAAGAATTTTAAGGACTGTTCACGGACCGGTGAGTCGGTCACCAGAACTCCGCTGACCAGCGCCGGTCCGCGGACCACCACTTTAAGAACCGCTGATCTAATCTATGATTACATTGTCAGTTACCTTTTTACATGGTTGCACATGTTCGTTAGCATTTCCTAGTTGTAGTAGACCGTCGTTAATGGTAATTTACCGTCTGCTTAAGACCGAATCATGTTCAGAACTACGCCCGGTATAAATGAAGGTAAAGTTCGTCACCTTAGGCCTATATATAGTCAATCCGATAGGCCTACATGCATTTGTAGGCCTGACACGATTGTAAACACTCACTGGCGTATATATAGACGGGATATGTGCCAGCGTGTGTTTCCATACGTCTTTTCGTGCCTCTCAGTATGTCTCTCTTTGTCTCCGTATCCTTCTTCGTATCTCTGCGGGTCTATGTGCATGTATGCGTCCAGCTTATGCGTTGAAATAAGCATAAAGACGTCACGCAAGAATTATATGTTTTGTGGAAGAGCTGGAAAATGCATGGCAGCGCATACAAACACCTGTTAAATACCATTCGAGGCTATTAATACGGCGACGTAAATTTTACTAAAGTCATGTTTCACAGAAATTGGTCATGTTGATTTGCGGATCGTCGCGTATACAGTGAATGATTAACAGCGGGCAGTGGTCTCGTACAGAGGCCCACAAATGCACGGGCCTCAATATATCCGGGTAATATTTATAGACATGGAGAATTTAAAGCTTTATTGTTGGATAGTAGAAAACTCACTAATTCCCATTAGACACTTTCTGTGATGCCACCACAAACAACGCGGTTGCCTGTTACCAATTTAAGCGAACACAAAACTGCACATGTATGGACACAGTCCTATAATAACACGTTAAACATGCATAAACTAATTAAGGCAATACCTGTCAAATGTGATATAGATTAATATATTTTATGGACTGCGATGCGTACAGCCAATGACCTGGAACTTTGGTCGTCGGTAACGATATGTAGTTTCAGTAATCCTGTTTATTTTCAGGAACGCAATTTGCATCCACTGCATTTTGCAAGATTTCTGGATAAAAACGTTTGTATCTAACTATCCGCTATTTCTGAGTTTCTGTGAGCTACGGGAGGCCTACGAGTTATTGTGCTATTAACGTATTTATAAACAGACCTATTAGCCTGCTTTAACCTGTACGCGAGGCTTTGTTCTAAATTAGGAATATGACTCTAAGTATAGTTCACTGTCATAAAATGTCATAAGCGTAAAATGGGGCTTTGTTGAAGCGACAGAAATTATTGGATCTGTGTTGTTGACAAGTTGCAGGACGATGACCACGGTGTCATCGTTTGCAACTGTTTATGAATTCTTCCGTTATCGCAACAGGATCAGATGTATAATGCATAGCCTAATGTCTATCATCATTGTCATTAACTTCACGAGAATGATGAGATGGATGACCCGGATTTACCGCTTCTCGAGCGTCCTGTGAGTCAGTTGTAAAAACTGACACTACGTGGCGCCAGCATGTAGAGACGTCCAACTTTTAGAGACCACGTACATGTTTGTCACTTTCAAAGTATCAAACAACATAATAACCGATGTACGTCTGTCTGTCTGTCCCGTAACAAACACTATTGTGACGTCACTATACTGCCGCCTTGGCGACGGCTGTCTTGACGACGGCGTTTAGAGCAATTATGACGGGGAAAATACATATTGAAGGAGGGTTATGACGTCATAATATAACGGGCTTATTCTCTAGAACGATAGAACTGTTAACCGTGATTTTTCACGGGTTACAGCTAGTAGATCTAATAGTTTTGCATTTTCAGTCATAAAAATAAAAGGCATCAATGCTCGACAGCTTGTGTGTAAAAGGCTTGCCTTTGATTTATCTGTAGATACCTTTGACTCTGACCTGGCACCGGAACGGATAAGGCGGACATGGCTATTGCGGACTTGATTTGATGTAGCGCCGGTGTTAAGCTGGTCTCCCTGACGTGGCTTTTGTGTGGCGCTGAGAAATTTTCGGAGATTAACATTACATTTACATTACTTTCTACTTTTGTCTTCATTACGCTAGAGAAGGGAATGACCTCGACTGTTACTGGTTTGCTGATTTAACCTCAAGTTAAAAATCAGTTTATTATGCTCAGCAATGCATGCAGCTCAAGCAGAAACTTAACGGTCAAAATAATTGCCCCCGCGTGATTTGTGTACCGGAGAAAGGAACTGCACCGGGTTATTCTTACACGGACATAATTTTGACCTTCCTTATTCAGCTTTTAAACTAATTACGATTTGTCATAATGATTTCACCTGAAGTTGAAGCAGCCGTCAATTAATGCTTTTGGCAGTAGTCTATGGCGCTAACAGAATTGCTAGTTTAAGTTAGATAAAAATTGATTTGCAATGGAATGGATTAGGTTGAACTATTCCCCATTCATATGACTCCTGCCCACGACTTTTGGCCCACATCCGATCCAAAGACAGTTCGCCTGTGATGCTATAAAGGAGCAGACTGTGCAGGTAATTTGCAGCAGCCAAGAAAAAGATATAACAGTGGCGGATATTGACCTTCATCTGACCTTGAAAGCTGGGGTGAAGATCTCTAAAAGGTTTGACAGTGGTGTCGACCGTAACAGATGTCCGTAAAATTATACCCCTTCTCTTTGTCTGCATCTGGCATTACCCCTCCCCCTTTGCGGACAAGGCTAACTATGCTACGGGGTAGGATATATAAATTTTATATTGCCGTGTCGAACAAAGGCTGGCTGGCTGACTAACGAAAGGATGACTGACTGACTGACTGACTGACTGACTGATTGACTGACTTGCTTGTATTTATGGGTATGCTCTCCAAATACTAGAACGTCATCTTTTGTGGTTTAAAACTGAATTTATTCTTAATTTCTTGTCAGATGACGTCGAATTTGCCTTTCTCATTTCAACTCAAAGGAATTACATATTTCAAGTAGAGCTATTATAGTTCATCCGATCGTCAAACGTAAGGTGTTGGAATTTTCCATATTTCGCATGTTTTCTTCCTCTCCGATGTTTCGTACGTCAGTGCCCAGGTCTTGGTCAGTTAAGTTGGTCAGTTAAATTGGTCAGTCCTGATGGTCATCGTCCTTCCAAATCCAGGCGAGGGGTGGTCAGTGGTCACTTGATCTCAGCACAAACAGGCCAGCTGTCGGAAGAACACAACATCAAATCAACTTTTACCAGAGATCATCGCAATCAACGCAAATGGCTTTCGCCTTTCTGGTCCAATCATATTTTCTGTCATTATTATCTCATGTATGCACATTGTACAATCATTTGCAAGTCTAAAAGGGCCAATACATGCAGCTGAACGAAACCTCATTCTTTCGTCAGGAAGACAAAAATGATCATCACATCTGTTACCGTGTAACAATGGACAATTTCTATATGTCCTCAAAACTGGGATGAGCTCTGACAATGGGGGGGGGATCTGTTATCATCAATACCCTGAAATTTCTGCATTACTGTGGGACACCTCTGGTTAAACGATGATGATGACGACGTCGATGACGACGACGATGATGATGATGACAACAATGATGTTGACGACGACGACGACGATGATGATGACGACAATGATGATGATGATGATGATGATGATGATGATGATGATGATGATGATGATGATGATGATGATGATGATGATGATGATGATGACAACGATGATGATGACGACAATGATGACGATAGCGACATGAATGATGATGATGACGAAGACGACGATGATGATGGTAATGACGATGGCGACAAATATGACGATGAAAATTGTTGATGAGCAACCATGGAGGATAATGGCAGTTAATAAAACGCTTGTAAACAACCCATGTAGTAGCAACGACTCAAAACCCCAATTCCGCTTTAACTTGGTTGAAGCAGAAGCTTTTGACGAGAGGCTGTTTACAAGGGAGAAACTGAAGTACACATTTATTCAGTGTATAGACATGTGTCCGGAATAATTATCTTGGAGGACCAACCGCCCGTTTATGCCATTAGGGGGCTTCAGTCACTGTGCGGTCCAACCAGAGATGCGCTTGTAACCACGGCTTCCTCTACCAGCTGGAGACTTCTGCGCTGTAGAGGAAGCGCCTATCAAACTTTGATGCAGGATGCTCATCTTCATTAGTACGTGATGATCGGGAACAAACAACAAATGTATGTCTGCCTCCGTTTCCATTAGCTTGTCATGCGTTCAAACCGATGGTAATAGTTATAAATTTTCTGTTGATGTTCACTATTACGACTTCGATGAGAGTATCGTTGGAGAAACTATAGTCCAATTATTCTGTACACTGTGACAGTTGTTGTCTGTGCAAATACGTTAAATGGAATATACTACTACGGGTGATGCCTGATTGTCAGTGCTTTTTCGATAGAAGTCATACAGTCGTTTACGAATACAGAACTCGTGAGTGTATGTGTGTGTGCGTGTGTGTGTGTGTATTTGTGTAGGTGTATGACTGTATGTGTTTGCATAGGTGTAAATGTGTGTGTGTTTGTGTGTGTAGGTGCATGTGTGTATGTGTGCGTAGATGTGTGTAGGTGTGTGATTAAGTATGTATGTAGGCATGTGTGTAGGTATGTGTGTATGTATGTGTGTAGGTGTATGTGTGTAGGTGTATGTGTGTAGGTGTATGAGTGTAGGTGTATGTGGGTAGGTGAGTGTGTGTAGGTATGTGTATACGTATACGTTTGTGTATATATGCGTGTGTATATGTGTGTTTATGTATGTGTGTGTATGCGTGTGTGTGTATGTAGGTGTTTGTGTGTGCATGTGTGTATGCGTGTGTGTATGTATGTGTATACGTATACGTTTGTGTATGTATGCGTGTGTATATGTGTGTGTGTGTGTGTGTGTGTGTGTGTGTGTGTGTGTGTGTGTGTGTGTGTGTGTGTGTGTGTGTATGTGCGTGTGTGCGTGTGTGTGTGTGTAAAACTGCTGATTCGTACCTTCTGTTTCAAACATTCCACCGCGGACCTGACGCGACAGAATTCCTTCTCCAGGTCACGTGTTCGACACTTAAGTGTCTGGTTCTCGCAGGCGAGCTGGTCCCTCTGGCGACCGTAGCACTCGTTACAACTCGTCAGTTGGCATATCTGTCGATTGAGTGAGACGAGGCAACAGCGCAGAGACTAACAACAGCAACAACAGCAACAACACATTCGAATTTACAACTGAAACGCATTAAAAGAATCGCTCACTAATACTGCGGTCTTTCAGGAAGCATTGTATATCGATTTATTCCCTTATTTACGGTACATTGTCCTAATCCATCCATGCTAGCATGCCCACAAGGAACTCATAAAATATATTACCATTATTTCCGAATAGGATCCGTATAAGCAGGGGCGTCTACACCATAGAAACCCTGGAGCAAATGCTCCATCCAAGAAATAGGGGGGAGATCAGTGTGTGTGCCACCATTTTGGGGGGGAAGGAACGGGAGGGGGAAATGGACGTTGCTCCAATGACTTAGGGGGGATAGACGCCCCTGCGTATAAGCCCACATGGAACCCACCTATAAGACCAATATTTTCCATATGGGACCCGCCAAGAGCACCCATGGAATATTCCCATATGGGATTCCTTATCCAGCCCACATAGAACCCGTCTATAAGACCAATATTCCCATATGGGACCCGTACAGAGCCCACGTGGAACCCATATATGACCAATATTCCCATATTGGATCGGTATAGACCCCACAATGGCCCACATGGATTCCATCTAATGGCCATGGAAAAACTGGAAGGCCATCCACTCCTCCGCCTTCCAACCTCCTAGCAGCGCCTCTGACTCTTCCTCTCCCTGGCAACGAGATTTCGTTCTTCGTTTGATGTCTCCGTAAAACTCGTCTGACTTGACGCAGCGCTCGTGAATAAGCTGGCTCCCTGCGTTTAGCTTTCAATTAGCTCCTTGGAAATTTGGAGCTTACGATTACGATTACTGCAGAAAGCGCTTTTGCCACTTCTACCATTTTCTTTTCATTATCACGTTACCTTTAACTTCTATCATGGGCGTAATTTGCGGGGGGTACGAGGGGTACCGTACCCCCATTTTTTGGACTGGTACCGTACCCCCTCCCCCAGCCCCCACTTTTTGAACAATGCCAATCAATATTTATTATTGTGCGTTTCCAGAGATCGCAGTATCCGCCTTGCTTCGTGTATGTAAGAAATTGCTATCCCCCCACTTTTTAACCAAAGTTACGCCCCTGACTTCTATCCAGTATGTCTCAACTCATTTAATCTTGCAAAGAAAGAAAACCTACTTAAAGGCCTACTTCAGTGTAACCGAAAATCTTGCAACTTTTAAACAGCAAGTAGAGTTTATTTGTGGGCGTAGTACACAAGAGCGTAAATGTAAAACCCATAATTTTTGCACCTCAAGCATAGGCGTAGGAGGCGGGGGTTCAAGGGGGGCAAGCGCCCCCCCAAATTTCGGGCATTCCTGTTTTTCGGGCAAGTAGGCACCGGAAAATATGCTGAACAATTTGCCCGAATCGGGATAGTATTAGGCTATTAGTAGCTACTTGCTCGCAAACCACTGTAGCATTTGTCACGGCTTCGTCTCCCGACTTGGCCTATGACAGAAACTGCCAGCACAGCGTGGTGATGGAAGAACAGCAGATGCCTCAAACTATATCACATCTCACAGGAGGCCACATCAACCGAAGAGTACCCTCCATCCACCCCTTCGCCGTTATCACCCCAGAGACTGGTGTGTAAACTGGGCACCTGCCTGCCTGCCTACCTGCCTGCCTGCGTTTCACCCTACCGGACTTTAGTCAGCTTAGCAAGACTGATGGGGGCGATACAAGGGATCGTGGAGGAGGGGAGGGGAACACAGAGGTTGTGGGACAGGGAACACGGGTCAGACTGACTTGGAAGAGTAACTGGGATAGATAGAAACGATAGAGATTGGTACGTATAAATTATGTAATCTGTATATGTAGGTGACTAGGTTGTTACATTAAAACTCTAAAAACCTCCTCTGGTCCGAGATTGAATACGTCGCGCTCTCTACAGGCCACGACAGGGTTTACAGAGACGCGACAGCATTTACAGCTTTATTCAATGATTTACTAAATAATTAGTTACTTAGTTACTTCCCTATACTTATAGCATCCAACATGTGGGCTGGATACCGACTTCAGAAAAGAAATAAATTCAAGTTCTATTGCACTCCACTTTTCGGCGTGCAGGTCGGGAAGTCAGCGTTGTGTTCAGACATTTCTCTCATGTTTGATATCTACTTAGTTGTGAATTTGTGGCTCAAAACTAAGTGTTAATTGTTAGCATCAGTTATCAAGTTAGAATTTTAACTTTGTAATGGCCGAACCTTTGCAAAAACGAAGGTATCGACAGCGTGTTACTTGCAGTGAATGTGGTAAGGATTCAGACTACGCAGATCAGCCTGGTAAAAATCACCAGAGTAAAAATGTTAAGTTCATCGCTGTGCGTGAAAAGTCCCAAAAGCAGCGGACTTTTTTCGTGCAACCAAAGCAAACCGCAGTCTCACAATCTGCCTCAGATAGACCTATGCTCAGTCTGCTGTCTGCACCGGACAATCTGGTGTAAGCTTATCGACAGACGACAGTTGCGTCAAACGAGCTGTTTGATGAAAACGACCATAGTGAAAGTTCAAGTTTTGATGAAGAGGATGCTGACCAACCTGAATCTGAGAATGAGAACTTCAACACTCCCTCTAGCGATGTAATGAAGGATCGCCAGCCTTGCCCAAACCAACCAATGCTCAAAGAGTATTGTCCAAAAAGAATCGGACGTGAAGGAACTGGAAGGGATTTTAATCCTGAATGGTTCAAGAGCAGGCCCACCGAAAGGGGGGCAGAGGAGGCTAATTCTCAGTGGCCCGGGGACTTTTTGGGCTGTTCTAGAGAGTGATTGTTCTAGTGTCAGTGACTATAAATGCACGACGCCATGGCAATTACTCGGATTTTTTCGGGCAGAAATAAAATCTTGACCCCCCGCCGCTGAAATGTCCCCTACGCCTATGACCTCAAGTGCACTCCTTATTTATTAGCACTCCAAGTGCTGCAGAGCAAAGAAAGGTTGCTTAGTACTCGGACAGAGAGCAAGAAGGCAGACCCTTGCCTTACCACGAACGATGGGCTTAACAAGAATGAATGACGTTTATGGCGACGTGGCTGCGTGAAATGAAAAGGTAATACGAAGCTTCAAGCGTAAAAGCTGTTGGCTGTTAAAAACACGTCAAGTTTAATGCTGAGCTGTGCTCAATCGTGCATTAAGTTGAACATCAATCATTTCCAATATGAACAGTATAGTATCCAGAGAGAACAAGAATACAGTTTCATGACCTGTGCATTTTTCATGCGTAAATAAAAACAGGATTTTTCGAGCATTCTTGAGAACTTCACACGCAAAAGTCAAAGTAACCAGTACTTAGAAGTCATACAAGGTCTAGTGAACTCTTGCGACGTTCAGTCCAAAGTCAGATTAAGATGGAAGCTTTTGAATCCTCTCTGACCAGAGGCGTAGATCACATGGAGCACCCGTCGCTCTGTCCTGGCAAAAGTCTTAAGAAGGCGGCCCAGGTTGTGTTTGAATTCCAACATTACAGAGGCAACCTGGCGTGTATCTCGTCTTTTATAGAGTGCATGTGTAAGAGTTAACCTCTCGAAAACGACGTGAACATGTCTCTATAGAGCAGGGGTGGGCAACATACGGCCCGCGGGCCGGATCCGGCCCCCAGGGACTTTTCAACCGGCCCTTGACATGTCTTTAATATTAGCATTGTATCTTGCACTTTTATCCGGCCCTACATGAATGTCTGAATCTCTGTACGTAGGCCGACATTAAAACATCTGTTTCTTATTTATTAAGAATCCGGCCTCAACTAGTCAACTACTCATTCATGATCAATGTATATAATTACTTTCTGCCTGAAACAATACCACAGAGTGGGTAGGTTCGAAACTTTTGAAGCCATCCACTTAGATTTCATGCCCTGAAAATGGTTGCACTGTTTCCAAGCACCTATATTTGTGAACAGTTCTTCTCAAAGATGAAATTTAAAAAAATACAGAAGCAGATGCAGACTAACAAATGACAATCTGTCTAATGAAATTTGAATTGCCGCTTCGAACATTAAATCAACCATGCTGGATATATTGTGTCGTGACAAGAAGTGTCAGATTTCACATTAATCATTAAATATAGCACACCAAGCATATGGATGCATTGTACACTAACAGTTATATATATATATTTTTTAAACTGAAGAAACTTTTAACATATTTAGTATTTTATTGTAATGTAGGACTGTAGGTAATTAGGATAATTATATTTTCATTATAAAAATTATCTTCATTTAGTTTAACATAAATTTAACAATAACGGTTATATCGCTACAGTTCGTTTGAATAAAATTAATATTGTCTTATTTTCTTGGGCAAATGAATCTGCAAAAATTAGCCCGCGATTGGCATGCGGCCCCTGAGCTGCCCTTAAAATCTTAGGTCGGCCCTCTGTTAAAAGAAGTTGCCCATGCCTGCTATAGAGACTTAAACAGGTGCGTTTTGAACAACAAAAGACCGATACTGCATATTAAAATCATTCTTTCATTCGGAAATTTAATATAGCGCAACTTCATTCGGAAATTTAATATAGCGCACCTTCAAGAAACCTACTCAGAAGCGCTCCCAGCAAAGCCACGGCAATAGAGATTAGACTTGAGCTGCTTGTTTACAGCAAAACGCGTTACCTCTGGGGAGTAGGCGAATCTCTAACGGAAGACCATTCCAAATGGAGGGCCCAGCAATAGAGAAAGCCCGGCGTTGCCTAATTGTGGGAACTGAAAGTTCTTCCCCAGAAGAAGACCGAAGAGCATGCCGGCCAACTGATCAAAGAGCGGGCGGCACGGCTCACACAGATAGGCCGGGGCACAGCCTAAGAGACAGCGCCAAACCAGTACAGCAACCCTGTAGCAGATATGCTGCGGGGACAGGGAGCCAATGCAGCACATCACGCATGTATGCAGAAATAGGTCATATTTCGGGATGTGTCCAACGAGCCGAGCAGCTGACCGAAGAACCCGGTCGAGGTGGCCAATTGATCCAAGCGGCATACCAACCAAGATCGCACTGCAGTGATCCAACCTGCTTATTACAAAAGCATGGATAAGGATGACAGTAGCATCATGAGACAGAGAACGAGAAATAATCCGCAACTGGCGCAGTTGATAATAACAGCCACGAGTAAGCTGGTTAACATGTTGGGAGAAGCTAAGACTCCTAAATCCCGAACCACATCCAAGAAGGTCGTATGCGGAAAGGCTTCTGCCACCATGGGCCAGTTAACACCCGCTAGTCGCCTACCACCACCCAGCCATGGCAGATAAATTGAGTTTAAGATGAATTTTAAAGCACGCGGTTGGAGGCTAACCAAGCAGAAAGAAGCAGGTATATCTCCCCATCAGGGCGACAACGAACGTACGCCTGAACATCATCAGCATATAGCTGGTGAAGAAGCCCACAAGCCTCCAACAAGGGGCCAACACCGGCGGCATAAATGATATAAAGCAAAGGGCACTGAGCCCTGAGGAACGCGGGGCAGGGACCCAGCCAGATCTAGAGGAGCCGAACACTACACAGTTAGTGCGCGCTCTGACAAGAAGGACCAAAGCCACTTAAGGAGCCCACCAGTCGAGTGACCTATGTAAACTATAAGTTTAGAAAATCCGTGAATCTGAGGTGCTATAGTGCTATAGTCCATAGCTATTCTCGCTAAGTTATATATATATATATATATATATATATATATATATATATATATATATATATTGAAGCTCCGTAGCCAGTGACACACACATACAATCACACGCGCACACACGCACCTACACACATATGTACACACACAAATTTATATATAAATGGCATGATATATATACCATATATATCAGCAGATATATATATCATATATATACCATATATATATATCATATATATACCATATATATATATCAGCAGATCTTGAGACTGCTATGAATCACGTCCATAGTTGGTGCTTGTTGTCAACCGTTTCACTTCGTGCTTATAAGCACAAAATGTGCTCAACTGTATTTGCGTAATTTAGATGCGAACGTCCGCCTTGGACACAACCCCTCCTCTTGTCCACATCTGGATGACCCTCCCTTCCCCTTTGTGGACTCTTAAATGGTAGACCCATATGAATTAGGCCCCTACATAAAATGTACATGATCAAGTTTCTCTATAGCGATCATATGACTCGAATACTGGCGGCGATCTTGTTTGACAGGTGGGGGGGAGACACTTAGAACTGATCTGGTCAAAAAAGAGTTTTGAACTGATCTGGTCAAAAAAGAGTTTTGAACTGATCTGGTCAAAAAGATGTCAAAAAATTTTTTCGCGTAGCGCGAGAAAAAACTTTTTACCTTTTTTGGTGTTTCTTCAAAATGTGGGGGTCAGATGTATGGAGGGTCCCCCACTCTTAAAGGTGGGGGTCTTGTCCCCCTCGACCCCCGAGATCGCCGCCCATGACTTAGACCCTGTTCATTTATCTATGCAGTATGGCGTGAGCTCCTTCACCACCGCTGCTCGTTATATTAGAAGGGTGCCACGCCATTTAAGCCTATGGCCCCGTACACGGATGTACAGTGACGTTTAAACCCACGAACGCTCCAGGAATTTATGCAAACGAGGCCTCAGCTATATAAATATCTTCTGATCTAGGTGACTCCCTCTGACCCAAGAACGCATTGGACACTTCGTCCCAGAACCCCATCATGCACTGCGCGCTTGCCAGTTGTCACGTCCTCCAATCTTCACAGCGTATCGACGCCCCTGACATGAGGGTTGAGGATCTGTTTATTGAGAATCTCAACTTCAAGCGTTTAATTGTTTCAATTCTAATAAGGCAGTGTGTATCTCCGTTCACCACTCCTCTGGAACGATCTCCCTCCTGAGTTCCGCAGTTTCTCGGATCTTCCATCATCATCGCAACCCGTCCTCCATCATCCTCTTCATGCTCTTCTATCTATCACCCCTCGGGATTTCCACTCAAAACTGAAGTCTCACCTTTTCAAGAACTCCTACCCAGACTCATCCGATCCTCCGCCTACTATTTCTTCTCGTCCTAAACGACACCCGCCTTTACAGCTGCTCTGCCTCCTCGCGACCTGCCCCCATGGAAACCGGACTTGGACCTCCTCTGGACTACTCTTGGAAAACCCCTGTGATTTGACGCAGCGCTCGTGAATAGGCTGGTGTCCTGCGCTTGGCCTTCGAGTGGCGCTTTAGAAGTTTGGAGATTACGATTACGTTTAATGCCCCTGTCTTCGGTAGCTATCGTAATCGTAACATTTACCACCGTTCACCAACACAAGATTTCCACCGTAGCACCATGCTGTCTCCTCGGCTTGACCTCCCCGGATTCTGACCTGGCACCGAAACGGACCATATAGCGCCTACGAATAAACTCGTCTCACTGACGTTGCTTTTGTGTGGCGCTGAGACATTTCGGAGATTTACATTACATTACAAGGTCCCCAATGAATTCAGACTGGAATTAGGCTACGGAAAGACACATTTAAACTTCAACAATATATTATTACAGCAACTTCTAATTTCTGAGAAAATTAAATGTTATTAACCTCGTACTTTTCTTCAAGACAACGTCGCTTTTCCCTCAGACAACAAATTTCCTACAAGCAGGAAAATACTGTAAATATATAGTTTTATACACAGGTCGCTCTAAAACACACGTTATACTCGCCAGAGGCGCCACAAACAGCATCAGCACCGAACACAAGTTACAGGAATCAGATGTATTGTCATTTTCCTACGGAATCTATTCGCTAGGGTGCAGTCTTGTTGTCCTCGAGACCTAGGTCTTGGTCTCGAGTCCACTCGAGTTCTTTTTTAAAAGTCTTGGTCTTGGTGTTGGTCTTGAGACCAAAAGTCTTGGTCTTGGTGTTGGTCTTGAGGATCAAGGTCTTGTTCTTGGTCTTGGTCTTGAGGTTCAAAGTCTTGGTCTTGGTCTCGCAAGACCAAGACCAAGACTTTTGACAATATGAACAGTCATTTAACAAAACGTAAGGATTTTAAAAATTTATCCAGTAATTACTAATACAATTACTTTAGTATTTACACGGTGTGAGTGAGGCTTTACTTTTGTTTTGGACATTTATTTTGACTTCCGGTTATTTATCATAGAATGATTTCAAAAGAGACTCACAGTTTGTACATTTACATCCGGTACTTGAAAAGCTGCTGTGTTTGCCAGCGATTTCTGTACCTGTAGAGTGTAGAACGTATTTTTCAAATGGCAGAATTTTTATGAGGCCCCACAGGTAACATCTTGTCAGAAAATTCTGAGCGAATTGGTTTTTATAAAATGCAACAGGCATTTGGAATAACATTTCGCATGAAGGATTTTTGTAAATACGAATTCGGAAATCTCATCAGCCTGCATTTGGAGTTGTTTTGTTTGAATAAAAAAAGATTAATGTTTTAATTAAAATGGCGAGTAGTCCGACTTGACAATTTTTTTAGTAAGAAATAGAAGTCTGGATATGGTTGTGATTTTTGGGTATTTTTCTAGGTTTTGGTCTTGAGTTTCAAAGTCTTGGTCTTGAGGTTCGGGACCTTAAAGAGCTTGGCGTCCATTTATACGGGTAGCGGTGGTGAAGGATCTCACCCCATCAGTTAATTAAAAATCGAGCAGGGTCGAGGCCATTGGTTGTTAAATAAAAACGTGTACACTTACATATAGAATTTACATTCAGCAATATTCCATTCACGTGCACTTCCTGTAGGCTCACTTTGACGAGACATATCCAACAGCGTTTATAAATAATAATTTTCTTTATTAATTCAAACTGACAAGTACACAGTAAGATTACATTGAAACATGACAGTACAGTCAAGATCTTAATTAAACACGCGGTTTGGCAGCCATGCAAGGCGCCGCCCTAGAGGGGTGTTACGGACATCGAACCGGAACCGCTATCTAATGCTTTCTTGGTCATGAGTGTTACGATTGCTATATCCCCTCCCCTTTAGCTCATCGATAGGCCTATATCAAAGAATCATAAAAGTTACAGGTACGTATGCCTAAGTTAAAGTTTTCCTCAATCGCTAACTTCGCCACTGCCGGTTGATGCCAGTCTCAAGCCTGGATAAAGGAGGAGGGCGACGCTTATCATCTTTGTTATGACACAGCGAGCGTCGCTAAACATTGACTTACCAAGCATCCTGGACAGCGTAAATGTGGAGTTGAAACACACAAACAAACACACCCACACACACACACACACACACACTCACACCTACACACACCCACACATTGTGATCACAACATTGAACGACAGCGATTAAAGTCATCAACAGCCTAATTAAATATATCAATTACTGGTATCAAGTTTAAACACGACAATTAGGTGACCATTAGAAGAGTAGTAGTCATGACTGTCACAACTTCATTGTTCCTGTTCTTGTAATACTTACACTTGAGTTAGATTAAATCCCAGCTAGGTCAGTAATTAGGACACGATGAAACTCTCTGGTCCCGATAATGACGCACAATTGCTCAACGTACGGTAACTTACGTAAGAAATGTGTCGACAGCGTTCTCAATTACAGACTGTATGCTGGCTTGATGAATTCCAGATCACTTACGGTACTTACCTTCCTAAGAGAAGAGATCTCTGCCGTCCGATCCGAGACGCGTGACATTTTCCTTTAACCCTGAAACGACACTCTTGACTACAGAAGGAGGAAATTTATTCGCATATTATTATACCCGGTGTCGTCACACTTTTCAGCGTCCTTCAAGCTCCGCGATGTTAGCTTCACGACGGAAAGAGGCGTTACCATGGATTCAACAATCCAAAACGTTACGTCATCCACTGACGTAATTTAGTAATATATCTAAATCTAAGAAATTTCTTAGCGCCACACTAAACTGCGTCTGAAAACCGGATTTAAACAGGAGCTAAATATTTCTTTAAAACCTTTATTCGACAAAATATAAGCATGCAGGTGTATATCAGGCATAATTTCATTACGCACACAGCTAAAAGAAATTATTAGAATAAGCTGTAGTGTTGCAGTGTGATGTAGGTTTATCGCCGAAATGTCTCATCGTCACCCAAAAGGAATCAAGGAGATAAATTATAAGTCTACAATAATTTAAGACACGGCTTAATTTGAATGACGACTTAATTAGACCGTTGATTACAATTGCATATGTCACTGGCTTAAAGGTTTCGGGTGAGCAAGTTCAGTCCAACTGAATTAATTGTTCAGCCCATTGATTGAATTGTTCACCCCCATTGAACTAATTGTTCAGTCCCCTTTGATTGAATTGTTCAGCCCAATTGAATTAATTGTTCAACCCCCATTGATTGACTTGTTCAGCCCCCATTGATTGAATTGTTCAGCCCAATTGAATTAATTGTTCAACCCCATTTATTGAATTGTTCAACCCTATTGAACTAATTGTTCAACCTCATTGAACTAATTGTTTAGTCCCCTTTGATTGAATTGTTCAGCCCCCATTGAATTAATTGTTCAACCCCCATTGATTGACTTGTTTAGTCCCCATTGATTGAATTGTTCAACCCCATTGATTGATGTTTGGTCTATAAATAGTGGCGCTGCATAACCAAATGCAGAATAGTAGGGCCTAGGCCTACATGTAGGTAGGCCTACATGTAGGTAGGCCTACGCGTGCCCACACATTTCCTAATTATATAGGTCACTTCTTTAATATAGAAACTTCTTCCGCTAATTCGAACGTAGGGGTCCTATTGTCATAATGCGTTTCTGAATCATTACGAGGCCTATGCTCATCGACTGACGGCGGGATTCTTTAGATTAATTAGGCCTAATTAGTTTCGACAACTTATTAATCACGCGCCTCCGATGATTCTATCTCGAAGAGACGCTGTATAAATTTGCAACTACCAGTAGCATTACTTTAGATTAATTAATTAGTTTCGACAACTAATTAATCACGCGCCTCTGATGAGTCTATCTCGAAGAGACGCTATAGGCTCTATATAAATTTGCAACTACCAGTAGCATTACTCGCGGCGGAGGAAGATAATTTATTAAGTGTTTCAGATTCTGTTTTCTAATCAAGTCAAGTACAGAATATTAAACACACGTCACAAGTTTAAAAATATGAAAAAACTGTCTCAAATATTGGAGACATCACCATGTGTGTCCTTACCATATATGTGTTGCAGTCCCCATAGGAATCTACGCCTATGATGCACAGCTCCCCAAACCTTGGTTGATTTGATATGAAATGACGCTGCCGACAAGATCCCGTCCCGGAGTCACTACTTCTCCCATCCCTCAGTCACTATATAATACTCGCCTCAAGTTCTCCGACCGATCCATATCCCACACTGCACCTCAACTCTGGAACGAACTTCCCCCCGAATTCCGCATTCTCTCAGTTCCTCCACCAATACCACCACTCACTCACCGTCATCTACCTTGGGCTCCTCTACTCATCACCCCCTCAGGCTTTCCACTCCAAATTGAAGACTCACCTCTTCAAGAATTCCTACCCTAATCCATCTGATCCTCTGCCTTCTCGTCCTCAACGAAACCCTCCGTAACAGCTGCTCCCCTCTCTCTGGTCTCTCTGGCAACCGAACTCGGACCACAAACGGACATCGATCTCTGGACAACCCCTCGGGCATAGGCGTAGACTCTGGGGGGAGCCGGGGCACGTGCCCCCCCATAATTGAGGAGCCGGGGCAATGCCCCCCAATAATCGAGATGAAAATTAAAAAAATTTGTTCGAGAGGAATCGGAAAAAAAGTTAATGACACAGTGTGGTGTGAGTGTGAGGACGAACTTAGTGTGTGTTATGAGCTCCTGAAAGAAAGAAAAGAGGCGAACGACTAAAAAAGGGTCATCAACTTTTTTTAGAGATGAATTCCCAAAAAGATGTACGAAATTCAGAAATTTTTCGGGAAAATGCCCCCCCCAATATTTTTTAGAAGTTTACGCCAGTGCCCTCGGGTACGACGCAGCGCTCGTGAATAAGCTGGTGCTCTGCGCTTAGCTTTACAGTGGCGCTTTAGGAAATTATTGATTACGATTACGATTACGAAGATCCGTGAGAGAATATAGTTTTATGACTCCCTCCGTAAGAGAGACGTAGGCCTACATGTTATCCACAATCAGGGGCGTCTACACCATAGAAACCTTGGAGCAAATGCTCCATCCAAGAAATAAGGGGGAAAGATTTGTCAGTGTGTGTGCCACCATTTTAGGGGGGAAAGAACGGCGAGGGGGAAGAAGAGGGGAGAAAAGGACGTTGCTCCAATGACTTAGGGGGATAGACGCCCCTGTCCACAACCACAATACAACTTAGGTCTACATAGGGGCCTATTGTTAAATCTATGCTGTTTACATTATGTTTGTGAACAGACGTAGGCTTTATCTTTAGTTCTATTAGTTTTGCATGTATATCAATACTGCCTAGTGCCTACTCCTGTTATAATCCATTTCAAACTTAATCGCTCTACACAGTGCAATGCAGATGCAAATAAGGTTATTGATTTGCTTATATTGTCTAGTGGGTTTAGGTCAAGGAATACTTATAATGTCAGGTGATCAACGTCCCGAATGCGGGAACGATAAACGCGCTCCTCCAGTACACTCCAGATTTGATAGTGAACTGGATTGAGCTCTGGACTGTTGGGTGGCCACAGCTGCGGGGATATGAAGTCGGGTGTCTCCCGGGACAGCAGAGCAATGGTCTCACGTCCTCGGTGCGCAGGGACACTGTCTTGTTGAATGTAAAGTAGCCGCCCGATGAAAAGTAGACCCCTAAACGTTTGTCAAAAATGTGTATGTTGGAAATTTCCCCTTTTCAGTACTGCATCTCAAACGTTGATAAACTTGACAAACTCACCAACATTTCCAAACGGCGTTACAATTTGGTGGTAATATGGCTATTGTTGTTGTTTTTATAATTTCAGGCAAATGCTCAACGTTTTGACCGAGTTATGACACTTTTTCTTGGGGTCTACTTTTCATCGGGACACTGGACACAGTGTATATACAGCATAGATATATTAAATATATATATACGATTACATAATTATAAGGTCGTTGAGTATCCTTTATGCGGTATACTTCCTTACCCACAGATGTCGCCCTGCTTCAATTTTAAACATATTTTATTCTTTGGTTCAAGATGTTTGCTTCACCTGAGTTCTCTAATCAACTCAGATATTATATTATTGAACAGACTAGATGAGACGGTGAGGGAGAGAACTGGCCATCCGCCCTCATATACCGAGGTCCGAGGCTAAGAAAATGAAGTCGCCAACACTTCAGGGCTGCTTCAGGGCTAGCTTCAAGGATTGCTGTTCTTCTTCCTCCTCTCCTTCTCCTCTTCTTCCTCCTTCTTTGTCTAATCCTCCTCCTTTTCTTTTCTTCTTCCTCCTCCTCCTCCTCCTCCTCCTCCTTCTTCTTCTTCTTCTTTCTTCTTCTTCTTCTTCTTCCTCCTCCTCCTCCTCCTCCTCCTTCTCCTTCTTCTTCTCCTCCTCCTCCTCCTCCTCCTCCTGCTTCTTCTTCTTCTTCTTCTTCTTCTTCTTCTTCTTCTTCTTCTTCTTCTTCTTCTTCTTCTTCTTCTTCGCATTCTTCTTCTTCGCATTCTTCTTCTTCGCATTCTTCTTCGCATTCTTCTTCGCATTCTTCTTCGCATTCTTCTTCTTCGCATTCTTCTTCGCATTCTTCTTCTTCTTCGCATTCTTCTTCGCATTCTTCTTCGCATTCTTCTTCTTCGCATTCTTCTTCGCATTCTTCTTCTTCTTCGCATTCTTCTTCGCATTCTTCTTCGCATTCTTCTTCTTCGCATTCTTCTTCGCATTCTTCTTCTTCTTCTTCTTCTTCTTCTTCTTCTTCGCATTCTTCTTCTTCTTCTTCTTCTTCTTCTTCTTCTTCGCATTCTTCTTCGCATTCTTCTTCTTCTTCTTCTTCTTCTTCGCATTCTTCTTCGCATTCTTCTTCTTCTTCGCATTCTTCTTCTTCGCATTCTTCTTCTTCTTCTTCGCATTCTTCTTCTTCTTCTTCGCATTCTTCGCATTCTTCGCATTCTTCGCATTCTTCACATTCTTCTTCTTCGCATTCTTCGCATTCTTCGGCGCTCGTGTATAGTCTGGTGTCCTGCGCTTAGCCTTCGAGTGGCGCTTCAGAAGTTTAGAGATTACGATTAAATAGATTCCTGATTTTTTTAAAGACAGGCCTACACCTAGGCCTATATGAGCTGCAACGCATTTGTTACGTAAACAAGACGCGATGCTTCTCTGTCCGCCAGAGGGCTGCGCTTCAACTAGTCACTAGTCACAGAGCTAGTCGAAGTTAACTGAGGACGTTCCAGTTCTGAGCGTAGGCTATAGCCTAGGTCTAAATGTAGATATCGATGTTGTACAAAAAGAAAGAAGGCATGAATAATTAGACGAATGTTGATTCGTTGAATATAACACGTTTTATGTGGCCTTTTGTTTGACCCTGTGGGGCTGTACCGCTGGGAACCCAGTTTATTTTTTACCGAACAGAGCCACCACATTTGTTAATCCGGCCCTGCATGGTTTCACATTTATCCACAGGATGTCGCCTCACTTGAAATTTTGTTTCTGATTTTAAATATGGTGTTTTAAACATCCACAGGCAATGTATACTTCGAAAGCATAATTATTCATCGATTTGCCTTCATGAATAAAATTAACTGAGTGAGTTTGTTACGTAAACAACATTTTCTGACCCTCCTACATCATCCAAAAACTAGTCACACGACGTTGTACAAGGAGTTTCCAAACCGCGTAAATTTAGGTCCTTGGCATAAGTGGACCATACGTGTCTCCACAACTCGGTCGTTGCCTCCTAGATACAGTTACAGTAGGCCTAGCTAGAAGGCAATGATTGGATGCGTGCTGTGTAACCTCTTAGGCATGCTCATAATGTCATCATCATATGCAATACAAGGAACCAGCGTGCTTATGGAACGCGGCAGATAAACAAGCGAACTCGTTTGATGTGTATATGTTTTTTGTAATGGATAGCGACCTCGTAAAGTTCAACTTGCAGGAGATAAGAAAGTTTCCCGGAAATGAAATCTGCGCCGACTGCGGTAAAAAAGGTAGGACTGGAAAATTTCTCAATCTAGTAATAAAAATTTAACGAATTTACCACTTTAGGCACAACTTACCCATCGCTGATATTTGTTAAAACGGCTTAGCGTAGGTGCCCTACTTCCCGTCACTGTGTCATACATTGCGTCTTACAGGATGTAATGTAATGTAAAATTTCGTCACTTTTTGTGCAATTCGAAGAAACGTATTCCTTTAGGACAGGGCTTGAAACGCATCTGAATCTGTGTTTTTGAGAGGCGCTAAATAAATAAACTTCTGCTTCTATAGCGCCAGAAATGTTCAAGGCATCAGTCGACGGTCGCTATTAATCAAAATCATTGTGCAAGCCAAATTCCAGGGTGAGACCTCTGGTTGCGTACAGAGATGTCTTTGAAGTCAGCATAGACATTCAAAGATAATAAGGTTGACTGAAATGTAGAGTCTTGTATACAATTAACCCTGCCTTGAAAGTTTTTCACTTTTCTATAGGCAGTCGGTTCTGTGGTTTACATATAAGTGTTATATGTTCATATTTTGGTGTTTTATTGATTAATTTTAATCACAAATATATATAGAGCCACTTGAGGAACAAATAAGAGGCACTCCGAATCTGGTAGCACAATTAAATAGAATGGTTTTAAAGCCCTTGCAAACAAGAAGCAAAGAAAGGCCAAGAAGCTGAAGTTGCAGTTTGCAAATCAGCTTATTCCAGATTGATGGACCAACAACAGTAAAACTTTTGTGCTGGGCTGTGGAAGTCCGTGTCAGCGGGCTAGCAGGTCACCTTGTGCAGCAGAGGGTGGAAATCAGCAGCCAGACCTTTATTTTTTCAAACAGACGTTTGTGGATTAGTGTGAGAAAAGTAAGCCCACATAAAGTAGCATTAACATGCATTGATTGATTGATTGACCGACTCATCGACCGACTGATTAGGGAAGTGAGTGTTAGTTTATAGATGACATAAAAACATTTTGAGGTGTAACTTATTATTAATTTTAATTATTAATTATAAATTAATTCTTAATTGTAATTATTAATTGTAAAGAAAGGTTCCAGTTGAAGAGCATGAAAATGCATACTCCTGTAAGCACATTTTAGTTTACTTCTGTTTTGCACTGCCAGATTATTCCAGCGCAATGCAGATAAGCCGTGCCTTGGCTGGCCTAGAAATGAGTGCTATGCCTGTGAGCAAGAAGGTCCTATGGTAAGCAGTAATCAGAGTAACAAAAAGATGATTTTTAAGATCCTTATGCAGGCCCTGTCAGCAACATAGTGATTAGGAGGAGAACAGTGACAATGCCAATCACTAACACAGTCTGAAATGCACACATGTGTGTTGTGACATTTTGCACATGCTGCAGTAGATGAGGACCCCGAAGAGCCCTTGGGGCTACAGTGAACAAGCCCCCCAGAGGATTGGAGAAGACCACTCAGCCAACCTAGGACCACAAGGACTATAGTCATAAAGAACGATCTGACAGTCTTAAAACAGTTGCCTTCTTGCAGAAGAAGGCCCTAAACAGTTTGGCACAAAATTGGAGAGACAGAGACAGAGAGAGACAGAAGGTATGACAGAGACAGAGAGAGAGCAAGCAAGTGAGCACACCAGCTTTGCCTAGCTCTACAAAAAACTTTGTGTCCATGCATGAGAATTGAATGCATAAAAGGGAAACAAGAAACAAGGCTATCTACATGCTATATTTTGCTGTACTAGTTTAGCTTGGCTTATTGTTTGTTCAACAGTTGGATAATGAGATCCAGCTGATAAGAATGGTTAATGAGATCCATCTAAAAAAATGGTTTACCGAAGGATTCCCAGCTTTAGGTACCACATGGCTAATGCATCCTTGTTGTAGACATTGTTTGCACAAGAATTGCTATTTTTTTTAGTTCATAGTTCAGCTAATTAACAAGTGTCTGCTTCCATTAATAATTGTCTATAGTGATTCCTTTTTCTGTAGACCCCACTTGGGCTTCTTATAACCTGGGAATCTTCATTTGTGAAAGTTGTGTTGAAATTCACCGTCAACTTGGCCCACACATAAGTCGGGTGAAATCGGTGCTGTTTGATGAGTGGGATGTTGATCAGTTCAAGGTATGAAGGATTTCATTTATCCTGTTGGAATCTAATCTATAGAGTTGTATAGTGCTAAGCACAAGGTATCTGTTGATATCTAGGCATTCGTTGATATCTTGGCATCAGTTGATATCTTGGCATCAGTTGATATCTTGGCATCAGTTGATATCTTGGCATTTGCTGATGCCTCATGCCTTTGACATTAGTATGATAGAAGCTACTAATTCAATATCTGCTTTCATCATGAGGTAGTCCAACTCAGTAACCAATGAATAACTGACTTGTCTAAACCTTGCCACATGTACTTTTCAACACACAGTCATTGTTATCATCCAAAACGCATATGCAGTACATGTATTAATAGTTTCCGATGACTTCACATAAACCTAGATAGAGCTCGACGTGAATATTCAGCTTATTTCGAACTACAGATATATCGAACTGACGGTCCAATGAATTTAGGTGTTATGAATTTTCACGATACTTGGTCAGAGAGTGGAATTATTTATCAGTCTAAGTTGTTCTTATCAGATGATGGCGGCCAATGGGAATGACCGTACACGATTGCATTTCGAACGGGATGTTCCGCTCTCTTATCGTCGACCGAAGCCAAACGATGCAACGTAAGTGATTAACTTGATATCTGAGTTTGTTGTGTCATGTGAGGCAAAAAACGAACATGATAGATGTTACTTGAATCTGCCCCCTTGCCATGTAGATACCATATAAACGGCACACATGCATTGTGCTTTATGGGATTATTGGCTGAAATCATGTGAAAAATATATTGGAGATAAACTAGTTAATGAAAAATGTTGGCAATTTATCTATGTTGCCAAAATGCGATGGGAATGTTTTAGCTTTAAAAGTTTGCAGCAAACAATGGCAGATACACACAGACAGAGAGAAGTGTACAGACACACATTTACATGTAGGCTGTTCCATTAGCTTCCTGATACATACGGCATACTTGCATTAAACTCACCATTGACCATCGGGAATAGTCTTCCACTAGAACTACGAACTGTTCAGCCTCCTATGGCTCACAAATATTTTCTACCTAGTTGAATGTGCACCATTTAGATCTCTTAGAAGAACATGTTTTAGTGCCTTATGGGCATAACTGAAATCCGGTTCGGTAAACCAATTTTGCCGCTAATTTGGACTATCCGGTTTTATTCGGATTCAGAATGTCTAATCCTCCGATTAATAACAGTTTTTTTCTGACAGTTTTTTCTATGGTTTCAATATATGGACAATTATAGGCCACTCACATATAATTTATAGGCCACTCACATATGATTATAATTTTGATTGGTACTATTTCCTATGGCTGTGAATGGCCCCAGAATAAAGGGGAAATTTATAGGCCACTCATATAATTATAATGTTGATTGGTACTATGTACTAGGGCTGTGAATGGCCCCAGAATAACTGGGCAATTTATAGGCCACTCACATATAACTATAATTTTGCCAGGTCGTACCAGAGCCCTTAATCATTTCCCAAAACCTACCCTGTATCTGCTTCAGGCCCACATTAGGCCTGTCAGTTAGTGAAGAAATATATACCATGGTATAGAGAAGGGGTGACTGACTGGCTGTTGTTTCATCTTACCCATTACAGGCTGACTCCAAGCCATTAGTCAATAATGACTAACTTGGAATTAGGTCTTAGTGCATAGATCTATTACTAATCGGAATCTGCAAATAATGGCCTCTTCTACCCGGTATCTGGAATCGGCAAAACATCCAAAATCGGTTCTGCCCTAGTGCCGTAAGCAGTTTATGTACAGTATATAATTATATTCATAAATACATACATACATACATGTATACTATACATACAGACGAACACCAACACATACATCATTGACGTCGTGTTTTCTGTTGTATTTGACAATCCACTTGGAATTTTCATCCACTAAAAATTAGAACTTGACTGGCACAGATAGCTCAAAAACAGCTAGAAGTATGGATTCTGTTGAATGCTGCCTACGGTATGCAGACTGAAAACGGGAGATTATCCCATCCATGAGTTGGAAAATTGGTCAGTGTGCAACCAATTCGTAAACATCGCCTCAAGAATTTTAGATGTAAATACAAGTTGAGATGGAGTTGCATCCATTCATCCATCCTTGAATACATATGCAAATACGTACATGCATGCCTGTCTGCCTACATGCATATATGTACATATCCATAGACTTAAAACGATTAAACCAAATCGGGTCGGGTTTGGTAAGTAAGTAAGTATAAAGTAAGTATGTTCTTTATTGAACCGCTTGCAGACGCACTGCGGCTTACAAAATACAAGCATGCGAAACGAGGCGCAATGAACAAAATAAGGGAAACCAATAGATAAGTTAAATGATGATAAATTGGTGATGATGAAATTAGGTTAGATTTAACTAATTAAGTTTAGATTAGGCATATACGTGCCAGGTCAGTTAAAAGTTCAGATGAAACACGGAAAAACTTGACACAAAAACTTGAGCACTTTAAAACGTCATGAGTTACATAGTAGGCCTAAGTTAGTTTTCAACTGTTTTCAAAGCATGAAGACTTTTGTCTCCTAATTTCATCATCATCATCAGTTCCTGATGCCAGCCATTTGTCTGCGAGGGGTACGAATAAATGATCTCCACTGTCCTCGGTCCAAATGATCGGGCAATATTTGTTACTCTGAAATTGAATCGGCAAGAGAAGGCCTGCCTGAGTGGCCCATGAAGCAGCTGGCTACCCAGTTGTATTCCAAAACTAATTACAGTTACCTGTTCGATAGCACCATTGTGTTGTAATTGAATGTTCAGATACATTAATTAGATTTCTGTAGTAGCTTGCTAAGATCTCTATGTATAGACAGATTTCATGCATTTTTAACCCTCCGAGATAGACGAATTGTTCTTGCTCACTATCTTCATACTTCATACGTGCTCACTATCTTCTCGTTGGATTGTGATATCTAGTTATTGGTGTCTATGTGGTCTTTTTAATCGTCATTGTTTTGGTTTTCTCTGTGTTGATCATTAGGCTAAGTCTTCTGCTGGTTTTGTTAATTGATCTGTGTCATAATATCCTGTAGTTCTGGCCCGCTTCTAGTGAGGAGGCCAGTGTCGTCAGCAAATTGGAGATTATTCACCAGTCCTCCCTTTAATTTGATTCCTTCCTCAGGGTTGTTAAGGCTGAATTTACATTAACTACTGCTTTGAAAACTAGGTTAAATAGTTATGGGGATAAGATACATCCTTGTCGTGCTCCAGTTTTCATGTGGAAGTATTCTTTGATCTTTTTATCTACTTTCATGGCACTTAATGATTTTCAATATATGATGACATGATGATGATGACAATGACAAATCATTTATTGAAACCATAACTCAAAGCAAAACATGATAGCGTCTTATAACATAAACTGGTGACAAAAGGAAGTCCCTAAAGGGATGAACTCCCGCTTCCAGGGACACCTTATTGCCAAGATTATTAACGTGGCGCAAAAACCAAACTTAAAGTCTTAACTAATTCCTCTAAAATAAGAAAAACGGGAAAATCCACATATCTTAACTATACTGCCGACTCTTGGACAGTTAGAAAGAAAAACCAGAGAAATAAAGATGAAAAAGAAAACTGTAAACGGAAGGAGGAGAACAAAGTAATCCGAAGATTAATCGGAAGGTCGATACTCACGGGAGACTCAAACGCGAGAGAAACACACCAAAACTCGGGGGGGGGCAGGGTAATATAATTCATCATCCCCGAGGGATACAAAGCAAAAAACAATAGTCCAACGTCTATAGAAAGTAAGTGCTAGCTATCAATGATAATAAGGTGTTGTCGCAGTAAGTTTTTAAATAGCAAAAAAGATCCCACTTGTGTAAGGGAAGGAGGCAAGCCGTTCCACACGTGCGGGCCCGTGACCGCAATACAAAATTTCCTGGTATTTGTACGCGCCCAACCTGGCCTATAATTACCAGCCATCCTCGTGTTGTGGTGGTGGATGTCAGAGCCCACATTAAAGGAAATTTTGAAATTGGTAGGCAAGAGATTTCTTGAGAGTTTATACATGAATTGGCCAATCTGGTATTTCTTTATCTGTTCAAGTTTTAGGATCTTATAATTAATAAAAATGGGATAAGTGTGAGAGCCCCATGGGGCCCCACTAATAATACGTATGGCTCTTTTCTGGAGTATTTCTAGTTTACGAAGTCTAAATGGATAGGTTGAGGCCCATACAATGCAACAGTAAGAGAGGTAAGGATAAACCAGCGAATAGTACAACTGTGTTCGTATTGCCAACGGAAGCTTGTTCGCAGCACGATAGATTACTCCACAACTCTTTGCTATCTTCGTTGCAATACTCTTAACATGCGACTCCCAAGTTAAATGTTGGTCAATAATAACTCCTAGGAATGTAGTGCTATTGACTCGATTAATACTATGATCGTTTATTAAGAGATGAACTGCAGTATCAGGTGGTTCAACTTTCCTGTGTGATTTGAATATCATAAACGCCGTCTTATTAGCATTGAGGGACAATTTATTGGCCAAGAACCATTCGGATATGAGACGTAGTTCAGTATTAATCGTGTGTATAAGGTTGCAGTAAGATTTATCCGAATGGAAAACAGTCGTATCGTCAGCAAAAAGTATGAAAGACAGGATGGTCGAGGCGTTAGGCAAATCGTTAATATAGAGCAAGAAAAGCAAGGGTCCAAGATTAGAGCCCTGAGGAACGCCATGTCTTATTATCCTAATGCCAGAAGAGACGCCATTGCAGTAAACATATTGTGAACGCCCGCTTAGATAATTAGTGAACCATTCCAGTTGTATACCTCTAATGCCATAGTTAGATAATTTACTAAGGAGTATAGCATGATTTACAGTATCAAAAGCCTTAGTAAGATCTAAAAAGATACCTATAGAGTATTCATTATTATCTATGGTGTGAGATATTTTATCATATAAGTTGAGAAGGGCAAGGGAGGGAGATTGCTCAGGTTGAAAGCCGTGTTGGGAGTGAAAGATTATATGCGATTTATTTATGAAACTAAGAAGTCTATTAGCCATAGATTTTTCGTAGAATTTTGCAAAATAAGGAAGAATTGAAATAGGCCTATAATTGGAAATTTCATTCCTATTGCCTTTTTTAAAGATTGGGATAATTTTAGCTGTTTTAATAGCCTGCGGTACTATGCCCGTATTGAGAGAACAGTTGATAATTTCCGATAGTATAGAAGCTATAAGCGGTAAGCTAGTCGCTGCAATTATAGGATCAATATCATCATAACCCCTACTATGTGTTGGTTTCATTGATGTACCAAGTTGCAGAATTTCTGCAGGCGTAGTAGGGAGAAGTCCAAAGGAATTGGGTAAAGGCGGAAAGAGGTAGTCAGAGAAGGAGGTATGTGCAGCCGGGATTTGGTCCGATAATGTCTGGGCAATGTTGGTAAAATAATTATTAAAAGCAGTCGCAATTTGAATAGGATCCTTGCATTCGTTACCATCAATCACCAAGGATTCTAAGGGAGGATCCCTCTCACCCATTTTGATTATCCTACGGATCAAACTCCAGGTTTTTTTAAGGTTGGAGCTGTGTTTCGTGAATTCACTCTGGTAATAGGTTTTTTCAGCGTTATTTCTGGCAGTTTTGAAAATGTTTCGATACTCGGTAAATTTTCTCTTATTCATATCAGTCGGATTTTTTAAATATTTCGTGTAAAGCCTAGCCTTCCTTTTAGCAGATTTAGCTAAGCCCTGCGTCATCCAAGGATGTTTGGTTTTCAATTTCTTGCTATTTTTTACGGGAATCTTGGGAAAGGCACTATCATAATTGACCAAGTATTGCTTTAAAAACAGTTCATAAGCAAGGTTGGCATCATTAGCGTTGCATGCCTCATAGACCTTATCCCAGTTGGTATCCTCAACTATTTGAAGAAAATTCATTTTTTGATTCTCAGTGGCTCTCCTATAATCTGTATTAGTAAAATTGCTGAAGGAAGGGAGATTAAAGGCAAAGACCGAAAGGATGGGTAAGTGATCAGATATGTCCGAAATTACAATTTCAGCATGAAGCAATTTGGTCCAAGCGTTTGTGTACACATTGTCAATTAAAGTAGCAGTATGAGCCGTTATTCTAGTGGGTCTAGTAATGGTTGGCAGTAAGTTATAGGAGGCCAAATTATCCAAAAATAGACCAGTTCCCAGATGACTTTCAGCTTTCAGTAAATCAATGTTGAAGTCCCCTAGTAGGAAGAGATTATTCTTTTTTGCATTAATTTTGGTTAGTAATGCGTCTATTTCAATTCTAAATTTATCCAAGTTAGCACCTGGCGGTCTGTAAATTACACCCAGTTTGCTATTTCCCTTTTTGGTGATTATGTTGATGAATAAACTTTCGAAAGTCTGCGGTACATCTATAAGGCTCTCTACTTCCAGTATATCGTAGCTAAGACCTTCTTTGATAAGTAGGCCAACCCCTCCCCCTCCACCAGTTGTTCTTGACTTGTGAATGAAGCAATAACCAGGAACGTTAATGGTGGGCGCGACTAAGGAGTCAAGCCAGGTTTCAGTAAGAGCAAGAATCGAGACCGGGAGCTGGTCAAGCAGATCTTGTACATCGGCTGTCTTATTAAGTAGACTTCGACAGTTTAAGTGTAGCAGGGATAGGTGATTGTGCGTGAGAAGTTCATGCTTCAATGGTTCTATGTGGGAATAAGGACTATCCCAAGAAATGTCGGAATATAAATTAGCATCCGGATCCAAATCATCTTTATTTAGGAGAGGGTGTTTGTCCAAGACAGGAAAAACCTCCAGCCTAGGCCCGTTAAGTAAGGGAGAAATGCAATTTATTGGTAGGGAGTTTTCTCCAGGACTAGTTATAGTCAAGAAATCCACAGCATTATCAATTGACCCAAAGGGAAAAATCAAGGCCAAACAAGCACTACACCACCATGGGGTAGTCGGTATGGAAGAAAACTCTTTTATAAAACAATTAGGATGACATCCACCCCCACACTCACTGCATGTTACCGTCCCCCTCAGAACCGGGTATTTAATCCTCCCATGAGAAAGAGTCTCCCGACAAACTAAACAATAATGCTCCTCGCTATCAGACATACGGGCTAGAGACGCAGTGTACAGCCTGAAGAAAGAGAGAAAAGTTGCAAAATTAACTATAGCAAAAATTAGTCCTTAATTTATACCAATGATAATGAGAAGAGAAAACGAGTTAATGGAGAAAGATAAGTAAGCAAAGAACCAGGAAAGGAAACAAGTGAAAAATTAGGGAAGAAATAATAACCTACTAATCGAAACGAGGTTCAAACCCGGGAATTAAACTAAGTAAAGAAAAGAGATTTGAAGAAAACTCAGGAAAACAACCCGATCACTTGAAGCTAACACAAATAATAGAAGAGTAAATACGGTGCCAATTAACCAACCAAGAAAAACAGCGCCAGAAAAACACAGATAAGGACCAAAGCAGAAACATCCAAACAATAATCAAGACGCCACAGAAAATGTCACAGGCAATGTCAATAACTAATAAAAGGAACGCCAAATAATAACAGGTTAAATGGAGAGAGGGAAATAGAACTAAAACTTCTATCCCACTTAAAGTTAATCAACGCTTAATACAAAAAAGATAAAGCTTCCATCCTATTCAATATTAAGCAAAAGCAGAAATAAAATAAATGTGAAGACTCTAATAGAATTACAACATAAATACATAAATGCGACAACCAAGGAGAAAATAAATTGATTCGAAGATCCAATGATACGAATGAAAACAATGTCACATTACAACGCAGTAGGCTACTAAACTAAATCGGCACAAGCTGGATACCTAAAGATCCAAATCATCGTGACAATGAAAATCGACTTGAGAACGTACCACTGAAAGTTCATAGGTAAGAAATTGTGCATAATAAGAATTTAAATGTGCAACAATACCAATTTAAAGAGAAAAGGTGAAAACTGACAAAAAACCAACGTTGAAAATCCTCGCTAAGTTCAGATAGCCAACAGTTAATGAAAAACACATGCACAATAAGTCTAAAACTACGTCAACTGGCTAGTAAAGACAAGAGGCAACCTTTCCAAGCAAAGTGAAAAGCCGCAATATCAAGTAGCTAAGCATGCACCAAGTTTCACGATGGTCAAAGTGGAAAATACAAGGAAAAGCAATGCAAGATCATCAAGTGATTCTTGTCGTTTACAGATAAAAACCAAAAATAATCAAGGAGAGACTCTATAAGATATTAAATCCGGAAGAGGCAGGTGAGTTGTGAGAATAGAGTTGCACCTGGGTAAGTAAAAAATATTAAGTAAGTAAGTAAGAGTAAAACTCGAGAGTATACAAGAAAGTAAAGACAAAGCAAGTAAGAGAAAAACAATTGGACTTAACTACTGCTGGCGAAGCAACAATCACAGAGTTCCAACGTCGAGAAGGAAACTGCAACAGTCAATTGCAAGGCGAGTCTTAGGGAATGATCTTCTCCAGGAAATCTATTGATGTGATTTTCACAGGCTTGGCATCGACGTCGTTCCTCTCGCGGATGAACGTAATCCCACCTCTTGTCCATGTCGAGAAGATGGTATTTGATTTGACCAGCTGCCTGGTTCTGGCAAAGATATGAGAGTTCAGCGGTGTTAGATGTTCGTTGATGAAAATCATCCTTGTTGAGGAGGACCCCTTTAATTCCTTCCTGGCTGACAGAACCGAGTTTCTGACATGACGATTGTGAAAGCGAGCCACTATTGGGCGAGGGTGATTCTTGTTGCTGTTTGGAAGACGATAGGCGTACGCCAAGTCCGATGTCTGCAGATTAATGCCCAGTTGTGACCTGCAAAGTCTGACTACAGAGTTTGCCACCGAGTTCTCCATTGACAGAAGTTGCTGTTTGTTTGGATGCTGAAAGAGTACAGATCCACCCGCCATAGAGTGGTCCTGTTGTTCGACCACCTCAGTTGTTTCCTCCTCCTTCAACCCATAGATAACCAGGTTGTCGAGTCTTTGCTGGTTCTCCACATCACTTAGCTTTATCTTCAGTTGAACGTTTTCATCTTCCAGCTTCTGTAAACGTTTAGATTGAGTTTCGCAATGCTGTTGCAGTAGGGCGGCAGATGATTTGGCGACCAAGTCCTCCAATTTCGACGAAAAATCCACCACAAATTCCTTAAACAGTGATTCGACTGTGGGTTGTAGTATTTCCCTGAACTGGGATTTCAACAGCTCAACGATTTTAGCATCCTGCATCACCTCGTGGAGGTCGTCAACTTTTATGCCCCTCTTCGCCATTTGGAAAAATGAAGATACGTATGAAGAAATCGCGGGAAATTCCCCACCGAATCAACACATGTATACGTTATTTGGAGGTGTGTCAATGATCAGCTGTCCGTAATTTTACAAAGACCGTCTGGCTCCTAATAAGATGCTTTCCGAGAGTTGAAACGAAACAAATTTGTCCTGCAAATCTTCTCTTATCATTAATCGAAAAATTAGTCAAGAGTTTGCGTTATTTATCCAGAAAATACGAAATAAATGCTCCAGCTGTACACTAGGTAAACGTCTAGTTCCGCGCCATCTAGCGAATATATCTCTTTTACAAGTGTAATAAGTTGGTCTGGTATTCCTGTGTTTATGTCGCTCTCCACATTCCATCATGCCATATACTGTGAAATCCTTGTATGAAGTCTATGAAGGCCTTTCTGGTGTAGTATTTGTCCAGTTGGGTGTCTCCGTTTAGTGGGACTCGCTAGTGACAGTATTATGTACTTCTTAGTTTTGATGTAACGTATATGCAAAATATAATTATTCTTACTTTTGGTTTTAACGTATATGCAAAATATTCTGGTGTTGGTTTCATAAGTTGAACATTACTGAACTTCATTCTTAGTACTCTATATATTTACTAGCTATATATGCAATACTTGATCCTGTAAATCGCTGTCATTAATGACAATAAAGATTTATTGAATTGAATTGAATTGAATTGAAGTTGATGAAGACTTTCTGGTTGTGTTCTATGCTTTTTTCAAGTATCTGTCTTATTGTGAATAGTTGATCACTTGTGAATAGTTGATCAGTTGTTCTTCTTTCTGGTCTGGCCTCCTAATTTATTTACATGTAAATTCATATGTAAATACAGTACATACATGCATGTATGTAAAGGTATCGTATTGTATCTGGGAATTTATAAAGTGCCACTCACAGCGTGGACTATTCAGAGGTGCTCTCAGCATGACAGCCAGAAGAAATAGGAAAGTCTTGAAGCAGCGGAGCGAAGAGGGTGAGGTCCCCACCAAAGTCTTACTACGGATTGAAGGGGTAGGTCGTTCCACATGGAAGGGCCAAGGATGGCAAAAACATGGTGTTGAGCCATGGCGTCCCTAGCATGGGGAACAAGGAGATCAAGCTGATCAGCAGACCAATGAGGGTGGGAAGAAAGAGCAGAGAGAGGTTTATGCTTTAAGTCGCAGATATTTGGGAGCTAGTCCCCGTTTAGCCCTAGAAACCAGAAGGAGAACCTAGTATTGGATGCGAGAAGCAACAGGAAGCCAGCGAAGGACTTTGATCATATACAGGTCTCGTGTATGTACATTTGCATACAAGGCATACTTGCACCAATTCATCCATTCAGCCATTCATTCATACATACATACATACAAGCATGCATGCATTTATGCGTACACTAGTTAATAATATTAATAATTATTTTATTGATGTGGCTTTTCAGCGTGATGATTGAACAATGGATCCGTGGAAAATATGAACGCCTAGATTTCTTCAACGGTCTGCGCTATACAATTGGTCGCAAGGAAGGATATCTGTGGAAGAAAGGCAAGGCAGGAAGACAGTTTGCTAAACGACGTTTTGTTCTAAACGAAACTGTAAACTCCCTGCTATACTTCATTCATGACGAGGTTGGTTTAGTTATTTTGTTTGTTTATCCTGACTTGTCTGAGCCTTCTTGCTTAACCTTGACCTGGCATGCGGTGGGACATGGTAACTGATTGGCAAGAGCACTCACCTTGTAACGAGCAGAGTACGGGTTTGAGCCTCCGCTGAGACGATTACTGTGCAAGGATTTTGAGCAAGGATTTCGCTCACAATTGCTCAGTGCCATCGATTGATGCTTGGTCATTAGTGGTGCTTATTGCATAATTATAAAAAAACTGATCTGACTTGATTCTTTCACCTTGCTTTTTGAACTTTGTCCTGGCAACGAACCTCACCCAATTTTGTGTGAAGTTTTTCTGTGTTTGATCTGCACTTTATCTAACCTGGCACCAAACCTGACCTAATTTTTTATAATCATTTTGGTGTGTGTGGATAAATTTATATATTGGAATCAAGGTTGAAAGTTAAAGAATCACAAGATTTCAGTTTGCGTCACAGTTCATTACATTACAGGAGGTGGGTGAGTAAATGTGTAAGGTAGCCATTTAGCTGCCTGTGTATTTGAATTCGAGTGAGAATTACCACATGAACAGCAGTAGAAGATCTGTACTGTACTTTTTCAGAAGGGATTATTGAACTCATTAAACTGTTGTACAAGGAATTAGTTTAAAATCTGTCTTATTGTTCACAAAACATTGCACTCAAATGAGCCGTCTCTGCTCCTCGCTCATCCCACATGCCAGCAGAAGTTGTACTCAATCAACAAATACCCTGACTGTCACTATGTGTCTCTCCAAAACAGCTGTTGGGCTCTCAGGCATTCTCAGTGGCTGATCATATGCTTTGGAATTCACTTCCTGGTTTTGTGCATTCCATCAGTTCTCTCTCCTGTAATTCACGACTAACCTTGCAACTTGTCTGTTTCAGCTTCTGTTTCATCTCGTCTGTTTCATCTTGTGTATTTCATCTCTACAGTTTCATCTCTACAGTTTCATCTCATCTGTTTCATCTTATCTGTTTCATTTAATCTGTTACATCTCATCTGTTTCATCTCGTCTGTTACATCTCATCTTTTTTATCTTGATTGTTTCATCTCGTCTCTTTCATCTTATCTTTTTCAATTCGTCTGTTTCATCTCGTCTCTTTCAGCATCTGTTTCATCTCATCTGTTTCTTCTTGTCTGTTTCATCTTGTCTTTATCATCTCATCTTTTCATCTCATCTTTTTCATCTCGCCTGTTTCTGCTCGTCTGTTTCATTTCATCTTTTCATCTCGTCTTTTTCATCTCGTCTGTTTCATCTCATCTGTTTCAGCGCATAACTTGAACACTGGTTTTTCTGACCTAACGGACTTCGACTTGGCTTCTCTACTGGACTGTGACTTTGACTACGACTTTGACTTGGCTTCTGTAGTGGACTGTGACTGTGACTATGACTTCGACTTGGCTTCTGTAGTGGACCGTGACTTTGACTATGATTTCGACTTGGCTTCTTTAACTGGACCGTGATTTTGACTATGAGTTCGACCTGTCTTCTCTACTGGACCGTGACTTTGACTATGACTTCGACCTGGCTTCTCTACTGGACCGTGACTTTGACCATGGTTTCGCTTGAAGCGACTAACGATTGATGCCTTATGCATTATGATAAATGTGCTATAGAAGTCATTAGATTAGATTAGATTAGATCCTGTGATGACAGTTGATCGTGCTGATAGTTTAGTTTTGCTTAATTTCAGGCCAAGTCTCCTAAAGCCAGTCTTGACATAGACCAACTGAACGTAACAATCGTTCCGGATAAGGTTGGAAATCCGAATGCAATGCAGATAACGACGCCGATTAATAATAACTCCATCCGAAGTATATTTGTTTATGCCGACACGGGGCAGGTGAGCAATGTGTCCAATTGAGCCTCTGAGTGCTTCGTAAATGATTTGAAAACCTCTCTGTGGCGCCTCTTGCTAGACATTTAAGGTTGTTTAAAAATGGCAGATGCATCCAGAAACTTATTATACTGTAGTAAATAATCGCATATCTTGACAGGCCGTATATTCATCTGCTTAGCGTGGAGATTGTCAGCGATCCAGGAAGTCAGTGATGTTAGATCCAGGAACGTTAGATGAAATAATGTTAGATCCAGTAATATTAAATCCAAGAATATTAGATCAAATAACGTTCGATTTGATGGTGAAATAGCTGGATAATTGTCTTCTCATTTCTTTCCAAATGATGTTGGAACATGTTTGGCAAGTGGATGCATGTTCATCTCTCGTTCTTTTTTCCAGTAACCATACTCCGGATTTTACATGATGCTAACGTGGGTCGTACCTTGTAAAGGCAAATGTTAAGTATGTATCGTATCTCATGATATAAAGAAATAAATCTTTTGTATTATTGTGCCCTGACTTTTTGTCCTGCTTGTGTTGCACAGGAGCTCATTGAATGGTACACAGCTGTGAGGTCTGCAAAACTAAACCGCCTTATGGTGGCTTACCCGAACACCGACCCAACAGAGGTGAATAAACTGTCCTAAATTTTTCGTTGTATATTCATTGTATGGCTATGTCATTCGTTGCATAGCTATGTCAGGTTGCCATCTCATCGCTTAAAGTTAATTGGTGACTTTGAGAAGTGAGACTTCTGTTCCTTTTTGGTATGTTTCCCAGACAAGTCTACTCTTAATATGTATCTTTCTTGAATTTGGATCAATAAATCATGATTAATGCTTGGTCATTAGATAGCATTGGCGTTTAACACTTAACGACAAGCTGCATTGGTTTCCCAGTCACTTTTAGTACACTCTCGTCGTTAAAGTGTTAATAAATGCATAAAACAATAATCACAATAATAATTGTCCGTTGAAACTCTTTGGCTTGAGCTGTTAATTCCGCTTTAGCCTTCAGAGTGTCATGCTGTTTTTACTAAATACTTTCTCTTTAGGTCAGTATGATTTATTTATTTGTTACCCGCAGTGCCGTTGTAGCGGCCTGGTCGCGTTACGGCGCTATAGAATTGCTGTATTATTATTATTACCTCATTTGTGATTCTAAGCAGCTCAGTCTGTGGCTTGGTCTTTGCAGCTCTGCCAGCATCTGTCCCGAGATTTCATTAAAGAAGGCTGGCTTCAGAAAACTGGTCCAAGGCCGAGCGATGCGTATCGCAAACGCTGGGTTGTGCTGGATGATAACCAACTTTACTACTATGAAGACCCGCTTGTAAGTTGGAATTTACTACATAGAGACTATTATTATTACATAAAAATATTATTAATAGTATTAGTAATAATAATAATAATAATATTACTACATAGATATATTCAGATTTCAACAGTCGGATGATGCAACTGAGATGTTGGAAAACGATGGTGATCATACACAAGTGTAAGACATGTTTCTTAAGAATTCGTTTGTAAATTTTAATTTTGGGTGGTTGCCAGTATATATGTGTAATTGACTATTTGGCAGATTTACAGGTGTGACCTCAAAACGTATGTGTTTTGTAAGTTCTGCTTTCACCTGAAGACTTATCGTGGAGCTTACCTGGATGCCAAGCTTCACCTGATTGTTTTAGCATTAAAAGCTTTTGCAATAAAATGCATGAAGATGAAGCTACGGTAATTTGTTATTGTAATTTTGATAATCTATGTAGCATTGTCAGTAGCAAACTACTTGTAGGGTGCTTTAAAATGTCAACTGTTATCGTAAATGCTAAGAGTTTCGTAGTGAGTAGGTTTTGAACTGTTTTTCAAAACATGAAGGCTTTGGCCTCCTAATTTACTTACATATTTGTGTTTCAGGATCCATATCCTAAAGGAAAAGTAGTCCTTGGCGCGAGAGATAGTGGGTTTACAGCTCGAGAAGATGTTCCGCCCGGCTTTAAGGCGCTTCCGTATGCATTTACGTTGAAAACGCCAAAACGGAATTACTGTTTTAGTGCGGCTTCGGAGGCTGAAAGGAGAGAATGGGTCGATTGCTTTCTGGCTGGGATAAGGAAATTGGACGGCAGACGTAACACATCAAGAAATCTGAAATCTTTTCTTTTGCCATCATAGGGTTTTTGGTGAGTCTTTGTCGAGTATTTGTTGTTATGTATGTAGTTGGTAATTTTCCATTACTTTGCTTGGACAAAGTTAAAATCTGATTCATTCTGTTGCAGGAGTAAATTCTCTAGCACCATATGTATGTATTTATGAATATATGTATGTATGTATGTATGTATGTATGTATCTATGTATGTGTCAAGACACTTAATTTAAAATAGTATGTATGTATGTGTCAAGACACTTAATTTAAAATAGCACCTTTCAGAAGAGCTGCACATACAATCTAAACAAATTTGTCTTAAAGCAGTTAGAACATTTGTTGAACAGGCTTAAATGAAACGGTAAACGTGGTCTTGCATGGTTTGTGGTTTATCTTAACTAGGTTTATGATTAGTCTTATTTTGTTTATTGCTAATCTTATGTCGTTTGGAAATTTAGGAAATTTTTCAATGTAAATTATTTGTGATGTAATAAATGATTTTCTTTAGGGCAAACAGAAGATAATGCCAGAACTTCAAGACTACAGAGCTATCCTCGTTGTGTAGGGAACAGTTTGCTTGCCAGCAAGATTTGACCGTCATTAATTAAAAATCTGAAGCATGAGATGGGTTGAGTTGAAGACCTATGAGTTCAGGAAATTCCATTGCAAGAAATGAAACTGCAAGAAATGCCAAAGGAGATTTCGGTAGCCTTCTTTAAACAACTTGTGACTGTGATGCTTTATGAAATTTCCTTTGTGGTGACGTTGCTTCGATTGTCGGAGTCTACATCAAAGGATGTAATAAAATTCGTGTGTTCTACTGTCAGACATAAGAGTTCAGATCTGTAATTAGCACTGAGCATGTTTGATAGTTTCTCATGAAGAGAGGTGCTAAAAGAGCATATAATTAATTATGATAAACTGATTAGGCATCATTCAAACATTAATGAATTAAAATTATTATTTTTATTTCCTGGTAAATGTCGTCCGATAGCTTTTGTTTGGTTTTAGCATGGCCGTTTCAGTATTGAAATGGAAGATTTTGTATTTTTATATCAATTAATGTTATTAGTGAATTTTAAAACAGGTGAATGTCAAGTATTTCTCATTGACATTTATATTCTACTTTTTATTTGTGAGCGCTTGTGAGCTTTCGTCAGAGAAGCTTAATTTTTTTTAAATTGTTGATGTGATATTTTTTTATGTCTGATGCTTGTTAAGAATTTAAGAGATGTCAAGAATGTAAAAAAACTGTTAATCTCAATTTGCCTGGGTCAGAACTGTAATAGAGATTTAAGATTTTAAAATGTAATTTATTTGACCTACTAAAAATCATTTGGAATGCCAGTTTTGTCTTAGTGTTGCATGTGGTACTTTTAATCATGGTTTCTTTAAGATTTACGAACTATAAATTGTTTGAGTCATCTCTTGCTCTTTACTCTCTAGTTTGATGTAAATTTTATTTTATGTGTTTTTATGCTACCGTATTCTAACTTGCTAATATTATTTTACTGGGGCAGGAATGGCTGCCCACTCTCACGTGCTGAAGTTAAGAAATAAGAAGTCACTAAAACTTCATAGCCATGACTGTCTTTGTAGCCTAAGGGACTGCTCTGTGCTCTTCTCCGTAATTTTTCATATTGAATAGCTCTACAGTCGTGAATTTTCAACTTGCATCTAATTTAATTTTTTATGAAGAAGTGTTTCAATAACTGTGTAATTTTAAGTTATTGAGTCTAAATCTTATTTTCTTGTGAAATAATCAACAGCCCATTGTTTCCTTGTTGCTGGAAGTTTCACTTACGAATATTGTAATCCATTAGCTGGCTGATGTAGCCTATGCGATATTTGAGAGTTGTCATACAAACACCAGTTGATGGTCTGTGTATGACGATTATTTCTATCTGATGAATTTTGTATGCTTAACATTGTGAGATGCATGTGTTCGTATTATGAGTTAGTGTAATTAACAGCTGATGTGATCATTAGTTAGTACTTAACGGCTAATGTAATTACATTTTCATACCATCAAGAAAACAGTGAGCCTTTATTAATATATATGCAGTACTGTAGATTGGCTTCTGACTGAGATAAATTTGATTGAGCAGTGCATGTCCTTATCAATATCAGACAGTCGACAAGGCGTAATCGAAGGTTTGAAGGACCATCTGACTGAGGAAGAAAGACGACTGTAGCAGCAGCTCAGAAAACGCGCAACTTTTCCACGCTTGTCAGTTGTCATTCGCACTTGATATGCCTTGGATTTAATCTTTGAAAGACGAATACACTGTAGCAATCGGTCAATGTGGAGGTCAAATCTGCCACTTTAGTCCTACGACGTTAATATTTTTTTTAAAATTGGCTTTGTTTTCTGTTTTGGTAATTTGTTTAAATGCTTGCCATCCGAGTGATTTTTCGTGATTGCTGTTACATTAATATATAAATTAATGAGTGGATGAATGGTTGTATTTCTTTTATCTGTAAATAAACTGCGTGTGTGTAGAGTTTGTATTCTTCCATAATGTACTTAAGTTCAATTGGTTTGGGTTTACAGCATACTGCAGTTCAAGTTACTCATATTCAAAGGCTTGGTTTCAAGTCCTTGCAGCCTGGTTTGCTGGAGGGTAACTGGAGGCAGTCACATTATCTGCTTTTTGTATCTGATCAGAGATGGCTTTGAATATGAATATACACTCTTATGTGTACTATATGTATGTATGCAAATATTATGTGAGGTGCCTTTTAACACTTATAACGACAATTGTTTACTAAGATGTATGGAAAAGTAATCTCTCTCGTTGTTAAAGGGTTAAAAAACTGTCAGTTATTCAAAACTTCTGAACTTGTTCATCAGAAGATTGAATATTTGTGTTTAATTAAATGCGAACTTCTGGTTTTGTAGAAGTTTAGAAAATTAGGGAACTGAATTTCAGAGGACAGTAATTTTCACAGATGGTTGTATTTTTTAATATGCTCGCTGCAACGCTTTCAGAGACATGGTTTGTTTCTTTTCCAGAATTATATGCATTTGTATGCAAGGGTAATAAATGTTACCACCGATTGTATTAGCCAAATCAAAGTTGACTGTGCCAAAAGTCACTGTAACATAGTTAATTAACATATATATTAGCAAGTTTGTCAATATAATACATTTTTATATAATCTATTCATGGAACTGAATTGTTACAACATTCCTCAGAATGAGATGCTTCAAATTTACATTTATATGTGGTGTTACATATGGCTTCTATGAATTTCTACTTGAAAATTGTAAGTATATTGTGAAATTTATGTACTTACAAATAATCAACTGCAATAATTGCTCAGTTGTTTTGATTGAGCTACTGCTGTGAAGTCTTTCTCGCTTGCTTTAGTATGGTTGCTGAAAGCAATCAAAGCTTCACTTTTTCCCGCTACCTGTGCCTTGATGTGAGTTCATTAATTAGTGCAATGTACATGTTTAATTAATACATGTAATAATGATATCTAATATGTTTCTGAATCTCAAATCCAATGACAAACAGGGTGATCATTTTCGTTTGATTTTTTGAGTATCCTGTATGATGAAAAGTTTCTTACAATTCCTCGTTCAGCCGATGAGCATACATGGTGTGTTAACCTTTGAGTATTTACTTACTTACTGATTTTTACATTGCTACTCTAACGTACAAATTCCTTGTGTTGTGTAATTGTGAAATTTATATGGTGCCAATCGTCTGCGGTTTATCAGTTCGAATTGATATTAAACGAATATATATATATGACTACAGACTACAGCAAGGAGTTCAACTCTAGGACTGTGAGAGAATTTGAAAAGAAGCCACATAGATATGTAACTGTTTCAGGTCTGTAGATTATGCAGGCATTGACTGCAACCCGTAGATTCTCCCAGCACTTTGTGAACTTTGTTGTGTGCTGTGAACTGCCACTAAGTATTTTCCTAGCTTACGGAGGAAATGTCATGTAGTGATTTGTAACTACATGCACTATGCTGTATGCATGCTTAACTGAGTGGTCACGTTCTGAACTCTTTTGTACGCAGCTGAAAGTGACTGCATGTAACGGATAATGTGTTTGCCTGCCATGTGATCACAGAGTGCATGGGTTCTGCCTCATGTGGGTGTATGATTTCCTACTGTTACTGAGCAGTGTCATCTGGCACTAGCAGAGGTTGGCAAGTAAACAGGGCACTGACTGGCCTCTTGGTCCAGGATATTAATGAGTTGTCCCTTGTTGGCCTGGGAACAGGATCTTAAGTACGGTATCCAGGAAAGGAGGGTAGGGTCTGCTGAGCTGTAACCCTGGCAGTCGTATCTGGGCTATTATTAATTATTTAGTCAGCCCTTGTTTCGTGCCTTCCGTCTTCTTACTCTTCCAGACTGCAGATATGCAGTGATTTTCAGTTTCCACACTGCCATGTCTTGAGTATAGCTGTGAGTTGATCAAATGTTGTTATTGGGAAATTCTGTCCTTGGCAAAGGGATACCACCAATTCCTCACCTGAATAAACCGATGCTGCTTTGTTCTTTTGCTGATGCCAGCTGAAAGATACTTCTTTGCCTTCAGTGTTGTTCCCCTTAGAATAGTACTCCATAGGGTCTGTAACTGTAAGAAATGAGTCTTAATCTTGCCTTATTTGCTATATGTCCTGTAAAATTTTGCCCCTCTGCATGACATTGTATGTAAAGCACTGCGTTTGCTACGGTTCATTAAAGAATACACGTTATGAGGCCTCTTTGAAACAGGGCGCTAAGGGACAGTTCGAGTTCGGTTAATGTAGATTATGCATGGATATCGAGTAATGGGAAACTGCTTACAACAAATAGGAAAAAACTCTGAATTTATATCTGCTATGCATCAAGGATGCTATATCCGTGACATAGGGGTACAGAGTGGTCCAGTAAAAGAGAAAGCTAGCAATTATCAATGATTACGTGCAAACATTAGTTAATGATGCTATAAAGTAATGATTTGCTCCAGCAACTGTCAGTAAGCGAATAAACAGAATCAGTTGCAGGTTCATCACCTAGTTTATACCTTGTACAGTATAGGATTACAATGGCACTATAGAAGTGATTCAACTGGATTTGAGATGAACATGAATTTGAATGATAATTTTACGTAAATATCAGTATATACATCTTTTGCTGGACTTTCTGTAGCTAATATTTCGAAGCTTCAGTCAGTTCTGAATGCCACTGCCCATCCATCTTATTGAAAGTGATCCAGGCTTGGCCATATAGCTTCCTTTATGCGGGATACTTTGTACTGGCTCCCCATCCCTCAGCGTATTCAGTTTAAGATCCTAACCCTTATGTGCAATTGTCTTGTTGGCTCTGCTGCATCATACCTTAGGGACTTCTGCATTTCAGTCCCGGGTCGTGGCATCCTTAGGTCAGCTGCCCATGGACTCGTGACTGTCCATCATACGCATACAGCTACAGCTCAGTCCAGAAGCTTTTCCTATGTTGGACCCACCATCTGGAATGATCTTTCTCGAGAGCTGCGGCTCGAGCTCCTCAGTTTGTCCCTTCCACGGTTTCACTAGCAGTACCTGAAGTCTGTATTACTATACAGCAATTTCACTGGTTTGGGTTGGGCCACTGATGAGTTTTTCTTGAAGTGGTGCTATATAAATGTCAGATTACAATTACATGTAAAAGGCATACTCTGTACATTCTCATACTTTTTACAAAGATACATAAGACTGCATTTGGTATATTTTTTATTTGTATAAGCAAATTATGCACATGAAAAATGTAAACAAAACAACTGATTTGTTTTATGTTTGGCAGGACTTTGGACATATGTAAACATATTTCCAAGTGTCTGCAGTGTTTCAAGTCTTTGCATGTTGCTATGAACACCTCAGCCACTCCTGAAAAAATATGGAATCTTAAACTACATGTACATCCATTTACAACCAAAACTGCACCAGCTTTGGACATGCTTTTTGAGCAGCTGTGCACTTGTTTGATTGTTCAGATTACAAATGTTCCATATACATGTATACACATCTATAAGTGTGTTTGTTAGGATGTATGTTTGTTGTTGTCAATGTCACTGTATGCATGTCTGCACATATGTGTTTGCGTGTGTGCATGCACGTGTATTCAGATAATGTTGTATACATACACCAAACCCTCATGAAAGCATTATTATGGCACAGATTCTGACAAAACACAGGAACATGGATAGCATATGTAATTCACCCTTTGGCCTGTATCCGTAGCCTCTGCTCCTTTCTTCCCTCTGTTCAAACTGGTCTCGTCTGATTTCTGCCATTCTGCACATCACGCTCATTAACACTTTGACGACGAGTGTGCACTAAAATGTATGGAACACTAATCCCTTTCGTCATTAAAGGGTTAAAGAAAGTTCTTTGCGTCAAGCCTCTCATAACAGAATTTTCAAAGCCACACGTGGTTTACATCTAAACATTTGAGTTAAGCTGAGCAGTGTATCAGTGGCTCACTAAATAAATCCAGCCCTTCCCCCTATGCTGCAACACGCTTGCATGCAATACATGTATATCTGACTGGTGTTGTACTGCCAAAGCCTTTTATGAGCAGAAGATACTGAAAGCAAATGCCCATTTGAACATAGAAACACAGCATGACATTTACATTTCACTGGCAACTGAGTGTAGTACAAACTTAAAAATCACTTCTCTGTAAATATAGCAATATGTTGACTCTACAATCTGACTTGGTACATTCTTAACAGTAGTCTGTTTACAGCCGAACCTAGTTCAGGTGGCATGCTTAGAAACAAATGGCTATGGATAACTACTATTGCCACAGCTACAAATGGCGTCGTGTTTTCAGACAACAACAGAACAGAAGTAGGCTGGCTGCAAAAATAAACTATTTATGCGACTGTTTAACCCAAAGATCTTTGGTTTAACCTACAATACTTGACAGGTGGTTCGACATATCTGTGGCAATAGTTGCCAAACATTCTCGTAGCAATTATTTGTATTCTCAGTCTCCGACAGGTGAGGTAATCATGATTCTCTTGTGTATCTCTACGCAAGAGTTTTAAAGTGCACATCCTATGGTCTCAGGATTTTTAGTTGAATTGCAAACGTCATGATAGCAAATTAACAACCTTTTTCGATCAACACCAGCAGAGTTTCAACAGCTGACAAGGGGCTCCACAGTGCACTGGGTTTTGAACCATGTATACAGCTCTGAAATGCTATGGCTTTACCAAATGGACCAAAAATAAATGAAACAAATATTTAAAAGTACTAAATATAATATCTGCTAGGTGAGCTTGAGCCAGACAAAACAGTATTTGATAATCCTTCACCTCCCAATCCATGCACTAGGTTGTTGGTAATGCATACAATTTAGTAAACACTGCTTCAAACAGCGATACACAACTGGTAGTAAAAAACGGTACAATTTATAGGTAAACAGACACATTTGATTTTCATTGTTTTGCAAACAGACATTATTCACCATTGCAAACAAAGACATTGTTATCCAATTTAAACAAGATATTTATAAACAAATATAAACAAAGACATTATTAAATAATGCAAACAAAGACATTATTAACTACTTCAAATAGATACCATAGTCGTCAACTTGGGCCATCACGCACTGTAGATAGACACAAATTCATTCAGCAACACCAAATGAGATGCAGAAATATCAGGACCTTCAAATGTCAAACGACTACCTGGGGTATATCTGTTCCAAAACAAAATCGAAATTTGGCAGCAGCACACAATGAAATAAAGGGCAAAGCGCTGGGACGTGCTGGTCCCATGTTCTAGACTGGGACTTGTTCCTTGCTCGTTGGTCAGGGCCTAGAACACACAAGTAACCTCTCCTTAAAACGTAAACAATAACCTTGACGGCATGCTAAGGGTCACATTTTCATAGCGAAGAGTGATTGTCCATCCTGTAAAATGCAACCTGTGGAAAGCTATAGCAAGACGCACAGGTTTAATATAACAAATAAAACAAGACTGAATCAAAATATCCAATCTTGTATCCTGTAACAAACTAAAACTTAGAAATGCTATCTGAATATACAGGGTGGGCCAGTAGGAATGCACCAACTTTGAATGGATATAACTTGAACAATTATTACCCGAACATCGTGCCCAATATACTAAATTGAAAGTAATCATCCACTCTACTACTGTGTCAAATCTTGCACTGATATACGTTTACCACTGTTATAAAATTTCGGTGCGGCGCACACCTCTCAATTTTGAATGTAAATATTGAACATCATGACGCCGCTCGCGGAAGAGGATAGAATTTTAATCCGAATTTTAAGAGCAGAAAAAGGATACAATGCATATCAAATGATGATAGAATTCCCTTCTAGAAAATGGAATAAATATGCTCTAGATCGATTGATTAAACAAATTGATGCCACGGGAACGTCTAACAGCCGCAACTGTGGTCGCAAACGTTCTGCGCGCACAGCAGCGAACATTGCACAAGTCCAAGAGTTAATTTCCAGCCAAGACAACAATCCAGGGACGAGTAAGAGTCCGAGCACGTGGTGGACATTATTGAGTATTTGTTTGACTGATGGTAAATTCACTCAAGATATTAATTGTTAGTAATAAGTGACTGTTTAGAACTGACGTCTTCAGTTTCAGACTTTTGTTTTTTCTTGCAGTTTTATGGCCAGAAAATGGCACATCGAATATTAATAGCATTATCTCATAAAGTCGTAACATTATCTCGTAGATATTTTGCAGAATCAACAAATGGATAATTATCTTCAATCTGATATATTGGACAAGACGCTCAGATAAAAGTTATTCAAGTTATAAGGCGTCAAAGTTGGTGCATTCCTACTGGCCCACCCTGTATATATACGTGGTCACATAGTCTTACAACATTGCACTGCATTGTAAAAATTACTATTTACACTGTAACATGCACTCGGTAGACAGAAACAAAGACTGTAACAAACTTCCAGTAAAGATATGTACATCCAGAATGGTGTGGCAAAAACAAAAGTTGTTCACGGCAGAACATAAGCACAAAAGACTCGTATTAAACAAGACCAAGGATAACGTTACTTCAACACATACTGAAATGTAAAAACTGATATCATTGGCACTAAGGCAACCAAGCAAAATGAAGCTGAAACTGATGTAAATTAAATGCACGTCCATGCATCACATGGCACTTGTAACATAATACAGTGTATGATAATCGTTTATTACACACGTCTGTCAACGTTTCGTGCGCTTCAGTTCAACAACTAGACGTCATTTCCTTACACTTTCAGCTACAAACCAACAAAAAACATACGGTAAATCAGGATAAGAAACACGATGTAAGCATATTTAACGTGGCTTTGAAACCAACGTTAATCTTGGGGCGATCTCTATATAATGCCCACTTTCATTTCTGACTAATACCCTGTTCCTCTGCATTACTACGACATCGATTACTTATGACATCATCTTCATAAGTCAAACTCTCTTGCCATCTAACTACAAAATAAAGCCGGTGGATTGCTTTCATTTTCTTCCAAATTATGCGTTTCAATCTAGCATATTTTCTAAGAAATTCCTGCAGACTAGTCACTCAAAACCAGTGAAAGAACTACAAAGAGCTATATGCGTACAAAATGCCATTTCCCTAAGCTGAAACACGAGCACAAACCACAAACGTCCACCTAACTTAAAATCTAGGTTTCGCTTTCACAAAACAATCATCCGAGTCTAATGCTCCGGACATTAACCGTCCATCCATCTGTCGACTGCGTGCAGTAGCTTAAAATCATACAACCTATCTGAACACTGAACATAATATTTAACTTTACATTTTAAAACGCTTGATCCTAGTTTTAAGTAATCATGAGCAAAGCATTTTCACTTTGTACATCTTTTCAATATTCGATCCTACCAAAATACTTGAGTTCGGAAAGGCTAGTGTAGTTGCAAAACCCGTCAGATCTTCTGCCCTCACACAAGACTGATATAATGGTAACAAAAGCAGATCTCCACTTAATCCTTTAATAACGAGGAGGCACTAACAGCTACTGGGAAAACGATACAGCTCGTCATTAAAGTGTTAAACATTCTAGATTCTCCAAGGACCTTTCCTTTCTCACCTTTCAGTCGCTGAATGTCCAGAACTTTCTTTGGAAGTTCAGCTACAGCACAATTCACCCCATTAAGCAGAAAATTACATCTTTCAAGGGTACAGTCTTTGATCGTTCTTTAACAAGTGACCTTACCCATTCACAAGGGTTGTTATTCACCATCCCTCACAGTTGTCAATGAACGCAACAGGTAAAAGCGTCTGCACGTAAATGAGAAAGCAGCTCAAATAAAAGCCTACAGAATGCAAGAAATGACAAACAGTCGCCATTCACCCACTGCAAATTATACAATATACAGCCACCCAAACATAAGAAAAGCCTGGCAAAACAATCAACGTTATTAATAGTGAGCACAAAACAGCGAGCGTCAAAAGTGCTATCAAAATTTTTTACTATGGTAAAACAGCGATCATCAAAACAGCGATTAGACTAGAATGTTTATTTCCAACGTTTACTATTCACTTCAAAGGAACAATTGCTGACGGCCATCAAAAGAATAGTTTTACTACATAAGATAATAGAAATCAGAATGTCACTTGAATGTTATTTGATTAATGTTATGTTTATGTACGTTAATTGGTCCTGGACAGAATATGAAAGAGATGAAGGTCGAACAGTACATCGCAGGACAACTACCAAATCCACCTCGAAGAATCTACAAAGAAACTACAGAAAGAATATTGAAAAACATCGTCATCGATTACACTAATCGACCGATATTGGACTATCTTCGTGGAATTGGACATAATTTGAGTCTTCAAGTTTAAATTACACATTTGTTATATATATACTACATCAGACATTGGAAATAAATCGATAAAATCGCTGTATTGGTTATCGCTGTTTTATACACTCACTGTTTTTTAACTCGCTATTTTGTGCTTGCTATTTTGACAGTCGCTGTTTTGTGATCGCGGTTATGAACGTATATAGGCAGAACAGAACATGCAGCATGCTGAACTTTTAAAACTCAAAAACTAGCATCATTGAGCACCAGTGCAATAACTGACTTGATATTTACATCCACAATCTCATAACACCGAGTCAAAGGGTGTGAAGCCCACAAAGGACCTGTTCTGTCAACAGGTCCACCCAAATCACTCACTCCACATTATCTGAACATCAACACAGAGCCCTTAGGTATCTCAAATGCACTGCAACATTGAACTTAAGTGCATGATAACATTTTACTGTAATACAATGCATACAATGAAATCGAAACAAAATGGGCGACGCAGTGGAACGGTTACGTGAAGCCAAGATTTTATCACCTGCGACAGGAATCTGAATTCTTATCAAAATACTGGAGACTGTCTGCATGTTTGGCACAAATGAACAGAGGGACGATCACAAGGAGATCTGATCATACAGCATCTTTATGACCACGATCGTCTTCTGAGAAGAAAAGTGCTTCTGTGTGACCACTTTCTCCACATATATCTGAACAAACCAAAGAAAAACAAACCTGTGAGAAGAGTAATGCCCGTTATAATAATGTGTCCAGTAATAACCAGAAGTACATCAGCAATTAAGGGAAGGTAAGGAAAGGAAAGGGAAGGTAAGGAAAAAGAAGGAAATGAAAGGTAAGGACATGAAAAGGAAGGAAATGGAAGGTCAGGAAAGGAGAGAGAAGGTAAGGAAAGAAAGGGGAAGGAAATGAAAGGTAAGAAAATGAAAGGTAAGGAAGGGAAGGTAAGGAAAGGTAAGAAAATGAAGATAAGAAAAGGGAAAATTAAGAAAGGGAAGGTAAGAAAAGGAATGGGAAGGAAAGAAAAGGGAAGGGAAGGAAAAGAAAGGTAAGGAAAGGAAAGGAAAGGAAAAGAAAGGTAAGGAAAGAGATGATAAGGAAAGCAAAGGTAACTGCTTATTTATCGTATACTTATATACACATAACTTCTCATGGGATTGAAGGAATGTCAGCTTAAGCACAAACACTGCAACAGTAATCTGACAACCAGGCAATCATTCCTCAACAAAATTCTGAATTTTTCGTTCCAAAATTCTACCACATTACCTGCAATAATTCGATGCCATGGCAAAGAAACGTAAGTGAGAAACGAATTAAGTGCCAAGGACTTTGGACTTTTGCGTTCCTTCCACCAATGCCATCCGCCATTCGACGACTTTCCTAGGTCATCCTTTCTACACTCGTCAGCCGTTTCATCGGACTCTAAAGAGAAGAACACAAGTCAGAGTAATTGTAAATTGTAATTAGTAACTTCTATCACATCGACGTCTAATGCACAAAGTATGGTATGGTATCTGGGAATTTATAAAGCGCCTCTCTAAGTGCAAACTATTCAGAGGCGCTCTCAGCGTGTGAGCCTTGCAGAAACAGAAAAGACTTTAAACGATGAAAAAGAGAGAGAACCTAGTAAGTAGGGTCCCACTCAGTACTAACGGAAGGGAGTTCCATAGGGATGGGCCCACGACAGCAATGAAACCGATGGCAAATCGAAAGTTGTAACCAGGTCAATATCCAGACGAGCAGTTCGTAAGAGTGTGTAACACTACACAATTTGCTCAAAACCTTTAATTAGAGGTGGCCCTTCTCTCTTATCCCTGGTGTCACAGTGAATTCAAGCATGTCATCACACTGAGATACCATGCTATTTTGTGGACCTTCTGATCCATGGTGCATGAAGGCCAAAGTCTTGGTCTGTCAGATCCTTCATCCACAACATGCGGCCTGATCTGTGTTTCAGAACATTCACAGTGCCTTGTAAGGGCTTTCAAGGACTCCTACTCAGTACGCAATTAACTTTAATTTGTTAAAATCTTAACACATGTGAAATAATACTGTTGTGCAAATTGATTAAAAATTGTAACTAGTAAAACCATTCTCTCCCTCTGTCTGTCTCTCTCTATGACACAAACTCAAACAAGCATAGCCCTATCTATACATGACAAGGACTTCCAGTCCTTAACAGGTTGATTCATTAAGGTGTGTAGGGCTTGAAATCAACCAAAGCCCACCTACACTTTAATCTTTTTATGTGACTGACCCATTACATAAAAAACCTCTCTAAGCCTTTTAAAAACCTGTCAGAGCATGAGCATACATGGCTCATATACCCTGGTACATTACAAAATGGTGCACAGCTATGAAAGGAAATCAAGTTTACAGAAACATTTTCATTTTAGAATCATAACTGTATTATACACGTATGTATCAAGGACAGTAGCATTTGAGTTGACTATACAAACAGTATGTAATTAAACAAACAGTACGTGATTTCACAGCACAGTTTGATAAATAGATGAAGATAGAGATTTCTGTACCATCTATGGAACTGTTGTTGGCTTGTTCTGAATAGCTGACACTCATTCCACTCGCACCTAAGTTCTCCATGTTTGATCGTGACTTTTTCAGTCCTATCCGCTTAAGACTGCCGTGGAAAATGCGATGCCAGCCATAGTTTGGATCACTTGAGCGACGACTTTGATTATGAAACTGGATTGAACAGAAATACAAAATTACCAGAATGACAACATATTAGATTTTCATGTGCAACGACTAACCTACTGATTTCTGTAAAGCATTTACATCTTGCTACTGCAACTTCAATTAAATTCTGAAAGCAAACTAGACTAAAGTTAGGTAAGCTAAAGTTCATCGACAACATCTTCTTGCTTTTCTAAAGTCGTTTGTGAGTCCTGTTTTGCAAGTCAATTGATAAAAGTCTGCGTTTGAATTTCAGATATAAACTACATGTCTGGACATTTGCATATGTAGTGCCTCATAAAGTAAACACATAACATTAACACATCTAATAAACTTACTATAACCCTTACTATAATACTCTATAAACAGAAATAGTCTTGATAGGCACAAAAATGTCTTCTCTTTCAAATATCTGTTCCAGGAGCTGTTAGGAAACATTAATTCAAATTAAAAACACCACAATACTGAAAACCTACCTAACACAAAAGTGAAGCACAGCACACATCAATAAGTTGATCACCAGCATTTAAGAAATTAATTCAACGCACCTCCTCAGAATTTTCTGATAAGTTGTCGGCTGTTAAGACCTGCGTCGACTGTGCTTCTGGGACTGATGGCTTAGCACAGCTGACAGCCATTTCAGCACATCCCTTCCCGCTTGGTCCACTCATCTTAATGAACTCAATCCGGTTCGGTTCTCTAAACCACCAACTCAGTGGCATTCGTCGGCCAAGACTCCCCTAAGAACAGCAGACATACTGAAGATTATAAAGGCTACTACACAAATCTAGTTTATCCAACAATAGCCACAAACCACATCTGAATAGTGAATACACATGCAAAACTGAAGAATTGAATGACTATCTAGGGGAAACTAGTTTCCTCTAAATCAACATGTTCTTGCTGCAAGCGGATAACCTTCTTTCTTCAGTCGCGGACCGTTCTCTTCTGACAAACTGCTCCTACAGCCTTTACGAGTGCACAATATAAATTATTACATTATCTTATTGGTTAGGTTCTGCAGATTTCTATTAGTAAGAGAAGATTCATAAGATTCCTAGTCCATCAACATTCTTGGTGGCATAAAGCGATGCACATTTAACGATTCCCTAAAATGTGCTATATAAATTTGTTATATAGCTAATGGCAGTAACGGCCACACGTGTCTTTTCATTCTGCTTAATAAATACTAAAAATGCATATTTCATTTTAACCACTTGTTACACGTCTTCAGAGTCATTAAATCTGAATCTGATATACAGATCATGTTAGAGTATTAGTTAAAGGTGTGCAAAATGAGCACAAGGCACAATGAACGCAAGGCATAATGAACACAAGGCACAACGAACGCAATGCATAGTGAATGCAAGGCACAATGAACGCAAGGCACAATGAACACCAGGTACAACGAACACAAAGCACAACAAACACAAGGCACAACAAACATCAGGCACAACAAAACACAAGGCACAATGAACACAAGGCACAGTGAAAACACAAGGCACCATGAACGCAAGGCACAGTTAAAACACAAGGCACAACAAATATGTACAATGAACAAAAGGCATAATGAAAACAAGGCACAATGAACACAAGGCACAATGAACACCAGCGACAACGACCACAAGGCACAATTAACACAAAGTATAGCAAACACAAAACACAATGAACACAAGGCACAATTAACACAAAGTATAGCAAACACAAAGCACAATGAACACAAGGCACAATGAAAACACAAGGCACAAAAAAAATGGCACAATGAACACAAGGCATAACGAAAACACAACACAATGAACACAAGGCACAATGAACACAAGGCACAATGAAAACACAAGGCACAACAAACATGGCACAATGAACACAAGGCAAAATGAACATAAGACATATTGAAACAAAAGCACAACGAACACAAAGCACAATCAACCTTTGCCTCGAAGACGCCTTTCAGAGCTTCATAGCTAACGCTTCCACGAAACAGCGCTCCCCTAAACATGCTCAAAGTGTCAACAGCGACCAGCTCAACACAGATCACCTCGTTTTCCTGAACAATCTGATCGGCAAATGCCTAAGAGAACAAAAGCAAAAAGAAAAACAAGAGACAGTTGTAAATTGGTGAACTTCAAAAAAGAATTCAATCCGACATATAACTCGATGTGAAGAAAAACTACTATCAGTACATAAAAGACTCCGTAAAACACGCTTCATAACATAAAATTCCGATATAACAGAACCAAAAATTAATTAACCTACAGGTAATAGATTCCTTAAAACAATTTCCTAATATTGCAGCTGAGCAGCTTTAGATCTACAAGAAAGATGAAGAGTGCAGGCATGAAAGGATAACGGTTCCAAATATAACACAACTTCTTTAAAATGCAAATGATCAACAAAAGATAACATTATAAAACAAAAGGTGTTTATTATAAGGAAGTCAAGTCGGATTCAAGACTTTGATATCACTCACCTCTTCAAAATTATCTATTGTAAAAAAGATGTTTGGATATGTAATTTCTTCCTCCGTTCCTTTGCTGTCCATTTTACGACGGCTTGGTGAAGCGTAAACTCTCTAAACATGCAACATAACCACTAATGGCTGATATTGAAAAGGCATCTTTTGTTAATGCACAAATGTACAGAAATAGTCACCAAAACAACCCACATAACAACTGAATTAATACAAAGATTACCGTACACAAACTGGCTGATGCAAGTATTACCAACCAGATTATGATTTGGAAGAAGGTTATCAGGACTGGGTGCTCGATAGTGCAATGGTCAACGTGCTGGACTCTCAATCCAGAGGTCGGGGTTCAAATCCCTGCCAGGGCAGAAATTTGTTTTGAAATTTCTGCTCCACATGCATCCCTAGCCAACTTAGCTATAATGAGCACACTGACTGTACACTGTCCGTGGGAAGATAAGATGGTGGGGATTGAGGAAGACGATTAGCCACCCGCCCTCATCTATAACCTATCTATCTATGATAAACTTATACCGCACCCCTTCAAGAAATCTACTCAGTGGCGCTCCCAGTCAAAAAGACAGGTCTTAAGAAGCCCATAGAAAGTACCTGAGAGGTCCTTAGGGAGGGAGCACAGCAAGAGAGGCAGGTCATTCCAGATGGTAGGACCCACCACGGAGAATGCCCTATGCTGTGCCATAGCAGTATGAGCATAGCCTCATGAGCTGAGGCTAAGAAAATAAAGTTGCTAACACTGCAAACCCATGACGGCTGCCTCAGACAGCTTAAGGGACTGCTCTTCTTCTTCCTCTAATAAGACCAAAGCTGTTCAACTCCCCAACTATTTTAAATTACAGGCTGTAGGACCTAACAGCAAATTACATTGCATTAAAGACTGACTTGTACACTTCCATAATGGCACTATACAAGTCACAAGAATAGAAGAGACATCCATGAGAGATTAACAGGGCACCAGCTTGTTCACAAGCACTGATTCATGTGATGGGGGTTGTCTAGAGGTACTAAGAACAGGTCTGTTTGTGTTCTTCCAAAAACATCTGTGCTCCCATGATTATTTGTCTGAGTACTATTTTTATGAACACATTTGAATATAACAAACGAGTGCATAACTTATTTTAACAGAATCTTTCTTTCACAGTACTCATTTCAAGCGTCTAATTAGCCCACGATCAAATTAGTAACATTGGACTCAAGTGAAACAGAAATTTCCACATGTAAAATAAGTTGACGAAATGTACAAATTTCACAGAATACCTGAGTGAGCTTTCGTAACACCTTTGTTGGTTTTCCGTCACCCGACTTCGTACATACAGCACACGTCACATAATACTCAAACTGTAAGACAAACATTTTACCCAAAATTAAACACAGTTGCCAGGTCACTCAAAAACAAACTTTCCATTTCAGGCGAATCAAACCCATTAGTCGGCAATCATGACAGTTACCACCATTGCCGATGCCACCACCACCACCACCACCATTATCATCACCATCATCACTGTTAGCTAGCTTACTCCATCTTGCAAAAACCTGTTCTAGTTCAGGAAATAATTGGGGTCACCAGTTTTGATTCAACTGTTAGTAGTGCATTCGCAAAACATGGTAAAATATACAAGCAGACCAATGAATACCTACGTGTTGAAGAATGAAATTAAGGTAGACGGTTTCTTCAAAGTCTATTTCTGCATCAGTAAGCAGGGGTTTGCATGTCGACCACTTCCTATAGACCTCGACCGATACCTACAGCAAATCAGCCACATGTAACATCAGTCACATATAACATCAGTCACATATTACATTGGTCACATATAACATCGGTCACGTATAACATCAGTCACGTATAACATCAGTCATGTATAACATCAGTAACGTATAACAACAGTCACGTATAACATCAGTCACGTATAACATCAGTCACACATAACATCAGTCACACAAAACATCAGTCACATATAACATCAGTCACATAAAACATCAGTCACACATAACATCAGTCAAATATAACATCAGTCACGTTTAACATTAGTCAATAAGTTAAGCAATTTTAAAACATGTATAAGTCTGTATACATGTATGTGTGAATCTAAGCTTTCATATAGCCCATTCTAACGATTTCTCAAATGCTGGGTTTAAATTATAGGCTGTCATTAGGATACATACATTACAATATCTGTTTACTTAAAAGCAGTGCTTTTTTCTGGAAAAAAATGTTCCGGAACAGAATAATTATGGGCGGGTTATAATCCCGAGAAAAACGGGATTGGGGGTTGGGAGGGGTTTCAATAAACACTGAAAACAGTTCAAAACACTGAAATTAAATTAAAATAACTAAATTATTGTTTTTATCATTAAAATAAATAAATTATTTTTAGTACCTGAAAAAAGGTGCCGGAACGCCGTTCCGGCGCGTTCCGGCTGAAAAAAAAGCACTGCTTATAAGTCATATTGTTCAGATCAGTTAGAGATAGCCGTGGGAGGTACTTGAAGGGCATTATATAAATGTTCATTACATTAAGTAGGTTTCAGCACTGCAGGTTGGAAGATTGTTCTGCAGTGCCTGACCACCCACCCATCACAGTGGAGTAGTCTACCTTGATATTCTAAGATCTAACTTATGCAGAATGATCTGTTTGACTATTCATGAGTCACCTGTTCCTCTGTACTCGAAAGAAAAGCCGATAGGTAACAACGGGCCAAACCAACAAACCCAGCATGTATACGGTAGTTACTTCCTGGTACTTAGGTATTTCCTACCATTATACAGAATTTAGTTTGAGCACTGCAGAATTTAAGATTGTAATACAATTCATGATTGTGACAATGCAAACACACAGCAAAATCCTGTCCATAGTTAAATCAACAACATGAGGCAGTAATAAACAGTAGGGGGGTGTGCAATAGTGTAGTGGTTAGCATGCTGGACTGTCAAGCGAGAGGTCGGAAGTTCAAATTCCCGCCAAGGCAGAAACTTGGTTCGAGATTTCTGCTCCACTTGCACACCCTAGACAACTCAGCTATAATGAGTACACTGACCATACACCGTTGGTGGGAAGATGAGATGGCAAGGGAGAGGACTGGCCATCTGCCCTCATATGCAGAGGCTAAGAAAATTAAGTCACTTCATACCCATGGCTGCCTCGGGGCTAGTGTAAAGGACTGCTCTTCTTCTATTAAGAGTACGCCCTTAAAACAACTACATGTACACCGATATAGCAACATCTAACAATTGTTTTCCACCTGTGTAATTATAACCATCTCAATTTCCTCGTTACTTCCGCAAACGAGTCAGTTTATTACCGATCAAGTAGAAAGGAGATCAAGCAGAAAGATCTATACGTACACTCTGCAGCGACTCATCGTCACTCGACTCAGGTGAACCTTTTCGGACGTAGAACAACATGTCATCTTTGTGAGTATCCTCTGGAGAGTCTATGAAGTGCTTGGAAAACATGTGGGCCCAGAACACATTATGATCTTGAACCAATAAGAAGTCATCCTCTACAACAGACAGAAGAGAAGCTACCAACATGACTGACAATGTGTCCATACAACCACTTCATTTCTCACTTCAATCAATTTTGTACTTCATTGTCACAACACAATCTAATCTTTTCCAATCTAATCCAACACAATTACTCTTCCCACTCAGATGAACTGCAGCATTTCAACCTCTCGCACAACTTCGTAAACTCCAAATTTCTCAAGTGCTACTCTAAAGCTAAGCGCAAAGCACCAGCTTATTCATGAGCACTTCGTCGAGTCAAGGGGTTGTCCAGAGATAGTCAAGGAAAGTTCCGAGTCCAGATAACCAGAGAGACCAGAGAGATGAGGCAGCTTATTATGTTTAATGATCTTTAATCATCAGCTTTTCTGTCATTCTGACCTTAAAACTGACTCACAAATCAGTATGATCAATTAAAATGACCCAATAAAATTACACATTTCTAATAATCAACTTCCAGTAATACAATTAAACAGATCAAAATCACATGATTCTAGTCAAATCATACCATTCTTTCCAGAATTATTACTGAAAATGCAAACTATTCAACATAAATGATCTACATTCAATAACCAAATTCAACTAGCCAATTTCAAAAGGTCCAATGTACAATGACTGGAGTCAAATTTAAACAACTCCTGGGTCATCAGGCACATATGAACAATAGATAGTATGCATTAAATCAGCAACATACGAAGATGTAACAACTTATCCAAGACTTTTAATGGAAATAGGAGTTCTGCCCACACTGCTTTTTGACATACGTTCTTTCAACACAATGAACAATGATGCTATTAACTTACTAAATGAAAACAAATGTCAAGACAAAACAATAAACTACAAATTTATGCATACTCTGCATTGCTTCGAGCAATTCGAATGTGAAACTCAAGTTCTCCTAATATTTTTACGACAGATATCAAATTGCTTAAAAAACTTGCAGCCTTGAAATACGATTTGTGAAGGAACAGTAATAAGAAGAAGAGAACACTAGTTAGTCAAGTGATCCAAGTCTGTAAACTGGTCACAGTGTAACTGGAAGATGTTAAAAGCAGCAGCTCTTAGTGCTGACATATAGAACATCTCTCTTGCTCTATGGCATGTACATCTGATGTATTTCTTTTCAAGCTAAATTTAGTAAATTAATGCAATAGAACTCTTGAATGTTCAGTTGAATGTTCTCCAGGCAGGAAACAAAATACGATGCAGTCAAGAAGTCTCACCATTTGAGTTCTGAACTAAACCAACTGGAACTTTTTATGGTGTTTTGAGGTGTCATAAGGACAAACCTATGGCATATAACTAAAAAAATTTTAAAAATTTAAAAGTCTAAGTATAAAAATTGCCAAACGTGTAAGCCCCTTTTTTTAAAATGCTATATTGGTTTTTGTTTGTTTGTGTACTGATACCAGGCTTATATTTTCACCACATGCAGTGGAAAGGAATCATTCCCAAACAACAAATTCTCTAAATTGTTATTGACAAACACTTATAAATGTATGCAAGATTTTCAAAGTAATTGTAATTATTATAATTCCACTTTTTTATAACTGTTCATATTTTTTAATTATACGCCATAGGTTTGTCCTCATGACACAGGTCTCAAAAGCAGCGTAAAAGGTTCCTGCATATTATCTATTAGTTCAGTATTAGTTGGTACTTAGTTCAGAACTCAGTAACTTAATTGTAGTTGGCGACTCAATTAAGGCCTCAATCAATACCTGGCTCAAACAATATAGTTCAGTATTTAGTACTAAATCCATCCTGTGATTCAATAAATGGCTCAATCAATATATCTTAGTACTTAGTGCTAAGTCCTTCCTGTGAAGGTCTGCACATCGGGCACTGCAGCTTTACCACTCATCGCTGTATTTTGTCTCACCACGACATCCCAAATATCTCAAACTGTCTCTGATGGCCACCGGTCCATTCTTAGTCTTTCCTGCCTCCTTTTTCCCTTAAGAATCCAGATCATCACTTGGTGCTGGTGAATAAACTGGTCTCCCTGACGCAGCTTTTGTGTGGCACTGAGAAATTTTGAAGATTTACATCTGGTTGGCTCTTACATCATTATCCATACAAATGACTAATGTAGCACTATAAAGTAACTACTAGAAACTGACCTGTTAGCTGCAAACAGTGCATGTCTGAACCCGCAAATTCACTTGTACAAAGTATGCTACCATCCTACTATGTTGAGAACTCATATATCACAAATTGCATTGTGCTGTGGCTGTTGCCTTTTGATTTGTTACTTCTACGTTTTCATGAAATGTGTACGGTATATGCACATGAAACCCCGATGTTATGAAACAAACACTATCACCTGCCTCCTGATCAAATATTGTAAAATATTTCCTGCTAAGTCAGAATTCAGCCTCTGACAGTGCCAAGACAAAGACAAGAAGAACAGCAGTCTCTGACAGCTAACCTTGAAAGGCGGCCAAGGCTGTGGTGTTAACGACTTCAGTTTCTCAGCCTTGGCATATGAGGGTGGGTGGCCAGTTTTCTTCTATGCCATCTGATCTTCCCAATAATATACCAGTTAATGTACTCAACAGCTTGGTAGGCTAAATGGTGCTAGTGGAACACAGATTTTGATATTGAACTTCCTTTCCCGTTATAAGCTGATTTTGGCAGGTTTTACAGTTAAATCCCTGATGTTAGGGTTTACCATCTAGTCTGCTAATTATTACACTGTTGCATGTCCTAATACAGACAGATTTCTGGTACTAGAAATAATTTGCATATACAGGGCTACAGCTGAAGGACAAGCACTCCTCACTGGCATACCAATACTCTTCAGTATAGGACAGTTCATTCCTCCTTGGCAGACACAGAGTTAAAGGATATGCAAGGCAAATTTAATTAAAACTATGGTTACATGCAGAATCCGTATACGCAAGTGATGTGGGAGAATTAATTACTGACTCCACCCATCAAGATTAGTGGACATCCTAGTGTAGAGTCTAATGACACAAAAAAGAAGCCAACGGAAACCATATGTAGAGCCAGAGTGAAGCCAACCAAAACTATATGTAGAGCTAGGGTGCCATTCACACCCATGGGTGAGACATAAACAAAGATTTGCAGTGGTCTCAAGGACCTATGAACTCTACACTGGGTGGCCTGAAAGGATCCCCAAGCCTGTCATTTTGTCACAGGTTAATGTCTCTCTCTCTCCCCCACCCTAAACCTCCAATCTTACATCTGCCCCTGTATATCTTGAACAGCTGATTGTGGACTAAACCTAAATCCATGAAACAATTCTACCACAGAATCACCACAGATCACCAGTAACGTACTGACATAACTATAGAATATCATATCTTCACCACAGCTAATTATATAGTAATTATCTACAAAATGAACAATACACTGACAAATTAGAAGTTTAGTTTCAGTGACAGTGCTCAGAACACCTCACTACCAGGAACCAAACATTAGACCTACACTTGAGGTCTTCCACTGAAGCCACTCCTTTAAGTGACTGATTAAATAACATTCATGTGACACCTTGTCACCTTCACCTTGTCACCTTGTGCTGTCAACTCCTGGAGCTCTAGCGATCGTCATGATAAACATTCTCCATTGCTTCCTATTCGAAGTCAGGTCCCTTAGTTCTTCCAAATTCGTGCCAGTTACATCGTGAATCTCATCCATCCATTTCTTCCTTGGTCGACCCCGTCTTTTTTTTCCCTCACCACAAGCCAACATATTCATGTGTCACATTCATGTGACACTCAGTTAAAAACAATTAATTATAAATGCTTAAACATAGGGATCCAAAGAAACATTAACTTAAATCCTGAATGCTACTTAGGGCACCTGGGCACTACAGATATCATTTGTAAAACTGTCTAAATTAATTTTATACAAATAATGCAAGGTTTTCTAATTTTCGTTCATAATGTTACATATTCAAAGACAGTAATCATTAAATAAGATAATAAGACTGATTATTACTAATATTATTGTTATTTTTATTACATTGTTTGTACATTATCAGGCATTGATATGGTACCAACTGAAGATTCTCATCTCAGAATCCCAAGTATGTGAAAAAGATTAGGCACAACCCGACAAGAGACGGAAAGAACCTCAGTACATATTAACCAGGAGCCAGTTAATTTCTCAGAGAAGCAGCAGTCCACCAAAAGGGCAAAGACCTGGGGGTGTGATAGTATAGTGGTTAGCATGCTAGACTGTCAACCAAGAGGTCGGGAGTCAAAATCCCCGTTAGGGTAGAAACTTCTTTTGAGCTTTCTGCCACATCTGGGTCCTCTTCACAACTTGTTTATAACGAGTACACTGAATGTGTTGGTAGGAAAATCAGAAAGCAAGGGAGAGGAGTCCCTGTCGCTAACACTTCTTATCAATGGCTGCCTCTGGGGCTAGGGACTGCTCTTCCTCTTCTAGTCCACTTTCATAAAATTACATAAAAACCAGCTCAGGTTCACTTCCCTTGAGCAACAAAGCTCATCCAACCTTGAAAACTGTGAACACAATGTTACAGAAGTTATATATGGACATGTCTACATCTTTGTTGGTTGGAGCCAATTCCAATGTTTTGACTCTGTTTGTGTGTTGGTGCCAATTGGTGGCAACTTTTCTACTTATCCCAGTAAAGTTTGCCTAGTGATGAACAAGTAATTTCTTAAGAAATGAACTTTAACACCAGTTAGTGTAGGCAGCATTTTAGTCAGGTTCTTAAAGCTCTGTATTAAGTGTCTAGACATGCATACACTCAGAGCATACTCGTCGCATACTTGATGTATACTCCATTAAAAATCCGGAACAGCTAAGTGGGTTGTGTAGGCACAGAAAAGTCGAGGAATGCACGTTTTATTTACAGCACGTAAAATGGTCGGCAGAAGTCGTTCTATTAACGAGAACTGTGATTTATAAAACAGTCATGGCATACATAAATAAACAGCTATATATAGTTCACAAAGTGGGACCTACACTTAACTATCTTTGGATTATTTTTGTTTCGTATGCACTTCAGATGAAAGATTCTGCATCCTCTATTCATAAATCTGTCAATACCTTATCTTAGCTTACCTCATACGTTTCGGTTCAACACGCCATCTTTAGGGAGTCAACTTTCAGAAAGTATTATATAAAACGTAAAAGCTTCAAAGCTTGTGCATGTCAACGCCCATTTCGCAACCACTTTCACATCTGTATTGCTAAATGACGATTTATCCAACACACTTCCCAGGACGTAACGAAAATCTTAAGAAAATTATTTTTAAATCATATGACTTGAACTGACTTTCGGACGATATATAGTCGCGTTTTCTTTCGTCCATGATCGATGCCATTAACGTGTGCAACGAAGACGGCGAGCGAGTTGCTTCGGAATCGGAGTTAAGACTGTCGTCGTCCATTGAAGAATCTTCTTTCGTCCGATTAAAAACCATTTTTGAATTATTATTCGCAAATCCGTTTCGTCTCTTCAAACATTCATCCATGTTGTCACCCCTTCGGTCAAGTCCATTACTGCAAGGGGTGATGGGTTTTACGTCATCGCCTTAAATAGCCGAGAACAGTCCATTGGCGACTTGCAAAATTTTCTTTTAGTTTCTCAGGTTCAGAAGAAGGCCCTTCAAGTCATAGCCACTTATGCCTGCACTTTTTAAAGCCTGTATAATTAGTTGCTCAAATCTTTAAATGTTAGGCTTAAGATATCGTCCAACAATCCAGACTTGTTGTCCTTGAGACCAAGGTCTTGGTCTCGAGTGCACTCGAGTTCGTTTTTAAAAGCCTTGGTCTTGGTCTTGGTATTCAGACCAAAAGTCTTGGTCTTGGTCTTGATCTTGAGGTTCAAGGTCTTGGTCTTGGTCTTGAGGTGCAAAGTCTTGGTCTTAGTCTCACAAGACCAAGACCAAGACCGGTTGTCAATGAACAGTCATTTAATAAAAACTCAAGAATTAAAAAATTGATCAAGCCTAGCTGTTTGCCTCATAGCCTACGACAAATACCTACGGACGGACGCAAGTCAGTGTGATTCTCCTTACAGATTTTATTTTAGTTACAGTTACAGTTATAGTTAATGGTTTTTCATTTTAGTTATAGTTACAGTTATAGTTAATATTATTTTTTAGTTACAGTTATAGTTATCGTTAACGAAATCATTTTGCTTTCGTTAACGAAAACATTTTCGTTATCGTTATCGTTAATGAAAATCACACTGAATTATGAAGACGCGTTACACAATAATTTGCTTAGAGCTTTGACGAATTCAGCTTCATGAATACACAGCGCTCCATATTCATCGACATCCAAGGCGAACATAGGAATCATTTTGCTTTCGTTAACGGCTGTATTTTCACGTTCTCACGTTAGTTGATATTGCACTTTTTTATCGTATTAACGAAAATTCCAATGAATTTTCGTTAGTGTTATTTTCGTTATAGTTATAGTTATAGTTAATGATATTTTTTAGTTATAGTTATAGTTATCGTTAACGAAATCATTTTTTGTTCGTTAACGAACATTTTCGTTATCGTTAACGTTAACGAGAATCACACTGACGCAAGTCTTGTTGGTCAGGAAACCCATCGGCAGCAGCAATTAAGTTATGCTGTCTGGAAGACCTGCCTAGACTTTCTTGAAGCCAGACGGTCTGATAAACCATGGGAGGATTTCAAAAGGCTCACGATTTACATTTACATTTACATCCAGTGATTGCTTGAAAAGCTACGGTGTGTGCCAGCGACTTCAGCACCTGTAGAACGTATTTTTTCACATGGCGGAATTTTTATGAGGCCCCACAAGACACGTCTTGGTCAGAAAATTTTGAGCGAATTGGTTTTTATAAAATACAAAAGGCATATGGAATAAAATTTTGCAGGAAGGACTTTTGCAAATACGAATTCGGAATTCTCTGCAGTCTGCATTTAAAGTTAATTTGCCTGCATATAAAATAAAAGACATTAAATAGCGAGTAGTCCGACTTGAAAGTTTTTTGTAAGGCAAAGAAGTCTTGGGCTGAATGTGATTTTTTAGGTCTTGGCATCGGTCTTGGTCTTGAGGTTCAAAGTCTTGGTCTTGGTCTTGGTCTCGAGGTTCAAAGTCTTGGTCTTGGTCTTGATCTCGAGGTTCAAGGTCTTGGTCTTGATCTTGGTCTCGAGGTTCAAAGTCTTGGTCTCGGTCTTGGTCTTGAGGTTTAAGGTCTTGACAACAAGACTGCAACAATCTAAGTCGTGACAAGCCGCACAGTGGGTCGGTGCAGTAAGTGTGGCCTGGGTCTTCCAACTTGCTAACCTGTTAACTCTAGCAAGCATGGCATCAGTTTGCAAAATACGGATGAAATGTGAACTCTGCCCCAGGACCCCACCCCATTTTTTCTACAATTCTCACTCTGCGTTTGCCAGAGAGACTGCAGGAGAGGAGGAGGAGGAGGAGGAGGAGGAGGAGGAGGAGGAGGAGGAGGAGGAGGAGGAGGAGGAGGAGGAGGAGGAGGAGGAGGAGGAGGAGGAGGAGGAGGAGGAGGAGGAGGAGGAGGAGGCAGAGTAACTGCTAAGGCTGGTGTCGTTTAGCAGAGAAAGCTTGGAAGGTAGAGGTTCAGATGTCAGGATCGACTGTCAGGTCAAGAATTCTTGAAAAGGCGAGAGTTTCCTGTAATTGCAATTAGTAATTTCCATTGCGCCGTTGTGTTATGCACAAGGCATCAGCCGATGGCACACCAAAACCAAATCGTTATCAGGTTAGTATCCAGAAGATCAGTCCGTAAGACAGAGGCAGCCTATGGTGGATAAGCAGTTTGAAAGAGGGTAGGCCTAGGCTAAGTTTCAAGTTGAGAACGAAATTACACAAGCGACTGAGCAAAGCGCACAGGGAGAGAGTTCCAAAAGTAGGTCCAGCAACCGAAAAAGCTCGTTCACCAAGAACAGTTCTTGATTTAGGTATGACCAGACAAAGATAGTCAGATGACCTCGTTGACTAGACTAGTGTATGACCATTATAACCTCTGTGCTTAAAATTGTTTGATGTTTAAGTGGGCCTAATATGGCTCTCGCCAAAGAGTTCTGCACTATCGATCTGCGGCTTCAGGACTTGTCGTGCAGGACTTATCGTGCAGACATATGCACGGATTAATTGTGCGTAGGCCCCTATGTCACGAATGAACATAACATAGGCCTATGATCATATGACTTACGAATACAAATAGTGTTTTTTTTCAGCCGGAACGCGCCGGAACGGCGTTCCAGCACCTTTTTTCAGCTATTACAAAATAATTTATTTATTTTAGTAATAAAAACACCAATTTAGTTATTTTAATTTGATTTCAGTGTTGTGAACTGTTTTCAGTGTTTATTGAGACCCCTCCCAACCCCAATCCCGTTTTTCTCGGAACTTTAGCCCTTCCATAATTGTTCAGTTCCGGAACCTATTGTTCAGTTCCGGAACCTTTTTTCTGGAATAAAAGCACTGCAAATAAACATGTGAAGCTAAGCGCAGGGCACTACGTATATATAGTTTTGAGTAAGTAAGTAAGTAAGTATATCCTTTATTGAACCAACTGCTAACCGCACTTTTGTCACAGTATAAATAATTACACAGTACGTCGACTCCCGGCCTCTGCAGCAGTCAGAATGTGTGACCGATCGCCATCTTGAAACAGAGCTTTTGCACGTCGATACACCGGAACCCATCACATCAAATATTTTTAAACGTTACAACAACATTGAGGACTACACGCCGATACACCCGAATCCATCACATAAAATATTTTTTAAACGTTACAACAACATCGAGGACTTCATTAGAATGAACAATATTATTTTTAACGTTAATTTCAGTTTAAATCTATAATTCAAAAGCTCTGTTTCAAGATGGCGTCACCCCAAAAACTAGTCAACAGTTAGCAATGCGAGTCGACGTACTGTGTAATTATTTATACTGTGCTTTGGTGTACATGAAAGTTTTATCAAGCATAGAATGATCATCCTAATAATAATTATTATAAAAGTTTTACGAACTAGATTATCAGCAGGTGGGATGATTCGGTTATGTAAGCGGGGTCGCAAAGGCTTAGTGTGTCCAGTGTCTTTTATAGGGGTAACAGTTCGTGTAGAACATGAGCTGGGTCGACAATGACACTAGCGAACAGTCGGGAGTCGATTCCCTGACAGAGTGGAAAGCCTTAGGAGTGATACTGTGATAGACAGAAGCGATCATGACCAGTGAGATCATACTGGCACCGAAATTGACCACACAACTTCACTCTTAACGACTTGCTTTGATATAGCACCGGTATTCCAGTAATAATGTGATGCGTTGTTTGTTGGCGCAGAGGAATTTTAGAGATTTGTAGGCCTATTTACGTTACATTTTGCCACCTCTTGGTATTAGTAATCTCTTCGTAAGCCCCTTCGACACCCCTTCATGCTACCTACTGTTAAATCTAAACGCCTGATATGTGGCCTAATTCTGCATGCATGTTTTATCATTTGCTTGTATTAGCCTAGGGCCTATACAATCTAGTATTCTAGTTTAAATACATAATTAGGGCCTATGTTCTATGTAGGACTACGTGTGTTCTATACATTCTATGTTACGTAATGAATGTAGGCCTACTCTTATCAGATGCAAATAAAAGCTACATGTTACTTACTTACTTACTCATTAATTTTGAATAAATTGCCAGGAAGTCTGATTCTATGCGAGTACTACAAAAGTATTTGGCGGTGTAAATTGAATTAATTGAAGCATTAGTTAACTAAATTTCATTTTAAACTTTGTATTAATCAGCCGTGCACGTCGGTCCATGATTTTGTCTGACGACGTTTAATGACGCCTTCGTGTCAAAGACTACAAGCGCGTCGTTGAGTAGCTGGCTCTTTGCATATCAAGTGTCTTTGGATTCGCGTCTTTTCATGGAGTCGCGTTCGTAGACGATCGAATTCAGTCAGTTTTACCTGTGTTTCTGCGGATCGATGTTTCATTTGTTTTCAGAAGACTGCATGTCGTTCGATAATGTTTGGTGTTTATTTTCGCAGTTTATGTAAGTCTATAATAAATATTTTAAGAGCACCGCCATGAGGTGGAATATTGCCTAAAAACGGTTGCGACAGGGTGCTATTGCGGAAAGTTGCTGACAACTGACTATAGAATCTGCAATTGAGACGTTTCTTAAATTCGTGGACAATTACAAATTAATATAGAAAGTTGATACACGTTTCAACTAAACCTTTAACAAAGTTTCCTTAGTAAGTAGTTCAGTTCGATAAGTGGAACTTATTATAAGTGCATGAAGGATCATGACGTGGACGTTGTGTAAGAGAGCGATGACCCACTCGACCAGGTTGCTTGTGTGCACTCATTTACGAAATGGACTCGTTTTAGTCTAGTAGACTGGGATAAAACGTTAAAAACGATAGAGGTAAATAAAATTTTCCGAGCATACGGCTACACACCAAGATTCGATTGTTCAAAATATTAAAAATTCTAAGAGACCGTTGTTTGCAAGTTTTCTTAAAATTTGGATTTGGCTATAGGCTATATCATCCAGTGATTAATCTAGGCGTCTTTGGGGGGGAAGTTCCCCCAGGATTGATGTTTCCCCCCCAGAGGCCGGCAATATTACAATGTAGATACCTTTAGGGGAGGAAAATTCCCCCTCAGGATACATGTGGATCCATGGTTCCCCCCCAGAGAGATGATTTCCTAAAAAAAGGTCATCAACTATTTTGAGAGAGTAATTGCTGTAGAAAAGTTCAAAAAAAAGGTCATCAACTTTTTTTGAAGATGAAATTTCTTTTTTTGAAGATGAAATTTGGAAAAGTCATAGACTTTTTGAAGATGGAAGACAAAATCTTGTGTAAATTCTTTGCTCCCCCAGAAACCTTGTTTCCCCTCCCAGAAGAGGGGGACTAGATTAAACACTGTATATCATCATCAATGGCAAACCCCTCTCCGGAGGGTAGCCGTTTCCATAATTCTCCGCCAACCACTACGATCCTGCGCACGACTACAGGCAGTATTCAGTCCAAAGCCCAGCGGCCGCAGGTCGGCGCAGGGCATATTTTAACTGTATAACTAGTGGGACAAATGTCCCAGTAGTGTTAGGATTTGTCCCAGTAGTTAGGGTGATTTGTCCCAGGCAATGTATGGTTAAAGTATAAGTAGTGGGACAAAATGTTGGAAGAGTTTTAAGATTTGCCCCAGTAGTAAATTCCCAAGAAGGTCAAGAATTTTTTCGGGAAAGGAATTCCTAAGAAAAGGTCATGAAGTGTTTTCGGGAGGTGACTTTTTCGGGAGACGACTTCCTAAAAGAAGGTCATCAACTTTTTTTGAAGGGAGAAGAATTCCGAAGAAAAGGTCATCAACGGTTTTCGGGAGGTGACTTTTTTGGGAGATGACTTCCTAAAAAAAGGTCATCAACTTTTTCGGGGAAATGAATTCCCAGAAAAAGGTCATAAAAGTTTTTCAGAGACGAGTTCCAAAATTTTGTCCCAGTAGTCTAAATTCCTTAAATTATACACTGAGTCGGCGTCAACCGTCCGGGTCCATGTGTGTCTCGGTCGTCCAACCGGTCTTTTCCAGGCCCTTGGAGGGCCACTAATCACAGCGTGTAGAGCTCTAGCGTGGTCGTGACAGCCGTAGCTGCGCTCATAGTGACCAAGCATTCGGAGTCTCCGTGCATCGACCATCTTCGAGATTGGTATAGTTGTCCTGTTCATCCTGTATATTTCTGCATTGGTTATGCAGTGAACTGCCATGGATTTGCAAGATTCGCCGTAGACACCGTTGTTGGAAGGCGTTCAGTTTCTTCTCGAGGGCCACTGTGAGTGTCCAGGTTTCGGCTCCGTACAGAAAAACTGGTAATAGGCCCTATGTAGGCTGTAAACAATCGAATCTTGGTGTGTAGCCGTATGCTTGTTTTCCAGATCCCAAGATCGAGGCTATCATACAGACGAGGGCTATTGCTATTATTTGGCTCTATGTATAATTATAATTCCTGAAAACGTGTATTTGTACTTGTAGTTTATTAGTGAATAGGGCTCTACAATTCGATATTTCTGATAAGACCAGCTATATTAAGTGTCCAAAGGTCTGCGTTTCGATTTCCTTCCACGACGAATGTAAATTCCAATTTCATGTTTCACTAGCGCCGTGTAGCGAACCGGGCCACAGAACGAATGTTCCAGATAGATGAGATTAGACGGTCAATGAAAGAACTGGTCCAGTGTCTGAATATGAATGCCGGAGTTATTACCCTTTCGTAACCTTGGCAGTATATATATCTCGGGATTGGTTGGAAGGACATATCTTTGTCGTCGTCTGACTGTAGGCAGCACGTTGAGTCGTACACTCGGTCTGTAACTGCATGGCTAAATGACTGGGGTTCTGGTGGAAAGGCCAATGGACTTGATTAGGCAATATTTATATATACAGGGGCGTCTATCCCCCCTCCCCTAAGTCATTGCAGCAACTTCCCCTTTCCCCCTTGTTCTTCCCCTTCCTTCCCCTCTAAAATGGTGGCACACACACTAACAGATCTTCCCCCTATATTTTGGATGGAGCATTTGCTCCAAGGTTTCTATGGTGTAGACGCCCCTGTATATAGGCCTACCGGAGGCAATGGAGAAGACTGGCAATCCGCCCTCATATACGTCGAGGCTAAGAAAACTGAAGTCGCTAACACTTCATATCCATGGCTCAGGGCATATTTTAACTGTATAACTAGTGGGACAAATGTTGCAAGAGTTTAAAGATTTGTCCCAGTAGTCAACTTTTTTGGGGAAGAATTTTGTAAAAAGAAGGTGATGACTAAAAAAAGGTCATCAACTTTTTTGGGAGATGAATTCATAGAAAAGTACTTTGTGGAGATGAATTCCAAAAAAGGTCTTCGACCAGACCATGGCCGACTTTCTCCCACCCACCTCTCAGACAAGAGCGCCGCCACTCAAAGTGTTTCAGAGACGAGTTCCAAAAAAGATCATGAACTAGACCCATGGCTGATTTTGTCCCAGTAGTCTAAATTCCTTAAAATATGCACTGCCATGGCTACCTCTCTGGCTAGCGTAATTTAGAGATTGCTCTTCTTCTACACTAAAGAACATTGCTTTAAATGACACCATCACTGAAGACTTATTAAACGCTTTCGCCAAGCTTCACATGTAAGCATACAGTCAACATAATTTCCGTCGGTAAGAAGTATACACGCGTGCGGCGTACCTCGGCACCATTTGGCTTCGGATGGCGTATACCACTCCTGAACCTTCACATGGGAGAAGTGGGTGGGTGTCCCGCCTTTTCGGCGCATCTGTTAACCTGTGGAAATTGGAGACGAGACAGACTTTATTGAAATTCTTCGCTGCCTCACGGGTCGGTGTGCATCAGACGGACAGAAAAAACCTGTAAAAACAACTGTAACCACTGGGAGCGCCTCTGATTGGTGGGCACTGGGTAGAGGCGCTTTAAAAGTTTTAAAATACAATACAATGTGCTGGGATTATGTGCACGTCGATTGCACATTGATTTGTTGTACGAAACTATCGTGGTGAAGTCTAATATTTATGAATCTTCGAAGAGCTTAAGTTATAGTCGCATTTTAGGAGAAGCGCCCAAATAAATCCTGCCTATTATCAGGCCAGTATTAAATGTAAATGCATACGTTTTTATATACCGACAGTATGGCTTTGAGTCTTTGACCCTGGTCATTTTTCAATGAATTGATCGGGCGAAAACCCTCACCGCCGTTGTTCGTTTGAACCGGCGCCACGACCTTTAAGGTCCCAATGAATGGACCGTGCTATCCCGGGATTTAAATCTTTCAGATAAGCCACCATCTGGAGGCGAACCGGGATCCGTATTCACATTTTTACATTATGCAAGTTTAGGTCTATACGGTTGCAGAACATTACTGGCAATATAACCAGCTATAGCAACTGTAAAGTGTATGTCAAATGGAAGGAATTTATGGGAACGGGTCATAAAGTTGTGCTTGAACGTATTATCAAGCGCAAGAATAACGTCAAGCTCGAAATATAAGAGCCAAATTCCGACAGACGCTGGATGTATGTAGTCTGGCTTTATATTACAACCATCTTACAACAAGATCTGTTATGAATTGACTCGATGGACCTGCATACTGTGGCTATTCATAAACCGCGCAATAAAACGACAAACGAACGAACAGCCATAACGTTTTTGTGTAGATCTATCGACGATTCGGTCTCCAATTGACGCCGCCGCTTCATGTATTCAAATCGAGGTCGCGTTTCATTCAGCGGTCGCTGCGTGGCGCTTCATGCAACCGTGGCAATATCGTCTTTACTATAGAAACGCCGCCCTAAAAAGCGATAGCGCTACCCGCCGATCCATTGTCCGTTCTGACATTCGCTTCTCGTCGTCAACAACGTCAGTGTTACGTTTCACACCATCAGCCGCACGCAGCGCCACGTGCCGTCAATAATATCGACGTCATGAATGCTTAATTCCGTCAGCCGTTCGCACGTCGGGCTGCTTTGTGTATAAAATGTCCGCCTAATGAATAGAGGAGATCGGTCTTCTCAGATGTGTGATTATTTTTGGGCGGTAGACGGTGCAGGCAAACCAGATGGAAACGTGTAGCTGTTTGGGAGCTGCTTAATGTAATGTCGTGCCAGATCCGTAAACTGTTAATGTTTTTCTCACCTAGAGTCAATATTTCTTCTTTGTCCCGTTTCACGTAGGCTATCCTTTTCTGTTTCTTATCGTGCGTAGACTATATCCTTTTCTGTTTCTTCTCGTCTCCTTAAGAGCTCGCAGTCCTCATGTTTACTTTGGATTAGAGCTGTTTCCTTGATTGATTTATACTCAACGCCGTATCTCCTCCCTGTACAGCCCTGGAGGAAAAATCACAGTACGGTATACAATCCTTCGTTAAACACAAAGACAAAGCGGCTTTTGTGTTCGTTTACTTTGATGGCAGTCTGAAAAGGTGCGGTCCTGTTGCATCGGCATCCTTTAATGTTTGACAAATGAGGGTGAAGACATCTCCGTCCTGACACTTCAGGTCTCGGTCCTTCGTCTAGGATTTCCTTCTAGAGATTACTTCATCCGCCCGCGTGCACTCAGGTTTCTTAAGGGGTGGAAAACAATGAAGCCCGCAACATAGTAGTTGTTGATGAACTCATCACACCTCAAGTACACCAACCAGTCCTTCAAATCTTTCTCAAAAACCCTCCAATAAACTGTCAAGATATTGTGCTCTGGCGAAACTTGTACAAAAACACACAACAAAGCACTTCAAGGGCGTATAAAATTTTAATGGCAGACGAGACCCGCTAAACGAGAACGCGTAAAACCGCAATAAACTATACGCCTTAATTCAGCTATGATTCGGGGTTAAACACTTTATCTTTCTTTTATTTCGCCTTGCTGGCTTACCACTCGATCCTTGTATAATAATAGTAAGCCAACGTCAAAAAATGGATGACTAGAGCTTGATTGTACTTGGCTATTGTTGATGTAGGCTAAATGATGATAACAATGACAATTACGTCGATTACGACGACGATGGCGATGATGATGTGAACGATAATGCCGACATTACTATTAGTGACACCGATGGTGAAGTAATGATGGTGATGATGACGAGGAGGAGGATGACGACGACGAGGTGTTACATCAAACTCGTATAAGTTACAGCAACTGTTTTCGTAAGTCTGTTGTATTCAGCTGAGTCCTTGGCTGGAAAATTCCCTCCGTTTATTTGTGTTCCATTCCGTTTTCCTTTGCCTTCCCGACCGCTTTCAGCACGTCGGAAAAGTGTTATCAGCTGGCTCACGCGTGTCTCGTCAACACTCCAGTGACCTTACACACGTGTGTTGAAGAGAAGATATTTTATTTCGCCTTTTTCGTTGCGGATCGTAGATTATTTTTGCTCTGAACGATAACGACCATATGGTCTAAAGCAATGATTGCTGCAACGAGCGGTTACCATTCCACACTTCTGGAGTTAGTTATTGGCCGCTTCGGCCGCTTCGTGACGCAACTAATTTTCTGCATTCTGTGGACCAATCAAATCGAGCGACGATGTCATAGCTCCACCCACTATAGAGGCAGGCAGCTGTAGATAGGAAAAACTCTTCGAATTTCATGTATTTCTTGGACCAATCAAAGCATGTGACGACGTCACATCTCCGCCTACTTCAGACGCAACCGGTTGTACATGTGGGCTTGGTTCTCTTTCTGACACGTGATCGTAAATGACCAATCAGGCTCCAGCGCGGCAAATTCGAATTTCTTCAAGCTATACGGGCAGCAAACAAACCGTCCAGTGTACCACGACTGCGATCAGAATACTGCAGGAGAAGAACGAGAGACGAGTCCTTCGTGTGTCGTGTGTACCGGATGAGGTGATTAGCTCTTCGAAGGTGGTGTTTCTGTGCTGGAAAACGGCGTCTGGCACGAAACGCAGCAGATCTGCATAGGAGGCTTGCGATGCGGCCGTGAACGTCGAGTCCCCGGTCGTCATGAGATCGTAGACGCAGCTGTCGAAGTAGAATCCGCGCAGACGAAGCCCTCGGCATCGGTCCGTTGCCTCTTTCTTGGCCATCACGACGGTCCTCTTCAATTTCGACGGCTTCTGTCCAAAGTAGGAGTACAGGTCGACGCGTTCGGACGACGGGCAGCCGGACTGGCACAACTGAACGGCCCCATCTGCCAGACGATGCGATCTCTCGAGTTCGGCGTAGACTTCTTCCGGTAGGCTGACGCTGACGGAGTAAGCCAGTCCCGTAAGTCGAATAATAACGATCGTCTGCTTGTAGTCGATGTCGATTTCAATATGGCGCCCTGGGAAGAATTCGAAGATTTCGACGCTGTTGAATTCAACCAGTCCGTCGTCGAAGGTACTCGGAAGTTCACCGTTCTGAGCCTGGTAGGTGACGTATCGGTCAAGGGCGCAAAGATCGTTGCGTTTTATGACTACTGTCACCTGTCGACACAATACGATATAATATAATTGAAACTTGGCAACCCCCACATGTTACTAAGTTCAGAAGTCACGTTGAAGCGGAGCAACAGAAAAAATTAAGAATTAGCCTACGTATAAAAACTGGAAAAGGTAAATTTTAGGTTACGCTACAATACGTTTGATGACCTCCCTTACAAAGTTCGGAAGCAGCAGGAAACGATAACAACTACCAGTGGCGTAGTAGCTTTCCATGGGCCCGGGTGCAGGGGTTCCCGCACGGCCCCTGTTTGACCCTGCAGGAAGTCCTGTATCCTTGCGTTCGTATACCAATATAGAGGTCGTGGGCCCGGGTGCCTTGCACCCCCTGCACATGTGATAGCTACGCCACTGACAACTACAGAGAGGCTTGAAAAGGCCAGTTTTCAAGTGAGGAAAGTTAGTAGAAGGCCCTGGACTAAGGCAGCCAAGAAATCGATAATAAACTGGACATTATGTGTATACAGTGTCAATACACCTTAAATTCAATCGCGCAAAACGTTCCAATCACGCTCGCACAACCCCTCATAGACGTAATTTGTGGGGGTACGAGGGGTACTCGTACCCCCACCTTTTGGACTGGGGTACCGTACCCCACTTTTTGAACAGTGCCAATCCGTATTTATTATAGTGCCTTCCCAGAGATCGCAGTATCCGCCTTGCTTCGTGTTTGTAAGAAATTGGTACCCCCACATTTTAGACCAAACATTAATAGGGCCCATACATTGAAATTGGGACGAATCAGCCCTCTAAAAATTCTCATGAATAATTCACGAGATAGATGATCCAACGCTACAGGACAAGACTGCATTTCATGCCATTTTTACGGCTTCCACAGCGAAGAAGCCGCCGCCTCAGCACATTAACACGTTTCTCGTGTTAAGGTCGTTCCTTTCAATCCACAAGAAAGGAGGCAACCGTAGAGTTACGACTATATCAGTCATCGCTCATTCCTCTCTCCATTTCCTACCTCTCAGATCCTGGTTGCTTGCAATTTAGACCAAGGAGCATATTCGCAGCGGATATCCCATAGAATGATAGAAACCAGTGGATGGTATTCCAATGAGACCGCGGAACCCTCTAACAGGCTTACAGAGACATCCTTTGTTCGGCTGGGCGCATTAATTCGTCGCGGATCTGCGCCTGATTTTTCATGTGCCGTCCGATCGCCGAAGGATCCACATGTGCTGCGTTCCTGTGCTTAAGCAAACACGCCGTTGGGGCGCGTTTAGCAAGCACTTCTGCGGAGATATACAAATTGCACAGGGCACGATACGATACAGTGGCAGAGCGCTAGGGTTTCACCCGTATCCTCGGCATGCACACACCAACTTTCACATACATATGGAGACGTATATGCATACGTAAACTTGCATGTATACATTAATTACATACAGACACATTGGGGCCTACAAGCATACAATGAGTACATTCATTCATACCTACATACGCATACATATATATTAATATGAACACCCTAACAGTATACATAAGTGTACATTGACCTACACTCATAACTATATCCACCCAATCAGACAGCATTAACACAAACATGCATACATACATACATACATACATAAATAATCCACCCACACATACATAGTAGTATACATTCGTATACATCGGCCTACATCCATACAACTTGCATCCGGTGCATGGTGTACCATTGCTGTGAATCCTCCCATAAAGCGCAGACGAGACTGTAGAGGAATGTGTACACGCATGAATCCTGCGGCCGGAGCGCCCATGTTTACGTTCATTCCTGACTAGTAAACAAGACGCTAATGAGATTCCCGCATCGTCGGCCAATTTGCCCAGGAAAAAACCGGTATTTATGGGGGCCCGTCGCTTGTGGAAAAGTCAACACTTTCTCCGCGGTCACGCAACAACCATTAGACGAGTCGTTGCCGTGCACACGATTGGTTTTAATTAATTAATCACTCGGCTGCAGCACTTAATAAACGACGTCCGTCTGCCGGGTAGAACAGAAAATTCATTCTTCTGTCAGTCAATCACTGAAACCACCTGTTCTAGTATGTGCCTTGCTCTTCCGCGGTTCGCAAGCTAAGTACCTTCGACAAAGGCCTTAACCCAGTTCTCGTATACGCACCTGCTTTTGACAATATTCGCAGCCTCCCGCAAAAAGTATTGTGTAATGTGTTGTGCATATTTCGGCACGTGACATACTCAGTACATCAAGATCGAAACAGGACATAATAGGCTATTGACTGGGATGGGCATTGAGTTTACGGACCAGGGGCGTAACTTTGTCCTGAAAAGTGGGGGGTACCAATTTCTCACATACACGAAGCAAGGTGAAGACTACGATCTCTGGGAAGGCTCCATAATAAAATATTGATTGGCATTGTTTAAAAAGTGGGGTACGGTACCCCAGTAAAAAAATGGGGGGTACGGTTACCTCTCGTACCTCACAAATTACGCCTATGTTACGGACCAGGTGGACGAGAGAGCACGACACTTCAGATGTTTTGAAATAAATCGAGTGAATCTTTAACTTAATGTAGGCACCAGTGAAGCAGTTTAATGGCATCGTCACTGGCAAAGTGTGCTTTACAATGTCAATTGTCTAATCATCTATTAATATAGTTTCCTTATATGCAAATTTGTCTGTCGGAGGACGCTACGTCACAAACGGCTTCTGTTCTATTGTGAAGCATAAACCGATTGTCTTGACGACGGCGGTCTTGACGACGGCGATAACCAACGATACATATAGGCCTATAATATGACGTCATAATATGACGGGCAAATACTCTAACACTATATACTGCCGTCATAATTATGACGGGAAAATACACTAGTCGTCACATAATCTTCCAGTTAGAGATTTGTGGACCACAGACACGTGACAGCAACCATCTCAAATCCACGTTTCAGACTCGAATGCAGAGCATATCTCTGTTCTGTAACGTTAATTACAATCATGTTTGCAGTTAGATAAATGAACATTCGTTCATCAAGCCTCAGCTTACCTGTTCGTGCACCTGTAATTAAGCTAATTCCCGCGATTTTTGAGCGCTATACAATTCGCGATTACGTTCTTTAATCAATCACTTAATGCGCTTGCCCGTTTGTCCTTCCATATTTGGGGCACTCTGTCTGTCTGTGTGTCTGTCTGTCTGCGTCTGTCTGTCTGTCTGTCTGCATTCATTTTGCTCCTCATATTTGGGGCACTCTGTCTGTCTGTCTGTCTGTCTGTCTGTCTGTCTGTGTCTGTCTGTCTGTCTGTCTGCTGTATTCATGTTGCTCCTGTTTGGAAAAACATACCTTGGTAATGGATGTTCCTTCGCCGACTCCGATTGGTTCGCTGGTGATCTGTACAGTTAGGTAATCGTTGTCGATGAGGGGCCAGGCGCCCTGGATACGACACGTCTGGTACTGGCCCCCTAGAGTCCGCAGATGTGGATCCCCATACATGGCGCAGTGACGATACGACGAGATGTTTGACTCGTGGAAAATACACTTCGGCCTGTTCCCCTCTTCCTCCTCCTCCTCGTCGTCGACCTCCTCGTTTTCTCCCTTAGCGTCCTCTCCCACCTCAAGCGGTCCTCTTCCCCCCTCGACCACCCCGTCATCTTTACCCGGTTCCTTGAGGGTGCAGTTGTACTGGGCCACTTTCCTTTCGACGCCCCTCTGCGTGCTGTGAAAGTTAAGGTCGCCGACGCATGCGCGGCTGGCATTCTGAACGCACGTCGAAAAAGCCCGATAGATGGAGCACAGTCGCCGCCGTTCGGCCTGTGACCTTGACTGGTCGCTGAGGAGTGGCGCTGGCTGGCTGTGGAAGTCCTCGCGAATGCCCCGCCGTTCCAGTTCATTGTAATAGGCTTCCCAGCACTGCTGTAAGGGGCAGACGCCATAGGAACCGACTGAAACGAGAAAGTATACAATACAATACAATACAACACAATTGTATTTTGATACTGCCCTCCTTCCAAAGTTCAGAAGTGCACACGACCATACGACAGAACATCGATGGCGATGGGTCGATATACGCAGTGGCTTGAGGTAGATTCGAACCTGCGACCATCCGGTTAAAAGGCACAGAACATACCGCTACACCATCGCGTCCTCCACATACGTACGTACACTAAGACTTACTTTCATACATACATAAATATACATGCATGCATACATGTATACATATATACGTATTTATGCATACCTAACAAATACATGCATACATAATACATTATATGCGTACAAACATGTTTCATACATAAAACATACCTGCATAATAGTATAGAATTATTACTCTATAGCGTAGTCTAGTATATACTTTATCGTAATCGAGTATCTTTCTCAATTTTCTAGAGCACTGTAAGTGCATCAAAGAAACTATCTTATGCAACTGTCCTTAAACGAAGCATACCCGCCACATTTGGGGAGTTATCCTGGGTTGAATGCAGGGGCATTTTCAGGTCGTGGTAATGACACGGTCAGCAAAGGGTTATCATGCACGTCTCTTTTAGATGGCCTCGAATGAATAGAGCCGTGAGGAATCATTGTCACTTTCCATGTTTGGTAAAACCCCATTTTAGCGTCGGAAATTATTTACATTGCATGAGCGATGAAAACATTTCATACTAAAACTCAAACCAGAAGTTGGACGATTGATGAAAATATTATTGACCCTAGAAGCTGGATGATCGGTGAACATATTATATAATAAAACTCAAACTAGAAGTTGGATTAGCGATAAAAAAAATACATCGTTTTAGTGCCGATATTATACTGCCGTGGGTGAGCGATAAAAACATTTCATACTAACACTGAAACTAGAAGTTGGATGAGCGATGAAAATATAGCTCAAACTATAGAAGCTGGAAGATCGATTAAAATATAATTGAAAGTAGATGTTGGATGAACGATGATTATTGTATTATTTATTAGTTATTTGAATGGAAGTGCGTCTCTCGAAATTAATTTCCGTCGCTAAAATGGGGTTTTACCCCATGGGTATTAACTGGTGAATATAAACGAGGTTGATCTAACCAATGTAGAGGACAAGTGCAGTGCGTAACCATTGTAAAAGGTAACAAAATCAGGAGGTAACCAATACTGAAGATAACAAAGCAAGAGGTGTCCAATGTAGAAGGTAACAAAAGCGGGAAATAACCAATACATAAGGTAACAAAAGCAGGAGGTAACCAATTCAGAACGCAACAAAAGCTGGAGGCAACCAATGCTGAAGGCAACCATACAGGAGGTAGCCTAATCAACGCGTAGGGCAGCCAGCCAGCCAATGCAATGTGTAACCAATGTAGAAGGTATACAACCAATTTGACCAAAGCTGAAGGTAACCAATGCAGAAGATAACCAAGGCTAGAGGCAAGCATGCAGAAGACAGGCAATGCACAAGGTATCCAATTCAGAAAGCAATGACGGACGTAAAGAAATAATGAATGGAAGGGTCGAAGAACTGTCGGATAACATTAAATATTTTCTTTAAAAAACCCGTAGAAATTCAAACTGAACGCTGTATTAATAGAACAACCGGACGTCCGTTATAGCTATCGCGATATCTGCCGAGATAGGCTACACGCACGCAATATAGCTTTTTGGACAATAAATCTTCCCAATGCAGATACGAACCTATCGCCCAGGGTACATCCTCCGCACAGATATTTCAGAAAACATAATGCATCCCAAACAAAACACGACCATACACGCGCAGACGCCCGTGAAAGTAGAAAAAATATTTAGCTCCCATAAAGTAAATAAACGGCCGCGCAGAGCGAAACGACCTGACCGCTATCAAGATGCGTAACCCTATACGATCGTGGGCTATTTACAAAATATCGAGGCGTGTGCGCGTAAATACACAGTGCCTACCCATCGTATAACGTTTCAATCATTCGACTCGATCTGACTATGTGGCCTACAGCTGCAGGGGTCCACAACTCCTCGGCTAACAAAGAGGTGCGAAGTCCGCCTGTACTCAGGCGTTCCTATACCTCACATACCGAACCGGTTACTGTGTCAGCGCACAAGAAAACGCGAGAAAATATGTCCTGCAATGTGGTCGAGGTTTTTGTCCCAGATGAAGAAAGAAAGCATCGCTAGACGTGGCGCACTTTAGCTGACTGAAAATTGGAAACAGCCGATGTTAAGCAATAAATAATCCTTCTCGAAAGAAACGAAGATTTTTGCAGGCTATGCTTCCTATCGGTTATAGGACCTGTGTAAACACGCAAAACTATGGGCCAACAGGGCTTGAAACTGCGACGGAGGCCCGGGTCCGAATCTGGAAAACAGGCGCTTGCTCAGAAGTAAGAAGTCTAATGTATTGGTTAGCGCGCTGGACTGTCAAGCGAGAGGTCGACGGTTCAAATCCCTGCCAGGGCAGAAATTTGGTTCGAGATTTCTGCTCCAACTGCGCCCCCTAGCCAACTCAGCTATATAATGACTACACTGACCGTACACTGTCGGTGGGAAGATGAGACGGCGAGGGAGAGGACTGGCCATCCGCTCTCATATGCCGAGGCTAAGAAAACGAAGTCGCTAACACTCCATTCCCATGGCTGCCTCAGGGCTAGCTGAAGGAACTGCTCTTCTTCTTCTTCAGGGGGTCACGAAACTTGAAGTTATGCTACTGCCCATTGATTTTATTGAAATGCACGAGAAGCCTCTCACAACCGAGTTTCAACATTACGAAAAAGCAACGAAGCTTAAAACCTGATTAACTGCGAGAGTTGAGCAGAAAAAAACAGGCCTACACTTCCCTTGAACTGGAAGAAAGAGAGAGCATGCATCTATTTTACACGACGCTAATTCTGCGTGAGTGACATATAGGCAATACGCCCGTTTTCTGCTCCTCGGCGCAGCGAGAGCGTCTCTATTAACCACAACCGAAGCAATTCCTTTTTCACGCCTACGAAACAGATAGTAAATGACGGTTGTTGAAGAGCGTGGGGAGATAATTAAAACATCAAGCAGAGTACCGTGATTTATGAAGACCTTACGGCAATGACGCTCTTTTCTCGCACTTTGATGCCGCGGCGGACCGTCTTTGTAAGCTGTATGTTCCGTCATGTACAGTTAGCATAGTGTATTGCTTACGTAAGAAGCAAGTGCGTAAGTGTGTACGTAGCCTGAATAGGAAAGTCTGCTTGAGTTTATATGTGGAGACCTCTGTCCAGCAGATTTTTTATTAGCATCAGAACGCAGTGATTGTCGTCCCTGCATACCGACATGAAAGTGCAGGCACTAAGATACAGAGAGAGACAGAAAGAATGAGATAGAGAGAGAAGAGAGAGAGAGAAGAGAGGAGAGAGAGAGAAGAGAGAGAAAAGAAAGAGTGAGAGAAGAGAGAGGAGATAGAGAGAGAAAGAGAGATAGGGAGGAGACAGAGAGAATGACAGACAGAGGGAAGAGGAGAGGAGAGAGAGAGGAGAGAGAAAAGAGAGAGAGAGGAGAGAGAGAGAAACAAAGACAGAGAGAGGTATGGAGGCAGTTAGGCAGGCAGGTAGGTCTGCAGGACATCTGATAGAGGAATGATCATTTGAGCCAAGGTATAGATATGCTGTTCACGTGCATGTATATATGTAGCAACTCCACAGAAGCGCGGATCTGGCGTCGAAGGGATTACTTTATAATTATTATCTCATATTAATTATCAGCGACAGGAAATCTTCTACACAAATGAATTTCCAGATTAATAGCTTCCGCGGAATTCACACAAGGCCACAACAATTCGGAAACCTCAGTCTGACCTGACGGGGATCGAATCTCCACTGAAAGCATTTCAGCGTGTATACCAACTGCATGCAAGACCAATGCCACAATCCACTCGAATGGGTCATTTATTATTTGAGCGTGCTGGTGTCGGGAGCGCCTCTGAGTAGTTCCCTTGTAGGGGCGCTATATAAATCCTCGAATGAATGAATTTATATAACTGAAAAACAATGTCCAGTCATGCAGAACGGCGCATCAAGGAACACAAAGCAGCGTCGATCGCTCAGAATTTACGGAAGCGTGTAGCGGGTCCTTTGGCCGTCGAGAATCTGCAGATTTTTCATCTACGAAAGAGAGGGAAATCGTTTACGACGCGGACGAGAAAGACCGCTGCAGCAGCTTCCCGTTACCATGGCAACGACACCATTGCGCCACAAGTTTTATGATTACATCTGATTGATTGGCGAGGAAGGAATTAATTATGAATCGGTTTATTTATTATTGATGAAATCTATAATTAGAGTCGACCGTCGGAATGGAACGAACGAGGAAAGGACGGAATGGGAAATGGAGGGAAGGAGGAAGACGTTGGTTGCCTGTATAGGCATGCACAGGAACGGACATACAGACGTACAAAGGCAGAGAAAGACAGAGACAGACAATGACTAGCACTGAAATGACGGGAAAACACACAGGAAAATGTGCACAGAAACAGACACAATTAAAGGCACAGACAGACAGACAGACAGACAGACAGCCAGACAGACAGACAGACAGACAGACAGTACCTGGGACTAGAAAACAGACATGTCTGTCACATATAGTCAGACATGCAGGCAAAGACAGACAGTCGGATACACACATATGCAAACACAAAGGCAGCACAAACAGACACACATAGCCAGACAGACAGATAGCCAGACACATATACACACACAGACAGACACATAGCCAGACAGCCAGAAACGCATACACAGAGACAGACACATAGCCAGACAGACAGATAGCCAGACACACATACACACAGACAGACACATAGGCAGGCAATAAGACACACGAAGTAAGCTGACACAAATGCAGGCAAACAGACAGACAAGCAGACAAGTAAGCAGACGGCTGATGGGTGGAGGGGGATGGTTTGTAGAGCTAGAGAAAGAAAGCAATCATGAAATGGTAGAACGCGTCCGGATCGATAGAGGCAATTACAACAAGGTTTATTATGCAGATGTGGATGTTATCCAGTGACAGAGGTGGCCGCGATGCTGTGTTGGTGTATGTGTGTCTCAGTGTAGGTGTATGTGTGTCTCGATGTAGGTGTATGTATGTGAGTCTGGGTGTGTGACTGTGTGTGTGTCTCGGTGCATATGTGTCTGGGTGTATGTGTGTCTCGGTGTAGGTGCTGGTGTATGTGTGTCTCGATGTATGTGTGTCTCGGTGTATGTGTGTCTCGGTGTATGTGTCTCGGTGTAGGTGCATGTGTGTCTCGGTGTATGTGTCTCGGTGTAGGTGCATGTGTGTCTCGGTGTGTGTGTGTGTGTGTCTCGGTGTATGTGTGTCTCGGTGCATGTGTGTCTCGGTGTATGTGTGTCTCGGTGTAGGTGTTGGTGTATGTGTGCCTCGGTGCATGTGTGTCTCGGTGTATGTGTGTCTCGGTGTAGGTGTTGGTGTATGTGTGCTTCGGTGTATGTGTGTCTCGGTGAACGTGTGTATGTTTGTCTGTCTGTGTGTGTCTGTGTGTGATTAAGAGGGTGCTAGCACGTAGTGAAGCGAGGCCGGCCGGGGAGGCAAGGTCGTCGGTGGGGAAGGCGGAAAGCCGGCTGGAGGGCAGGAAGTGACGCCAGGAAGAGAGAGAGGGGGAGGTAGGACAGGGTGGGTGGCCTGAGGGATGAACACAAAGGGTGCGATCGCGACTGTTTTTATTTGGCTGACGGCCAATCAACGTCGCACGCGCATGGACTGTGACCCATCAGGAAGCGGTCGGCGGCAGGCATCGACGGGCAGAAAGGGACACGCAGGCAGAGAGGAACGGAGGCCTGAGGGGACAAAGAGTGATGGAAGGGATGCAGAGGCAGGGAGGAACCTTCGTCACGGATGGAGGAATCCGCAGCGATTAACGGGCACCGTCGCGCATCGCCCTATAGCGCCGCTGCCCAGGGTCGATTATCAGGTGAGTTTGGGCCACATACGCCTGTGCCAAACCGCTTCCAGACGATGTCTAGACTACAAGCAAGCATTCATCTAGATAACACTGGTTTTCTGTTTAGCAGCAAAACACGCTCTATCCTCATACATTGTATACAAACACATTCCTCTTTCAATTGCCCGCGATACAGAGATATCTATGAACCTGCTGCTATCCGACGTCGTCTATATTGCCACTGCATAGAACTCACCACACGGAATGCTTAGCGATATAGGAAACCAATCACCTGCAGAAACTGTTAGAAACTGCACCAGGGTAATACAGTGCCATTCTTTATGTTCAAGAGATTACGATCTGCCGGAAGTTAAAGGCCACTTTCTTTAAATCACGTGGGTAATTCGGAATGAACCGGAATCATTGAAGGCGGCTTATGACGTGGCACCGGATGTTCTATTCATTCTTCCATTCTTCGACCGATGAATGTACTTGTGACTTGATTATCAACAACAGAATTCAGAAGGCGCAATGGACGCACGCGCCCAACATGGCGGTTCTTACCATTGTTTTTATTAAGCCCCAGCTCCTCCTATCGCTTCGTCCCCTCCAAATCGTCGATCCCCTCCCCATGGTCTATCAATTGACCTCGACTTAATACTGGCTTAGTTCAGTAATACCTGGGACTAACATTGCAAGGGATATGAAACTGATGAATATAGGGTCTTTGGTCTAGATTATGTGTGTGGCTCTGAGTTTTACTTCCGGGACCATTGTACGGATCGGCTAGTCAAACATGAGTCGCTTATAGCTGACTTCATAACTAAATAAAAACGACTTTTATTAATATTTATTTATTAAGAAAACGCATAATTATGTCCTTAATTGTAAATCGCTAAAAAAAACGTCTAGACCGATGCCATGTGCTGTATTTACTTCAAATCTTCCCCTGCTAAGTACCCGGATGACAGCCACAAACATCGCCTGCGATGCATTCTAAAAGCGAGCTCTGATTGGCTGACGCGTTGCTGCTTCATATCCCTTTAGCAATGTTAGTCCCAGGTAATACCTCGCAGAAGTATTCTAGTAAACCTCTTCATAGCTCTGTCTGTCTGTCTGTCTGTCTGTCTGTCTGTCTGTCTGTCTGTCTGTCTGTCTGTCTGTCTGTCTGTCTGTGTCTGTCTGTCTGAGAAATAAGTCTTACACGACAAGTAACACGTGCCCCCAGCATTCGAACCCGATGTTCCTTGACTGAAGTTCAAAAACCTTACCACTCAGCTGTCACGCATATCACTCTACGTGTCACCGTAGCCTCACAAAGACGGGACCGGAACTCAAAATGCACAACAGACCGGCTGCCACACACACGACCGCATCTAACGGGAGATATACAACGCCTAACACATCGCGTGCAACTGTCTTTAAGACCTCAATTACATCGGCAGATATAAAGTGTCCGCCAGTCGACAGAGGGGGACACCGTACACGATAGTATCCGAGATATCGTATATTATTACATCCTCGTCGACGCCCGAAACGTCGTCGTTGGTTGATATCGATTCGTATCGCGTGTAAATCATTGGTACCGACGTCCAGTGCGTTGAAAACCTTAACGTTTCAAGCTCATTTATCATGTAGCACAGCCGCTAAAGAATCACGGGAACGCAGTCGATGACGAACACACGACAAAACTTTTGGCGGATAAGAGCCTCCGGCGAATAATTAATAATCTGAATGGCCACGCGCGTCCTCAGTGAAATATAACGTGTATATATACGGAGATGTAGGCCACCCGGCAGTCAACAAAAGAACCGGTTTAATATGTGTAATATGAAAACGATAGAAAACAAAATGGCATACGCCTGAAGCAGTCGAAGCAAAATGGCGGATGCCTGCGCTAAACAAAATGGCGGACAATGAACAACAAAATGGCGTCGGCGAGACGGTTTGGAATCGAAGCAAAATGGCGAATCCGAGCGTAAACAAAATTTCGGACTCTTGTCCAGACAAAATGGCGAATGTCTGTTGAAACAAAGCCGTGAAGTGCCCTGAATTTCGATCAAAAGAAAATCGCAATTGTAGATTCTAGCGGAAACAAAGCGGTGCAGGATTAGAGAAGAATAGCTATAACTTCAGCCTCGGCAGACTCCGGCAAATCAGAATGGTAGTGAGACATGCAATCTTTACAGTCTGGCCAAAAGATCATAGATTTTAGGAGCCTACACTTAGCACTACACTCGAAAATATGAATCTACGCCGGCACGCACCACTGGCAACTTATACGCAATGCATTAATAGCAAAAGAACACACAACGTTGAAACACAATGCGCACAAGCATATATATAAAAGTTTTACTTTCTGTAGAAAAATATAAGCTATGCGCAAATATAAGCTATACGCAAACAAAGCATCCATGGTCTGCGTGTATTTAAGCTTACACACGAACACACATCTTCATGTATAAACATTAGGCGCAGAAGAGACGTGTCCATGCAGACGAATATATAAACAGACAGACGGACGCCTACCGGTGCACAGACGGACAGACGGACAGACGGGAAAGATCAACAAGACGGAAGCACTGCCAGGTGCAATTGAGAACGCCTTTCCACCGTGGGATTCCTTCCGCGTGTGGTATCACCTT
>OY744615.1:37381088-37403379 GCA_963556255.1 Allolobophora icterica
GGATTGGATTTCTTTTGGGAAAGTTGAATGATTGGTACTCGTCTACAATCAGACAAATTGGATATATATATATATATATATATACATATACACACGCATACATATATATATATACACACACACACAAATACATATATATATATACATGCATTTACATATACTTGGTACATATTATGTATCATCAGACATATTGGTTACACCGGTATTTGTATGCCACTACACACGCAGTACACATGCTTGGTTTATAAATACATGCTCACAGAAATGGGTTACACCATGGGCTCCTTGGTTATACCTATGCAGAACATAAATTTGGTATATATATATATACCAAATATATATACATATATATATATAATATATATATATATATATCATGTACCATGCCATGCATATACATAGTCAAATTGGATGAGTGCCTATCCATATATCAAGTGATATATCTTTGTAATGACACTCAATATGTGTGAGTGGAATGTCTGCAATGTCTTGGGCGCCATTTTGGAGATGCACTGTAGTAATTTGTGGCCGAGTCTGTCCTGGGTTAGCTTGTATGCAGCCAGATGACCTATGCACTGGCTCCCTGGCCAACCACAATTGAGCGCACAATCTTTGGGGAACCACAATACATATCGTTCTTATGCATGCAAGTTGTCGCCCGAAATATCTCCTGAGGGGTAACGGTTTTGTGGATGAACGTTTACAGCAACAGTGAGTGAGTGAGTGAGTGAGAGTGAGTGAGTGAGCGACTGAGTGTGAGTGAGTGAGTGCGCGAGCGAGCGAGTGAGCGAGTGAGTGAGTGAGTGAGCTTGAGTGAGTGAGCTTGAGTGAGTGAGTGAGCTTGAGTGAGTGAGTGAGCTTGAGTGAGTGAGCTTGAGTGAGTGAGTGAGTGAGTGAGTGAGTGAGTGAGTGCGTGAGCGAGCGAGCGAGCGAGCGAGCGAGTGAGCGAGTGAGCGAGCGAGTGAGCGAGCGAGTGAGTGTGAGCGCGTGAGTGAGTGATTTCTTGCTAGTTTTTTTGCCTCAATACTTACAACGGATTTCATATTCACCTATCCCAGCAGCTTCTCTATAGAAGCAGTGTCTATATATATATATATATGAGCAAGGAGCGCCATTGCAATAACGCTTAAGGCAATAACGAACGGTCGCTGCAGCTACATAAATCGATGTGTGTGTCATGCACGGCATTAGTCATGTGACTCATGTCCGAAAGGAGAAAGGTGGACATGTGGAAGGTGATGCAGAAATAGTCGATGTCGGAATTGCATGCAATCACTTTCCAGCCACAATCGCAACTCTGTGTGTGTGTGTGTGTGTGTAAATCTACGTCTGATGCCAGTTATAATTTTGATCGATCAGTGAGACAACCATGCTTCAACACCTTTGAATTCGGATCTGAAAAGGCGCTACGTAAATGGGTGATTAGATATGCACAACGTCTTGAAATGCATGGCTATGAAGTCAGGGCCTTAAAAGAAGGATGTAAGAGCCGTCGTATGTAACATAGTGGGTTATGGCACATAACAGCATATATAGATAGTAACCTCACATGATATATAAGCACATCGATGGACATCTATAGAATAATATGTCGTATGTCTCCATGCATATGTGTGTGTAATGTGTATATATATATATGTATATATATATATATTATAATAATGCTGATAAAAGGACACACACATAATATATATACATAAATATATATATATAGGTATATATATATGTGTGTTCTTTTGTTCTGCTGACACACACCCAGAGGAGAATATTCTGTATATATTTGCATAAACTTATATACATTCTGTGAGTTGCAGTCGTTATTATTCGATAATATTTCTTCAAGGGAAATAAACAATGGCCCTAGTGCAGTACTAATAAGATCATCATTATTCATTGGCAGGAAAAACGAAAACAACACTGTGTACACACATTGCTTTCAGAAGGATATGGCTCTTGTTGTCATACCCCATTCTATCTCATTGCAGAATCCATATAGACCTAACCCAACTCATATATAAGGCTATATATATATAGATATATATATATAGATATATATATATATATTGCTTAGGTCCTCTTGAGATATATAATTATACTTACACACGTTTACTTTGCATCAGATGTATATTATTTATGCCTGGGTTTTGATATACCGAAGGAGGCGAGAGAGCGAGAGATGGTACTGTCTTTGTTTAAAAGATACTTTATTTATAGTTCAGAGGGCGCAGGCGCAGTGCAACATTATTAATGAATATATAAACAAAGAGGGTCCAGAGTGAAGTGCCTTAACCTGGTTAGATCTCTTCGCATAGAAAAGCCTTCACCACGTTGCTGTGTAAACACTCAACGACAGGCTGAGCATACAGATAAGGTCTGGCAAGATCTTCTGTATATACATAGATACAACAGATAGAGTTTAGTCTGCTAATATAACACACACCCACATATATATTTGTATATATATGTATATATATATGTATAAGCATGCATATATATGCACAGATCACCTCGTATGGATACTTATCAGATGTTTATATTAAGGTATCAAATTCCAAACGTGGCAGGGCTCTGGTCATATTAAGCAATTGCCGCACATCTGTATAACATGAGAAGCTGTTTGAGACAGGTGAATTAAGTAGGAATATCTTATATTTCGATACTCAAATTAAAATTTTTAATCAGCAAGGTCACCAGGTCAACAGAAATCAAAGTGCAATTATTTAAGAAGCAAGGTGGAGGAATTTCGTGTAATGAAAGTTGTGGCTTGCGTTTGGATGCATATGCGTTGTTGATCGATATAGCCTAGGTGTCAGTGGCTCATAGAAATGTTGTGTTGCATTGTATTGTATTGTATTGTATTGTATTGTATTGTATTGTATTGTATTGTATTGTATTGTATTGTATCTCTCAGCCATGTCTATAAAGCATCTGAGTTATGTTTTATTGATTGGCAGTGGTGAAAAGATAATGCAGGCGGAGTACAGGGCTTTGTACAGTTGTATCGCGTCGTATTGTACCATTTACATGTTGAAGAGTACTTCAACGATGCAGTGGTAGCGCCTTCACAGGCGACATGATTGGACCCTCCACCACACAGAATGGCCTCCCGCTGATCTGCGATGTCCTTCTGGCTTTTGACTGTTAAAACACCTTTCATCAACACCTGAAAACCGTTCTGTATTGCGGGGCCTGCGTTGCACGGAGAGCCTCTGGGTATGTTCAAAGTGCGCTATATAAATGCTGATTGAATGAATGATTGAATGAATAAATGAGTGAATGAATAGAATGGTAGAATCTGAGTTATGTTTAACCAATGTGCAATGAAGAATAGACAATTCAAGTACAGTACAGATCGCATAACAGTTGTGCTGCATTGCGTTGTATCATATCTTATCGTGTTGCCGTATTGCATCAGAATAGGCTACACCAGTCTTGTTGTCAAGAGCTTAAACTTCAGGACCAAGACCAAGACTTCAAAACCTGAAGACCAAGACTTTGAACTTCAAGACCGAGACCAACACTTTGAACCTCAAGACCCTGACCGAAGCCAAGACCCAAAAAATCTCAATCATATCCAGTTTCTATTCCTTGCTAAAAAATGTCAAGTCGGAATACTCGTTATTTTAATAATAAAAAAAACATGAGTCCTTTTTATTCAAGCAAAACAACTCTAAATGCAGACTGCAGCGATTTCCGAATTCGTATTTACAAAAGTCTTTCATTGGAAATGTTATTCTAAATGCCTGTTGCATTTTATAAAAACCAATTCGCTCAGAATTTTCTGACTGTGAGGCCTCATAAATTCCGCCATGTGAAAAAATACGCTCTACAGGTGCTTAAGTCGTTGGCACAAACAGCAGTTTTTCAAGCACTGGATGTAAATGTACAAATCGTGAGTCTTTTTTAAATCTTCCCATGGTTTATGAGACCGTCTGGCTCCTGAAACAAGTCTCGGCAGGGCGTCCATTCACACGGTAAAAACACTAAAGCAATTGTATTAGTAATTATCTGATAATTTTTTTAAATTCTTGCGTTTTCTTAATACATTAACGACGAGAGTGTACTAAAAGTGACTGGGAAACCAATGCAGCTCGTCGTTAAAGTGTTAAATGACTGTTCATATTGACAGTCGAGTCATGGTCTTGGTCTTGCAAGACCAAGACCAAGACTTTTGGTCTCAAGACCAAGACCAAGACTTTTAAAAACGAACTCGAGTGCACTCCAGACCAAGACCTTGGTCTCGAGGACAACAAGACTGGAATACACACATAATTCTGACACGAAAGTTTATTAATGGACAGTGGAGAAAAGACAATGCAACAACATAGAACAGAAAATTGTAAAGGATAATTGAAATACACATTTTCTTATAATTTATCTGTGCTCGATAGTGTAGTGGTAAGCGTGCTAGACTCTCAATCCGGAGGTCAGGGTTCAAATCCCTGCCAGGGCGGAAATTTGATTGAAGTTTTCTGCTCCACCTGCACCCTTAGCCAACTCAGCTATAATGAGTACAGTGACTGTACAGTGTCAGTGGGAAGATGAGACGGAGAGGGAGAGGACTGGCCACCCGACCTCATATGCCGAGGCCAAGAAAATTAAGTCGCTAACACTTCATGCTCATGGCTGCCTGAAGCTTAGCTTAAGGGACTGCTCTTCTTCTTCTTCTATCTGAAGCAACATGTATGTTTCTTGTCTGTAAAGGAAATCAGGAGGAAATGTTATCAAAAGCTTGATGTCTGTCGACAAGCTTCTGAGTGCTGCTTTACAGTGCAGTATAAAATATCAGCTATCTCATACAACTAAATCCGACATGATACAAGGCATGTGAAACGTGATAAGGATCCATTTTGAAAAATTATAGTTCTTAACAGAACCGACTTTAGCTTCAGTTACGCTCCGGGCAAAGTATAAATTTTCCGCCCCAAACCCATCTAATCTTAATGAGTTTTTTCGTTTTTAATTAAGCCGTGCAAAACATTGTAAAACTGAAGACCGATTCCTGTCTTATTGCTTCTCAACTTTTGCAAAACAAATCATGGAGAAATGATTGAAAAAAATGAAAACATCAAAACACAATTTTTTTGAAGACGGCTCCCTTAAATTGTAGTGCTCCAGGCAACTGCATGCATCCTGCTTTGCTTATTACCCTGTTAAAAATCCAAAGGAATAATGATCAGTTTGGACTGAGAACAGGGTAAAGAGATAATTGTGAAGATCGGATTGTCTGATAGTGAGTGTAAAATTTAAACTATAGAGCTAGAATTTGACATGTTGGAAGATAAATGATACTTGATAAGGCTTCCTTACAATAGGTCTGTGTGGAAATTTATGGTGGAATACAGTGGGTGCTGGATAGTTTAGTGGGCTTGATTGTCAATCGTGAGGTCAGGGTTCAAATCTCTGCCAAGGCATAAATTTCCTTCGAGATTTCTGATCCACCTGTGCCCCTAGCCAACTCAGGTATAATGAGTACACTGATTGTACAGTGTCGGTGGGAAGATGAGACGAAGAGGGAGCGGACTGGCTACCCGCCCTTATATGCCGAGGCTAAGAAAATGAAGTCGCTAACACTTCATACCCTTAAGGGCCTGCTCTTCTCCTTCTTCTTCTAAGGGCATACTTGAGGTGGAGTCTAATCTAAGTGTTGTGTATCCGATACGTGACCTCTGTTCAAGTAACGGTTTCAAGTAAATCCCTCTGTATATAGTAATATTCTTGGCCCTGCTGCAGTGGAATAATCCCTGCAGCACCTTGATTTCAAATCAAGGTGCTGCAGGGATTTGACATTTGTTATCAAACTGCTATTGTATGCAAAACCTTAAGTAAAGGTAATCATTTTGCCCAGACCTGCTTATAATGGACTCTGGTTGAGAGGACAATTGTTGATTTATAGGCAGGGCTGTAGTGGTAAAATTAGAGGTGAGCAGGGGCGTCTACACCATAGAAACCTTGGAGCAAATGCTCCATCCAAGAAATAGGGGGATCTGTCAGTGTGTGTGCCACCATTTTAGGGGGGGAGGAAGGAGAGGGGAAGAAGAGAGGGAAAAGGGTAAGTTGCTCCAATGTCTTAGGGGGGATAAACGCCCTGGAGGTGAGTACACGCTACCGGTTAGTTTTCCAAAACAAATTAGATGTGAGTATATACGCTACAGTATTTTGTGAGTATACGGTATAGTATTTTAATGTAAATAAATATAAATATTTTGTGAGGTGAGTATACGGTCTCGAGAGGTGAGTACACGCTGTATACCCGCGTATACCCTCGACTACAGCCCAGTTGATAGGAGTGTAACAATGGAGTACCATAATCACGTAACTTATGCACATATTTACACACTCTTATGTATCTTTTGTCTTCTAATTTATGAGCTGTTGAAAGCGTCTTGTTAGCAGATTGCAGCCACCACTTTGCAATTGAACTCACGTATCGTTCAAACCGCAGAACTATGTATCTGGGCTGCTTCCATAGAGACGCACAAACAAATGATTAACCTTCACTTTCATCTTAGCCTTTGCACGCGTACACTTATCTCGGTTTTGATTGATGCTCTCTGCACATGTATAGGCGTAGACTATCCGTTGTTAAGAAGCAAAACAAATAATGTGAGAAATCAGTACCTGTATAGACCGAGAAAGGAATCGACATGGTCTACGAAGAATCAGTTGACAGCTATAGAGGTGGGCCTATACATGCATGTAACCATGGAAAGGGAAGCCTTAGGGAAGAAAGGAATCTCGGGATATATGTGTGGATCATCAGATAGTGAAGGCAGGTCAAGGCTAACTGTCACTCGATTTCACTGGATTGCTCGGTATGAAGTGCTAGCGGCTTCATTTTCTTAGCCTCGGCACTTGAGGGCGGGTGGCCAGTCCTCTCCCTCGCCGTCTCAGCTTACCGCCGACAGTGTACGGTCAGTGTACTCATTATAGCTGAGTTGGCTGGGAGTGCAGGTGGAGCAGAGATATCGAAACAAATTTCTGGCCTGGTGAGGATCTGAACCTCTGACCTCTCAGTTGATAGTCCAGCGGACTAACCACTAGGCCATCGTGCACCTCTTATCTTATCTGATTTATAAATCTAATCTATTCGTCTGATCTAATCATTTCCATTTCAATACACAAAGCATGAAACTTACTTGGTACGGAATGGGAAAGATCCGACAACACAGCCAACCAGACAGCAGCCAGGACGAAGCAGGTACGGGCCAGTCCTCCTCCTCGGCCGCCGACGGGGCACTGGAGCCCTTGACGATGACCGTCTTCCCGGGGACCTCCTCCTCCTAATCCTCGTTTTCTGAGGGTCACTACCACCACCGAGCAGTGACGACGTTGTCCGTTGGCGGGGCCGGCGCCTCGTCGCGGCCCCATGCAGTCTTCCGCCGACCGAGGAACGACCAGAGGGCTTCTCTGGACGGTCGGACGGACGGACTCCGTTCGAGTGCCGGCCGCAGCCACCGCCGCCGCCGCCGCCTTAGTCGCCGCCGACGAAGACGACAACGCTACAGCTACCGACGAACGATAAACGGCTAACGCTGCACGTTCACTTGCTCTCTCTCTCGGTCGGTCGGTCGGTGAGGATCGGACGGACGGACGGTCGGACAGGCAAGCGGGCGGGAGCAGTCGCCGTCGCCGCCGCCGCCGCTCGGGTCTATGCCGGCGGCTGCGGCGAAGGCGGCCGAAGGCGATCAATCATTTTGACACCTTGAAGGGCTCTCGGGCGCCGCCGCCGGCGTTCGCTGCCTGCCTCCGCTTCTACTATGACGGTGACGACGGGGCGGTGGGGGCGGCGGAGGAGGAGGCGTTACTCGCAACTTTTAACGAACCTTACACTTGGCCGAGACTAATAGGCACATAATGGCAACGGCAGACGAACCAATAACGGCTGCTGCTCTCGACCCGTCCCGTATGTGTGTGTGTCTGCCTCTGTGTCTCTGTCTCTCTCTGTCCGCCCGTCTGTCTGTCTCTGGGGTACTTTTAAGTGCGTGTGTCGAGTTGCAAGTCTGTCTGTGTATGGTTATCTATCGGTATGGCTTGATCAGAATGTGTGCACGACTGTGTGCTACGTGTGTATATCTGTCTGTGTGTCTGTTTCTATCTGCCTGTGCCTCTCTGTCTGTCTGTCTGTCTGTCTGTCTATATGTCTGTCTTTCTACCTGCCTGTCTATATGTCTGTCTCTCTATCTCTCTGTCTGCCTACCAGTTTGTCTGTCTGTTTGCCTGTCTGCCTGTATTCCTGCCTATCTGTCTGTCTGTCCGCCTGTCTGTCTGCCTGTCTTCTCTTCTGTCTGTCTGTCTGTCTGTCTGTCTGTCTGTCTGTCTGTCTGTCTGTCTGTCTGTCTGTCTGTACGTCCGTTCGTCCGTCCGTCTGTCCGTCTGTCTGCGTGTCTGTGTGCTTAAGAGTATCAGCGGGACGTGCCTTTCTCGCCTATGCTGCGTGTGGCGATGGATACGTGTAACTTTATCTCCTAAAGAAATTCGCCGCCAATTCCCGTCTTTCCTTTCAGCGCTGAGTTACGGCAGACGGAATTATCGCCAGAAATCAAAGTGAGAGAATCGCCCCCTCGCGTTATTAAATGACATTAGCCATAGACGGGGTCCATGCATAACCGCAGGGAATTGGCAGAGGCGACCTGGCTTCGATTCTCGGTGTGCGTGCATTGGTCCTCGATCTGTTTCAGTTTATGAAGAGCGCAGCTGTGCGGTAAGCCGTAACAGGTTTTGATATTGCCAAACGCCTTTGGAAAAATTCTTATCGAATATCAATGCATCCTCCCACTCCATCTTGTCCTTCTTTTCCTCCATCTTCTGCTCCTTATCATTCAGAATCCTCCTCTCTTGTTCCTCCAACCCCCTCGTATCTACTCCTTGTCCTTCTCCTACTACCCTTCTCTTCCTCATCCTTCTTTTTATTCTCCCACCTTTCCTCATTCTCCTGCCTATCTTCTCGTATTCCTCCTTTTCTCCTCCTCCTTCTCCTCTTCCTCCTCCTCCTCCCACTCCTCGTCCATATATCATCGAACTGTCTCCTCCTATCTGTGAAGGCTGTCGCCTGCCAAACACTTACTGAGCTATGGGATGTGTAAATGTTGACGCGCTTAACTTTGACTGCGCGTCCTTTGCTCTTCGTAATTAGAACCAGGCGCGTCAGTCAGCCTTAATAGGTCACCTTGAAGAAAAGATCGGGCCATTAAAACCAGATACATGCAGTAATTGGTACGAAGTGTAAGCCGTTTCGTTTTCATATAGTCTTGTGGTGCGCTAAGGGTGAGAAATGTCGGGGGTCGAGAGTTCAATCCCCTAGTCTTTCTTAGAACCTCCTAGTAAAGACATCATTGCACACCCCCCAGGGGTCATTTTCAACCTCCCAGTTGTGCTAGTATGATTATATTGTGCATATATTTTAGCATTTTCTTTCACAACTCACTTTGTAGGTTACTAATAAGGTTTGGCTCTGGTTTTTATGCGAGATTTGTGACCATGTGAATCGTATACTAATAAATTTGGTGATGTCATCACTTTAAGGAGTTTAAGCTTTCTATTGCATTTTTAAATTTTCTTAGTTTGCAAAACACGGATAAAATATAGAACACAACATGGATCAAACTCATCAAAGTCTGAAACCACCCCACCCCCACCCACCACCCGTCTTGTTGCTACAATTCTCACACACTGGGTGCGCGATAATCTATTGGTTAGAGCGCACGAATGTCAATTGAGAGGTCGGGGTTCAAATCCCCGCCAGGGCTGAAATTTGTTTCGCGATTACTGATCCACCTGCACCCCCTAGCTAACTCCGCAGTAATAAGTACGCTAACCGTACATTGGCAGTGGTAAGATGAGACGGCGAAGGAGAGGACTTGCCACCCGCTCTCATATGCCGAGGCTAAGAAAATGTAGTCGCTAACACTTTATGCTTTGTCTGCATCTGGAGGTAGATTAAGTGGCTGCTCTTTTTCTTTCTTACAGCCTTAACATAACATGGCATAACATAACATAACATAACATGACATAACATAACATAACATAACCATGACTTGGCCGGTGACGTCGGGTCATCGAAAATGTGCAGTCGCTGTACTCATTATGTTGCTGGTTTTTGGTTTCGCTAGAGGGCCCATGTAATAGAGTGGTGGTCTATATGCGCGCCTGCCTGTCCTGCATGGTTGGAATCGAATCCCATCCTCTGGATCGACAGTGCAGCACTATAGTATCAACAACTATCGTGACACTCAGAAAAGAGGAGCAGTTTTTTGCGTTGGTTACGCCCAAGATCCAGTCATATATGAAGTGTTTATGGCTTAGTTGTCTTAGCACCGCTATATGTCTGATGGTCAGTCATCTCTCACGCCGTTTGATCCTCTCATCGACAGTGTACGGTCAGTGTACTCATTTCCTACATGAGTTTTCTAGGATATGGAGCCGAAATACCACCTCAGAACTTCTATCTACCTTCCTGGCGGGCATGATAAATGACACCCGCCTTGCCTTAGCAGCTATACTCCGCCTCCTCTCATCTTCCGGCAAACGGACTCTGGCCTCGTTTTGACTACCCTTTGGACAACCCCTCTGATACGACGCAGCGCTCGTGAATAAGCTGGTTCCCTGCGCTTAGCTTTTGATGGACGCTTTAGAAATTTGAAGTTTACGAAGACGATGATACGGAAAAGGCATTGACGAAATTTTAGGAGTGGTAGCTGGCTACGTGGCAGCTGATTTTAAAATCCATCAAGGCCTAAACTATTGTGTTTTTTTTAAACATCGTGTCCAGTGACTTGTCTGGAGTGTGCAGTGTGTTGTATGAATATGAGAGATTAACTCAAGTCAAGTATATCCACGATTTCATTCCGACGCCTGAAATTTTATTTCAGTTCAAATACGGTTTAGCAGTTTGGGAAGAGTGATGGGCAGTTGACTTTTTTTAGTATTTTGGGCACTTGCGGCGATCTTGTTTGACAGGTGCGGGGGACACTTTAGAACTGATCTGGTCAAAAAAGAGTTTTGAACTGATCTGGTCAAAAAAGAGTTTTGAACTGATCTGGTCAAAAAAGAGTTTTGAACTGATCTGGTCAAAAGAGAGTTTTGAACTGATCTGGTCAAAAAAAAAGTTCTGAACTGATCTGGTCAAAAAAGAGTTTTGAACTGATCTGGTCAAAAGAGTTTTGAACTGATCTGGTCAAAAAAAGAGTTTTGAACTGATCTGGTCAAAAAAGAGTTTTGAACTGATCTGGTCAAAAAAAGAGTTCTGAACTGATCTGGTCAAAAAAGAGTTTTGAACTGATCTGGTAAAATTAGAACTGATCTGGTCAAAAAAGAGATAAAAAAATTTGTTCGCGCTCACGCGTGAAAAACTGTTGACATTTTTGGTTTTTCTTCAAATGTGGGGGTCCAATGCATGGTGTGCCCCCCGCTCTTAAGGGTGTAGGGTCTTGTTCCCTCGACCCTCCCGCCCATGATTTTAGGCACTGAATTCATCTAAAATCTTGAGACTTTGGTTTTGAGGAGACTTCTGCGACTGCAGTTAACCTGTGTATACAGCGTGTTCGTATAAACACCAGCGTTTCATCTCTGTTCATCGAAACTTAACACAAAGGATAATCTGGGATGAGTCTTGCTTATCCGATCCATCTTGGTTTCAGATGTAATCTCATTATAGTATTCAATGCGTTCGTCAACCGTATTTCCTTTCACTACAGGCTGCTATCTGATATCCATCGGTGAATCATATCGAATACATACGTCAAGACGTTGTGCCAATAATAACCCCAGGCAAACCAATGGTCATTTGATCTTATATATAAATATAATTATAGCATGTGTGTGTGTGTGTGTGTGTGTGTGTGTGTGTGTGTGTGTGTGAGTGTGTGTGTGTGTGAGTGTGTGTGTGTGTGTGTGCGCGCGCGCGCGCATCGATCTGTACAGTTGTACTAAGACATACTTGTATACAAAATGGTTAAACTTTTAGGCCCATAGTATGTATGCTTTGTCTAAGGTTATTGTTATTGCTAATATCTTTTACTATTGTTATAGAACGCTTTATGAAGGCCCAGATATACATTCATCATCATCATCATCATCATCATCGTCATCAGCGTCATCATCATCATCAACGTCATAATCATCATCATCAACGTCATCATCAACGTCATCATCATCTTCTTCTTCTTCCACATCATCGTCATCACCACTACCACCATCCTCACTCTATAACTGTCGTCATTAGTTAAGTTGTCATAAACGTTATCGTCATCAACATCACACCAGTCGTCAACTACTACTAATTCGATGATGATGTTAGTCATGTCACCATTATCAGCGTCGTCGTCGTCGTCGACGTTGTTACTCGGTGTCGTAAATATTGATTCGTCACAGCTATCAGTCTCCATGGAGACCGTCGAAGAATTTCCAGAATGCCTCAACGTATATATCCTCTGGCATCCTCTGGCATCCTCTGGCATCGAACGAACGATCGATGGAAGCAGCGTATATTATATGCCATCCTAGAATCGAAAGCAGAAGGGAACAGCCGGGATTGAGAGAGGCAATGAAAGACAGACAGACAGAAATAGAGACAAAGACAGAGACAGAGAAAGAGATAGAGAAAGAACACAGCGGCAGAGACAGATACAGAAACAGAGAGACAGTGTGAGAGAGTCTCAGAGAGAGAGAACAGAGAGACGAAGAGACAGAGAGAGATAGGCAGACAGACAGAGAAAGAGACAGAGAAAGAGACAGAGAACATAGAGGCAGAGACAGAAACAGAGAAAGAACACAGAGGCAGAGACAGAAACAGAAACAGAGAGACAGAGTGAGAGAGAGAACAGATAGAACAGAGAGACGAAGAGACAGAGAGATAGGCAGACAGACAGAGACAGAGAACACAGAGGCAGAGGCAGGTAGAAGCAGAGAGACAGAGTGAGAGACAGAGATAGAAAAAGCGACGAGGGAGAGAATGAGAAAGAAAGAAATAGAGATAGCGAGAGAGAGAGAGAGAGAGAGAGAGAGAGAGAGAGAGAGAGAGACAGAGACAGAGAGAGCAAGGGAGGGAGAGACAGATAAAATGAAGGACAGACAGACAGAGACAGAGGTAAAGAGACAGAGAGAGATAAAGATCAAGGCAGGGAGCGAAGAGGGAAGCAGAGAAAGGCAGAGAGAGCACGAAGGACGTAAGGAGAGAGGAAGAAGGAAGAACGATGGGTGGGAGGGAGCGCAGAGAGAGAGAGAAAGAAAGAAAGAAAGAGAGAGAAAGAGAGAGAGAGAGAGAGAGAGAGAGAGAGAGAGAGAGAGAGAGAGAGAGAGAGAGAGAGAGAGAGAGAGAGAGAGAGAGAGAGAGAGAGAGAATGAACGAGTTCCACAGAATACCATTGCACGCTCGACTGATACGAATAACGATCATCAAAGCAGAATATCTTTTTCAGTTTGTTGCAAGTAGTAGGCTTCCAATGGAGTTGTGAAACAAATTAGGAAGATATATTTGCACTCGGTGACCGATTAGGTGTGGCTGGGTGCACCAACCCTTCGCCACACGATACCCGATTCATCCTCGGTGCACCCACGGTGTTACGGTGTTTCTGCATGCTGGCGTGTAAATGTGATTAGCGATAACACCGGTGACTTTCAAACGCTCGTAGTATAGAATTATTGACCGATACTTTTGTATCTCGTGATTTCCAGTGGCTTCTTGATGCGAGGAGGTCCGGGTCATTTGGTTCACACTTAGATCTGATCAACTCGTACGTTCATGCAGATATAAATTAATATATTCCTTTGGTATAATTTAAGGTTTCCATATGAATTTCTATAGGTATTTAGGTGTGGTCTATGGTCCTAAAGCCAACTGTGATGCGAAGGATCTGACAGGCTGCCGACTGCGACTAAAAACACTGAGGCTGGTAGTCGCGACTGAGACGCTTTGCAGGGAAGTCACGAAGTGGGCTAGCAACCTAATTCACGCTATGCCTACCAAATCACACTATGAGCCACTAAGTCAGAGTTTCCCAAACTGTGGGTCGCGACCCAAAAGTGGGTCGCGAAGCTCTGGCAAGTGGGTCGCCAAATTTTTTCGAGAAACTTTCATTTTTCGGAGCAACAACATTTGGCTATGATTGGGCCATCGTATTCATTGCATAGGTACAAAGTTGCCTTTGGATTGCAGCAAATTGTAAGCTGTTTTATTCTAAGTTTCCTTTTAATGCTTTAAATGTGCCAATTTCTAAACGCTGTACGTAATTCCTCATATTTTGATGTCACTTTACGAAGCAAATTTTAGTACACAGTGCTTAATTTTACACAGTGGGTACCGAGACAGCCAAGATATTCACAAGTGGGTCGCGACCCAGATAAGTTTGGGAACCGCGGCACTAAGTCACAAAGTGAGCTATAGCGATCTAAGTCACGCCATGACCTATTGAATCACTCCACGGTCTAGCCCACTAGACGCTGTGGACAGGGCGCGCTGTCTCCGCGGACACCAGTCACACCATAATAAGTAAGTCAGCGGTGCGACGAAGGTATGCGCTTGGAGATCCGAGAGACGATGCTGACACAGAGGACGAGAACAGTACGCTGACGAAGCAGAAGAAGTGGCAGCATTGGGAAGATGCTCTGGACGTAGGCCTACTGTACAGTGTTTAATCTAGTCCCCCTCTTCTGGGAGGGGAAATCAGGTTTCTGGGGGGGACAAGCCAAATTTTCAGACTTTTTAAACTTTCATCCAGACTTTTTTTAAAGTTTCATCTTCAAAAAAAGTTGATGACCTTTTTTTAGTCATTCGTTGATTTGATGACCTTTTAGGAATTCGTCTCTCTCGGGGGGGGTGGGGGGGGAAACCATATATCACCATGTATCCTGGGGGGGGATTTGCCTCCCAAAAAGCTCTCAACCTTATAATATTGCCGGCCTCTGGGGGGGAAACATCAATCCTGGGGGGAACTTCCCCCCCCAAAGACGTCTAGATTAAACACTGCCTACTGTATCTGAAACTGATTAATTATTTTGCACACATTAAAGAAATTAAACGGAGACGTTGTCGGTCCGATATTCCGTTGACTCTTCAGGCAGCGTTGGCTGAAACCTTATCCTCACCTATATAGAATTAGAAAGATCTTCGCCAGTTCGTCCATTCTTCTCTCTTGCCTGTCAATCTCAGCACAACAGGTAAACATATTCAATTTAATCCGTAACCACTGTAACTGACTGCGGTGTGTCAGTCTAATATAGCATAAAACGAAAATATCTATTAGACTACTACTCCTTTTGCCCTCTCTCCTGCAGCTTTTCCCTCGCGACTAAAAACGAAACTTTTCAAGCTATCGTGTCCTGATTCTGCCCCTACGTACACCACCTAAAGACTACCACCACCATTCCACCAACGACTTCCAACGGAGCACTAGGCCTATAGTGTTTCTCCTCGGCTTGACCTTCCTGGATTCTGACCTGGCATCAAAACGGACCAAACAACCTGGCTACTGCGGATTTAGTAAGTAAGAATCAGAAGGTCAACAGTTTGAATCTCGAAGCCACGCGATCATCATCGGAATGTTTACACGAAATTCCTGGTGAGGGGAAGTCCCGTTTTCCTTAATGGCCCACAGATTAAGACTGCGTACATCCTTTCAGTGCTGGGATTCGAAACCCAGACTCTGAGGTGAATAACTGAACCGTCTTTGTACTCTATCTTGTTACCTGCATTTACCTTTGGTCCTGATGCAGCCCGTTGTCCTTGTGTGCAGCCCTTGACCAGTTACGGATGACAAAAGAAATTGACGACGACGACGGTGATGATGATGATGACAACGACGACGATGATGATGATGATGATGATGATGATGATGATGATGATGACAACGACGACGATGATGATGATGATGATGATGATGATGATGACGATGATGATGATGATGAAGGTGATGACATCATCATCATCATCATCGTCATCATCATCATCATCATCATCATCATCATCATCATCATCATCATCATCATCATCATCATCATCATCACCCTGCTCGTCCTAAACCCTCAAGTCTGCAAGCGATGTTACGCCTGCCGTGGAAAACGTATACTGTCTCCGAAGGGGATACTCTCGTGACCTGCATTACTCCAGCTAAGCGTACAGCAGTCTTTGACCTCTAGCGATGGGTACAGAACGAATGGGGCGATTTAATTAAACGCCTGACCCTTCGGCTGAACCCGACAGACATTCCTCAGTGGCAGGCATGCGTCATACGCGATGAGTTCTCCCGATTGCGTGGATAGCGGAGACATGAACTTCCAAGCGGAAAGTCATCAACAAACTGCAACGGATTTGAAGGAAGGATACATCACATTGCAGGAAATAACATCGATACCGTCTAAGGAATGTCTCTTAGTTGATGGAAGTAAGACATATTTCAAGGGTTGAAGTATACGAGGCCAAAGGTCAGATTCCTTTCCGTTCAAAAGATCCGGTTCTATATATGTGTGAGTAAGTAAGGAACATCTCATCAAGATTTTGTTGAAGATAGTGGAAGCTGAGAGATAAGACAGTCGTTGTCGAGTGCAGATCTGCATTTGCCTGATGCTTCTCCATCCTTCGTATCGGTGACTAAAATGTACACGTTTTTCTATAGCGATCGTATGGTCTCGACCCTGATCATTTTTCAATTAATTGGTCAGGTGTAAAATGTAATCATTGTAATGTAATGTAAATCTCAGAAATTCTCAGCGCCGCACAAAAGCCACGTCAGGGAGACCAGCATATACACCGGCGCTATATCAAATCAAGTCCGCAATAGCGAGGTGATATCCTTTACCACCACTTCCGTTTGAATGGGCACCACGCCATTTAAGGTCCCCGTGTACGGACCGTTCTAACCCGAAATTTCGAATCTCTAAAATAGCCACCATCGGTATGCGAAGCGACATATTCGCACGCACAGAATCGCATGGGACGTATACGCTCTATCCAATAACCGGGTCAGTGGTTAAGGATCTCACCAGATCAATTCAGAAGAATTTGTGTATAAGGTCGAGGCCATACGATGTATAAAAGAAAAACGTGTGCATATGCATTTACATTAACCTTATATCTGCCTCCCGTGCAGACATGCGGATTTCTTGAGCCCAAACTAAAACTGACTTAGTGTTTGCATAAAGAAACTCCTGCGTATTAACTCTAGAGAGACCTATAAAAAGAAGTTCTCTTCTGACTCTTCAAACTATCAGCTATGGTTCTACACCTCTGCAGTGATGGGCACTAAGCTATTTTTTTTAGTTAAACTAAAACTATTTTCCAACTAAAATAAAATAGTTTAACTAAAGTTGGCAACTGATTTTGGAAATTAGTTAACTAAACTAAAAAAAAGTAGTTAAACTTTTTCCAATTTTTTTACAACTTTTTACGACAAACATTTTCACAATAAAAGACGTTGAGTGAACTGTAATAATGCAAAGCGTCAATGACAATTTCACCTTCAAACTATGCAATGTGTACTGTTCTGGCATACAGTTACATGTGTACTGTAAGTAGTGTATGAATTTGAAAACACAGGCTGTTGATGCTAAAACCATGCAGTGTTAAAATGTTTTTGCTGACAGTGTTCAATGTTCACTGTGGAAAAATAATTGCATATTGCTGATTTTTTAAGTTAAACTTTTTAGTTAGCAACTAAAATTTTTTTAGTTAAACTATGGTTTTAACTAAACTATTTTTTTATAGTTAAACTTCTTCCTTAACTAAATTTTTTTAGTTAAACTAAAAGTTAGCAACTTTTTAGTTAACTATTGCCCATCAGTGCACCTCTGTGTGGGTATCAAATGCGCTACAGTGTGGGAATTGTAGAAAAAAGACTGGAGGGGTTGAACATTTTATCCGTTTTTCAAACTGATGTCAACGAAATTTGAAAACAGCTCATTTCAACGCTAGCAGTTTTGCAAGTCAGACTCCAATCAAAATCAATTCCTATTGTTGAGAAAATAAAAAAATGCACATATGATACACCATGGAAATGTCTTCCCTTCGTCAGAGACTCAAATAATGCTAAATCACACAAGCACAACTGTGGGGATTGGAAACGACCCCCTGGGGTGTGCAGTGAAGACTTAACTGTGGGGGTTTTAAGAAAGACTAGGGGGCTGAACCTTTAAACCCCCGACATTTCCCACCCTAATGCGTTATATAAATTCCTTCATGTACTCATACATGTGGAGTTCATCATCATCATCGTCGTCGTCGTCATCATCATCAATAGCAGCGTCATCATTATCATCATTATCACCATCATTATCATCACCATCATTATCATCAACATCATCGTCGTCGTCATCATCATCATCAGTGTCACCTTCGTCATCACCTTCATCTTCATCATCATCGTCGTCGTCATCATCACCATCAACAGTATCATCCTCGTCATCTTCATAATATCTTCATCTTCATCATGACCCAACATAACATAACGTATCATAGCAAATAACACGCTCTGATTCTACAACAATTTCCATAGTAGACAGAGTCGCATGATGCAAAAATAAGCTTGTTGCTGTCAACAGGGCAATTCTAAGAGGTCAGAGTCCCGCTGAATACTGGATCGCCCCAGTTCCAGTATTAGTTTTTTACAGACAGTTTTCAATTTTTGAAAGTCTCATTAGTTTAACGGCCATTTCACAATGAAACAATTGCAAATAAAATGATTCAAAAACACTGCAAGTAAACATAAAAACATTGTTGCAAGTTTTAATTTAATCCTGCAAAACAGTAAATAATGTTTTGTGTTTTTTAAGCAGATGCAAGAGTTACAACAAAGATTTTGGAGAAGAGAATTCCAAAGACCGGGACAAATAATAATTTATTTATATTAAAAACTGTTTTATTTCAGCAAGAGCTTTATTATCATTATGATGATATACGGTTATAATATCCTGTACAGTGGCTGTCCAACTTCATTACCCTGACAAAATTAAACCTTCGAAAGGCTGTGGAACAATCTGCTATGATGGCGATAGAGGGCGAAAGCAATTTTCATATGATATGCAGTAGCGATAGTGTAGTGGTTAGCGTGCTGGACTGTCAACCGAGAGGTCGGGGGTTCAAATCCCCACCAGGGCAGAAATCTGTTTCGCTATTTCTGCTTCATCTGTACCCCAGCCAACTCAGCTGTAATGAGTACACTAACCGTACACTGTCTTTGGGAAGATCATACATAGAGGGAGAGGACTGGTCACCCGTCCTCATATGCCGAGGCTAGGAAAATGAAGTCGCTAACACTTCATATCCATGGCTATCTCTTAGGGCTATCTTAAGGGATTGCTCTTCTTCTTCTTCTTCTTCTTCTTCCTCTTCCTCTTCCTCTTCCTCTTCCTCCTCCTTCTCCTCCTCCATCATCTCCGATTCTTCCTCTTTTTGCTCTTCTTCTTCTTCCTCTTCTTCTTCCTCTTCTTCTTCCTCTTTTCTTCCTCCTCCTCTTCTTCGTCTTCTTCTTCCTCCCCTCCTCCTCCTCCTCCTTCTCCTCCTCCACTTCTTCCTCTTCTTCTTTCTTTTCTCCTCCTCCTCCCCTCCTCCTCCTCCTCCTCCTCCTCCTCCTCGTCCTCCTCCTATTCCCCTCTTCTTCTTCCTCGGTCAACTGACATTCTTTCCAAATGAACATGCCACCCAAACGGTCTTCGCTGAAGTTAACCGCAGTTGAATTTAGGATTTAAAAACATATTGTTGCTTCAACGGTCTCATCATCCTCGTCAAAATCCAATGAAACGGGATTTTTTTGCAACTGCGTAGTATTCAAGTAAACTGCCGGACCTACGCGGTGTAGGCTAGAGTTCTGAGACCCGACGATCGATTCCGATATGCTGTGAGTGGAACAGTATTGCTCCGGATTATTTAGGAGACCGGCTTTCCATAGAAGAGGATGCTATGGGTCGTATCTTACGGTAACATACACTGGAGTGGCTGGTGAATGCGGAGGGAGGTAGAGGCGGTGGAAGGCAGGCAGAGAGGGAGGGAGGGAGACAGAGGCGATAGAAGACAGGCAAACAGACAGGGAAGGAGGCAGAAGCGATGGAAGGTAGGCCGACAGGGAGAGAGGGAGGCAGAGGTGATGGAAGGCAAGCAGAGAGGGAAGGGAAAGGGATACAGGGAAGCAGAGGCGTCGGAAAGAAGTGAAAGAGTAAGGAAGGTAGGGAAGGCGACGATTGAGAACCGGAGAAGGGGAATGAAGGAAGATGGAAGGCAAGAAGGAAGGTGGAAGACATGGAAGCGTGGAGGGAGAGAGGCCGCCGGCAGGCAGCGGGAAAAGTCGCGGAGGGGATGAGACGGAGTGTCGGCAGCGAAAAGAGAGGCGTCAAAGGTTAGATTGATACTGGTTCTGCCGAGAGCGGCCGAGGGCGCAGGCGAGGGGAAGGCGTCTTAGATCGGCGGAAGGCAGGGGAAGTAGGGAGGGAAGTCGGGAGAGAGGGGCTGCCTTAGTTCCCGCCCGTCATCTATCAATCAAGTACGGCCGTCGACACCGTCTTCGTTTCCATCTCATCCCCCATCTCGTTCCATCACGCCGGCGAACAGAACGCCCCCACACACACCACCAGACGTTGAAGGGGTAACTATGCAGTCAGGGAGGAAAGGAGCTAAGCTGCCGGGCAGGGTTTAAACCATCAACTGCCGTGCTATACCAGGGCGCTACAGGGCTCACACCCTCCGCTCTCTTAAGCGGAAAGTACTGGAGCATCCTGCGGTTGACGGTGACCTTACAGACCGGCTGCTGAGGCAAGACTTCTTATAGCATCTGCTCCTCCGCCCATCGTATGAAATAGATAATTATGCAAAGCACAACCAGATGTCGACGCAATTCCCGACTAAATAACCAGCCATCCTCATTTGAGGGCGTTTGACTGTAGGACGTTTAACTATATATTTAATTAGTTTTAAACATATTCACTTTTCAATATTAAATGTATACAGGTCCGTAAGTATATATATATGTATATATATATATATGTATATATATATATTAACAGACACACATATATATGACTTGTGTATGTGTGTGTGTGCGTGTGTGTGTGTGTGTGTCTGTGTGTGTGTCTGTGTGTGTGTGTGTCTGTGTGTGTCTGTGTGTCTGTGTGTGTGTCTGTGTGTGTGTGTTTAGTTTGAGGTAAAATTGCTTCTGGAGGTGTTCTTGATACGATCCATTTTGAGTTCTTTCCTTGTTTTTGTCATAATGTAAAACTGCTACTACAACTGTGCTAATATACATACTCATAATCACAATTGCACACACACACACACACACACACACACACACACACACACACACACACACACACACACACACACACACACACACACACACACACACACACACACACACACACACACACACACACACACACACACACATATATATATATATATATTGTGTATATATATATATATATATATATATATATATATATATATATATATATATATATGCGTACACGTCTGCCCTCGACTACTGCCTTCAGACCCAGTACCCTGGTGTTTCTTCTGCCATAAGAAACACTCTTCTGTACGTATATGGCCGGTGGTTGTAAATTCGTAGAAATTGCGGTTATAGAGCGGCTATTAGGGAGACAGCTGTTTGTGCAGATTCCTCGACTGGGAGTGGACCCGGATATGGGGCGGGGTGGGGAAGTTCGGGCAGGTCATGAATTATAACCTACTGTTTAGAAGCCCATGGGTGGGTGGATTGGGCGGGGTGAGGTGGGTGGGGTGGCGTCGTAGTCTTCTATTGCGTGGGGGTGAAGTGGGCATCGGATCTCGTTCCGCCGTTAAAGGAAAGTCATAAAACTCGCCCAATCCGTTGTTTCTGCTCAAATGACCCATCTATTAAAATTAGGTCGCCTATGTGCACAGGCGTGTGCAAGCGATATGTAAATCATCCTCTTTTGCTCATCCTCATCCTCTTCTTCTTCCTCCTATCCTCTCTATCGTCCGATTTCTCCTCTAACTCCCACTATTTCTCTATCCTTTTCCTCCATTTTCTGTTCTGTCTGTTGGTATATCGTCATCTTTCAGTCTTGTTGTCCTCGAGACCAAGGTCTTGGTCTCGAGTGCACTCGAGTTCGTTTTAAAAGTCTTGGTCTTGGTCTTGGTCTTGAGGTTCAAGGTCTTGGTCTTGAGGTTCAAGGTCTAGGTCTTGGTCTTGGTCTCGAGGTTCGAGGTCTTGGTCTTGGTCTTGAGGTTTAAGGTCTGACAACAAGACTGCATCTTTCCTCTCTTTGTGGCTTCCTTATGATTTCCTCCTCCTCCTCCTCCTCCTCCTCCTCCTCCTCCTACCCC
>OY744615.1:37408579-37498896 GCA_963556255.1 Allolobophora icterica
CGCCGAGAACGCAGCAAAACTCGTAAGGAACTTCCGCAGAATGATTTTCAGTTCGACCACACTCACACTGGCATGGAGGGACTATTCTTTGATGGCCGCAAGGATCAAACTTTGACACAAGTTCTCGGCGACGACAACAAGTACCACAAAAATACCCTCACGGAAGAACACATAAGCATCATCGCAGAGCCGGGTTCTTCATACTTCAGCCACACGACTACGCCATCAGGCTCCAGCAAAGACATAGCTGAGTCATTAGTCGCTAGTTTGAAAGAGCGGAATGCGAAGACAGAGAACATTAAAGTTGTAGGGTGTGACGGCACAAATGTGAACACGGGACACATAGCGGGCGTTATTCGGCGACTGGAAGAAACCTTCCAGCATCCTCTGCAGTGGCTGGTATGTCTGCTCCATGCCAATGAGCTGCCCCTGCGCCATCTATTTCAGGCACTCGACGGCGAGACTACAGGCCCGCGCGGATTCTCTGGACCTATCGGAAAGAGGCAAGTGACGTGTAGCGAACAGCCTGTCTCTTCATTTGCACCAGTACAACTGACCGAGCAACTGTCCAGTGTCGACCCGAAGGAGTTGAGCACAGATCAGCGATATCTATTGGAAATGTGCAATAGTATCAGCAAAGGTGAATGTAGCATCGATCTGGCAATGCGAAACCCTGGTTGCCTGAATCACTCGCGATGGCTAACGACAGCCAATAGAATCCTCCGATAATATGTCAGCGACATGGAACCGTCAGAGAATCTGAAAACGGTGGTGACGTTCATCATTCGCGTATATGCTCCAACGTGGTTCGCCATAAAAGCCCAGTCGTCATGCAAAGATGGAGCTAGGCACCTTCACCAGATCCTCGTCAAGTCACGATACCTCAGCCCTAAGCACAAGAAGATCGTCGACCCCGTCATTCATCGCAACGCATACTTCGCTCACCCGGAGAATCTCCTCTTAGCCATGATGACGGACCATCGACCACACATACGTGAGCTGGGCCTGCGACGAGTGATGAAGGCCAGAGCTGAAGCAGATCCCAATGGACAAATACGGAGGTTCAAGGTTCCCGCAAAACTCAACTTCAACGCTGTGGAATACTTCGACATGATCGACTGGGCAGTCTGCCCTATCTCGGAGCCTCCCGTAATCAAGGCAATGACAGACACTGAGCTAAGGGATCTCATCACGACGGAGGTGACTCCAACAGTCACCTTCCCAAAATTCCCCAGCCACACGCAAGCTGTGGAAAGACACGTGAAGCTGGTGACCGAGGCGGCGATAGCTGTTTGTGGACAGAAATCGCGAGATGGCTTCATCCGTGCACGCGTCGCTTCTCGACAGCTAATGCCCACGTTCGAGTCAAAACGTGACTTCTCTCACTTCACCTTGTAACTGTTTGTGACTTTGAAATCAAAGATACTGTAATAATCAAGGCATCTGATTGCATTAAGATGACTATTGACTAGTTGACTACCTTACCTAGACTGTGGAGTGTGGACTGTGTGGACTCTAGTGTAGACTAGAGTGTAGACTGTAGACTAGAGTTGTAGACACTAATCTACCTATATCGTTCTGATGTCGCTTAGTATTGCAAAATAAAAAGTTGCGAAGGGCGATCAAAACATTAATCAAAATTCTTGTAATTTTTACACAGTGTTCTATTAATCTATTGGCACCTTTTGACATATGTAGCTAATTGAAATTCATAAAAAAAAATTTTTTTGCCATTTTCACTCCACCCTAATGGATAGGTGCCCATCCAGTTACTAACCTGGCTTCGTTTCATAGGCGCCGACTTCTTGGGGTCTTGGGGGCCAATGCACCCACAGAAAAAATTAAGTGGGGGCCTGGCACCCAGAAGTATTCGGACCTTAAATTGAATTTTTTGGGGTACTCCTAAAAAAAGGTCGTCAAATTTGAGAGGCATGGCCCCCATTTAAAATTTGTTTATGTAGTAGACGATGAAATGTATAATGAATTTTTCCGGATGACTAAAAAAAGTCATCAGTTTTTTCGGAGATGATTTCCTTGAAAAAAGTTGGTCTTTGATAAACCTTCTGGATCCGCCCCTGACTGGCACCATCTCAGCAGAGAAGCCGACACGCATTAGACGTTGGCCCCTTTGTGCTGCTTCGTCAGAGTAATTGGTTGTTCAACGCCCATCTTATCTTTATCTTTGATCGTTATCTCAATTGATTGTTCAGCGTCAATTATTTGTTATCTTGTCTGCTTTTACTGCTGGAGACTAAACTATCGCAACTTATACCAGTTGGTATTTCTCCATACCTGTCATAGCTGTCACTCTACCTGTAAACCAATCCGTTCCTAAACCAATCAGGTTGTTAGTCAACGTTTTATTTAGTAATTGTTCGGGCCTTCTTGATAATCAGGTCTCAATGGCTCTGCGGTCGGCAGAAATAAGGGAGAGAAGTTTCAATGTCTGACCAGAAGCAAAATGTATACGAAGGAAATGTATTTTAAGCGAGTAACGTCTGAGTAAAGCAGAGTAAAGCAGGGAGGCGACCTGACCGACGTCTCTCATGAGCGTAGACTCGGATCCGACCTGGGCTGGTGAACCAAAGTCCTCCGTGCCCACCTTCACGCGGTGCGGACTGTTAGTACCCTTCCTTCCAAAGGAAGGGGAACGAACGGGCACGGCAGGCAAAACCAGGGGAAGGCAATGGCAAACCACCCCTGCTATCATGCCAAGAAAATCATCACGAGACACACCAAACCAAAAACGCCGACAGTCGCTGATGGTGGGACTCCCAGGCCGGAGCGCGACTCAAAAGCTACTGGGGAAGAGCAAGACGGCAATGGAGACTGTGTGTCGTGGCGATCGCTAGGGCTCCGTGAGCCGACAGCACAAACAACAACGTCTGACCAAATAAAAAAGGGGAACTCAACCCGTCACTCCATGCTGTCGATCTACATTTTAAATATCAGATTTGGCGACAGAAGAGTGTGCGTAACACTTGGTGATTATCTTCGTTGAGCAAATAGTAACAGGATCAATGGGTTAGCGACTGTCTAACCGTTAAACAGATGCTCAAATGCTCTGGTCCACTGGCGCCCTCCTGAGAACGAGACTATAAAAGGGCGGTAACTAAAGAGGTCTATCTGTAGCTTCTTATTACAGAATAGGTAAGGTAAGGTATAGTTGGGTAAAGTATGGTAAGGTATGGTAGGGTAAGGTTAAGTGAGGTAATGTAGGATAAGGTAAGGTATGGTAATGTATGGTAGGTAAGGTAATGTAAGGTAAGGTAGGGTATGGTAGAGTAGGTATGGTAGGGTAAAGTTAAGCAAAGTAATGTAGGATAAGGTAACGTAAGGTAAGATATGGTAGGTAATGTAAGGTAAGGTAAGGTTAAGCAAGGTAAGGTAGAGTAAGGTATGGTAGGGTAAGGTAATGTTAAGATAAGGTGAGGTATGGTAGGGTAAGGTATGGCATGGTATGGTAGGGTAAGGCTATGTAAGGTATAAGGTAGGGTATGGTAAGGTAATGTAAGGTAATATTTAGCAAGGTAAGGTATTGTAAGATATGGTGAGGTATGGTAAGGTAATGAAAGGTCGACGTCAACGGCCTTAGTAACCATGAGATGTCGTTAAAGTTAAACAAAGAAAACAACTTCTATATTTGTCGATGATGGGAGACTAAGCAGCGAGAAGAACAGTCCTTTAAACTGGTCTCAATCAGCCATGGGTATGACGTGTTATCGACTTCATTTTTCTTAGCCTCGGCACATAAGGGTAGGTGGCTTGTCTGTCTCTTCTTCGCCGCCTGATCTTCCCACCAACAGTGTACGGTCAGTGTACTCATTACAGCTTAGCTGGCTAGAGGGCGCAAGTGGAGGCATAATCTCGAAACAAGAGTAGTTTAGATTTTTGTCCTGATGGGGAATTGAAACCACGACCCGTCGTTTGACGGCACAGCACTCTAACCACTAGACTATTGCCAGTGATGGGCAATAGTTAACTAAAAAGTTGCTAACTTAGTTTAACTAAAAAAAAATTAGTTAAGGAAGAAGTTTAACTTTAAAAAAATAGTTTAGTTAAAACCATAGTTTAACTAGAAATTTTTAGTTGCTAACTAAAAAGTTTAACTAAAAAAATCAGCAATATGCAACTATTTTTCCACAGTGAACATTGAACACTGTCAGCAAAAAAAACATTTTAGCACTGCATGGTTTTAGCATTAACAGCCTGTGTTTTCAAATTCATACACTAGTTACAGTACACATGTAACTGTGTGCCAGAACAGCACACATTGCATAGTTTGAAGGTGAAATTGTCATTGACGCTCTGCATTATTACAGTTCACTTAACCTCTTTTATCGTGAAAATGTTTGTCGTAAAAAGTTGGAAAAAAGTTGGAAAAAGTTTAACTACTTTTTTTAGTTTAGTTAACTAATTTTCAGAATCAGTTGCCAACTTTAGTTAAACTAATTTTTTTAAAGTTGGAAAATAGTTTTAGTTTAACTATAAAAAATAGTTTAGTGCCCATCAGTCTATTGCGCATCAATTCAAGCAGTGAGAATTGTACGCAGAGATTTCTCCTTTTGACGCCAACGGCTTTTGATACCAAAGGATGTCGTTAAAAGCTGTTGGATATCAATCCAAGTCGGTCGAAAGACCAGGAGGCGAGGTCCGTGGTCAGCCGAGGCTGAGGAACCGATGTCGCTAACACTTAGTCACTGCAGGTGGTCAGTGGTGGATCAAGGAAGGCGACGCTTAGCATGGTTCCTTCTGCCTGGGTGTAGGGAGAGGTAGTCGCAGCGGTCCTATACTGGATCCAACACTGCTCATAAAAGTATTGCCATTCCTAAACGTAGTGCTCTGAAATAGTAGAAATTAAAATAATACAACTGAAAGACTACATTCTTATAAATTGAACTTTGATAATGCCATTGATCAACGTGTATAGGTCCTACAAATGGTAACTTCTAATGCAATACAGTGCATCTCAAACCTACTTATAATGCCCTCCCTATTAATGCCCTCCCTATGAACTGAAATTCGGTAATGCCGCTCCTGGATATACCGTGACTGGAAACAGTAGATATTGATACTGTAATTCAATACGATATACAGTACAACTGGAGATTAATAGTGCCATACTTAACTATTTCAGAAGTTCCATTGAAGCTGGACAAAAAGAGGTAAGTAAGAACCTGTTGCAACCAAAGACAGGGTAGAGTTCCAGACGGAGGTACCTGCATGGCTCTTTGAACGAACGCCGGTCAAAGACAAAACGTGTTCCAGAGGTCATTTTTCGACAACTTAATTACAGAAAGGACTTTTCCCGGCTTTCAATGTACACAAACGCACCAGAGTTGTGTGTCATCGCTCGATTGGCTATACTGTAGCTGATAGAACTTGAAAACTCAAATAACCTGTCAACATCAAAAGCGACCATAAAACTCTGGGAAACCTGAAGTAGGTCATGTGAAATGTGAGAAAGTAATAAAATGTTGTAAAAATTAAACTCAGACTAAATTTTTCCGCTTCCTAAATCGCCAATTACGTGAAATTAGGTACAGGGCTAGGGTAAGGTGTTAGGGTTAGGGCTTAGAGTTAGGGCTAGAGTTAGGGTTAGAGTTAGGGTCAGAGTTTGGGTAAATTTCTGGATACCCACTGCACTCCTGTTGCTGAAGGTGTTGGCCTTATAAGTGATACACTACAAGCGAATAAATTTTCTCGTAGCTCTTTTCAATATAAAAGCCTTAAATTTCTGTGCTGTCGGTTCATAGCTCTGGAATTATTGTCTTGTATTGTATTGTATTCGGACATTATAAAGCGCTTCTAGCGAGAGAGCCATTCAGAAGCGCTCATAGTAGAATATGGTTTAGGGACGTCGTATGACAGCATGTGTCTTTGACGTCGTACCTGTGTTGCCTAGCTACGTAAACTTATTGACCTTGTTTGTCATTGTAATTGCATTTTAAAACATATATATGGCACCGATTCATATTGTAATCGTAAACTTAAAATTTGTAAAGTGCCACTTGAAAGCTAAGCGCAGGGCACCAGTTCATTCACGAGCGCCGAGAATAGAATCTTTGGCTCTCAACTTTGCCTCCGTCAGCGCTTGAAAGCTAAATCTATTCGATCCCGGGTTTGTATTGTCCGGTCGAGAGCGCCTTTGACGAGTTTCTCTGGTAGGCTCGAGTGACGCTATATAAATTTTCAAAAGCACTTACAATTACAAAAGCCATATATAAATGCTTAGTGAAAATATATTTTTATATAGCACTACGTTTAGGGAACCTCCTAGCCTGCAGAACCATACGGCTATAGAGCAGTGACAAAGCGAGACTTAGATTCAAGAGGAGGCAACTCCGGGAGACATCCAGGTGCAGTAGGGGTGCGGAGGTATAACCCACGGCAAATTTTTTAAATCTAAAAAGCAAGAGGAGGCAACATTTACTCTTGCCTCAATGTGGCTCGAGTAAACGTAAGAATGTAAATGTACACTTGTTTTTCTATAGCGACTGCATGTATACGGCCTTGATCCTGTTCATTTTTTTTCGATGAATCGCTCGGGTGAGATCCTTCACCACCGTTCCCCGTTTGAATGGATGCCCGGACTATTAAGGTCCCCGTGTACGGACCGTGATTCAAATCTCAGAAATAAGCCACCCATCGGGAGACGAACCATAAACAGTGTGTGCACGAAAACTGTAACCGCGGTGGGATCCTATGCATATACAGAACACGTCGATGATGGTCGTCGACTCGTCGGCGTCGGCGGGTGACCAGGACGGTGTCTGGCGTCCCTTGCTGACATGGCAACCGGGGAGGCGGACTGCATGGAGGGGACCTGGAATCGGCGATAGGATCAATCGTCGCCAGGAACAGAGGCAGCGCCACTCCTCAGGGATCGATAGAAATCTCTTACGTCAACAAACGAAACGGACGCTGCGTTCCCACTCACCCACCCATGCCCACCCGACCACCCACCAGTCTCTTCTCCTCTTTTCTTCCACTTCCCTCCTTCTTTTCTCGCCTTCCCCATAGCCCTGTGTTTACACTCCTCCTTCTGTACTTCCTCATTCTCCTCCTCTTATTTACTCCTCTTCCTACTCCTCCTATTCAGCTCTTTCTGACCCTCTTCCTCCTCTATACTCCACCTATTTGTTTTCCCTCTCACCCTTTTTACTCCTCCTCCTGCTCCCTCCGCTCCTCCTGCTTCCTCCGCTCCTTCTACTCCCTCTGCTCCTCCTACTCCCTCTGCACCTCCTCCCCTACCGTCCCTCTTAATCCTAATCAATTCCCTTTCCGTGAACGCGACGTCACATCAACACGTGTTCACGAATACATATATACATACATACATACCTATACAAATATATATGTTTATATATATACTGCACACATATACACGTACACATAGCTAAAGGTCTTTGGATGTATCCAAAGTTTGGATACAGAATGTATATATATATTATATATATATATACACACATATATATAACATGGTTACTATAGACCACAGACTATACACTGTCCCATGTACAAAAGAGGCTACAAACTAAAAACACACGCAATTATTGTCCTATGATGATTTTCATGCATTCTCATACATATGTATATCTGTATATGAATATGCATATTTTTATTCACTTTACATGATTTGTACCGACCTGTTTGTACACGTGTGACGTGCGTATGTGTAGCTGTAAGCGTTTGTGTTTGTGTATGTTCTACTGTGCGTGTATAATGTATATATATATATATTATATATATATATATATATATATATCATATATATATATACGTGTCAGTAGGTCTATAGGTTGACAATTTATGTTCCTCCCATGAAGACTCTTCTGATATGCAAATGTCTCCATCTGATTAATATTCATAAGTCAGGTGTGCGTCGCCCGAAGCACCTACAAATAAAAGCCTGCATAATTACGACGATTCACAACGTCTGCTATGTCGGTGACGTAGATCACCGTGTAGTTACATATATATCGGATATATATATGTATCTGATATATATATATATATATATATATATATATATATATATATATATATATAAACACAAATATTTCTCGCTCTTTTGCGGTCATCAATATCTGGATCTGACATATATATATATATATATATATATATATATATATATATTATATATAGATTATATTATATACATATAGTACATATAATATAGGTCTACTGCATAAATATTAGATATTTACGCGATATATTATGTATATATATATATATACGATGGTATTTTCGCGAGACATATATATATACTGTTTATGTATTACCTGTAGACGTATATGTACATATGAGTGTGTATACATATATAGATATAGATATTGCATATATATATATATATATACATCTATGCATACATATATATTATGGATGTGGAGATGAATGGGGAGTTATTTATGACCCGTGGGCGCCATCGTCGTAATCCAGGTGTATCGACATCTCTCGTCGGTGCAAAACAAAACCTCTGAATCCAAGATAACGGAAATGGCGATCGATGTCACATCGTCACGTGACTCCGGAGCCATGGCACCGCGCGACAATATACAGCCGCAGCACCAGCAGAGAACGGTTGACGGACAATCGCATTGGACGGCGTAAGTTCCTGGACAAGGCGCCGCGTGTCGGATCCAGGATGTATGACGGGCAAGCGAATCGGTATTGTTAATAAGCGCAATGGAAGAAACCCAGATAGTTATTCAGCGTCAGTGCCATGAAGGAGCTCCACATACTGAGTCAAAATGGGGCTCTTGCCCCTTATTGGAATTCACATATATGCATTCTGATCCACATCAAGTTCTGATGGTGCACCCCGATTTTTCTGTTTTGCCCCATTTTGCAAGAGTTTCCGAGGTCGCCCGTCGAAAACATTTTCCACACTGACAATACCTCCCACGTTAGAATCGATCTTACTCTGCCCGGTGCGAGATTTACACCAGGAAAGGCGGCAGCTGTTTTTCGTGAACTGCTTCAGGTTGATTGGGACGATAAGCGTTGAGGAAGGACACGCTTAGGGAGAGTCACGCAAAGACGGAAAGCGAAACGCAACCAAAGGGAACGCCGCGCCGTTGAAATTCTGGATGAAAATACACTGATGGCATAATTTTTCTGCGACTGATACGCTTGAGTGATTTTCGTCGACGAAGGACCTTCTCCAGAGAGAGAGAGAGAGGATGAGTCCTCTTCCGCCTTCAGCTGCTGTCGTCTTTGACATTCTTTCGCTGATAACGACTGTCTTCATTAGTTCCACCACAGGTAATCATATTAGTGAACTCCGCATTTCTAAAGCTCGACTCGTGAGCGCGGCGTCGCGTCAGACGGGTTTGTCCAGAAATGTTAAAAATGAGTCCGGTTGCCATAGAGACCAAAGAGGTGAGGCAGAAGCAGTGCCGTCTTATACGTATGGGGCATGCAGTTGTTGGAGCCCACGATTCTAGGGGCCCAAAACTTAAAAGAACCAAACAATTAACGTGTACGTGACCTCCACGCGTGGCAGTGCAGTGCTTTGCCCATGGTTCACAACTTCACAATGCTGTTAAGACGACACTGGGCAGAGACACTGCTGAGGTCCGTTTCAGTCCTTATCTTTATGTAACAGAGGATTTTTTAACATGTTAATTGGTGGGGAAATTCTCCCCACCCCTCTCAAACTCACCACCAGTCCTTGTCCTTTTCCCAACCGTGAATTTTGCCCTTTTAGTCCCACCAGTCGCCACCAATGATGAAATGATTAAATGATTCATTTTATTTATTATGACCTTGAGGCTTGAAGTTGAAATCCTCGTTAATAGTGAGTCATTATGGCGCTTGCTGCATTAGCAATTCATAATAATAATAATTGGTCTACCATCTAAGCTATGAAATGAGCAAACTGAACCCACACGGTATGTGGGAAGATCAGGAGAGGAATGACCATCGGACTTCGTGTGCCGAGGCTAAGAAAATTAAGTCACTAACCCTCATACCTATGGCTGTCTATCTAGGCTAGTCTAAGGGATTGATCTTCCCCTACATTCCTCGTCCTCGTATATTATTATTATTTTTTAAATTTTATTTTGTTTATTTTATTATTATTATTATTATTATTATTATTATTATTATTATTATTATTATTATTATTATTATTATTATTATTATTATTATTATTATTATTATTATTATTATTATTATTATTATTATTATTATTTACCCTGATGTACTTCGTTCCCTCAAGGTCTTAGGTATTAGATTAGATGAGTTATTGTTCTGGAACGGTTATCCCTCGTTCAAGTCATCTTGTGCTGTTACCATTGAGCCGCTGAAGGCCACCGCGTTAAACCGTTGGATGATTATCGATTTTCTCTGATGTAAAAAACTTGTCTTGCGTGCTTCGTGCGTGATACAAGAAAGATGTCGACCCAGTTCTGCGATAAAATCAAGGTCCTTTTTGTTGACTGAGCCTAAATTTTCCAGTGCAAGCAGAACAAAGCAGTGAGTTCCCAGGAGGGCCTGATATTTATGAGGCCTCATCCGCCATTATTTCAGCCGCTGCACCTGCGCGTGCCGCCGTTGAAGAAAGGTAGGATGGGGGCCAGTGTGACCAACCACTGTGGCATCCCACACCAAGCCTCTGCCGGCCCTCCATGGGATTAAGTCAGACCGTCAGGTCTTTTGCCATCGGAGCGATTATTATTGTGCATTTAATAATCACCACTATTCAACGCAACGACCAAGCATCAATAGATGGCTCTGAACAGTTGCGAGTGAAGGACTGCTCAAGGTCCCTATTATCCCTATACAGTAATCGTCTCAGGAGACTCTCGAACCTGCTTCTAGGACTGTCGCTCACAGGACTGTCGCTCACAGGACTATCGCTCACAGGACTATTGCTCACAGGACTATCGCTCATAAGGACCATAGCTCATGGGACATTTTTTTACAGGACTATATCTGTCATAAGGATCATCGCTCATAGGACATTTTGCTCATAAGACAATCGCTCATACGCTATGTTATTAAATATATGTACATCAAAGTAGGGACGCGAGCAATAAACGTCCAATTATAGCAATTATAAAAGTAAACTACTCCAATTGGCTTCATATAACTTTACAAATATTTATGAAATATATGCGCATCAAAGTAGGGAATTCATCCATTTTGGACAAAATACATTGATTATTAAATTGCACAGATCATATAGGAAACAAACAAGTTACTTCAAATGAAGATTCAATAACTACTATACAATAACAATACTGTAAACACAATAACAACAGTGCACTTCAAAGAAGGAACGTTTCCCCGTGTTGCATAAAAAGGTTCACTTTTCGTTCAAGTATATAGTGAACAATCTTCAAGTCTACATCTTCAAGGTCTACGTTCTGTTGACTTAATGCTGTATTGAGTTTTTATATTTTTTACAACAAAGGATCCACGATGCAAACCTTGGCTTCTGTTTTTTATTAACAACTTTACTATTTGCGACGCGACGTATGAGCGATGGTTCTATGAGCAAAAAGCCACCGGCACCATCGGCACCGAGCGCCTCTGAGTAGTTCCCTTGAAGTGGCGCTATATAAATTTACGAATGAATGAATGAATGAATCATCATAGTGCATTTTGTCGCATTTAGGTCTAACGGATGGTTCAATATGTGCGTACTGCATCTGCCACACTTGACCTTAACGTATGGTTCAATATGTGCACAGTGCAATTGTCGCATTTAGGTCCAACGGATGGTTCAATATGTGCACAGTGCAATTGTCGCATTTAGGTCCAACGGATGGTTCAATATGTGCACAGTGCAATTGTCGCATTTAGGTCCAACGGATGGTTCAATATGTGCACAGTGCAATTGTCGCATTTAGGTCCAACGGATGGTTCAAAATGTGCATAGTGCAATTGTCGCATTTAGGTCCAACGGATGGTTCAAAATGTGCATAGTGCAATTGTCGCATTTAGGTCCAACGGATGGTTCAAAATGTGCATAGCGCATTTGCCGCATTTAGGTCTAACGGATGGTCAATAGGTGCACAGTGCACTTGCCGCATTCAAGCCTAACGGATGGTTCAATATGTGCACTGGTACGGAGAGTGTGTACTGGTTGATGTTTGTTGTTTGTATATACTTAGTTTCTTTTCTTACCTGTTTAGCACACGATAGTAAAGAAGTTACCGCTCCGTTTCACTTTTCTTAGTTGGCCGTGATACAACGCTCCTACCCAAGTGTTTCAGGTGGCCCTGGTTAGCGGGACTTTCGGCCCCTTTTGGGTCTCCTGTGTTATCCGACAACACTCAACCAACTTGATGTAATTACGACCTGTTTAAGTTGGTTACAGAATGAAATATGTTATGTTATGTTATTGTGTATTTGCCACATTTAACGGATGGTTCAGTATGTGCACAGTGTATTTGACACATTTGAGTCCAACGGATGGTTCAAAACGTGCATAGTGCATTTTCCACATTCAGGCCTAACGGATGGTTCAATATGTGCATTGTGCATTTGCCACATTTAGGTCCAACGGATGGTTCAAAAAGTGTATAGTGATCTTTTGTCACATTTGGGCCTAACGGATGGTTCAATATTACGGTGATTAAAAAAATTGTTTTTTAAAGTTAATGTGCATAGTTGTTAATTTTGTTCCTTTTATGTACAGATTAAGTTCTGTATAGAGAAATTCAGTGTCAAATGCATTTTAGAAGTTGCTTAGTGAACGCAAAAGTTCGCATGCAATCATATTGTCAAGTTACTAGGCCTATATTAAGATGGTTATATCACACACAGAATAAAGTTGAAGAGCATGAACCGTAGATTCATTAGTAACTCAGAGTAACCATTAGAAAATTGATATTCACAACACCTGTTAACTAAAACAAGTCTACAATCCACCAGTAAAGCCTAAATGTTTATTAGTCAATCGTAAATCAGTGTTCTAGTTGTTAGCGTGAACTGCAGCCTCTCCGAGTTGTTTTGCGAGAATCTGGAACATCACGTCGGTGATCTTCAACCACCTGCATAAGTTTTTTGCATCTCATTATCATTCCCATAGTTTCACTGAAGTGTAATATCAGAGCAATGGAGCACTTAGCAGCATTGTTGACCACAGACAAACCACGGACTAAAGATTGGATCTGTTGAAATTTCACAGATGAGTTCCAAGTTTCTGGATCAGTAGGCATGATTAAGTCTGTATCAATGCCAAGAGAACGTATGGTACCTATTGAAGATGGTAGAGATTGACAGTTTAAAGATGGATTAACAAGCTCATTCAGCTCTTCGGTGCATGGATCCATACAAGGATCTATTGTAATGCATCTGATGCTCCAATCTTTGCGTGATGACGCTTGGCAGCAATAATGATGCGTTTCAAGGCCAATGATGCTGTCAGAAAACAAAGCCGAATGAACCAGTTCGGGTCCTACCGGCCTATACCACAGATGATCATAAATTTCTTCTTGGTAACCTCAGACACAACTTTGTTAATTGATGTATACTGCCTGATTTGCTTGTACAGTTGAAGCCGTTAATTGGTGCTTCAGACGCCACCAGACAAGTTATCCATGCTCTCACGTAACCAACATACCGAAGCAATAGTCGATTCAATCAGTTAAATGAACCAGGCCACGGCCATTTATGCCCCCGCCGTTCGCAGAGATTTAGTTTTTAGACATAAGGGGGTTAAGTGACATTAGAATAACAGTCCCCAACAGGACTACTACAGGAAGGGAAATGCAATTGAGTCGGGTTCCAAAATTTTCCATGTCAATGATTTCAGACCGCACATAATTATATAGGCTATATGCTTTATGTATAGTACATTAGAGGGATCGTAAATCATGCGTCAATATTGGCACATTGATTGCCGGGTTGCAGGAACGCAGGCATTTTCGCCTTTTTGCAAATTCAGTCAGTTATGGCTACGGTAGCAGTTGTGAGTACATCATCTGTCAAAGCATCAAAAGGATCTACTCCTCCATCTTTTCGTTTTTGTTCATTCAAGCATGGTTGAATGAACATCGAACGCCTCTGATTAGGTTGCTATTTTAGTGCCGCGATACAAATGTTCAATTATAATTGCGCTTACCTGCTTAATTAGGACAAAGCGATTGCAAAAGTAGTAATATACACTGGCCTAAATTTGTCCAAAATATGGGGGGGATTTGGTTATTTATTCTACACTTGTTGCATTGAATGTACGATCCATTTCAATTATTGGGGGGGGGAGAGCACGTGCCCCGGCTGCCCCCCAGAGTCTACGCCTGTGGTTAATATGCCAACACTGAACTTTGCAAATAAGATAGAAAAGATAGAGTGTAGTCCCTTAATTCAGCTAACCCGATGGGTATGAAACTTTAGCGACTTCACTTTCTTAGCCTCGGCATATGAGGGCGACTGGCCAGTATGTCTCTTGCCGTCTGGTCAAGGCACCGACAGTGTACGGTCCAATACCGTACAGCTTGAAATGGCTGCGCAAAACTAAAGGACTCCTCTTCCACAAATCCATCCAACTCCTCCTCTTCCCCTCTATAGCTTTCTTGTCGCTCCAATTCTAAACACCATCCACCATCTGACCATCTACCTGCCTGACGCTTTGATGCTGATCTGGAATAGAACCCAAGCTTTTTTACCTGCCCATCGATTTTGTTTTGACCTAGCGCCTGTGAATCATCTGGTTTCTTCGACTTATCTTTAGTTGGGCGTTGTAGAAATATTGAGATTACGACTGCGATTATGATGATCTGAAAATGATGATCTGATGATCTGATGATTACATTGATATGATGATTATGACGATCTGATGATTATGATGATCTGATGATTATGATGATCTGATGATTATGACGATCTGATGATTATGATTATCTGTTAATGACAATCTGATGATTATGACGATCTGATGATTATGACGATCTGATGATTATGACGATCTGATGATTATGACGATCTGATGATTGGGATGACGATCTGAGGATTGTGACGATCTGATGATTATGATGATCTGATGATTGTGACGATCTGATGATGATGACGATCTCATGATTATGACGATCTGATGATTATGACGATCTAATGATTATGACGATCTGATGATTAGGAAGATCTCATGATTAGGAAGATCTGATGATCATAATGATCTGATAATTATGACGATCTGCTGATGATGACAATCTGATGCTTATGACGATCTGCTGATTATGACGATCTGATTCTGAAATGATACAGATGTCTTGCTCTGTTGTCGGCAGCTCTGACTGGGTTTGAAGCCGTGCTGGGGAAACCAGGTGATGACGTAACACTTTACTGTCAACCGGATGTCGTTGGTGACCTCTCTGTGACCTGGATGCGACAAGAGGCCGAGGTCAAGAACGGCACGAAATATTATCTCGATCCGAACAACACGACGCTCACGGTTCGCGCTGTGGGTCAGTGCAAGAAATGATAATCTGTCTTATCGTTCTATGAATAATTCATCTAAATGCTCGAAATATCGCAGCGCCACATAAATGTTGCGTCAGGGAGACCAGCTAAGCACGACGCTTGACCTCCCCGGACTCTGACCTGGCACCGGAACGGAAAAGGCGGACTTGGCTATTGTGGACTTGATTTGATATAGCGCCGGTGAATAAGCTGGTCTCCCTGACGTGACTTTTGTGTGGCGATGAGAAGTTTCGGAGATTTACATTTACATTACATTACATTTACAGGTCAGGTAATCGTAATCGTAATCGTAACTTCGAGATTTCTACAGCGCCCTAAAGAGCGAGGTCGTTGAAATCAGCTTATTTACAGGCAATCCGTCAACGCAAATGGATAGGCATGTAGGGTCGAAATCTGTTCCAGATCAAGATCCAAGGGTCAACGTGGCAAACAATGAGACGGTTGTGGTGTATTGTGCTTGGAAATAAAGCGATGAGAGAGGTAAGGACAAGAGGTGGATTCAGAGTGGGATTTGTGGAAAAGGAATGTTTTCAGTTCTAAGTGAAAACCTGTGAGGAGATTATAGAGGTCACGAGGTGAGGTTTTGGTGAGTTCTTATGATGGACCAAACCGGTGCAGTCAGGTACTTAATTTATTTATTCCGGATATTTCTATCTCGCCTCTCGAAGTCTACTACTACTCAGAGGCGCTCCCGACTACAGCATTTGATACTGTGCCGGAATTTTCACGCCGAAGCGCCACGAGCAATTGCGAGTGAAGGACTTGCCCAAGGTCCGTACGCAGCGGCTAGTGGGATTCGAACCTGCAACCCTCCGGTCACAAGGCGCCGAACTTACCACTGAGCCACCACGTCCCACGTGAGTCAGTTCCAGTACAGGGTCAGAATCCGGGTGAGTCAGGCCGGCAGAAACAGCGGGCACTAAGATGGAAAGCGATCGTGATGGCAGCGTTAGTCGTTGGGTGGTGTAGGATCGGATGGAGAACGGGATGGGTTGAAAATTTTGGTTTTCAGTATCGGGTGTAGCTGTTCGATGAGAGAGCATGCGGAGCAGAAGCCATTATTGGCAGATGACAGTGGAAGGTTAACGAATTGACGGGGGTCTCTCGGGAATTTGTTCCACACACCTGGCGCAGTATAAATGAAGAAACGAATATCTTAGCATACATCATGTTAGTGTAGATCTTAAGGAACGATTCTTGAGGCTTTTGTTTTAGAAACTCTCATTTTCACTTGATAGAGTAGTGGTACTGGTTAGTGTGCGGGACTGTCAATCGAGAGGTCGGGGTTCAAACCCCGCCAGGGCAGAAATTTGGTTCGAGATTTCTGTTCCACTGGCACCCCCTAGCCAGCTCAGCTATGAGTACATTGGCCATACATTGTCGGCGGGAAGATGAGACGGCGAGGGAGAAGACTGGCCACCCGCCCTCATATGCCAAGGCTAAGAGTAGTAAGTAATAGGTTCTTTCTGGCTCACTTTATACCGTATGAGTGGGGGTTCTGGCTCACTTTATACCGTATGAGTGAGGGTTCTGGCTCACTTTATGCCGTATGAGTGAGGGTTCTGGCTCACTTTTTACCGTATGAGTGAGGGTTCTGGCTCACTTTATGCCGTATGAGTGAGGGTTCTGACTCACTTTTTACCGTATGAGTGAGGGTTCTGGCTCACTTTATACCGTATGAGTGAGGGTTCTGGCTCACTTTATACCGTATGAGTGAGGGTTCTGGCTCACTTTTTAACGTATGAGTGAGGGTTCTGGCTCACTTTATACCGTATGAGTGAGGGTTCTGGCTCACTTTTTACCGTATGAGTGATTGTTCTGGCTCTGGCGAAATTAATTCTTTTAATTATATTTTAATATAGTTTAATTATATTTGAAGTCTATTTTTGTACTCTTACACGATTTAATTATGTAAATGGAACATTTCAGATGCTGAATAAACTTATTTCTTGTAGCAAGCTTAAAACTATTCAAATAAGAAAAAGACAAGCAATTTTTTTTAATAAAGTTTATTAAACCGAAACCCGACTTCTTCATTTGTAAGTTTTACAAACATAGTTATGAATCAGATAATCATTTAGTCCGGTGTCAGAAGTTAACAGATTGGCAATAGCATGAACGTTTTTATTTCAAGCTCTATGTAAGCAGTAAAATATGTAATAATGTCCTACGCAATTTGATAACTAAAAGAGAAGGTAGAACTTTAAAGTATTTGCTAAGAGACATAAAACTGTAAAGTGTGGAGAGCGAGCAGAATTGAAGAGAAGGTACATTTTAGTGTTAGGAACTTTGGGAAGAGCTCGCGCAGCAGCGGCGGCAGCGGCGGCGGCGGCGGCGGCAGCGGCGGGGGCGGCAGCGGCGGCGGCGGGGGCGGCAGCGGCGGCGGCGTCGGCGGCAGCGGCGGCGGCGGCGTCGGCGGCAGCGGCGGCAGCGGCAGCGGCGGCAGCGGCGGCGGCGGCGGCGGCAGCGGCGGCGGCGGCGGCGGCAGCGGCGGCAGCGGCGGCGGCGGCGGCGGCAGCGGCGGCGGCGGCGGCGGCGGCAGCGGCGGCGGCGGCGGCGGCGGCAGCGGCGGCGGCGGTGGCGCTGGCGGCCGAGGAGGCGGTGGCGACGGCGACAGTGGGAAATTTGTTGGAAAGGTAGGTTTTCGATTGAAGCAGTTCAGAGCATTTTGGGTGACGAAACTTATATGTATGGTATTTCTAGCGGGGACATGTGTGAAGTCTGAACGTACAATTTATGGAAACTTAAAGTGTTTGTCTGAAATGCATGTGAACTTGTACCTCTTTTGGAAAATTTTGTTGACACATATATGAGAGTCTAACTGATAAAGTATGAAACATGGGGTTACAATTTGTGGGAATAGAGTGTTTTCCTTTTGGAATACACGTCACATTTTAGCGAATTCTGATGTTGTCATATTATTTCTAGATGAAGTTTAATCCTAGAGGTGATTTGCACACATACAATTTGTTGGAAAAGACGTGTTTCAGATTGAAGCGTATGTGAAAACCACATAAACTGCTCATTTTTTGGAGACTGTGAATGGCGAAACTGCTCTGTATGATAGTTCTTTGAGAGCGTTGGAGCGAAAAATTTGAAAAATGAGTGGCTTTGCATTTGGAGAGTCAAGGTGGTGAAATTGATGTGACAGCAGCAACTTCAATTTGTGTGAGACTTTGTGTATTTTCATTCTCAAGGGTTTTTCAAATGCTTGCAAAAATTATCAATTACTTACAGACATGAGCTGCGTATTACAAATTGATCCATTTCAGTAATACAATTTCTATGCCGAGTCAACAAAGTTTCTTTGACATGCTCTTGAAGCATACAAAAATCTAGTTTCGGTGACCGAACTTGTCAGATATGTAGAAGGTCCACTTTACATGCAAATACTAAAGTCAAAGATCTTCATTTTTCACACAAAGTTGTGCTTTTACAATTTTGCCGTGTTTCCATCACATATGCCTATAGCGTATAGTGCAGTTTTGTACGTATAGAATAAAATGATTTAGACAATATGTATATGTTTTTAACATAGGTAAATAATGCTTGGCCATGTATGACGGATGAAAGTAAATATATATTTCGATTGCTGTAGGTGTGTTTGAATGTATGACAGGTAAAGACCGCCAGGTATACAACAGGTGAGTTGGTACACTCAAGTTAATATACAGGTATTCAAAACAAAGGAGCTTGACCTGGTTTTTCTTTCCAGTGTATGCCTTGGGCATTATCATTGTGCTCCCGATATGGTCAAAACCCTTGGTCAATACACTAATGAGAATGGTCATTCGTGCGTGTTAGAGCTTTTGTTGAATTGTGTAAGGGGAGGGAATGGGTGGAGGCTGGTGAAAGGTATACGGTGCGGGAATCGCCCAGTGTGTGTGCACTCAACCGAACCGTTTCGGGTGACTGCGTTCAACTGATTTCGCGTGAATTTCAACATTTCGAGTGCTTTCAATTTGGTTGCAGTTCTAAAATGGACTTGTAACTGATGAAAAGAGTGAAGGGAGAGGGTGCAGAAAGGAGGGTGGAAGGGAGGGTAACCCCATGTTTCATACTTTATCAGTTAGACTCTCATATATGTGTCAACAAAATTTTCCAAAAGAGGTACAAGTTCACATGCATTTCAGACAAACACTTTAAGTTTCCATAAATTGTACGTTCAGACTTCACACATGTCCCCGCTAGAAATACCATACATATAAGTTTCGTCACCCAAAATGCTCTGAACTGCTTCAATCGAAAACCTACCTTTCCAACAAATTTCCCACTGTCGCCGTCGCCACCGCCTCCTCGGCCGCCAGCGCCACCGCCGCCGCCGCTGCCGCCGCCGCCGCCGCCGCCGCTGCCGCCGCCGCCGCCGCCGCTGCCGCCGCCGCCGCCGCCGCCGCCGCCGCCGCCGCCGCCGCCGCTGCCGCCGACGCCGCCGCCGCTGCCGCCCCCGCCGCCGCCGCTGCCGCCCCCGCCGCTGCCGCCGCTGCTGCGCGAGCTCTTCCCAAAGTTCCTAACACTAAAATGTACCTTCTCTTCAATTCTGCTCGCTCTCCACACTTTACAGTTTTATGTCTCTTAGCAAATACTTTAAAGTTCTACCTTCTCTTTTAGTTATCAAATTGCGTAGGACATTATTACATATTTTACTGCTTACATAGAGCTTGAAATAAAAACGTTCATGCTATTGCCAATCTGTTAACTTCTGACACCGGACTAAATGATTATCTGATTCATAACTATGTTTGTAAAACTTACAAATGAAGAAGTCGGGTTTCGGTTTAATAAACTTTATTAAAAAAAATTGCTTGTCTTTTTCTTATTTGAATAGTTTTAAGCTTGCTACAAGAAATAAGTTTATTCAGCATCTGAAATGTTCCATTTACATAATTAAATCGTGTAAGAGTACAAAAATAGACTTCAAATATAATTAAACTATATTAAAATATAATTAAAAGAATTAATTTCGCCAGAGCCAGAACAATCACTCATACGGTAAAAAGTGAGCCAGAACCCTCACTCATACGGTATAAAGTGAGCCAGAACCCTCACTCATACGTTAAAAAGTGAGCCAGAACCCTCACTCATACGGTATAAAGTGAGCCAGAACCCTCACTCATACGGTATAAAGTGAGCCAGAACCCTCACTCATACGGTAAAAAGTGAGTCAGAACCCTCACTCATACGGCATAAAGTGAGCCAGAACCCTCACTCATACGGTAAAAAGTGAGCCAGAACCCTCACTCATACGGCATAAAGTGAGCCAGAACCCTCACTCATACGGTATAAAGTGAGCCAGAACCCCCACTCATACGGTATAAAGTGAGCCAGAAAGAACCTATTACTTACTACTGCTAAGAAGATGAAGTCGCTAACTCTTCATACCCATGTCTGCTTCAGGGCTAGCTTAAGGACCTGTTCTCTTATTATTCAAGTGCATAAACTGATCGCCGATAGCCACTACGACTCTGTACAACGCGCCATACTAGATTGGACGAACACGTTCAGGTACCCACCTGGATAATAATATAGCGCCCTCTGATGCGGTTTACCTTTACATTAACTTACCTGAACTTACTTCTAAGATTAAATTAACGTAACTTTCCTACCATACCTTGCCGTAAACCTACCCAGTTACTTTTCAATGCAGGTAACAGCTTCTTGCATGCCTATAGTATAGGCTATATATGGCTATGCAGAGGCGTGAATCGATTAACCATGGAGACGCAAGAATTACAACTGCTGGTCAATAAAAGGACACTTTTAATTCCTCCACATATGGCTCGGTGTTTTTGTTAGCCCAGATGGTGTTGCGCGTCATAAACATTGATAATCGTAACCGAGGATTAATTAATATTATTTTATATGACTTAATTCATCGCCCTCACTCTGCTGCTTCACTCCGTCCCTCTGACCGTTTGGACCTCCTCGTTCCCCGTGTCAGGACTTCACTGGCTCATGCTAGGTGTCTTTCTTCCATTGACCCTGCCATTTTGAATAAGCTTCCTCCGTCCGTTCGTTCTTCTTGTCTCTCAGGTAACGTCTTTTCCTCTTTTACTTTCCTTAAAACTTGCTCTTCTTCTCTCGGGATCTCTCGCACTGGGAGCGCTTCTGAATGGCTCTCCCGCTAGAAGCGCTTTACAAATGTCCGAATACAATAAAATAAAAGAACCATGCTATAGGCACTGGCGTAAACTTGTCCAAAATATGGGGGGCATGTGCCCCGGCTCCCCCCAGAGTCTACGCCTACGGCCATAGGCGTAACTTTACTTCACGGGTGCATGCAATCGTCTAATCCACAGCGACAAGCCACGACTTGCTTAGGCCTACTATAAAACCTTCGAATCTTTATTGTTCGACTATGCGAAAATACTGAACACTGTAAAGCCGAATGCAAACCTACATCTACTGATCTGTCAGAAGAAGGTTTTGCAGCTTAGAGTGAATGAATAATTTACGTAGGGTATGCATGTACGGATCAACATATTGAAAAATATGTATGTGTGTATGTATATATGTATGTAGGCTATGTATGTATGTTTGTATGTATGTATGTTTGCATGTATATATACAATACAATACAATACAAAATCTTTTATTGCAACCGAGTAACAATTCATAATACATTCAATTTTTGTATAGTCAACGGAAAGTTGTATATGTATATGTATGTATGTATATATGTATTTATGTATGTATGTATGTATGTATGTATGTATGTATGTATGCATGTATGTATGTATGTATGTATGTATGTATGTATGTATGTATGCATGTATGTATATATGTATGTATGTATGTATGTATGTATGTATGTATGTATGTAGGCTATGTATGTATGTATGTATGTATGTATGTATGTTTGGATGTATATATGTATGAATGTATATATGTATGAATGTATATATGTATGTATGTATGCATGTGTTTGCATGTATGTATTTATGTTTGTATGTATACATGTATGCATGTTTGTATGTGTGTTTGTATGCATGTACCCATGAAATTGCATCTGCGCATGCGCTTCTGTGTGGCATCGGACTTGAAGGCAGAGCAGATCTACCTGTAGTTTAGCAGAGTTTGCTCGAATGTCGTCTGTCCATTTTTGCCTGGTTCGTTAACTGTGACGATAATTGGTTTTTGACAGTTTAACAGGGAAGACTAGCAGACAGAATGGATTCTAAAAAGCGCTTATTATCTACGCTTGTTTTTCTCTCTAAGCGATGTGATGTGTGTGTGTGTGTGTGTGTGTGTGTGTATGTGTGTGTGTGTGTGTGTGTGTGTGTGTGTGTGTGTGTGTGTGTGTGTGTGTGTGTGTGTGTGTGTGTGTGTGTGTGTGTGTGTGTGTGTGTGTGTGTGTGTGTGTGTGTGTGTGTGTGTGTGTGTGTGTGTGTGTGTGTGTGTGTGTGTGTGTGTGTGTGTGTGTGTGTGTGTGTGTGTGTGTGTGTGTGTGTGTGTGTGTGTGTGTGTGTGTGTGTGTGTGTGTGTGTGTGTGTGTGTGTGTGTGTGTGTGTGTGTGTGTGTGTGTGTGTGTGTGTGTGTGTGTGTGTGTGTGTGTGTGTGTGTGTGTGTGTGTGTGTGTGTGTGTGTGTGTGTGTGTGTGTGTGTGTGTGTTCCGAGTGAATTAAGCGATAATTTTGTATGTAATGAATTTGAAGGTTTATGATCAAATTATTAATGGATGACGTGAGTCATGATGTGCCCAGGGCACCCGAACAGTGTTGGGCTTTCTGGCTTCCTCCGTCATCTCAGTCAGAACTTTTCAAATTCGCTGCTGGGGGGCAGGGGTAAGAGGGCATTTGCCCCCTGAATTTTGCGCATATTTGAAAAAATAAAATCTACTGATTATTATGATTGTAATGACCAGTGCTTTTTTTCTAGAAAAAAAGGTTCCGAAACGGAACAATAGGTTCCGGAACGGAACAATAATGGACGGACTTAAAACCCAAAAAAACGGGATTGGAGGTTGGTAGGGGTCTCAATAAACATTAAAAACAGTTCAAAAACACTGAAATTAAATTAAAGTAACTAAATTATTGTTTTTATTATTAAAAAAATAAATTATTTTTTAGTAGTTGAAAAAAGGTGCCGGAACGCCGTTCCGGCGCGTTCCGGCTGAAAAAAGCACTGGTTACGACAGTCCCAACACGATTTCAATGCGAAAAACCAATTACTTAGGTAAAGTCCTTGACTATTATTCATTTTTAAACTTGTCACGTGTTCTGTGTTCATGAATAGCCATGCAAAAACGTCTTTTTGCCCATCCACTCCCAAAAAAAATCCCCCCCCTCCCCCTATAAAAATATGGCCCAATCCATCCAGTTCTCATCAGTTCTTTGATGCTCTTTAGGTCTAAGTTTAATTAAGACTCGTCTCTTTGAACTTGCATGCCCAACGGAACCTGGCTTCTGGAGTTCTGGCTTATCTCATCTGTTGGATTTCAACTTGGTCTCTATAGTATACGGTCACGACTGTTGATTGCGATTTCGCGACCATCAACTGATGACGCATGATGGCGACTCTTGCATTTAAGAATTTCTGCTGTAATGTTCCTGTCTTAAATAGGCCTAATTTATACCTATGTCCTCGAGTTGCCTTGCGCGGGCTGAAAGAACCTCTCCCACTGGGGTGCTTCCTTTCCAGCGCTCGTGAATACGCTGGTGCTTTGCGCTTAGCTTTAGATTGGCGCTTTAGAAAATTGGAGATTACGATTACGATTGAAAGCTTCAATTAGATCTCCTCTGCATCCCCATTTCTCCGATGTTAAGCCTATTACCCCACATCTCTTCAACTTTCTTCATAGCTCAAATCCTTGGAGCCCAAAATCATTTTTGTAGCTCTTCTTTACAGTTTCTCCAGTATTTCTATATCCTGTTTCAGGTATGGATTCCATACCTGGAGGCAGTATTCCAACTGTGACCTAATCAGTGATTTGTAAAACCTCAATATTGTTTCATTGTCTCTTGTGACTATTTTCCTTCTTGTTATTTTTACCTAAGGTTGAGTTAACCTTTTTGATGCTTTTAAGGTTTTGCACTCATTTGCACTCTCAATTCCTATCTTCGTCACTCGCTTTCAATACCATGCCCCATTTCATACGGAAACTCATTGTCCCCTTTCCTATATGTATCACTGACATCGCGACATTGTAGTACTGTGTCGGCTACAGGATCTCCCTCTGATTGTAAGTGCGCCATGCGCGTATTTTTACCACCTGCGACTACCTCGTGCGATTTTTGAAAGTTTTCTTTGTTTTGATGACTGTGTTAAAACGCACTTTTGTTTAGGATGGACGACACACGTTTAAATGCTCGATCTTATCTTGTACTGTGTAATCCTGTTACGTCTGTGTCAACAAGAATTTTTGCAATAAACGAATATTTTTATTTTTTATTTGAGATAGTCATAGGTGCAGAGCTTTCGTGAGACATTTAAAAATTCGCTATAATATTACGTATCCAATTACATATCTTTATACACACAATTGTAATTAGATATTTGTATAACGTCACTTCAACAGAAGCCAATGAGAATTGGTAACTAACGGTATACCCTAAATGATGGACTGTAGGGTCACTAAGTTCCACGGACTGCACTCCAGACAGTCCGATTTCAGATGCCTCCCTGATATGTTTCTGGAAGGCCAGAGCGGGACTGCGCAACGTAGCAAGATCAATCATAGGAGTTCCTGTGTTAAAACATATAATATTATGACACGATGCGTGTAATTATATAATGGAATCAATATAATATACGCATGTATACATAGCTTAATATATATATTGTAAGTACACCGGAGAGAGGGAAGGGCGCATAGTGCAAATGGATTAGCTGTCAACACCAGTGATCGATTGGAGACAGCGGAAAGCGACGAACATTTCAACTGATCGATATCATGCAGGGCGACGTGTCCTAAAAGCTGCCTTCAACAGTATATATATCAATATCCTGCTACGTTCTATTCCCTGTTCATTTATCTATCTATCTATCTATCTATCTATCTATCTATCTATCTATCTATCTATCTATCTATCTATCTATCTATCTATCTATCTATCTATCTATCTATCTATCTATCTATCTATCTATCTATCTATGATAGATTATGATCTATCTATCTATCTATCTATCTATCTATCTATCCATCCATCCATCCATCCATCCATCCATCCATCCATCCATCCATCCATCCATCCATCCATCCATCCATCCATCCATCCATCCATCCATCCATCCATCCATCCATCCATCCATCCATCCATCCATCTATCTATCTATCTATCTATCTATCTATCTATCTATCTATCTATCTATCTATCTTTTATTTATTTATCTATCTATTTATCCATCCATCTATCTATCTATCTTTCTATCTGCCTATCTATCTGTCTATTTATTTATTCATCTACCTATCTATCTGTCTATTTATTTATTTATCCACCTATCTATCTATCTATCTATTTACCGATCTATCTATCTATTTGTCTATTTATTCATCTATTTGTCTATCTCTCGCGCTCTTCGGCCGGTTTTCCTCTCTATCATTCTCTTCTCGGTCTCTCTGCTGCCTTGTCTTTCTTATCCTGTCTCTTTTCCTCTCTGTCTCTGTCTCTGTCTCTGTCTGTCTGTCTGTCTGTCTGTCTGTCTCTCTCTCTCTCTCTGCCTGTTTTATGTTATCTCTCCTGATATAATCTTCTCTTTCGCCTACCCTCTGTTCCTTTGTCTCCCTGTCTGTATCTTTCTGTCTGCGTGCCTCTCTCTTTCTGTGTTTCTCTTCATTGCTTCACTCTTCCTCTCTCTCTCTCTCTCTCTCTCTCTCTCTCTCTCTCTCTCTCTCTCTCTCTCTCTCTCTCTCTCTCTCTCTCTCTCTCTCTCTCTCGCTGTCTCTGTCTGTCTCTGTCTCTGTCTCTGTCTGTCTGTCTTTCTTTCTTTCTCTGTTGCTGTCTTTCTGTCTGCCTCTTTCTGTGCTCTTTATACGTTTTTCTATGTTTTTCTAGTTGACAATGTGAAGCATCTTTGAAGTAGTTTGCTGCCGACAATGCTATACAAATGGCGTAATTACAGTCATAATTACAAATGCAATTTCTATGCATAATTCATGTGCGTCTCCACTTAACATCCCCATCCAGACCAAGTTCTGTAATGACTCACTCTAAGCAAAGGAAGAAGCATTGCCTGTTGAGTGTTGACGTCACAATGTCATTCTTGCACACACACAGACACACACACAGACACACACACACACACACACACACACACACACACACACACACACACACACACACACACACGCACACACACGCGCGCACACGCGCACACGCACACACACTGTGCTAAGACGAATAGATCAACAAACACTTAATTGCGGATAACAAACATATTGACCTTGAAGCGTCGTTTTGGCGGCAAATGCTTTGAGGGAGACTCATGGAGTGCAACGGACCAAGGAAGGGAGACGCAGAATAGCACCTACAAAAGCAGATGGAAGGACAGAGGGAAAGAAGAAGGACAGGGGCATGGAAGAAGAGAGGACACAGTCAGACAGACAGACAGACAGACAGGCAGGCGTGCAGGCAGACACGGTTATATGCAGGTAGACAGATAATCAGCTCTAGTTATGTAGGCAGATATTCAGACAGGCATTAGGCAGCTATTGTCATGTAGGCAGATATTCAGATAGGTACTATGCAGCTACTATAGTCACGTAGGCAGATATGAGGCAGTCAGGTAGGTAGCTAAAGTCAGGTAGGCAGATAGGTAGCCACAGGCGGCTGGACAGGCAGCCACATGAGCAGGTAGGCAAGAAGACAGACGGGGGGAAGGGGGTGGCTAAGGGGTAGGAAGAGGGTCGGTGGTGAGTGCATGTTTACTGCGTTCACATGCGAACGGCGTTTTGTGATGCGAGTTGCATTCGATTGATGGTCGTAGGCCGATTAGGTTATTGTGCGCTATACAAATCCATCTGGTTACCAACGTTTGATGCCTATAATTGCTCATATCCACCTCACTGCATCCTCATTTCTATGTCTGTCTGTGTGTCTGTCTGTGTGTCTGTCTTTCGGTGTGTCTGTCTGTGTGTCTCTTTTTCTGTGTGTCTGTCTGTGTGTTTGTCTGTGTGTCTGTCTGTGTGTCTGTGTGTGTCTCTGTGTGTATGTGTGTGTGTGTTTGTATCTGTCTGTCTGTGTGTCTGTCTGTTTGTATGTCTGTTTGTGTGTGTCTGTGTGTGTCTGTGTGTCTCTGTCTGTCTGTCTGTCTGCCTGCCTGTCTGTCTGTCTGTCTGTCTGTCTGTCACTCCTCTGTCTGTCTGTGTGTGTCTGTGTGTGTCTCTGTCTGTCTGTCTGTCTGCCTCTCACTCCTCTGTCTGTCTGTCTCGGGCTGCACTTCCACTTGAAAAACAAGGAAAATAGAGCTCTTCGGTCGAAAAGGCTGAAGAGCATTTGCAATCGACCAAAGTCTTGAAAAGCGGCCAGGAATGCTATCAGAAATATTCGAAACATAGTGGAGGTTATCCAAGGTAAAGTGTTGTCGAATGATCAAGTGATGATTATTCATGAGACCGACTGATGATTATTCATGAGACCGACTGATGATTATTCATGAACCGACTGCAGAGTAGGCCTTTGATGTCGCGGCCATGATTTCTCTCTCCCAACTCACCTGTGTGTCTTGGCCGTGGTCTCTTTTGAATTCTATCTCCTTCTACATAATATGTCTCTCTTCCCTCTCTCTATCCCTCCCCTCTCACTCCTCTCACTCTATCTCTCTGCTGTCTCTCTCTTCTCCTCCTCTCTCTATCCCCCCTCTCTCCTCTCTCTATCCCTCCCTCTCTATCTCCTCTCCCCATCTGTCTATCCCTCCTTCTCTCTCCTCTCTCTCCTCTCTCTCCTTCTCTTTATTCCTCCCTCTCTCTCCTTTCTCTCACTCCCCTCTCTATCCCTACCTCTCTCTGTCTCTCCTTCTCTCTCCCTCCCTCCCTCCCTCCCTCCCTCCCTCCCTCCCTCCCTCCCTCCCTCCCTCCCTCCCTCCCTCCCTCCCTCCCTCCCTCCCTCCCTCCCTCCTTCCCTCCCTCTCTCCCCTTTCTTTCTCCCCCACCCTCTTTCTCTCTATCCCTCCCTCTCTCTCTCGCTCATTTTCTCTCTCCCTCTCTTCCTCTCTCTCCTTCCCCCCCTCTCTCTCTCCCTTCTCACCTCCGTCTCTCTGTCTCTTAGTGTTGATGTCTATTATGTCTACCTGTACGTGTCTCTGTCACTGTGTCTCAGGTGAAAATGACGTCGGTTTGTATGTGTGCAAGGATCAATACAGCCAACAGGTGACAGTGGCGATTAAATGTAAGTCTCGCATGACACAAAGCTCTCTGCAATTCAATTGTTCTATTCTAGAAGCCTTTTATTACTTGTTTATTTGGATAATTACCTATTGCCGCCGCCACGACGATGAAAACAACGACGATAACGAAGATGATGATGATAACGACGACGCATATGGTGATAATGATGATGATTATAATAACAGTAATAATAATTTAATAATAATAACTATAATAATAACAATAACAATAATTATTAGTATTAGGCCTATCATTAGCATCATCATTGTCATTATCGTTTTTCTTATTATCATTGTTGTTGTTGTAATTGTTGTTGTCTTTGTCGTTGTCGTTGTTATCATCGTCGTCGTTGTTTTCATTGTTGTAGTTAATGAATGATGTTGATGTTTTTTACGTTGATGATAATGGTTTTGGTTGTAGCGAAGCCAGTCACCTCGACTCTAGAGAAGCCGATTGATCTGAAGGAGGGGGGTACGCTGAACCTAACCTGCCGCGTGTGGGGTTGGCCTCCGCCCCAATGCACGTGGATACGAAAGGACAAGGTCCTCAGCCCCGCTGACCCCGGGGTCTCGCTCAGCAATGTTCTAAGGACGGGGTCCAACATGAACATCGTGAATGGTCAGCTGGTCATCTCCGACATGAAGCGATCGGACCAAACGGACTACATCTGCTCGGCCAACAACTCCGTCGCCACGACCAACGTCACAGCTTACATCAGGGTCAAAGGTATGTCATGCCTTACGTCACATTTCATGTTTCGTTACCTTTCCGTTACGTTTCATTTCAGTAACCTTTCCGATACGTTACCCTACCGTTACGTTGCCTTTACGTTACTCTACCTTTCCGCTACAAAACCTTTCCATAAAATTTCCGTTACGTTACCTTTCCGTTACGTTTAATTTCATTTACCTTTCCGATACGTAACAATACCGTCACGTTACCTTTCCGTTACTTTACCTTTGCGTTGCAAAACCTTTCCAATATCTTTCCGTTACGTTACCTTTCCGTTACTTTATCTTTCCGTTATAAAACCTTTCCATTACCTTTCCGTTACGCTACCTTTCCGTTACGTTACCTTTCCGATATAAAACCTTTCTGCTACAAAACCTTTCCATTTCCTTTTCGTTACGTTACCTTTTCGTTACGTTGTCTTTCCGTTACCTTACCTTTCCGTTACGTTACCTTTCTTTTCATTACCTAAAATTCACTTCCCTTTCCTTATCATACATATCCGTTCCTTACCATAAACCGTACGTGTGTCTGTAGATCCATTGGCTGCTGTATGGCCAGCCATCGCAATCATAATCGTCGTAATCCTGACGATCATTATCATCATCGTCGTCGAGCGGAAGAGGAGACGTGACGAAGCGAAGATGCATCCGCAATGAAGATATAACACGAGGCGGACGACGATGACTTGCACTCGGCTCAGCTAGTAAGTGTCCTAATCAGTGTCGTCTAAACCCCCCCCACCCCACCTGCAATGGGAGAACAACAACCCCCACCCCACTCTCGCTGACTTATCGGGAGCGCCACTGAGTAGTTACCTTGAAGGGGCGCAATATAAATCTTAAAATGAATGAATGAATGAAAGAGGCTAAGAAGTCACTCAGAACTGTAACTCCGCCACTGCTCATACTCTGGTAGTGCCAGTTCCAAGCCTGGAGAAAGGAGGAGGGCGACGCTAATGATCTTTGTTATGACACAGCGTCGTTAAACAGCAACTAACCAACTCAGAACTGTAAATTAATTTATTATATACATCAGCATCATGCATTATAAACCCCTCACTTCTGGCCATTATGGATGGTAACCACCCCCCCCCCCCCATTTCTGGCAAACCCACTTATAGACGTAACTTGTCGTAATCTGTTGTGTAAAATACTCAGAATGTGTCCGAAGACACTATCTGTGTAGTAATCGTAATCGCTGACTGGGAAATTCCTTAAGTGCCGCTAAACATCGAACACCTGGCACCAGTTTGTTCGTGAAGTCCATAGATGCTGTACGAAGACAAGTGTCAACGAGTAAGGCGTCTGCCCTGTCTGATCCAAGTGCTCTCTCAACTATATATATATATAGTTGAGAGCCATTTAGTTAAGACATATTAGATAAGTTTAGTGAAGCTATCTACCTGTACTAATTTTTGCCTCCTTGTTGCGTACTCCTCTACAACCTGTTTATTGTTTAGGCTACTCCCACTAGCATTTAGCCACTTCGAAAAAGCATAGCTTCCTCTGCCATTCATTGTACCCATGATACTTGACTTAGTTGGGTGTCTCCACCTAGCGGGATGCCAATCCCTTAGGAGCCACCCATTGCTCCCGCTAATAACTCATACACCACCACTTGCAATATGACCACCTAGTGTCATCGCCGTTGAAAACTTTTCCTTCATTACTTGCATTATGAATCTCTAGTCTCTTTTTTTCTACTCACAATTGCGTTGCTGTTATTGATTGTCACTTATGTATCCTTGTGAGTTGTTACCGGCTGCAATAAAAATTATTGAATTGAATTGAATTGAATATATATATATATATATATATTTAAATAATTTAATTTTTCTATCATTGCTGAGCATTATGAGAATTGTAGAAAAAAAGACTGGGGGGTTAGACTTTGATTTATGTGAAGTTCGGGTGTGCAATGAAGACTTTACTATGGGGTCCTAAGAAAGACTAGGGGGTTGAACCCCCAATCCCCCCGACAATTCTCACCCTGTTGCTGAGAGAGTAATTGGGAAGTACAGGCTGGGTTCAGACCTGGAAGAAACACAACCGACCAGACTATGCATACTGAGATAGACACTAGGAAAAAACATGGAACATAATTAGAGTCTGCATCAACTTCATGGACTTCAAACAAGCATTCGACAGCGTAGGCTATGACATGACGGAGTGCGGAGAGCAATGCAGAACACATAAACGTCATAGAAACTGTTCGGACTTGTACAAGAGATAAACCGGACGCCATTAAGTGCGATAAAAGTATAGACAAAGAGACCACGGAATACTTCCCAATACCTGCTTAAGCTAGTAGTGTCAAAAGCAACAACGATACCAGGTGTGAATGAACATCGAGGCTGGAATCAAGCCAACCGGTAGGTGAATAATCTTCGATTTTCAGATGTCATTGATCTAGTCATTGGAAGCGGAACATAGCTATACTGTTTATCACGAAAGAATAAAAGATTCAGCCCATTGTTTGACGCAGAGAAGACTAGAACAGTGTTATTGAGGAAGGTACAGAGATACCAATGTGTATACCATCACCCAAGGCGAGGCCATTGAACAGGTAGGCCTAGATCGATTCGTCTAATAAAATAAACCGTAGGTGGCAACAACGACAAGAAACACAAAGGAGAATTGGACGCGACTGACAAGCATTTGGAAGAATGAACAGGATATTAAGCAGCAGGGAAACGATAGACCTATAGAAAACCAAGACAGGAACATACGAGACAATGATGATTTAGCACAATTTCAGAATGCTGGACGCTGTGAAAGCAAAACAATGAAAGAATAGGGCCTACTATTAGCAGAAATTAGTTGGCTGCAGAAAACTGCAGGAGTCTCAAGACTACAAAAAAATGATGCAACAAGACTATTGTTAGATATTTAAACAACTCTGCAGGACAATTTCGAAAGAATGCCAGTTGATCGAATCACAGACAATGCACTACGTGGAAGGGTCGAAGGAAAGAAAAACAAAGGAAGATTGCGACTGCCCTTTAAGGACAATATAAACTGAATCATAAGACTTGGACCAACACTGAGAGGAGGATTGGGTTTTTTATACATGTATGTATGTTTGTATGAATGTATGTATACGTATGCACGTATTTATGTATGTATACATGTGTGTATGTATTTATGTATGTATGTATGTATGTATGTATGTATGTATGTATGTATGTATGTATGTATGTATGTATGTATGTATGTATGTATGTATGTATGTATGTATGTATGTATGTAAGTATGACATTATATGTATGTATTTATCCATGTATGTACGTATGTATGACATTGTATGTATGTATGTATGTATGTATACATGTATGTATGTATTTATGTATGTATGTATGTATGTATGTATGTATGTATGTATGTATGTATGTATGTATGTATGTATGTATGTATGTATGTATGTATGTATGTATGTATGTATGTATGTATGTATGTATGTATGTAAGTATGACATTATATGTATGTATTTATCCATGTATGTACGTATGTATGACATTGTATGTATGTATGTATGTATATGTATGTATGTATGTATGACATTGTATGTATGTATGTATTTATGCATGTATGTATGTATGACATTGTATGTATGTATGTATTTATGCATGTATATATGACATTGTATGTATGTATGTATACCACGGTTTATGTATTTATGCATATTACCTATGTATGTATTCATGTATGTATTTGTGTTTATACTTATAAATGTATGTATGTATATATGTATGTATGTTTGTATGTGTGTATTTATACATGTATGTATGTATGCATGAAATATATGTATGTACGTAAGTATTGTGTATGCATGTGTGTTGCTCGTAAACATTTGTATAGCGTCTTTTAAAATAAGTCCTGAGCAAGTCCGTGCTCGTCATATTACTCAAACGGTTTTGTAGTCGTACTGGTGTGCAGCCAGGCCCAGCCAACATGGCGGCCGGGCGTCGATAATTATAATCGGAGTTGTAATTCTGAGAACCGTGGTTACTAGACATGTCACATGCGCACTAATGCTCAGACAAACTCGATGGATGATCTTGAAAGACGAGTTGAATGAACTCTGAATTTACGAGAGTTATGGAATGAACGCACAAAGGAACTTCTACATTATATCTCCTACCATGGTGTACAAGACAAGGCTGTAGTTGTTGTGATACTGCGAAATTATATATATATGTGTGTGTGTGTGTGTGTGTGTGTGTGTGTGTGTGTGTGTGTGTGTGTGTGTGTGTGTGTGTGTGTGTGTGTGTGTGTGTGTGTGTGTGTGTGTGTGTGTGTGAGGGGGGGATACGGAAATTTCGCCCCCGGAAGAATCGCCCCCGGAAGAATCGCCCCCGGAAGAATCGCCCCCGGAAGAATCGCCCCCGGAAGAATCGCCCCCGGCATTTCGCCCCCGGGAAGATTCGCAACCGGAAGTTAATTCGCCTCCGGGATCTATGATGAAAATGTAACTAAGATTAGAAGCTGGATTAGCGATGAAAATGTAAGTAGACTAGAAGCGGGATCTATGATGAAAATGTAACTAAGACTAGAAGCTGGATCGACGGGGGCTAAACTTCCGGGGGGCGAAATGTCGGGGGCGAATCTTCCGGGGGCGAATCTTCCGGGGGCGAAAAGTTCTAGAACCGTGTGAGGGTGGGTGGGTGGGGTGGGTTGGGGGTTGGGGGAGGTGTTTGGCAGAGGTGAACTTGCTGTCCCTGTTGCACGCATTTCGACAATGCAACGTGAGGTTGACCCATCTATATCCTACCCCTTTTCCACAAAAATCATCCTGATTCCACCTCATCCCCTTACCTCTCTCATCGCTTCTATTCTAAGCAACACTTACCCTAACTGTCTAACTTCCTGCCTGCTCAACCCGTTGATGTTGAGCTGGAACCGATTTTGACCTTTCCGGCTTATCGATTTTGTATTGACGATTAAAATAAACTTGTTCCCGAGACTTCGCTTTTTGGGGCACAATAGAAATCTCTAGATTACAATTACGATAGCTGTTTAAATTTTGAAGTTTACGATTACGATTACGATTACGACACGACACTTGGAATAGCCTGCCTCTGGATCTGAGTCATCTTCTGGCCAAGGATGATACCGTAACCTTTCACCAGCTCTTTGAGACCTGTTGACTTTGCCGTGGCTGGGAGAGATGTAGTTATACTGGGGGCGCTATATAAATGCTCTAAATAAATGAATGAGTGAACGAGCGAACGAATTAATGAATTGATGTAATGAATGGATGAATGGACGAACGAGCAATTGGATGAATGGATGGATGGATGAATGAATGAATGAGTGAGTGAATGAAGAGTCACTTTATCTTTATTAACTGAAGCACATTTTCAGATGGAACTACTCTTTCGTCAGCAGCAATAGTTTTTTCGATCTCGGTTTACTCTTTGGTTTGGCCGACAACACCAAATCTACACAAGACAGCCTTCGTCTACAGTTGACACAAATCTCGGTTATCCAGTATTAGCTTCAGAAGGAAACGTCCGGTTTTCTTCTGACCTACATAAAATCGTAAATAAATAACGTACAGAGTTGTTATTTCATTCATATTAATATTGTCATTGTTAGCTTATTTCTAGCTCAGTTCTTGAATTATTTGAATAGCTGTATTGTAGCCTACATTTTCTCAGGTTAAGTTATCACGTGTGATTTCAGTAAATTCTGTAATGGAACTGTACTGGAGAGAAACTGTTATGCTCACTCACTGTCCACCTGCATATCACCTCTGAATGTTTGTATAGTAAGGGCACGTGATAGGCAGACGTATATCTTTTCTAAACCTGCTTTTTTGTGCAAATTGGAACATTCACTTCTAGCAGGGTTGCCAAACCATACATGTAGATATTCAGCCTGGAGTCAAACATTTTGTAATTTTTCGTACAGGCCATTAATTGTTGGTATCATAGAGTATTTCGGAATTTCTATCCACTCTTCTATAAAAGATTTGGACATATAAATTTAATACACTAGATTATTGTCCGTCCTAAGACGGTTTAAAAGAATTTGAAAAGTATTTTCCAATGTGCGTGAAATTTATTATGACCTTCATAGTTTGAAAATTTGTGAAAATCTTAAACCCGTTTTTAAAAAAGAGGAATCGGCCTAAGCCCGTTAAAACCCGTTAAACTCGCTCATTTTCAGCCTGTTCACCACCTAAGTAAAAATGCTTGAGTCCGTTTTAAGCCGTTACTTTAAAGTAGTAGTCGTTTACGATATATTTAAATTTACCGTGAATTAAGTTTGAAACAAACGTCCGTTAGAATGTCGCCATTTCTAAACAGTGACGTCATTGGTCATGAAAATTCATTAGTTGGAAGCGGCCAATGAGAGGAGCGTAACAAATAAGTTGACTTCACGACATTTCTTTTCATTTACATATTTAATTCATATATTATTAAAGGCTGTAACCTGTAGTATTTGATTATGTATCAAGTAATACTTAATGTAACATAGGCCCTACTGTCAGTTTAATACTGCAAATTTTGTGTCATACATTGGTCTATTTAACGTGGATCACGTGACATTTCTTCAACCAATGAACTAAATATAGAGCTGAACGTTTTACTTCTGCTTCTCGTAGTAAAATAACAGAAACGGCGCTAGAAAAATTTGAAAATGAGCCTCGAAATACAACAGTTTGCAACTTGACATTTTATTGCACTTTCTACTGCACTAAAGTTTCAGATAGCTGGACTTCTACATGTCCAGTTTCGGCATATTTTTAACGGATAGCCTAGCTCGTAAATTAATCGGTTGGCAGCCTTGATCTGTAGTTAGCTGGGCATTGTGAACCTGCATTTACTTATTTATTACATATATAGTGAATTCTTAAGCCATTAGTAATGTGTAGAGCTGTCTTCTTCTTCTTGTATTATGTACATATAGGTCTATCTGAGTGTTGCAACTGTTAGCATGACTTGATGCCATAGTTACGTATACTCTCTAGTGCTCAATCATAGATCAGTATCTTCGTTTATTCATACGTCCATCCGTCCATCCATTCATCGACCAATCGATCCATCCGTCCATTCGTTCATCCATGCATCCATCCATTCATCCATCGATCTATCCATTCATCCATCCATCCATCCGTCCGTCCGTCCGTCCTTACGTCCATCCGTCCATCCATCTTTCCACCATCCATCCATCCATCCATTCATCCATCCACCCACCTACCCATTCATCCATCCACCGACCCATTCCCACCCTTTCAAACCCACCTCCCAATTCCCACACTCTCCCAACCATAACTCTCTCTCTTTCAGAGAGCCATTACTTACTTACTTTATGTAGCGTTTAGATGTTTGGTTGCATATAATGCACAGCTTAAATCATGTGTAAAATTGAGTTGATATGACGTACATAATTGAACCTGCATTGCATATACTATATATCCGTATATACGTATATGCCATAATTATATTAGTGTACTAGCCTATTAGGGTCGTTATATTTATTAGGAAATGCATAATATATGGGCGTTAAGATGTAGTTAGAAATGAATGGAATTAAATTAATATAAGATGAAAATGAAAACATTCGGTTACTGTTGATTTTTATTCCTTTGTCTTTCGAATTGTCTGATATATCTTTGACATTTCATGAATTAAATCGATTTAAATAAAGAGAAAGTTGAAGGAAAACTTAACGATAATGACTTGAATTATAAATGATTCTATGTTCCAGTAGGCTAATATTAGTCATCGCCATTACGATTATTACCCCAATCGTCAACATCAATATCCTAGGCATTGTTCGAGAATTCGAATTTTACGAATATCACAAAGTTTAATATTTCACGAATTGTAACGAATTTTAAAACTGGCAACGAATTTTATTTTTTGCTCACTTGTTAACTTTTTAAGCAAATAAATGTCAGTGTTATAGGCAATCAATCAATCAGCCATAAAAGGTAGCTGACTAGCAACACAACAGAAATGATACTCAGTTACTGTTCTACTTGGACTCTTGAACTTCGAGTTCTATCATAGTTGGGGTGTGTGACTGTGAGTGTCAGTCAGCTGAACGAAAAACCACCAGTGCCCAAGCTCCAGTGTGACGCGTCAGTCAGTCACTGACACAGCTTGCAATCAAACATGGTTAAGGGTTGGGAACGTTCACTGAGCTGTGTCTTCTACTTCATCGTCCTCTGATTCTGAGTCAGGAACAACCCACTGCTCCCACTCGACTCTGGTTTCTGTATCTTCGTCATGCAAATGCTCCCGAATTCGGGCAGAAAAACCAACAAATTCATTGTCACAAAAACAACACTGTATAATATTTTCGGATTACCCTTTTCCTTCTCCTCCAAAATCACTACATAGGCCTACTTCCACTCCGGTCCATGTTTTTTCATCTGTGAGAAATTAGGATTAAACTAAATTAAGCCTAACTCGTTGCGTATAGTAAACTTTTATATTGAATTTTACATTAAATTCTAAGCAGAAGCTTAACGCAACAAATCATGACGTCATCACAATTGTTCTTGCTGCTTACACTGCTTTTTGCAAAACGCTGCTGTCAATGTAAACACGGCCCAACGAATTTTTACGAATTTTTACGAATTTTAATATAGGCCAAAATTTTACGAATTTAACGAATTTTAAAACCAAAAGTCACGAATTCTCGAACTATGATCCCAGGATTCTGGTTGTTAGCGTGCTGGACTGTCAGTTGGAGGTTCGGTGGTTCAAATCCTCGTAAGGGCAGAGATTTGTTTCTAGATTTCGAGTCCACTTGAGCCCCTAGCGAACGCCGCTATAGTGAGTGTACTTACTGTCCGCTGTGGTAAGATTATATCGGCGAGTGAGAGGGCTGGTCATCCGTCCTCATATGCCGAGGCTAAGAAACACGAAGTTGGAAATGGACAGAAGTAAAGAAGTCAGTTATAAAGAGCAGACAATCTAATGTTGCTGTAACTTCAGTAGTCCTTAATTCATTCATTACGAGGCCACTGGCGTAAACTTGTCCTAAATATTGGGGGGGGGGGCATGGGGGTCTGGACCAGAGGTGCAAAAAACAAGTTTTTTCAAGAAGAAAAGTTGTTTTTTGTTGTTTTTTTCGTTTTTTTTGGTTTCGATGTTTTTTTGTTATTTTAGTTGTTTTTAAGATGATCGGATTTTGGATCATTAAAATCATGAAAAATAACATGAACAAGTGCTCCAACTCAGTCTAATTCAGTTGCGATATCCAAAAATTAAAAATCATTAAATCAATGTTATTAAAATAACTTCTACAAAAATAAGAAATTTATTTAAAAAAAAACAAATTTGGTGGTTTTCTTCTTTTTTTGTTTAAAACCAAAATCCAAAAAAACCTTTTTCACCTCTGGTCTGGACAGTCAGCAGAGGCTTCCGGTGTTACGTTAATGAGTTTGAAATGGGGCATTTTGTTTACATGTAAATTTGTTTCATATCGAAGATATTGAAGATAAAAATAAATCTTTGTTTTCATTATGAATTTCTGATAGTATTTCAGTTCTGTGTCTCTGTTTTTCTGTTTCTGAAGAAATTTGTCTGTATTGAAACATAATATTTTAATATTTGAAGAAATTCTCCTCTCGATTTGGGGGGGGGATTGCCCCGGCTCCTCAATTATTGGGGGAAGGCACGTGCCCCCCCCCCAGAGTCTACGCCTATGTACGAGGCTGTTACCGAGGCCAGAAGTCAACAGGTTTAGGCCAGAAGTTACCAGATCAGGACCAGAAGTCACCAAGTTAAGGTAAGAAATTACCAGGTCGAGGTCAGAAGTCACCAGGGGTAGGCCAGAGGCAGGCCCGCCGAGAGGGGGCAGGGGGGCAAATGCTCAGGGGTCCGGCGATTTTCCCGCGATTTTTAGGGGCCCGGGCCGGACCCGCAATTAACTTTTCTCATAAAGCCTAATGATAGTTTAGGGGCCCGTGACTGGTCTGCCTAGGGGCCCGGAATTTCTGTCGGTGGCCCTGACCAGAAGTAACCAGGTTGAGGCCAGAAGCTACCAGGTTGAGGCCAAAAGGTACCAAGTCAAGGCCAAACGTCGCACTGTTCCCAACTTTACAGTTTTTTAAGCTTAGTTCGCTAGACGACGCCACTAAAACAGAAATGAATTACAAACTCCCTTCATATCAACGTGCTGTAATGCAAACTGTGCAATATAATATAAATTATTAATGCGCTAATGTCTAATTTATATAGCGCCTGTGTTTTTATATCTTTTCAAAAGCACTTCAATCCAGTGGCTGCTTAGAAAGAACCAATCTGTAAAATTTACGAAGAAATCTGAATCTTGATCGTAATCTTAAACTCGAGAATTTCTCAAGCGCTACTTTTAAAACTAAGCGCAGGGCAACAACTCATACACGAGAGCTGCATCAAGTCAGAGGGGTCGTCCAAGATAACACGGGAAGAAGAAAATCCAGTGACCAGATGACTAGAGAGACAGTGGGACACAGAGGATCTATCACCATGCATGGTTTCTTTTTGGAAGACAGCTGAATGGATGTGTCTTGAAAAGGTGGGACTTTACTTTTCTAATAGAAACAAATTGACAATAGCTACTCGAAGAGAGAAGGTAATCAAAAAGAGGCACACCATTCCAGATAGATAAGGTCACTGGTTGAAGCTAATGCCATCTGCTGGTGGTCAAACCGTAATGTGAACGAAATGTCAATGCACATGGTTCTATTGTAATGTAAACATATGCATATGGTTCTGTTAAAAACCATATATATATATATATATATAATGTCAATTTAGTTGGTCTTCAGATTGAAGGCTAAAACTTGAAAGACTACAGAACAAGTCTCTCTATATATATTTAAACGAAAACTTTTGTTACAAAAAAGAAACGTTAAGTCTGCAGTTTATAGTATTAATGTTTAAAAAAAATTGAGTTACGAGTGAAAAAAAATCTGCAGTTTAATAAATATGCCAGCGTCTGACGAGCTCTGACTTAAATCAATCAAATGTTGTTTCTTCTGCAACTGAATTATTTGCTAACTGAGAGTAGAAAACGTAATCTGCGCATGCCGCCCACTCGTCTATATAATTATACGCTAATAATGAGATAATTAATTAGGCTGATTTTAGTCTGACGCGTTTGTCGCTAATCACAGCTTTCATTGTTCAGTTCAGCGAGAGTTTCGACTACTAAACCATTGTTGTCATTTCGCAAAGTAATGAACTTTATGCACGCGCTGTACATGGGCCAACACAGAGGTCCTGTATTATGCACTGCACTGTAAATCATCGTAATCGTAATCGTAATCGTAATCGTAAACTCCAAATTCGTAACGAGCTGTTCTAAAGCTAAGCGCAGAGCACCAGCTTATTCACGAGCGCTGACCTTAGATCTTCTCTGGCCTCGTTCATACATAATCCGTATCGATCAGCCGTCACTTTAGTTATGATCGATCTATTCCAGCAGCCTGCTGAAAGATGTCTCCATGCTTACCCGCAGTGTTTTTGCCGTTGTGACCATGAGATCGTGAACATGTGAAGCAGTTCGGCCTCTCGTTTGCGCTCAAACTCAAGTCTGTCGGTACCGCTGCAGTTACAAACCCTTAGCTAAGCCATGCCATCATTTCCATAGACACTAGCTGGGACCCATGTGGGTTTTGTACGGGTCCCATATGGGAACAAGCGTCATCATCGGCGTCATGTGGGCATGCTGGCAGGGAGATGACACGACATGACATGACATGACGCTGCATATCCGTATCGTCTCAGGTAGGTAATCGTAATCGTAAATCGTATGTCATGCGAAGATCCTCCTAAGTCTTTATCCTTTCAGATCTTACATCCTCCAGATTCTTCCAGTGTATACATAACATTCGCCGAGGGTGGCTTAGACCCAGAGGGCAGATTATAGGCTGGAAGTGTACTGGTCGATGCTACCCGTTGAATCTTTACCCCATGCAGCTACCCTCACGAGTTCGCAGCTAACGTCTCAGCGACTAACCTCGGCAGCGCATCCAGTTGTTCCTAGAAGAAAATGCAGTTAAATATAAACCAGTTAATTTAGACGAAGCAAAGACAAAAATCAGCCTCTTATTTTCTTACACCACACACCTATACATCAACTAAACGATTAAAAAATCATATGAAGGTGCCTTGACAACGGATAATTTATGTCCAAGGCCACGCTACAGTGTATAATAGCAGACGACAGTAGTGTCTGCGAGTGATAGACGACTCTTTTGAATCTGTGGAAACATTATTCAGCGGCTCACGTGACATAACCAGTAATGGAGATGTCACATTGTCACGTGACAATGACGGTTGGTCATTATAGCCATGACTTGCGGTATTTGTTATTACACAAAGAAGAAGAAGAAGAAGAAGAAGAAGAAGAAGAAGAACAACAACAACAACAACAACAACAACAAAAACAACAACAACAACAACAACAACAATAATAATAATTACAATAAGAACGATAACAAAGAGAAGAACAACAAGAACAGGGAGGAAAAGGAGGAGGAGAAAAATATAGAAGACATTAGAAGATCAGTGCTTTGAGTTAACCTCGATCATTACTTTGAAATGTTGGCGACTTAATTAAGTGGTGGTAATTACAGAAGCACATGACACGGAATTTCCCCTTTTGTCTAGTCAATGGTCGTTATCATCTTTATCTTCAGCCTCACATAACCATCTCTTTCACAACTTATGAACAGTCCGGACCTTCGAAAGTCGAAGACAGTTGATTAAAATTACTAAATCATATGTAGAGATAACTGCGACGAATAGTCAGAAGGCATTAACCGGTGGCACACCAAAACCAAGCCGTAATCAGGTTTATAAGCTTTAATTTTCGTGACTGCGCGCAATAATATGGTAATTCCAGATCTCGTTTTGCGGCTGAAAAACATCAATCGGGAGGTGAGAAAAAAGAGATAAATATATTATATATATATATTTCCTTCTCATCTAAGACATTTGTTTTACAGCAAATTCACATGTAACAACATGCATATATTTAGGTTAAAAACACTAGCTAGGCCTACTCACATATTAAAGGCACACTATAGTCTATGTGCATATATGTTAAAGTTCTCTCGTTACGAAGCATAGCTCGCATGTAAACATGTAATCACATGGCTTTATATTTACCGTGATTATATTATAATTACGCTGTGCAACATACATTATCTTCGTAAATAAAAACACATCACTATAAATCTTCGCAACTATCATAATCCTTGAAATTCTCGCCGGCGGGATACTTCCGAAGTATCAGCTGAGGAGCCAGTCCGCTGACCGCGGGGGGATCTTTCGGGTGCGTATAGCACAGGCAGCCTGTGAGTGGCGCCATATAAATTATGCAATGGATGACACATTAGTGGAATGACGGATGAGATGATTTTGGTCGCGTTTACCTGTAGACAACGGAGATGTTCTTCGATTCTGTCCGTCTTCTTTTCGACGGTGCTTTGTCTGTAGTTCATGTCGACGATCACTTCAAAGAGATTCATCTGCGTCTGTATCCAGAAAGGCATCACCATCATCATCATCATCGTCGTCGTCATCATCATCATCATCATCATCGTCGTCGTCGTCGTCGTCGTCATCATCATCATCATCATCATTATCATCATCATCTCATCAGCAGCAGCATCAGCAACACAAGCAGCAGCAGCAGCGATGGACCAGACGAAAAAGAACAATAAAGACACATATCCGTAGATTAGGAGCCATCAGTGGTCGTCGATATAAACGTTCTCCAAACCATTGCAGACCAAATAACGAAATACTGGCGGATCAACACGAAATCTTTAGCGCACCTGAGCAACCAGGGGACAGCCCTACACAATTACTCAACTCCGACATAAGATTCACTGCGACCACGAACTCTCAACAACAATAACAACATAAGAAACGAATGAATATGCGAACGAACCAGTCACCCATGACTGAGTGAGTGAGTGAGTGAGTGAGTTTGTGAGTGAGTTTGTGAGTGAGTGAGTGAGTGAGTGAGTGAGTGAGTGAGTGAGTGAGTGAGTGAGTGAGTGAGTGTGAGTGAGTGTGAGTGAGTGAGTGAGTGTGAGTGAGTGTGAGTGAGTGAGTGAGTTAGTGAGTGAATGTGTGAGTGAGTTAGTGAGTGAGTGAGTGACTGAGTCAGTCACTATAAGTAATATAGCGCCTTCTAACAGTAATATTCAGTCAGATAGGCTACATAATTTCTAACGCTATGGCCAGTAAACTTTAAACAGTTCAGAGGAGAGAAATGACAAGAAGATGGACAGAATCCGTCGAAAAAGCAAAGCAACGAAGACGAAATTTTCTTAAGAACACAAAGAACGAACACAGCTGAACGAACTGATGAGTAACTATATAATATTAAAAAGCGAGTGGCGCTCAGCTGAAACAGTCGTTTCAGACACATCGCATTGACCAGAATGATGATCATTGATCAATGCGGAACACATCCGTCTTGTTCTATTCTTGGATTCAATTATTTGACACCGGAACATATATAAAACCACACTCAACAACACACTCACACATGAACACAGAATATAAATATACATGCGTGCATATATACATATATACATATAATATCTGTTTAACTATATATAGTGTGAGCTATGTAAATATGTGGTATACATAGTTGCCTATATATTTTAGTGTAGCGTACAATATATAATGTATATATTCCTACAGGGTCTATATATATAAAGTGTACTATATATATATAGTACACTCTTGGGAGTCATAGGAACCTGTCGCATCGATCATATTGAGTTCAATCAGTTTTATTCGGACCGCACCTCCAGCTTACTCCCTCCATCCCTCCATCCCTGTGCGACGCGCTCCCCCCTTCCATGTGCACGCCCAAGCATCGTGACCTGCCGTTGAGGGAAGCATGCAGGCAAGCTCCACTGAAGAGCAGCTGCAGCAGCAGCAGCAGCTGCAGCAGCCCACAAAGTGCATCAGATTTGATTAGTCGATCGAGATTGACGGGGAATCGATTTTCTATGTCAACCGAACAGGATCTCATTTGCATATAATTTATGTTGCCCCAGCACCGCAAGCGCATAATAATAATGCATGTTATTATTGCTGTGGTCAAGATGGCAGCATGTTTTCTTTGATCAGTTAGTTGGCCACATGCGGATTTTGCTGGATGGTTTTCGTTCATTCTTCCTTCTCAGTTCTAATGTAACATTCATTAAGACATTTATATAGCGCCTCTCAAAGAGGGCTATTCGGAGTCCGTGGTGGGTAGTATATGCGTTCTTGTCGTTAGTACCCTCCTCCGTCGTTATTTCGCAGTGATTTGGACGAACGTTGTATCGAGGTCTCTCGCGTAAACAAATAAGTTTTGAGAAAAGCAGCAGAATTACCTATTAAAATTTGAGAGCGAGTAGAAGGAGAGTAGGAGACAGTGCATTCCAGAGAGCGGGACCAATTGAGGCAAAAGACTGGAAGTGTGCCATAGCTGTTCTAGCCTAGTATGAGGAACAAAGAGATTCAGGCTGTTCGAGGTGGACGATGTGAGAAAACAGAAAGAGGCAAGAGAATTACATCAGTTAAATATTCAGGGGCGAGACCCCGCTGTGCCTTGGACACCAGAATGAGAATTTTGAACTTAATACGAGAAGAGTGAGGAAGCCAGTGCAATTGCTCAAACATGAAGGATGAAATGCGTGAGTAGCGTGGCAAACCTGCTATTGATCTAGCAGCTGCATTTAGGACTGACTGCGGAGGCATGAGACGGACCTAGGAAGACCGATAAGAAGCGAATTGCAGTAGTCGATTCGGGAGCAAATGAAAGCATGGACCAGCGTGGTGAAAACAGAGGATGAGACAGATCGTCGAACAGCCCTGAGACGCCTTAAGTGGAAGTAGGAAACACGTGTGAGGTTAGAGATGTGATCTTTGAAGGGAGGGGAGAGAGAGAGAGAGAGAGACAGACAGACAGACAGACAGACAGACAGACAGACAGACAGACAGACAGACAGCCAGACAGAGCGTAACACCCAGGTCACGTAGACTTGATGAAAAGGATTAGTGTGGAAAGATTTCCGAGAGGGGCAAAATCAATCTTCAGCAGCTGTTGAGAGGAGTCTGGGTCTTGGAGGCATTAAGAGAGAGATGACTTGAGGACATCCAGGATACATACATACATGCATACATGCATACATACATATATAGATGCATACATACATTCATTATATACACATATCTATAGATTTCTATTAATATTTGTGGAAATTTTGCACTATTATAATTAAACATAGATGTAAATATTGCGAGTGGTTTATAAGGCTTCCGCGAAGTCCTAAAATTTGCCTGTGTGTATACATATACAGAGAGCTCATTTATGTAATATAATATATATGATAATATATCAAATTCATCATATATACATAATTATTAAAAATTCTTCTCAAATATAATATTTATATGAAAGTACATGTATTATAGTCTATGTATGTTTATCGAGTATCAAATGTCCCCGTGATGGCAATGCAATGCATACGAAACATGCATAGGGCCTACACACATCTCTGCGCAAACATTTGCATATATATATATATATATATATATATATATATATATATATATACATTCAATGCATGCATAATTATATATGCATTCAGCGAAATATATATAGACGACGGTCCAGTATATACTTGCATAGCAGCATATATATATGCGTTGATGTAATAATACACTAAATTGAACGCCTCTGATTAGTTTTTCTTGAAATAGCGCAATATAAATTTCTAATTGCAATTCCGGAAGTCGGCCATATTAGGTCAGGCGCAGCTAAATCAGAGCGGAGAAGGTTATCGAAACAAATCGTTCCTCTCAACTGTTGTACCACCGAAGAAAACCGAGGAGGGAAGGGGTACACAGAACGATCGACCTGTCCCTACAGCCTTGCCATAAAATCATCGCTTCACGGGCAGATTTTGTGGCAACAGAATTAATTATTCATACTAACAAACTATCACGTCTTCCGCACGCCCTGATTGCTGTTTCGGTAACAAAATTTCAACGACCCCGCTGTATAAACTGAACGGACTGGGAAAATATTTGTCCGGGGAAATGTTTGCCCGCGCGGGGAAAATATTTTCTGCGTCGTCGGGGATGTCAGATTGCGTCGTGCGCAAAATTTATTTAGCTCACGTCGCACATATTTCTGGCGTTGACTATAAAGCATCCGTGAAGGATGGATGGATCGATGAAGTGATCGATGGCACGCCCACTGCATTCATCGGTTCACGTTGATTTGCTGACTTTGTACTTAATCCACTGACTGTCCAAATGTCTGATGTAACGAAATGTAATGTAGAGTATGATGAAGACCCATTTGATGATTAAATAAATAACCCATTTGATGACGAATTAATGACCCGTTTGATGACAAATTAATTACCCATTTGATGACAAATTAATTACCCATTTGATGACAAATTAATTACCCATTTGATGACAAATTAATTACCCATTTGATGACTAATTAGTTACCCATATAGTTTACTAGTTAATGCCATATTTAATGACTAATTAATGCCCAATATAATGACTAATTAATTACCCATTTGCTGAATAATTAATCAGACATTGTTTCCTATGTAATGTATTATTTGAAAACTAATTAATTACCCGTTTAATAACTAATTAGTGACCCGTTTTGTGACTAATTAAAGACCCGGTTGATAAGTAATTAATGACCCATTGCTTATTAGTTAAAGGCCTAATTAATTACCCGTTTGATGACTAATTAATGACCCATTGATGACTGATTTAAAGAATAATTAATAAGTGTCGCAGTCATTCCTTCGTTCCCTCAATTAGTAACAATTTAACGACCCGATACATAACGGATGATTAGCGTCGTCCTCCTCCTTTAACCAGGCTTAGGACTGGCACTACCAGTGTATACGAGCAGATGAGCATTTGTTCAATCAGTTCATCGCTAATCGCTCCGTCGGCCTAGATCTTCCAAGGCAGACGCTAATCTCTTTCTAAGAGATTTACTGTGTGCTCCAGTTGCGCACACTGATAGACGATCCAGTCCTTAATCCGTTCCCAGTAAGCCATAACCTTTCGAGACGAAGTAGCGATCGATAAATACTCGTGGTCATTAGCGTCGTTCGCTTGACCCTGATGACAGACATCTTCCGTCTGTAATAAAATAGCTCTGAAGAGACAGCGGTAGACAACCCCGGATCAGCTGAATCGTTAAATCAACAGAATCGAGTTACGCCCGCCGAGAGCAGCGCATTAGACAAAGACCGGTGCAAATAATTAGCTGCATTAGACAAAGACGAGTGCTACTAATTAGTGTAGCCTCGGTGCAACGGCGAATGCAACGCACTGAACAACTACGCTCAAAACGAGGCGCATCGCAACACTATACATGTGCAACGTCATGTACAACATCAAATACAACTCCGAATGCAACGCACTGGACAACGCTAAGTTTGAGACCCAGCAGCAGGGGCTTCTATCCCTATTCAGGGCGGGCGCAAGTTGAGCCCAGTGAAAAACAGGGAGGAAGTATTTCTTTCAATTTTTGTCACACTCCCTACAAGTTACAGAGTCTGCTCACAGTTCTGTGCAGGGTCTACTACGTAGGGGGGGGGGAGAAAGGAAGCAGACTGCTTCCAATATGTGCCAGAGGGAAAGTTCTCCCCCTCCAGTGAAATGGATGTTTCTGTTCCATGCAGTGACTCCAAGGACTCAGGCCAGCAAAATGCTTTGTCCTGCAACATCCAAGGACTGAACATTTTAGATGAAACATTGCTATTGGCATTATTGGCTATGTTGCGAAGGCCTTCGAACGGCATTTTTCAACTTAGTATTTTGATGTATTACTATTATGAGCCATGCAATATTTGCTTAGGTTCAGGGACGTAACTTTAGTCTAAAAAGTGAGGGCACCAATTTCTTCTCCACTTTCACTTTTCGCATGGAGACCATTTCGAACATATTACCCTGCCAGTAAACTCATTCATTTTATGTGAGTAAAAACAAGCCATCTTTTAATTGCAGTAATAATAAAATATTGATTTGCATTATTTGATTAGTAGGGTACGGTCCCCCAGTCCAAAAGTGAGGGTACGGGAACCCCTTGTACCTCTCACAAATTACGCCTATGCTTAGTTTACAGTGTCTAAGCAGTGTTCTAGCGTATCATTATTACTTGTTTTTTTCTTTAGCTATTGACCAATTGTTCTGCTATTTTTCTGTTGATGTAGGATGCAAAAAAGATTTTTAAAAAAACTGAACAAAAGCGTTCATAATCCTGTTGATTAAGAAAGACTAGTTGGTCAATGCTACAATTATTGTCGTGTAGTGCAGAGAAAATGGGATTATCAGGTCTTGAAATATTCCTGCAAAAATAATTGTCGGCTGGGTAACACTGCAATAGGCAGGGATGGAGCCTAGGCCTGTTGCCACTGTATTACACCACTCACCAGAAATAGGCATTCATAATGCTGTCTTTAAAATCCCCATATATTTGCTAAGCAGTGTAACATATTGCCCAGTATTTTAACATGTGTCCCATATTTTGGAAATTTTGTCCCTTATATATTACAGCCTGTCCCATAACATTTTTACAGTGCACTGGGAGCCCTACAGAAATTTAGTTCAACTTTAATTCAACAGTTCATTTGAACTAAAACGTATAGCTTTCCAAAACCAGTTTTCTTTCTCCAAAAATGCGCTAAAACTCACCTACGGCAATGTAGAAATCCCAAAAAATTTCGGGGAGGACCCGAACCTCCTCCGCTTCAAGGGGAGAGGAGGGGAGGGGAAGACAGAGAATGGTACAGGAGTGGTAAAGGCCTAAAGGGAGAGGGGAGGGGATAAGGGGTGAGGGATGGGGTGAGGAGGGGTAGGGGAGGAAGGGAAGACGAGGTATTGAAGGGTTTAACAGTAAGGGGAATTGCTTCCAGCTTACATGGGAGTTCTGTGAAAGAGGGGGGAGGAGAGGGATTGAGCCCGGTTGTTTAGGGGGGATAGAAGCCACTGCTGGGCCAGCAGTGCAACGCTAGAAAATAATGCTCTAGACTTCGTTTCTAAGACGTCCCTTGCTCAGTACGTCTCTCTTTCCCTCTGTCTGTCTGTCTTTCTGCCTGTCTGTCTGTCTGTCTGTCTGTCTGTCTGTCTGTCTGAGTGACTGACTGACTGTGTTAGTCTGCCAGTCCCTCTAGTATCTCAAACTTCTCGCGTTTCTGTTTCATGCGCATTCGTGACCTCCGCAGCATCCGGCCCATGCTCGACCTTAAAACTGCCTCCACCATTGCTCCCTCCATTGTTCATTCAAAGCTTGATTACTGCATGTCGCTCTTCCTCAACCTTGAATCCAAACAAATCAAGCGTCTGCAGCTTATTCAAACTCACTAGCCAGGGCTGTTACTAGAACGTCCAAACATCATCATATCACTCCCATCCTCACATAACTCCATTGGTTAAAAATCACAGAGCGAATCCACTACAAAGTTCTATCACTAACCTACAACTCCCTACAATATTCCCATCCCAAGTACCTCCGTGATCTCTTCACCACCCAGGCAACCCGCTACAACGATCATTCTCCTTTCTCAGTCTTTCTTGACTCCTGGTCACTACTCATATCAGGTTCTCCAACCGAGCCATATCCAACAAAGCACCACGCCTCTAGAACGATCTCCTCTCTGAGTTCCGCAGATTCTCGGTTCCTCCATCACCATTCCAACCCGTTCTCCATCCTCCTCCTCATGCTCCTCTATCTGTCACTCCGGGCTTTCCATTGAAACCTGAAGTCTCACCTTTTCAAGAACTCCTACCCAGACTCAAATGATCTTTCGCCTTCCAATTCTTCTCGCCCTAAACGACGCCAACCTTAACAGCTGCTCTGCCTCCTGTCTTGATCTTCCCCATGGTAACCGGATTCGGACTTCCTCTGGACTACAGTTTGGAAAGACCCCTCTGATTTGATGCAGCGCTCGTGAATAGGCTGGTGCCCTGCGCTTGGCCTACGAGTGGCGCTTTAGAAGTTTGGAGATTACGAATAGGATTTCGTTCAATCGTCGATCCCTTCAATTGAAATCATAGTCAGAAATTGTAAAACCTTTCGAAATCCAATGCGGAATTTAATACGTGTCAACAAAGGCCTCAATCAAAATGAAAGAACGGAGCAGGACCCATCAGAAGAAGAAGCGCCATCGAGACAGAGAAATTGCAAACGACCAGCACAGTTGTGCCGCACGTGGATGTAACTGTAACCGTTGCACAGAGACAAATTGCTTCATCCTCATACATTGCCGAAACGGCGCAATAGAAGTTCCAAGAGATCAGAGTAGAGGCGCGTTCTCAGTTCCATATTTCATTGCTTTTATTAGCATCACTCTCCAGTGTTTGTGTGCTCTCATGTCTGTCTGTCTGTCTGTCTGTCTGTCTGTCTGTCTGTCTGTCTGTCTGTCTGTCTGTCTGTCTGTCTGTCTGTCCACTTCTGTGCCACAGGCGAAGATGAATGTTTGCTAATCTGTTCCAGAGTTCTATTAATGAAACAATAAACAAACGAAACAAAAGAACGCGAAAAAGAACAATCGAATGACGGACAAAACTGGACCACAGAACTGGAAAATAAAATCGTGCAAACACAGAACGTTATTCAGGAAAGCATCAGCGTTTACAGAAATAACAACAACCTGTTTTTGCAACGGACTGCATCGACTGAAAATTAACTCTGAGATCAACGACCACAGCTCAAAACACTAACTGCTACGGGCATACAACAACATTGCTGCATAGCAAGGATAGCAACCTACAACAACTACTGCTACAGATACAACATTGTTGCATAGCAGCGAAAACAACCTAAAACAACTACCGCTACAGACATAAATGGGCGTCCGGAGGGGAGGAGCAGGGGGTCATTTGCCCCATGGATTTTGAAAATTGCCTCGTTTTCTGTGTTCATGAATGGCATGCAAAAAACGTCATTTTGCCCTCCCTTAGAAGCATCTTAACACACGATTGAGAAACCAAAATCTCTCTGACAGTTTTTTTTATGAAATTTAATTCTGAAGATGAACGTGTACTAAAATTTTGCCCCTAGAAAAATTTTGCCCCCTAGAAAAATGTTGCCCCCGAAAAATTCCTGCGGGACGCCCATCCAGACATACAACAACATTGCTCCATAGCAATGACTACCGTAACAGCCAATGATGACAACATAGCTCGCTGATTATAGTCTGCGTCGCCGATGTAATTAATTAAAAGCAAGTAATTACAGGACCATACAGAGTGATGCAATCTAATTAAGGCCACCGTGGATGCTGCAGGTCCTTCGCAAAAAATACATGCCTATGCTGGGTACCAGACAGTATACGATAACAAAAAGTATGATAAAAAAAATCACGACGTCAACGACCACGTATAATGATGATGATGATGATGATGATGATAACGACTAAACGAGACGAACAGCAACGACTAGGATTGTGATGAGAAGCGCACCTGTCTGTAGAGTGCAGGCGGTTGTGAGATGTAGGCAGTCTGTGTCGGATCCAACGCTGAATGTATGAAGTGCTGCGGCAGCAGGAAAAAGACAAGCCTTTTTTGGCATCTTCGTCCGGGAATTTTAACGTAAGACAATCTAATCATTCTAATGCATTCGCCGACGTATCCAGGGGGTTTCGAAGGAAATAGGACTCGGGTGATATCACTGTGCGCTGCAGAGTTTGGTATCCATGGGGGAGAGGGAGAAAGAGAGACAGCCAGACAGACAGAGACAGATACAGAGACAAAGACAGAGAGACAGAGACAATGTAATGCATTCGTCCACGTATCCAAGGAGTTTAGAAGAAAACAGGGTTCAGGGCAATGTCATTGTGCGCTGTGGAGGTGGGAGAGGGATAGAGAGAGACAGCCAGACAGACAGACAGACAGACAGACAGACAGACAGACAGACAGAGACAGATATAGATACAGAGACAGATACAGATACAGATACAGATACAGAGACAGACAGACAGACAGAGAGACACAGAGAGACAGATTTAATCACCTTCAGGTCATGCGTATACCCTGTGACGCATTCACGCCCTTTCACTCCATGTATATATGTATGCATGCATGCCTGTCAGTGAGTGTGTATAGATGTAGGTGTGCATGAATGTATGTATCGCTATCCATTCTGGGGCCCTATAATTGGCTGCCTATGTTCCAGTACGTGTTACTAATTTTTCTTTGCCGTGTCCTTTCTTTTCAGTTATGTATTGGTTCACAAAGGTTGACAATAAAAAAACGTTGAAAAAACGTTGATGTATGTTTGTATGTACGTATGTATGAATGTATGTATGTAGGCATGTATCTTCATATGTATGAATGCATATATGTAATTATGTATGTATGTATGTTTGCATGTATGCTATGCATGGATGCTACGTATGTGTGCATGTATGTATGCTTGTATGTATGTATGTATGTTTGCATACGAATGTTTTATGTTAGATCCGTTTTTACTTTGGCTACGTCGACGAGGGTATTTGCGTTGTCGTTGAGTTTTCGTTGGTCCATCTTAATTTTTCGCAAACTGAAATCAGACGAAGAAGAATTCGAATGAGTTCGAAGAAAGTCATCGGAAATAAAATGCAAGATATTCAGCTGAAACAATTTAGCAGGAATTGTGGATAGAATCTAACAATGAATTCCACTGGCTAGCAGTTCTATATAAATACATATACACATATACACACATATATACATATATGCACACATCATATGCATACATTAAAATACATCCATATACACTTATACACGGCCGTTTTAAGGTCGTCGTAGGCCCTATGCACTCTTGCATTCGTAGAGCCCAACTGAACTGCCAACTCTGCATTAAAGCTAAACGCATTCACATTAGCTTAACTTAAACTGTTTCAGTACAAAAGTTATTAAATTTGAATTTGCTGTTATTTGCAATTTTCCTTTTTCCATTTTCCCGATCAATCATTCAATATCTCATTGTCATCTTTCGTAGGCCCCTGAAAGTTTCGTAGGCCAAGTGTATATACATACTATACATAGTATGCATGCATGCATGCATACATACTTACTTACACATCCAGGCATACATCTATAGATACATACATACATGCATAAATTTATGCACACACACACATACACATATGTATGCATGCATACACAGTGTTTAATCTAGTCCCCCTCTTCTGGGAGGGGAAACAAGGTTTCTGGGGGGACCAACGAATTAACACAAGATTTTTTCTGTAATTTCATCCATCTTGAAAAGTTTCAGACTTTTCCTTAATTTCATCTTCTGCATTGTAATATTGCTGGCCTCTGAGGGGGGAAACATCAATCCTGGGGGGGGACATTTCCCACCAAAGACGTCTAGATTAGACACTGATGCATACACAAATGTATACTTACATACATAGCTACATGCACAGACACATGCATATGTTACGTACAGGTGTGTCGTTGAGAGATCTTACCTACGAATGGCTTGAAGAAACCGTCGCTGATGACTGCGTACTTGACCCGGTTTGACCTTTCTCACGAGTTTCGTGTGTTTGTAAATGAGCCACGTCTCACGAAGTACGTTGGCAGCTGCGTTCTTTAACTACAATGGGACGGGAAGCCTTGTTAGCCGCTTAATTGCACATTCATTCATTCATTCACAGTGTTTATTAACGCCTTTCCAAGACAACTACTCAGAGGCGCTCTCATCCCAAAAGACGGTAGGGCCTATAATAAGTGTTCATTTAACCAACTAATGAACTAATGATATAACCCAATTATTGCTCCACAATTAGAGCCCTTTCGTTTCCACGCTGATGTAAGAATTGTAGTTTAATTGGCAGGTTTAGGATCTCAGCTCTTCGAGTGTAATCAGAAATTTTTATAGCGCCATCCAAGAGAAACCAATCAGAGGTGTTTAGTGTTAGTTTGGGCAGCCATACAATGAAACGTATGCGCACAACGCATTGTCTTCGAACGCACTTTACTTCAGCGGCGTCTTGGCGCTATGGGGCAACTCTGGAAAGCTCAATGAAATTTTGTCAAAAGACATCCTCACAATAGAGGCACAATGACACTCCAGGAAAACATCACAAAGCCAAAGAAACTTCAGACGAAAATGAAAAGGCTGCGAATGTACGTCACCCACAGAGGTCTAGTTCGGCTTAATTGATCTGGTCACGCGTTTAGTCTCAAATGGAGGACGATGCCCTAGTTGTCCTTCACTGAGACTAAGAACGTGACTACCCGTTTGATTACTTCAATTAGGATGATATATGCCTGATGATTATTACTTCAAAGGACACAATCGATTGCATAAAACGGCCACTTCAAAGGATATAATAGACTGCACTCACGCATGCGCTCACGTGATAAACCTTCATACATATACACAATCAGAGATTATTTAAATGCCTACCTGTTTGGTCAGTTGGAGATTATTTAAATGCCTACCTGTTTGGTCAGTTGAAGATTATTTATATGCCTACCTGTTTGGTCAGTTGGAGATTATTTAAATGCCTACCTGTTTGGTTAGTAGGAGGTTATTTATATGCCTACCTGTTTGGTCAGTTGAAGATTATTTAAATGCCTACCGTACCTGTTTGGTCAGTTGGAGATTATTTAAATGCCTACCTGTTTGGTCAGTTGAAGATTATTTATATGCCTACCTGTTTGGTCAGTTGGAGATTATTTAAATGCCTACCTGTTTGGTTAGTAGGAGGTTATTTATATGCCTACCTGTTTGGTCAGTTGAAGATTATTTAAATGCCTACCGTACCTGTTTGGTCAGTTGGAGATTATTTAAATGCCTACCGTACCTGTTTGGTCAGTTGGAGATTAATTAAATGCCTACCTGTTTGGTCAGTTGGAGATTATTTAAATGCCTACCTGTTTGGTTAGTAGGAGGTTATTTATATGCCTACCTGTTTGGTCATTTGGAGATTATTTAAATGCCTACCTGTTTCGGTCAATTGGAGATCATTTAAAATGCCTACCGGTTTGGTCAGTAATAAATAATTAAAATGCCCACCTGTTTGGTCAGTTAAAGATTATTTAAATGCCTACCTGTTTGGTCAGTTGGAGATTATTTAAATGCCTACCTGTTTGGTCAGTTGGAGATTATTTAAATGCCTACCTGTTTGGTCATTTGGAGATTATTTAAATGCCTACCTGTTTCGGTCAATTGGAGATCATTTAAAATGCCTACCGGTTTGGTCAGTAATCTTCTTCTTCTTCTTCTTTTCCTTCAGGCTCGAATTAATCCCTCTTTGGAGAGGGGTCAGCCACTCGGATCCTTCTCTTCCACTTGTTTCTTTCTTGAGCATCTTCTTTCTTCAGTTTTAGGAGTTTTAGGTCTTGTTGTATCGTGTCTTCCCATCAGTAATAAATAATTAAAATGCCCACCTGTTTGGTCAGTTAAAGATTATTTAAATGCCTACCTGTTTGGTCGGTTGGAGATTATTTAAATGCCTACCTGTTTGGTCAGTTGGAGATTATTTAAATGCCTACCTGTTTGGTCAGTGGGAGGTTATTTAAATGCCTACCTGTTTGGTCAGTGGGAGGTTATTTAAATGCCTACCCTTTTCGTCAGTTGGTTGTCCATCATGAAATTGTGGACATGCTTTTCAGCTCGTGTCAGCTCAAGTTTGCGAGCAAGAACAGCGACGACCAGAGCTGTACATCCGGATCCCTACGAAGACAAAGGAAGCTGAATGAATGAACGGACGAACTAACGAAAGAACGACAGAGAGAACAAATGAAGGAACAAACAAAGAAGGAACAAAAGAAGGAATGAAAGAGCGAATGGAAAAAGGAATAAAAGAAGGACTACAAGAATGATTGAAAGAACAAATGAAAGAACAAACAAAGCAGGAACAAACAAAGAAGGAACAAAAGAATGATTGAAAGAACGAATGAAAGAACGAATGAAAGAACGAATGAAAGAATGAATGAAAGACTGACAGAGTGAAAAATCAAATAAAGAATGAAGACTGCATAATCATAGGACCGAAGTGGTAGACCATATAAAGAGATGAAGTTACAAATAAGGCCAAAAGCAAGGAATGACGGAATGAAGAAATAAACGAAGAAAGGAGAGAAGGATACCAAAAAGAGACGGAAGTAAAGGAAGATACTTGGAAAGAAGGAAACTACGGTAAGCGACCTAAAGAGATATCTAGAAACAGAAGGGCGTAGACTGAGGGACGGTTTAGAACACTGTAATCTACAGCGCCCTTTTCTTCGGCCTCGGCTGTGCTACGGCGCTATGTAAATCGTCTTATTATTAATCAAAGCTTAGCAGATAGAATGACAGACAGACTCACTTAGACGGACAAGGACAGAATGAAGGACATGACAAAGGACACAGCGAAGGACAGAATATGAGGACAGATTGAACCTATTGCTAAGCAGAGACAGAATATTTCCACGCAAAACATAGTTCCTTCACCTGCTTGTACTTCATTGATTACGTTAAGTCCTTCCTTCCTTCTCTTCTTCCATCTATCCATCAATCCATCATTCTATCCATCCTTCCTTCCTACATTCTGTCCTCTTCTTACTTCCATTCCTCCTGTATAATGTTTCTTATCCTTTTCTTCCACCATTCATCTATTACTTGGTTTTCTTTTCCAGTTTTCCTTCCTTCCTCCGCTACACCGTCCGTCTGTTTCTTCCTTCCTTGACTCTATCCTTCCTTTCTTCATGTCGTCCTCCTTTCCATCATTCTTGTCTTCCTTACCTTGCTCTCTTCATTTTGCACTTCCGCCCTTCTTTCCCTCTTTCCTTCCTTTTTCCACCTATTGTTTCTTTCTTTCCATCCTTTCTTCCTTGCTTTCGTCCTTTCTTCCCTCCTTCCTTTCGTTCTTCCTTCCTTCCATCCCTCTTTGTTTCCGTCTTCCTTTCCTTTCTTCCTTCCTTCCATTTATCTTTCCTTCCTACCTTCCTTCTTTCCTTCCTTCCTTCCATCCCTCTTTCTTTCCGTCTTCCTTTCCTTCCTTCCTTCCATCCATCCTTCCTTCCTTCCTATCTACCTCCTTCCATCCTTCTTTCCTTCCTTCCTTCCATCCCTCTTTCTTTCCGTCTTCCTTTCCTTCCATCCATCCTTCCTTCCTTCCTTCCTATCTACCTCCTTCCATCCTTCTTTCCTTCCGTCTTCCTTTCCTTTCTTCCTTCTTCCATTCATCCTTCCTTCCTTCCTTTCTACCTTCCTTCTATCCTTCTTTCCTTCCTTCCTTCCATCCCTCGTTCTTTCCGTCTTCCCTTTCTCTCTGTCGTCCTTTCTTCCCTTCTTCCGTCCTTCCTTTATATCTCATTCCTCCCATCTAATGCTTAAAAAACAAACAAGTCGTTGTAGCTGCAGCGAACAAAAGCCAAAAACATTAGACCCTGTCTGTGCCTCAGTCATCGTCTCTTCGTCGTCCTCTTCCGCTGTCATATTTCGTCTGCTTTCTAACAATTTATGCGCCGTCTTAATGACGATCGTGACTCCATATATTCTCGTCATCTCCTAAATATAGCAACGGCCTCGCCGCCGCCTCAGGCCAGCAGCAGCAGATGCAGTGGTTCGGCATCTCCATCCGTCGACAAAAGCTAAATCAAATACTGGAGCCAGCCGAGCAGAAAGAGCGTTAGATGGCGTCGGGTTCCAAGTGAAAGACTCCGCGTAGTCATGACCAGAAATCAGCGCTCGCTAAAACGACGCTAAAAAGACACTATAAATAAACAAGCTTATGGCGGCGCTACAAAAAGAGGCTCCGACGATGGCTCGAGGTGAAAGGCCCCCGAACTATCCGTTCAGCGAATATCTTGGGTATTACTCCGTTCCAAGTCCATTAGGGACTCAACGTTTTATTTTTTTAATAAAACATTTATATCACGCCACCTGTTTAGGCAGACTTTTGATATTAATATGGGGGACGAATGCGAATGAAGACGTTGGAACAAAACCTGTCGCTTTAGGTCGCAAATAATTGATGGCATTCGCATATTTATTGATGTTTATATATATATTCAATGTAATGAATAATTAATCACGTTCTCGTTTTGGATAGATGATCAGCTGAAGATGATTTATGAATAACAAGTAGGAAGAGCTGCGGAATAACAGGAAAGAACGTTGGAATGAGGAATAGTATCGACTGAGATGGAAAGGCCTGAAGTGGTGGTACCACTTGGAGACGGTAAACCATGTCGGTACCTAAAAGCGAAGCGGAGGGCGAAGAAGATGAAGAGGGGAAGAGTTCGATGAAAATGGGAAGAAGGAAAACGAGAGAAGAGAGTAGGGAGACAAGATGGAAGCCGCAGAATACAGAAAGCAGAGGAGATGCATGGAAAGAAGACGAAAGAAGGAAGCCATAGGAGGAAGAGGAGATGACGAAAGGGTGAATAAGAATGAGGATAGATCGTGAGAATGGATGGAAGGACGGATGAAAGCATGGTGGGGTAGAAAAGATAACTGGAAGCAGAATGACAGAGAGGCATAAAAGCAGGAGAGCTGAGAATAAGGGGAGGTAGCCAGAGAGGTAGAGAGACAGGGAAGGTAGAGAGAGGGAGGAAGAGGTAGAGAAGAAGGGGAAGGCAGAGAGGCAGGGAGAGCGAGGGATGGATGTGTATTTGGAGGAGGGCTGAGAGGCAGGGAAGGTAGGTTGAGAGGGATAGAGACAGGGGTGGTAGGCAAAGGGATGGAGAGTGGTAGAGAAGGATGGAGGAAGGCAGAGAGGCAGAGGGGCAAAGATAGAGACAGACAGACAGACAGAGAGGGAGGGAGACAGAGAGATACAGACAGACAGATACAGACAGACAGGTGTGTGTACTTGCCATGATACCGGTGAAGACAGCCACTGCTCTGCCGCAGTACGTGTTAGGAACGATGTCTCCATAGCCGACGGACAGAAACGTTATTGCGACCATCCACAGCGAATTCAAGAGATTCCGATGCTTCGTCTCGTGGTAACTGTAAAAACAAACACTCCGTAATGTAACGTAATCGAACATCAACATGGCGCCTCTTCCAGACAACTATACAACAGATTCTAATTGGTATAGCGCCACTCACAGAGCTAGCTGATCAGCTGCGCTCTCTACACTAGCCTATGCGATGCTTAATGTCATTAAAGACTGGACTTTCTCGCTTAGCAAAACAACGCATAGAAAACTAGAACAGTAATCACTGATGGGACCTCGCAAACACGTAGAGCCAACCAACTGATTCCCATCCACAGTTGACCCATCCGAACAAAAGTGCCATTCCTGCTCAGCAACAAATTGACAACACACAACTGTTATTAACGTTCAGGTAGTGCATGGGAACTCAACAAACTGTACAAGTAAACTACTTATAGCCTAATACTTGAAAAATCGTGATACATTGTAGCATGCAGATGGTAATGTATGACAAGTGTATGCCTTGTGCGATGCGATGATGGTTCTGTAGAAGAGAATTGGATTAGTTGATGTAATGTAGGTCACATTGGATTGTATTAGTAGGTCACGTTGGACTGGATTGGTTGATGTAATGTAGGTCACATTGGATAGGATTAGTAGGTCACGTTGGACTGGATTGGTTGATGTAATGTAGGTCACATTGGATAGGATTAGTAGGTCACGTTAGACTGGATTGGTTGATGTAATGTAGGTCACATTGGATAGGATTAGTAGGTCACGTTGGACTGGATTGGTTGATGTAATGTAGGTCACATTGGATTAGATTAGTTAATGTAATATAGCCTGCATGATGCTCATGCTCAATGTAGGCTTACAAGATAAGACAATGTAGAAATACTACTAAAACATACACGTCTACTACTTATTGAACAGCTATAATCAATACCTTAGCAGTTAAAGAACAATCAATTAACTTAAATCACTTTTTACCTTGCCATAGTTTTCTCTTACCTTGCACGATCAAGAAGCGTCTTATGAAAATTTGCAATTGTTTGTGCAGCGTTCATAAGGAGTGAATAATGGTTGACGTTTGTCAGAGCTATTGCTTCCAATTTGTTCACTTGACTCAGTCATCTTCGGTGTTTGATAGATGCGAGTCAGATGAAGGTTAGAGTAAAGGTAAAAGCAAAGTTAAAGGTTAAAGTAAAGGTAAAACTAAAGGTGAAGGTTATAGTAAAGGTAAAACTAAAGATGAAGGTTAAAGTAAAGGCAAGACTAAAGATGAAGGTTATAGTAAAGGTAAAACTAGAGACGGAGGTTAAAGTAAAGGTAGAAGTAAAGATAAAGGCTAGAGTAAAGGTAGAAGTAAAGATGAAGGTTAAAGTAAAGGTAAAGTAAAGCTGAAGGTTATAGTGAAGGTAAAAGTAAAGATGAAGGTTAGAGTAAAGGTAAAAGTAAAGATGAAGGTTAAACGGCTTGGTTCTCATTTCCAAGCCTCAACCAAATTGTTTTTGTAGTCATTTACCGACTCTGTATGAATTGAGGGATGAGTTGGCACCAAATGGCATCGTGAATGATGATCAATCAAAGAACAAACCACGCTCACTCTACTTAAGTTCGCTGTGCCTGCCAATGTCACATCCACAGCGCCCACACGGGATTCCCCCAAAGGATCAGTAGAAGGGAAATCAAAGAAGATTGATCTCCACTGTCTTCCGTTTCTAGCACATCAAACGCCACTCTCGTGCCTGACCTACTGAGACTACAGCGAGTGATACACTCAGCACTTTGCTGCGTGTATTATAGGCGTACTCTGTTCCGCTCGGAGTAAGACGAAACGAGCCGTGAATTTCGCACAGTAATTAAGTAATTTTTCTTATTAAATGAACACTTTTATTACGCCAAAATTAGGCAGAATCAATAACCAAAACCAAAATGAAACAATTAAGAATAAAAATGCATAGCATTAACTAGAGAATAACATAACAGCTCACTGCACATATAATTATGTCATCAAACTGGCTATAAAGCTGAGTTATCAGTTGAGATCATATTAATCATGAAAACTAAAACAAGGCAATTATCATTGTGGTAATTACTCATAATTATGTAATGAACATTGAACAACAATGTTGGTTTTGGTGAGTGCTAAAGAAAATATAACTTTAACGTCCACGTTCCCTGTGTGTGATTTTATGAGATGTGCAATATCAATCAATCGATCAATCAATCACTCACTCACTCAATCATCAATCAATCAATCAATCAATCAATCAATGAAACAGAGTTACTGTTTCAGAGCCGCTTCCGACCCCGGTCAAGTGGGAAAAACATTTAACGCTCTGGGCTGTCAATCCTGAGGTCGGAGATTCAAGTCCTAAAATTAGTTTCGAGTTCTGCTCCAAAGCGCCCCCAAGCGAATCATATAAATAATGAGTACATCGACCGTAAACTGTTGATGGGAAGTTGTGAGAGTCTGAAATCATGTCTAGACTGTGCAATATCGCAGCAGCTCAGCTCATTTGGACTGGACATCACTGGTCATCTCCAACGAGCTAATACCACCAACTAGAATGACCAGAATATAGCCACTTCTAAAATGAAGCCCCAAGTGGTGTAATTGTTGTCAAGTTGAACGCACGGACGGACGGTCGGAAGGACGGAAGGACGGACGGTTGGAAGGATGGACGGACGGTTGGAAGGATGGACGGACGGTTGGAAGGATGGACGGACGGTTGGAAGGATGGACGGACGGTTGGAAGGATGGACGGACGGTTGGAAGGATGGACGGACGGTTGGAAGGATGGACGGACGGTTGGAAGGATGGACGGTTGGAAGGATGGGCGGACGGTTGGAAGGATGGATGGACGGTTGGAAGGATGGACGGTTGGAAGGATGGGCGGTTGGAAGGATGGACGGACGGTTGGAAGGATGGACGGACGGTTGGAAGGATGGGCGGACGGACGGTCGGAAGGACGGAAGGACGGACGGTTGGAAGGATGGACGGATGGTTGGAAGGATGGACGGATGGTTGGATGGACGGACGGATGGAAGGATGGACGGACGGTTGGAAGGATGGACGGACGGTTGGAAGGATGGACGGACGGTTGGAAGGATGGACGGACGGTTGGAAGGATGGACGGACGGTTGGAAGGATGGACGGACGGTTGGAAGGATGGACGGACGGTTGGAAGGATGGACGGACGGTCGGAAGGACGGAAGGACGGACGGTTGGAAGGAAGGACGGACGGTTGGAAGGATGGACGGACGGTTGGAAGGATGGACGGACGGTTGGAAGGATGGACGGACGGTTGGAAGGATGGACGGACGGTTGGAAGGATGGGCGGTTGGAAGGATGGGCGGACGGTTGGAAGGATGGACGGACGGTTGGAAGGATGGACGGACGGTTTGAAGGATGGGCGGTTGGAAGGATGGACGGACGGTTGGAAGGATGGGCGGACGGTTGGAAGGATGGACGGACGGTTGGAAGGATGGACGGACGGTTGGAAGGATGGACGGACGGTTGGAAGGATGGACGGACGGTTGGAAGGATGCACGGTTGGAAGGACGGAAGGACGGGCGGTTGGAAGGATGGACGGACGGTTGGAAGGATGGATGGACGGTTGGAAGGATGGACGGTTGGAAGGATGGACGGTTGGAAGGACGGACGGTCGGAAGGACGGAAGGACGGGCGGTTGGAAGGATGGACGGACAGTTGGAAGGATGGATGGACGGTTGGAAGGATGGACGGTTGGAAGGATGGACGGTTGGATGGACGGACGGTTGGAAGGAAGGACGTTTGGAAGGATGGACGGTTGGAAGGATGGACGGTTGGAAGGATGGACGGACGGACGGTCGGAAAGGACGGACGGAAGAACGGACGGTCAAATGGACGGTCGGACGGTCGGAAGGACGGTCAAAGGGACAGACGGACAATTGGAAGGATGGACGATCGGAAGTACGGACGGTCGGAAGGACGGATGGACAGTTGGAAGGACGGATGGTCAGAAGGACGGTCGATAGGACGGTGAGAAGGACGGCGTCCTTCCATAGCTGGCTATGCTGTCTATGGTTTGTCTGCTGTTAGGAGATGAAACCCGACATCAGCTGTTCCTGTCACATGGACCATATTTGCACAGCAGTTCTCGATCCAGACGTTTACTCCATTACACGACGAACGACCTTATCATCATATCATTTACTATATGAATATATATATATATATATATATATATATATATACGTAACTGTACATATGTGTATAATTAATATGTATAAATATATATGCATATATATATATATATATATGTTTAGAGATATATTTGAGGGAAACAAATGAGTCAAACAGAAATCCCATTAGTTAGCATTCCGAGTAATCCATTTAACAAGTGCGGAGAAAAAGGGTTGAGAATATAAAGACGTGTGGCAGAAAGTGGTTGGCCTTGAGGCGACTTATCTTAAGACTAAGTATGTAAATAAATGTATATATTTGTATATCAATGCATCTGAAAAAAAGTAAAAGCATCGGACAAATATTTGTAGTCCGTTCTATTACAGTATTACTTGAGCTCAGCAACGTGACATGCACAAGAGTCCACTACAGTTCTGCATCATGGACTTAGCCAATAGACGCGTGCATAATCGTAGATCGCAGTCTGCGCGCGTGTAGGGATAAAACGAGAGACCAGTGGTAGGACTTCTCACTGTGAGACTTTCATATGTTAGAATTCACCAGGAAGCCAATGCAACTGACCGAATAGGGTTAGGAGTCTGTGCAAGAAGATGCACGCAGCACCACGCGAGCCAGAGATTTTTGCTGCGTTAAAGCATGTTGTTAGTTCAAGATTTTAGATAGGTTTTCGACTGACTCTAGCGGACCGCCAGGCGGCCCGCTAGTATTCCAAACTTGCGGGCCGCCTGGCGGTCCTCTAGTCAATACGATATTTTGTGACTAGCGGACCGCCAGGCGGCCCTGAAATTTCATATACTAGCGGTCCGCCAGTAACGTGATTCCGCCAGAAGCCCTTTCAAACCCGAATCCTTGGGCCAAAACATTGGCTACACTAACCCTAAGACTAACCCTAAACGTCTGAAACCTGTCACTGAAAGAACCCCAGTGGGGACGGTTGATTTGTCGTTCGTTTTTTATACTTTCTGCGGCCAAAGGCCCGCTTCGTGCAGCATAATCGCAGCGAGGAATATCGCAGTTCATTCTTGACACGTGCAGCCTTCTACGCATATGTTTTCTTGGATTATAACGTCTTGGCGTTACGCATTGTAAGAATACTAAACTTACTCGGTTCAAACAGCTTTTTTTTAATTGTGTAAGTCGTTAAAGCTAACAATTTTGACCAACACAAATGAAACTGTCCGTTACGGCCGCCATGTTGCTTATGAAAGTGGCCACGTTCGCGAATCACGTGACGTCTTACACGTCACTGGCGGCCCGATAGCTTTTCGAAACTTGCAGGCCGCCTGGCGACCCGCTAGTCACTTCGTTTTAGATAAGAGCTAAAATCGTGTTGGCATAATCGAAGCCAGATCACAACTGACAGCAGGCTATGGTTTATGACATGTCTAATATATTATATATCTTGGGAGCTATAAAACACCTGTGTTATGTTATGTTATACGTAGTATGTATACACATATATGTGTATGCGTTTGCGCGCGCGCTTGTGTGTGTACATGTGTGTTTGCACGATATAGGATGCCATAATCGACTGTGCAGTAAAATTTCCTTTTGACAGACGCTACAGAGTCCTACAATAAAGACTAAGAAGAGGAGAATAAGGAGGAGGAGGAGCCTGGGTGGAGGAGAAGGATGACGAGGAGGAAAAAGAAGAAGAAGAAGAAGAAGAAGAAGAAGAAGAAGAAGAAGAAGAAGAAGAAGAAGAAGAAGAAGAAGAAGAAGAAGATGTGGAGGGAATTCAGTTGACAAGCAAGAATGACGAATGAACGAATGAATGACTTGAGAACGATGTATACGAACCCTTCGCAGGCACGTAACGTCCAGCTGGCGAGTATCCACAGCGAGAGCATGAAGAGCACGAGAACGCAGCCGGGACAGATCGTCATCAGCGTCTTCAGAACGAAGCGTGTGTTGAAGTTGATGTGGTTCAACGCACCGATGCTGCGCGACGTGGCGTCGGAGAAGAGTCGACTTCGCAGCAGCATCACCCGTCCGATGAGGTAGAGCCGGAGGAACATCGGCAGAGACAGCAACAGGTCGACGGGCACCTGCACTGACGTTACAGTCCGACCGTCGGCGTGTAAGGTCGTCCAGGTGAAGTGGGCAGTCAGTGGAAGAGGGTGGATGGAGCAGATGACCAGCTCGACGAACAGCTGACCAACGACGTACCACGAGATGGCGATTCGCCAGTCGTCGACGCAGTTCTCGACCACGAACAACTACTCAACAACAACAACAACAATGATGATGATAATGATAATAACGATGACTGACCATAGTGATAATAACCATAGTGATGATAATAATAATTATACTAATAACAACAATAATAATAACAACCACAACAAAGTCAAGAACAGCAACAACGGCGAATAAGAAAGCATAAATGTGATGGAGTAATTAATTAATTAGTAATTATTAGTATTAAAGCAGTTTATATAGCGCCCAGGAAAAAAAGATTAAGAAGAGGACAATGAGAAGGAGGAGCCTGAGAAGAGGAGGAGGACGACGATAAGGGGGAAGATGATGAAGAAGGGGAAGTTGATGAGCAAGAATGACAATGAATGAATGAATGAATGAATGAATGAATCCATGCATCCATGCATCCATCCATGCATCCATGCATCCATCCATGCATCCATTCATCCATGCATCCATGCATCCATCCATGCATCCATGCATCCATCCATCCATTGACCACCGCAACTAGGCCGCGTCGTGCTTTCTCTGTGGTTGGCCCCTCCATCTGGAATCAACTCCCACTGCAGATACGCCTTTTGTCTAAGATCAGTTCGCTTGTGTTTTATAAGTTACTGAAGTCCAGTTTATATTGCCGTGGTTCGGCTGGGAGCGCTTCTGAGTAGGTAACTTGAGGAGCGCTATATTAAATTTTTAAAATGAATGAATGACTGAAGATTGCCTACTCAGGAGCACTCCCAGCCCAACCACGGTCGAACAACGCAGTTTTGAGGACAATAAGAAACAGTATTATAATGATGATGCGATGATAATGACAACAATGGCGATAGCACTTTGAAGGAAATGATTATGTTCTTCTTCAGACGCATGTATGTAAGTATGCCCATCCATCCATCCATCGTTGATGTATGTATGTATGTATGTATGTATGTATGTATGTATGTATGTATGTATGTATGTATGTATGTATGTATGTATGTATGTATGTATGTATGTATGTATGTATGTATGTATGCTTGTTTTTTTGTATATATAATCGTCTGAAGTGTGGACATCTACAAATTTATGTTGATGATGACAAAAACAACGACGATGAAGATGAGAATTTTATGATTATAACGACAACGACATCCACTGACTGATTTAAGACACCCAGGGACTCATTCAGACCAGCTTTAGCTATCCATCCATCCATCCATTCATCCATCCATCCATCCATCCATTCATACACATACATCTGTCCATCTATCCATCCGTCCATTGATACATACATGCATCCATCCATCCATACATACATACATCTATCCGTGCACCCATCTATTCATACATCCATAATATTATGTGCATCCAGGCCGACAATATACAGATAGGCAGGCAGGCAGACAGACAGACAGACAGACAGACAGACAGACAGACAGACAGACAGACAGACAGACAGACAGACAGACAGACAGACAGACAAAGGATCTGTCTCGTGAAACTACCGAGAGTTAAGTTCAACTGTAATTTCTTTGGCGCCAGATTTATCCGTTCTCAGAAGGCTATAGAAGCAGAACGCAATTTTCTCTGACTCGACACTTCTGAAACACAGATTTCTGTAAAGCGACCCGCTATAATGCTCTCTGTCTGTCTGTCTGTCTCTCTCTCTCTCTCTTTCTGTCTCTGTCTGTCTGTCTGTCTGTCTCTCTCTCTCTCTCTGGATAATTGCACCATTTGTTTTCATATCAACGAATGATTAGAACTTCGCGCATAGACATCCATTGTATCATTGAACAACTGATACTATACCTCAACACTTAATTAGTAAATTTTTCGTGGTTTACACTGAATTTACACCAGTATAACTGCCGATTATCTGATAGGTCAGGGATCAGCAGAATGTGTTGGATGTGAAGCCCTGTTTACTTTTTGAGAGATAGCCAATTAGCCATGGCTTTCTCAGTTTTGTGGAGTCAAACATCAGCAACGTACTTTTATCAACAAGAACTTATCCCCAATTTAGATTCTAGGCTTTGTATATAAACATACTGTATAAAATAATACATATATATGTATATATATTGTGCACGTAGAATTTCACTTGTATATAAGCATTCTATATACATATATATATATATCATATATTATACGTATATGTGTACGTAGAATTTTCACTTGTAAATACAACACATGAATGCATCTTTAGGAAAATATGTTGCATATCGTCTGTATTGTTCTCGTTTCCGTTGTAATAAAAGTTTTTATTCGACGCAAAATTTCTAAATGCCAATGGCTGATCATACATATACAAGACGACACAGGCACACGATGCATTAAAGCAGTGATAGTAGGACAAAGGAACGGACAGGAAGACGGACGGACAGATGGATGGACCGATGGCTAAACCAGTTCGATGTAACGTAGACGTTGGCCTGGACGAGTTGATTGGTTGGTTGATGGATGAATCGCTGGTTGTTCAATTGGTTGGTCATTGATTGCTGGCTGTTTGGTTGGCTGTTTGCTTGTTTGTTTGTTTGATTGATTGGTTGGTCGTTGAGTGCTGGTCAGTTGTTGGTTGGCTGGTTTCGTTGTTTGGTTGGTTGTTTGGTCGGTCGTTGATTGCTGGTTGGTTATTGGTTGGCTGGTTGGTTGTTTGTCTGGCTGGTTGTTTGGTTGCTGGCTGACTGCTGGTTGGTTGTTGGTTGACTGGCTGTTTGTCTGGTTGGTCGGTCGTTTTTTGCTGGTTGGTAATTGGTTGGTTGGCTGGATGGTTGTTTGTCTGGCTGGTTGTTTGGTTGGTTGGTCGTTGTTTGCTGGTTGGCTGGTTGGTTTTTTGTTTGGTTGGTCGCTAATTGCTGGTTTGGTTGTTGGTTGACTGGCTGTTTGTTTGGTTGGATGTTGGGTTGGTTGGTCGGTCGTTTATTGCTGGTTGATTATTGGTTGGCTGGCTGGATGGTTGTTTGTCTGGCTGGTTGTTTGGTTGGTTGTTCGTTGTTTGCTGGTTGGTTGGTTGGCTGGTTGGTTGGTTGATGTTTGGTTGGTTGTTTGGTTGGTTGTTTTGTTGGTGGCTGATTGCTGGTTGACTGGTTGGTTGTTTGGTTGGTTGTTTGTTTTGTTGATCGGTTGGTCGTTGATTCCTGGTTGCTTGTAGGTCGGTTGGTTGGCTGTTTGTTTGTTTGGTTGTTTGTTAACCAAACAAACATTGTTTGGTCGGTTGTTGGGCTGGATGGTTGGCTGGTTGTTTGGTTGGTTGTTTCTTTGGTCGGTTGTTTGGTTGGTTGGCTAAAGAGGGAGGGAGAGAAAGAAGCGGACCATCATCAACACGAACACCCCTTCATCAGCGCCCTCTATATCGGAACTCATTTCGTCATTAAGCAACGGGTTCTCGAAGCCATTACGCCGACCTTGCGTATACCACACGTAACATAGACGCCCAACGCCATCCGGGTAATTTAGGCAAATCTCGCGAGATTTGGCAGCGCCGCCGACGACGTATTCGAATGAGAAGACACGTAATACCACCGACCCAGATAGATATATGTATATACATACACACATTTATATATCTATGTATACTTTTATAGGTCCATATATGCTTATATATGTATATGTATATCTAGTATATTATTCATGCGTATATATATTTATACGTATTCAGCTGTGCATATGATTATATATAGACCTAAGCGTGTATACATGCATCATACGCGATCCATTACTCGAAGTGACTCTCTCGAGCATGTTGCCACTTCCGCCATGTCAACCGATGAGCGTCTATAGACGTAGAAACGTCTCTCTATTTAATATAAGTCTGTGGAGTCTCATAAGATGCTGAAACGTGGTCGGAGACAGACAGACAGACAGTGAAAGAGACAGACAGACAGACAGACAGACACTGTTCTACTTCAAAGACCAAACGCTCTTAAGGAAACAGCCACAGGATGATGATTCATGGAGATGAGGCCAACGCTGTTGCCAATGTTAGGTCGTTTCGAGTGAACGAAACGACAGAAACAATGCGTTTCAACAGAAACACACTTAATGCATGAGAAGGTTAAAAAAGGTAAAGGTTAAAAAAATAACCCCGTTTCTACGTGTATCCGTTGAAACACAAACGAAGTCTAAAAACAGAGGTAACCGACTTGTTTACAAGCCTCTGAAGAAATTCATCATTCCTGTAGAGAAATCAGAGGCGGCGATCGTGTTTGACAGGTGGGGGACACTTTGAACTGGGTCAACATTTATTCGCGGGTGAGCGCGAAACAATTTTTATGACATCTTTTCTGTGCACGGAAAATTCGTTAAAAAAGCAAGGGGCAGGCACTTTGTAACGGCATGTAGATATAAATTTTCATCAGATTGTGTAATCACATGCAAACTAAGTTAAATCTAAAGTTAACTGATTTTTATTAGTTAGTAACATACTGCGAAACAATATAAACAGAATAATAATAAACAAAACTCATTAATTTTTGTTAGTTGTTGGTGGCAACGTGTTAACGTGTCAGCTGCCTGGTCGCAGTGGTAAAGTTTCCACTTGACACTAATTTAACAAATATAACAGTCAAAATTTTTTTTAAAATGGGGAACAACTGTATGTTGTGTTCCTCTCACCGTTAAAGGTGGAGGGGACCTGTCTCACTCGTCCCCCAGGGATCGCCGCCTCTGAGAGAAATGCTAAACTGTTGATAGCCAATCGAATCGTAATTATAATCTCGAAATTCTAAAGTGTTGTATAAAAGCTAAGCGCAGGGAACCAGCTTGTTCAGAAGCGCTGCGTCAAGTCAGAGGGTTGTCCAGAGATGCAATACCTCAGCCACAAACACATGCAGTGGTTGAGCGTAGATGCTACACGACTAGATGACGCATAGCCTACTGTGGTTCCTTTTTGGTTTTTCGGCAGACGGCGTCACGTGATGCACGGACTGCGCAGGTGCGGAAGTCGGTCATTATGTTTAATTGAATATCGTTCGTTTCTCCGTGTTCGTGTTCTTCTTTCGACCGACTAATAATTCTTCTTCCGTTCTTTTTTTCTCTTCTCGGCCTTCCGCAATAAAACGTGACATTTACATTGCGCCCGCACAACCCAAACATCTCCCCACAGAGCAATCGCGCAATCTTGGTGAATGACGCTCCAACGCCCGACCAACAACAATGAACAGAAAGGGGTTTCTGCTTAAGAGTATATCTCAATGCAATCCTCAAGCCATCTGTAATCCTCAAGAATTCCGAATGTAATCCTCAGAGTCATTTGTAATCCTCAAGAAATCTGAATGTAATTCTCATAGCCATGTGTAACTCTTAAGAAATACGAATCGTCATAGTAATTCTCAAGAAATCCGAATGTAATTCTCATAACCATCTGTAATCCTCAAGAAATCCTAATGTAATCCTCATAACCATCTGTAATCCTTAAGAAATCCGAATGTAATCCTCATAGCCATCTGTAATTCTAAGAAAATCCGAATGTAATCCTCGTAGCCATCTGTAATCCTTAAGAAATCCGAATGTAATCCTCATAGCCATCTGTAATCCTCAAGAAATCCGAATGTATTCATCATAGCCATCTGTAATCCTCGATTAATCCGTTTATTATGATTGCAGCCTTTTGTAATCCTCAAGAAAGCCGAGAGTAATCCTCAAAGCAATTTGAACGTTATCCTCAAGCCACGTGAACACGGCCCTCAAAGTCATCAAAACGTAGATTAATCCTCAAGTCAGGCTGTGTCCCAAGAGTCAAGTAATCGCATGGTGGCACCCTCTTAGGATTACGCATTGGTGACGTCATGTTGGATTAGTAAGTAAGAAAACTTGTTTATCAGCGAAGAGAATATCGTTAGGTTTTTGTTATCAGAGCGGCGCACAATGTTCCCAGCTTAAGTAATCAACGCAAAGCCAAATACCAGCACAGAGGCTCAAGTCAGCAGATATTGAGTGAGTGAGTGAGTGAGTGAGTGAGTGAGTGAGTGAGTGAGTGAGTGAGTGAGTGAGTGAGTGAGTGAGTGAGTGAGTGAGTGAGTGAGTGAGTGAGTGAGTGAGTGAGTGAGTGAGTGAGTGAGTGAGTGAGTGAGTGAGTGAGTGAGTGAGTGAGTGAGTGAGTGAGTGAGTGAGTGAGTGAGTGAGTGAGTGAGTGAGTGAGTGAGTGAGTGAGTGAGTGAGTGAGTGAGTGAGTGAGTGAGTGAGTGAGTGAGTGAGTGAGTGAGTGAGTGAGTGAGTGAGTGAGTGAGTGAGTGAGTGAGTGAGTGAGTGAGTGAGTGAGTGAGTGAGTGAGTGAGTGAGTGAGTGAGTGAGTGAGTGAGTGAGTGAGTGAGTGAGTGAGTGAGTGAGTGAGTGAGTGAGTGAGTGAGTGAGTGAGTGAGTGAGCGAAGCAGGCAGGCAGACAGACAGACAAGGAAACAGTCTGAGAAACAGCCAGGCGAGCACATCACACTCATAGGTTGTGCCAACAGCATTACTGGTTTCCATTCCAGAAACTATTATAACTTAAGAAATAGTATTATTAACATTTTACCTGTAGATCCTGCTCCACATGGTACGTAGGACATATTAAAACCACACGGGAATATAGCCATATGGGCTTTATGCCTTTTACTTAAGTCGTTGCTGTTGAGTTTTATTTATAGTGGAGCTAAAGAAAATATATGCGATTAAAATTACTTCGACACGACTGGCGTGAAAGAGGGTTCTCAAGTAATATGATTGTCTATCTAACCGGTCTTAGCGGCTGCGCCAATGTAGTTTAGGATGACATAACCTAAATTGATGTGCCGAAAGGAATGACATGACCTACATTGATGTGCCGGATGGGAGTGGAACTCTTTCACTCCATTTTAAACCTCAGTATCTACAGTGTGGGAATTGTAGAAAAAAGACTGGGGCGGGAGGTTGAACATTTTCTCCGTATTTTGCAAACTGATGTCAACGAAATTTGAAAGCAGCTGATTTCAACGCTAGCAGTTTTGCAAGTCAGACTCGAATCAAAATCAATTGCTTTGTTGAGAAAATTCAAAAATGCATACAAGATGCACCATGGAAATGTCTTCTCTTTGTAAGAGACTCAGAGTCAAATAATGCTAAATCACACTATAGTACAACTGAGGGGGTTGGAAACGACCACCCTGTGGTGTGCAATGAAGACTTAACTGTGGGGTCCTAAGAAAGACTGGGGGAGGGGCTGAACTCCCAAACTCCGACAATTCCAACCTGAGTATCTATTCATGTAGATCAGCATGGGTTCACATGAAATCTGTTCTTTCGCAGATATATACGGAAGGAAAGGAAAAACAAAATAGAGGGAAAAGAAAAGGAGGGAAAAGAATAAGAGAGAGAAAGAAAAGAAAGAGAAATGAAAAAGAAAAGATACCGAAAACAGAATGATAAGAAAGAAACGGGAAAGGAAAATGTATGAATATGTAACAGAGGAACAGACAGTAGGTGGAAAATAGAAATGCAATGCAATTTAAAGCGGATGCGGATCAAGATTTAATCCAAAGCCGTAAGATCTTCTTTGTTATCTAAATATTCGATTGCGACGGATTACGTGCTATGTCGTTGATTTACTGGTAAACAGATTATGGTGCGCTATTTTGTCCTCATCTGATGTTGCAGTCGGCTCATTTCAAAGGGATGCTGATGACACTCAACAAACGATGCCGCTTGCTGCAGACCTTGTTTCGCTTCTGACCGTCGGTCTTCCACGCACTCAATGTCGGATTTAGACTTGGTGAGGCCCTAAGCTATATAAAGCTTGGAGCCAGTGGCGGCGATCTTGTTTGACAGGTGGGGGGACATTCTTGAACTGATCTGGTCAAAAAAGAGTTTTGAACTGATCTGGTCCAAAAAAAGGTCAAAAATTTTTTTCGCGCTCATGCGCGAACAAATTTCATAACTCTAGCATGAAGACATTTGATGACCTTTTTTGGGGTTTCTTCAAAATTTGGGGGGTCCGATGCATGGCGTGTCCCCCCCACTCTTAAAGGTGGGGGGTCTTGTCCCCCTCGACCCCCCCGGGATCGCCGCCCATGCTTGGAGCAATGCCGGCCTTTTAAGGGAGGTGCGAACCGTGCGGTCGCACAGGGCCCGAAACATAGGGGGCCCGAAAGTGTCACAGAAAATTAACATGAACAAATGATTAGCATTGAAAACAAATTTGACGCTTCTGATCTCCATCCAGTTCATGGCCAGAACATAATTGTAAAGTATGCCGACGACACATACTTGATAGTTGGCGCTTCGATAAGAGACACCATCGTCGAGGAAATGGAGTGGATCGAATCGTGGGCCGCCTCACATAATCTTCGACTCAATACAAACAAAACGCGAGAGATGTTGATTACTCGCCGTTCTAGGGGTCTACTACAGCCTCCTCTTCTCCCCGGGGTCGAGCGTGTAGCCTCCGTGACATTCCTCAGCGTCACCATCCGTGGGGACCTAAGAACATCCTCACACTCAGATGAGATATTTTTAATAGCCAGGCATTTAATTTTAAAGTGGAAAATTTGAATTATTTTCAAACAACGCATTTCCTGATCACACATTTATCATTTAAAAAGCTCCCCCATTCTGAATTTTTTGGCCCCTGCAGATTGTGAAGTCCGAAGCTGTGGCTTTTTGCTTATGTCTAAATCCGGAACAGACCGCAATGTTGACAACCATCAAAGTAATGTAACGCCAATCAGGAGATGGCTCATTAGTTCTAGGACACGCCACGACAGCCAACAAGGTTACTATACTGAATACGTTTCTGCGTTTAACAGTCTTGGCGAATGGAACTGTCTTTCCACGCGACTGGAGTCGAACTTAACAAGGTGGAAGTGTAATTTTACAGTTGACTGAAATCGAATGATGCAGTCGAAAGGTTTTCACGGTCCAACGACCAGCTGTCTATTACGATGCCCTTAGCGTATCTTTCGCTGCTCCAACGGAATCTGTGTCAATGCGACCATCTTAATGTGATTTTACAAGTGGATTACCGTTTTCTGGTTCCAAAGCCTATATAGAGTTCGTCCATTTTCTCCACCATGCTGTCTCTCCGACTTGACCCTTCTGGGTCATGACCCGGCACTGAAACTGACCAAAAAACCTGGCTCTTGCAGATTAGATTTAAGCTGACGCCTGCGAATAAGCGCTGGTTTCCCTGACGTCGCTTTTGTGTGTCGCTGAGAAATTGCAACGACACTTAACAAAATGAAACTCCTGTGAATGCTATAGGGAACGCTACAAAAAAAACTGTCGATAAATCTCTTTTGTATGATAAAAAGGAGTTTTAAGCAGATAGATATTGACAATTTAAAGATACCGTACAATTTATACATATTCGACCACATCTAGAATATTGTGTCCACGTTTGGAACCTTACTACAAAGAAGACATCGAATGCCTTGAAAAATACAAAAAGAGAGCTACTAAACTCATCAGCTGGGATGCCGTATGGAGAAAGGCTTTAAAAGCTGGGTCTTTTTCACTTGGAAAGAAGAAGAATGAGTGGCGATCTTATTGAGACCGACAAAATTCTACATGGACTCGAAAATATAGATGAAAAAACCTTCTTCCAAAAGGCAACAACTGGAAATCTGAGAGGTCACAATCCGAAACTGTACCTGCGTACCATTAGCGGGTGCGATTAGACATTAGAAAATTCTTTTTCAGCCAAAAATTGTGGATCACTGGAACCGGTTACCGCAGGAAATAGTATCTGCATCAAGCTTAAGCAATTTCAAACAGAAACTGGACAGTTGGATAGAATTGTAGGGCCTATAGGCACTTCATGGTTATATAGCTTACCTAGCCTATACGAACTATAACTGTAACTGCAAGTCGCAACCGTTTAAAATCTCTGGTCTCCCTATAGCAACCGTACTCGGACCTCCAATGGACATCGATCTGATGTAACGCAGCGCTCGTGAACAAACTGGTGCCCTGCGCTTAGCTTTAGAGTAGCGCAATAGAAAGTTGCAGTTTACGATTTACGATAACGAATCCATACAGAATATGCTAAATACTATAAATCTATTATCTCAATTTCTTAACCAGAGGTAGTAAATTTTTTATGAAAACACGACAAGCCTTTAATTAATTCACAAAGAATCCCAAGGAATCAATTTTTAAAAATCACCAGGAGACCAATGTGAATTGAAAGCCGAGAACAGATACGTTTTTTATTCCCTCCCATTTGCACGACGACCTGGCGCTCGATTTTATTGCCCTCCATTTCTTGACATAAAGCAGGAAATGAAGAACAGCACTACAATAGAAGCAGAAGAAGAAAGAAGAAATAGAACGGGTTAGAAAAAAGGTAGAAGGAGTACGGATAGGATAAAGCAACGAGGAAAGAGTCAGAGAGAAAATCAATAAGGCAGAGGGAGACAGAGGAAGACACAGAGAGTTACAGATGGAGACAAAGGGAGAGAGTGAGACAGAGCAGACACGGAGAATATGGAAAGAGACAAGAAGCAGAATGATGACGTAAAAAAGCAAACCATGGATATGGAGAAAGGCAGAGAATTAGGAGAGAGACTGGGAGAGATAAAGAAGAAGATGAAATCAGGGAAGAGGAAATGTAGAAGATGCGTAATAGAGAACGAGAAGAACTGATGAAAGCTGGCCTCTGATTCAATGCATTGACGTCTGACACGTAAATCCTCTCTCTCTCTCTCTCTCTCTCTCTCTCTCTCTCTCTCTCTCTCTCTCTCTCTCTCTCTCTCTCTCTCTCTCTCTCTCTCTCTCTCTCTCTCTCTCTCTCTCTCTCTCTCTCTCTCTCTCTCTCTCTCTCTCTCTCTCTCTCTCTCTCTCTCTCTCTCTCTCTCTCTCTCTCTCTCTCTCTCTCTCTTCTTTGTGTCTCTGTCTCTGTCTTGTCTCTCTCTTTCTCTCTGTGTCTGTGTCTGTGTCTGTCTGTCTGTCTGTCTGTGAGAATTCGGAATAGGAGAATGCGAATAAAAATGTGAAGAATGTGAAAAAGAATGATACGAAAAATGCGAGGAATGTTAAGAACAGGTGAATGAAGGAAGGCAGCAACGCCAGGCAGGATGAGAACTCACGACATCCATCACGTGACTGTCCACCATTTTGCAATGCTCTGTTTGCATACTGTTCGTATTTCATTCCTTCTGTCCGTTCGTCCTTCCTTCGTTCAATCCGTCCCCATCCATCCGTCCTCCTTCCTTCCTTCCTTCCTTCCTTCCGTCCTTCCGTCCTTCCTTCCTTCCTTCCCTCCTTCCTTAATTCCATCCGTCCTTTGTTCCAACTGTCGTTCATTCCTATCAGCGTTATGGTTGATGCGCCGTCCGTCTTAATTCCCATCACCCCTCTGCAGCCATTCTCTGCCTTCTCCTCCTCCCTCTGCTGCTGAATGCAGTCGCCCTGCGCTTCACCTCAACCCTCCACCGCAACCGCCTTCGCTGCCATCTGTGTGTGTGTGTGTGTCTGTCTGCCTGTCTGTCTGTCTGTCTGTCTGTCTGTCTGTCTGTGTCTCTCGCATCAACGTCCTAAGAAAACAGACAGCCAATGCAGGCCTCTACCCGAAATGACTCTCACACTCTCCTCAGCTCCCTCCTTTCCTTCTCCTCCTTCATTTTCTCTATTTCGACGTTCTCACTTTGCTTGTCTTCCTACTCCCATTCCTTTTGTTCCTCTTCTACCTCCTACTCCTCCTCGTCCTCGGCCTCCTCCTCCTCCTCCTCATCATCATCTCCGTTCCTCTTCATCACCTTCTTCCTCCTATACCTTTCCTATTCCTCCACTTCCTCCTCCTCGTCTTCCTCCTCTTCCTCTTCCTCCTTCTTTTCCTATTCCTCCTCTTCCCTTCCTCACCTCCCTTCCTCCTCCTCATCTTCCTCCTCCTTCCATCGTCGTCGTCGTCATCGTCGTCACTTGCTTCATTAGAGAAGCCGTGGCTGCGGCGACTGTCGCATCGTCCTAAATCATCGGCTCATCCGAGCGACGCTCACCTACATGCAAACACACAGACAAACACACACGTACACAGACAGAGACACACACACAAGCACACACACGCACCACGGTCTAAATATAGCAGCAGCCACTGCAGCGCCATCTGTGTTTGGCCGTCGAAAACAACGATGGCGTGGGAGGTTTAAAAGGGTGACTGAAGGAAGAAGCGACAGAGGATGAATGGAGGCGACGGAAAGAAAGGCGCGAAAAGAGGAAGAGGAGGAAGTTCCCTATGCCCACCACTCGCCTTCTTCTCTCCTGTGTACAGCCATCCCTCACATAAACAGACCTGATTATTATAATGCAGATCTCAAAAGGAATGTTACACTCGTAGACAAACAGACAGACAGACAGACAGACAGACACACATACACACAGATAGACAGACAGTAAGAGGAGGAAGAAGACGAAGAGGACGAGGCAGTGAATACAAGAGAAGGCAGAGGAGCAGAAGGAGGAAGAGGAGAAGAAGGAAGGGTGATGAATACAAGAGAATACAAGATCAGCAGAATGTGGAAGTGGACCATAGATGATGACTGTGGCGTGCATGGCATGGCACACACACACACACACACACACACACACACACACACACACACACACACACACACACACACACACACACACACACACACACACACACACACACACACACACACACACACACACACACACACACTGACCCTTCATAAATGCAAGACGTCTGCTCTAATTAACTCAAGACGATCGAACCAAACATGATAAGACTGTACAGCTGCTGACGCTGGAGTAGTGCTGCTCGAAGTGATGCTGTCGCAAGGCATCGACTCTCGTGGAACAGATACTTAGAAAGACCCTCCTCCTCCTCCTCCTCCTCCTCCTCCTCCTCCTCCTCGTCCTCGTCCTCCTCCTATGTCCTCTCCTCTTTTCTTCTTCTCCTGCTTCTCCTCCTTCCATGCGTCCATAACACATCGCTCCAGCATACAGCCACACGCGGTGACGATCATAATAAGCATCACATACGATTATTAGAGCAGTTTATATAGCGTCCCTTCAAGATTGCCTACTCAGGAGCACGATGTATAGCAATGCATAGAATACACACACTGCGGTCGACTGCGCGAGGATATATATATTTTATATATAATATATTTGTAATATCTGTAATATTTATATTAGCCATAGGATGCATTTATATAATATATATATATATATATATATATATATATATATATTTATATTTATATTAGCTATAGGATGCATCTATCCCTAAACGACGATGGTCAGAGGATGACGGAAACAGAGAAAGAGGGTTTGATATATATATATATATATATATATATATATATATATTATAAATTTATATAATTCTTATGCATGACTCGGATGGCTTGGCTCAAAGCAGCAGCTGTTGATGCCAACGGAAAACAATAAGTCTATATAGCGTGCATCAAGTATTCTTCATCCTGGGCGTGATTAGATGTGCAGAACAGATTTTCTTTTAGGGAATATGTATATTATATATATATATATAGAGAGAGAGAGAGAGAGAGAGAGAGAGAGAGAGAGAGAGAGAGAGAGAGAGAGAGAGAGAGAGAGAGAGAGAGAGAGAGAGAGAGAGAGAGAGAGAGAGAGAGAGAGAGAGAGAGAGAGAGAGAGAGAGAGAGAGAGAGAGACAGAGAGAGACAGAGAGAGACAGAGACAGAGACAGAGACAGAGACAGAGACAGAGACAGAGAGAGACAGAGAGAGACAGAGAGAGAGACAGAGACAGAGACAGAGACAGAGACAGAGACAGAGACAGAGACAGAGACAGACAGAGACAGAGACAGACAGAGAGACAGACAGAGAGACAAACAGAGAGAGACAGAGAGACAGAGAGACAGAGAGAGACAGAGACAGACAGAGACAGAGACAGACAGAGACAGACACAGAGACAGACACAGAGACACAGAGAGCGACAGACAGAGACAGACAGAGACACACACACACAGCAACTGCGTGATTTTAAATACGCCAGCAGTCTAAGACTCGGCCGCCGCCATCCTAAGCTTTTATTTATGTCTCAGTGTCTATCAGTCGCTGCTCTTGTTTTCTCTCGTCGTTAATTGCGACCGCGCAATGCGTCGACAGATCCGGTCGAAGAGAGCTGGCTCAGCTGGCGCCCGCTTCCTTTAGACGCCGCGTTTCAATGTCTTCTCTGGAGAACACCGGCGACGTCGATTTAGACAGCGCGAAGAAAAACAACAACAAAGACAACAGTCGACAATAATAGACAGAATGACTGTAGGTGTTGCATTCCATCAGTGCCGGATTTAAGCATAAGCTAAAACAAGCTACAGCTTAGAGCCTCACAATCCGCAGGGGTCTAAAAAATTCAGAGTTTGGGTGGGGCATTTAAAAATTAAATTGTATTTGTTGTGTGTGTGTGTATATATATATATATTATATATATATATTATATATATATATTATATATATATATAACAGCAATATATATATATTATGTAATATTATGTAAAACCTTTTAACGGCTTGTGTAGAAAATTCCATCTCGCCTGAATAAATGCATTCATTTGAAAATAATTTGAATTTTCACTTTAAATGCCTTGCTATTAATAATTAACAGGCATTTTATATGTTTTCAAGTTCTGTGAGACCTTCTGTTGTAAATTTTTAACAAGGAACCTCCAAGCTTCATGTAGCTTAGGGCCTCACCAAGTCTAAATCCGGCGCTTTCGAAACCTAAAAGCAGCTAGAAAAAAACAGCAACAACTAACAACAGAAACAACAAACAACTACAGAAACACGCAACAGCTAATAGCAACAAACCAAGAACAATAGAACAGGGAACTAAGAACAATAAAAACTATTAAATCAGAAACTGCATCCAAAACACTAAAGTCAAAGCAGTATTCAAGAGCGAGACAGTCACAAAAGCATGAACAAAGAACAAGATTGCCTACTCAAGATTGCCTACTCAAGATTGCCTACTTTTGCTACCAATTCTGAATTTATTTTCTGCGCAACACGACTCGAGATTTCGTATGTCAACGAGAAGTGATGGAAATGACAGAAAATAAATGAACACAAAAAATGGACCAAAAGTCGAAATTCTGCATTTCCTGACGACGTCAAGCTTGCTATATATATACTATATAGCAAGCTTGACGTCTATACTGTATATAAACCATTCCTACATATGAGCACATAGGAGACAACTATAAAACAACTCCGAGGTGAATACAGAAATTGGCGCGCCATAAATGTTAGTTTTAGATTATAATAAGAATGATAATTTTCAAAAAAATAAAAAGTGGTAATAATCATAATTATTATAATCGCTTTTCAAGGCATTTTTTGCACAAGCCCGCAGGTCTCACAGTTCAGGTGGCGGATCTGAAATCAGAGGCATCGGAGTTCAGATCCGGCTTAAGTTAACGCTAACAACATACCATTATTCATGGCTTTACTAGTTGTATTAGTATTGTTTCATAATAATAATTATTATTATTACTGTAACAATGACTAATAAATTGTCATGTGTCATTACTGTTTCATTATATTGCACTCTCCACGTTGCGCTTTTAATTAAGTTGCACTAGGGCCTACTTCTCTGCGTTGGGTTCATAATAAAGATGCCAATAATTACGCACAAGGCATAGCATGGAATCAGACATTTTTTCATACATAATATTATCAGATCCGTTAGCGAGCTTTCATTATCATCATCATCGTCGTCATCGTCGTCGTCGTCATCGCCACCACCAATATCCACCGTCGTCCGCATCAACATAATCATAATCGTAATCATCATCATCGTAATCATCAAAATGATAATCATCACCATCATCATCATCATCATCATCATCATCATCATCATCATCATCATCATCATCATCATCAACAACAACAACAACAATAGCATCGTCTTACAATAGAATACAATTGAAACGTGATAATGCACCCTTAGAATGACGCCAGACTACAGCAAAACATCAGAACTATAAGAAGACTGGATTCATCAACATTATCATCGTCGTCGTCGTCATCATATTCGCCTCAAAACTTAAAAAACTTCGCCTTACGAAGTAAGTAAGAAAGTAAGTAATAAATAAGTAAACAATAATCATGATCATGTAAATTATCATTATTTTCATCATGCACATCAACAATATCATTGTATCATGCATCATCACCATACTCACCTGATACGAATTTATCACAGCCATTATCAATAAAATCATTATTTGCATCCTCACCATTATCACCATCCTCACCATCATCATTATTATCATTTATCGCTTTATAGACGCCAGCAAGGTATACAATAAGATCTTACTTACTTACTTCTGCAGACAGCTCAACCTCATTTGTCATTTGTACTCTTCCTTTACTCTGAGAAGGATGGACGCAGATCCGCCGATGTCTCTTTGTCTGTCTGTCTGTCTGTCTCTGTCTGTCTGACTGTCTAAGTCTGTCTGTCTTTGTATGTCTGTCTCTTAACTCACGCTCTATCCTTCCGTCGCTCTCTCACTGTCTCAGCCTCTATCATTCTCTCTCTCTCTCTCTCTCTCTCTCTCTCTCTCTCTCTCTCTCTCTCTCTCTCTCTCTCTCTCTTCTCTCTCTCTCTCTCTCGTTTTCTTTCGCTATCCCGTTCTATCTATCTGTCTATCTATCTGTATGTCTGTCTGTCTGTCTGTCTGTCAGTCTGTCTGTCTGTCTGTCTGTCTATCCATCTATCTATCTCCATCTTGGTTTCTTTCGCTGTCTTATTCAGTTTTCTCCCCCTTTCTCCATTTTTTCTCGTTCTCTAAATTCCTATCTCCCTCTCGTTTTCCAATTTTTTCTCTTGCACTCTGTCTTCATACATACATATACATACACACATATATATGTGTGTGTATATCAATATATATAATATATGTCTATGTATAAGACTTATACAATTAGGCCTACGTGATTTATGTATGTATACATGCATGCACATTGCAAATACTCATTTTCTTTACTTCATTCTCATCCTCTTTTTCTCCTGTCCTGATGTTCTCACTGTCGCCTTGTCCCTCTCTTTCTATGCGTCTGATTAGCTGACTGTCTGCGTCACTCCTTTTCGTTGCGTCTGCCTCTGTGTCCGTACCTCTGTGTATGTCTGAATCTCCAACCTTCGACGACAGCTCAATATGAAATCCAAGGCCAGTCTCATCACAGAAACAGAGACACGACCATTTGTCTCCTGATGCTATCTAGAACTGCAACGACCACGAATACCAGCCTCATCATCACCACCATCACCTCAACCATACCAAAGTCTCCCTTCCCTTCCCTTCCCTTCCCTTCCCTTCTCTTCCCTTCCCTTCCCTTCCCTTCCCTTCCCTTCCCTTCCCTTCCCTTCCCTTCCCTTCCCTTCCCTTCCCTTCCCTTCCCTTCCCTTCCCTCCCTCTTCTCCAGATCTGGGTCACGTACCATTGGACATACTGTCCTACTGACCTGATTACCCCTTGGTTGTTGGTGTGCCATCGGTTGATACCTTGTGCATTAGACACAGGCGCAATAGAAGTTACCGATTACAACTACAATTACATACTATGTGTCTAGTGTTTGCTTATGCATGGATCACCTCGAGTCATTGATGAATAATATATGCCTACTAGAGTATTTACCCGTCATATTATGACGGCAGTGTATATAGACCTATATGTAGGCTATCGTTGGTTAAAATGCTCTGATCGCCGTCGTCAAGACCGCAGTACTGACGTCACAAACGGTTTCTGTTTCGCAATAGAACAGAAACCGTTTGTGACGTAGCGTTTATCGACAGACACACGCTCTATGGATATTATATGTACATGTCTAGATGTCTGGCAGTGTGTTTAATAATCGCCGAAGTGTGTTTCTATCGACAGGTCATTAGAAGCCTTCGATGTGCCTCGTCCATTCTCCCACCACTACCAACACCGCCACCGCCGCCGCCTCCGCTACCACCAACACCACCACCACCACCGCCACCACCACCACCCGGCTGGTTGACTGGCTGGTTTGTTAGTTCCTTTCTTCGATCTCAGTCATCGATTAACGATTGATGATAGGATGAGGACGAGGAGACGAGGAGGAGGAGGAGGAGTAGGAGGAGGAAGAGGAGGAGAGAGAGAAGGAGGAGGAGTGACAGAGACATACGGATGCAGACAGGTTGAGAGACCGAGACAAACTGACACAGACAGACTAAAATTGAGACGTACCTACATATAGACGGACAGACATAATATAGAAAGACACGAATAAAGAGAGTGACAGACAGCCAAAGAGAAATACTGAGACACACAGACCGACAGACAGACAGACAGACAGATGCATGGATAAGATCAGCAAAAGACACAGACAGAAACGAAGTGACATAGGGAGAGACATAGGGAGAGACATAGGGAGAGACATAGGGAGAGACATAGGGAGAGACATAGGGAGAGACACAGGGAGAGAGACAATGAAGGGAAAAGGGAGACGTGGTTTTGACCGACCTTCGCTTGGAGACCGTGGTAGGCGATGATCAGCACCAGTAGAAGAACTGTACTCAGCGTCACTAGAGACTTCAGAGCCAGCGAACACATCGAATCCTATCCAACAATAACCAAACAAACACACAGACGCATGTAACCATATTTACACAAACATTACATTTCAATGTAAAAGAAACATTGCTGGGAGCACCATGATTTTCTTACTTAACGCAGACATTTCCAAAAATCAATTCGGTGTTCTAGTTTAAAAATAAACAACTGTTCACGAACGCAAGTCAAAATCTAATGTTGCTAATATGTTGCACACGATGCAACTGACAATTCATGAGATATTTTAGTTTCCTGGCCTTCGAACATCTTTGCACTTGCTTAGCTGAAGGGGTCAGAAGAAAAGCTAGGGCTTGAAAACTAAAACACTGCATGAATCACTCGAACAGAAGCAAACACACAGTTTTAGTCCAAGATACACTTAGAGGATGACAGACGAAGAGAGACAGAGAAGGAAACACAGACAGACAGACAAACAGACAGACAGACAGACAGACAAAACTTGAAGTTAAATCAAAATAACGCTGTCATGTTGCAAACACTATTTCAGCACAGGGCCAAAAGCGGCGGTGACTGCCACCACCACTTTAAAAAGTGGTAGTGACTGCCACCACCACTTTAAAAAGTGGTAGTGACTGTCATCGCCACTTTTTAACGTGGTGGTGACTGGAAACCACCGTCACGATACAAAGTTATGTCCATGCTGCTCGGCCTGATCCTTCTCTATATGCACTTTTTTTCATTTCCAACAGGGATCTGTCATCGGCCCCTTATTTTGTTACAATCTGCAATCAAAAACTGCCAAAGCAATTGGGGGAACTCTGGAGATTTAGACCACATAACAAACCTTGGTAAATATTATTTCTATCCTATCAGAGCAATACGTCGAATAAGTCTGCTTTTATCAAAGACATGCCACACACCATAGCATGCTATTTCGGTCTGCTCTCGACTCGATTGTGCTAACTCGATTTCTGCAGGCCTGTATCTCAAATCTTGAAGCCAACAGGCTTCAACCATCCAAAAATATCTGGCTTGCGCGGTGCTGCGTGCAACTTCCTGTACAAACCTTTTAACCATCTGGATCAGCTGCATTGGCTTCCTGTGGATTTCATAATAAGATTTTGAACTGGCCTGTCTGACCGGTAAAATCCTTACAACGAGCACTCCTCTCTGTCTGTCTGTCTGTCTGTCCGTCCGTCTGTCTGTCTGTGTCTGTGTCTGTCTCCAGAGGCGTCTACTTCATAGACACCTTGGAGTAAATGCTCCATCCAAAAATAGGGGAGGGGAGATCTGTCAGTGTATGTGCCATCATTATTGGGGGAAGGAAGGGGAAGGGGGAAGAGAAGGGGTTGGAAGGGAAGTTGCTCCAATGACTTCTGGGGTAGACGTCCCTGTCTGTGTCTGTCTGTCTCTCTCTATATATATATATATATATATATATATATATATATATATATACGATTACATATGAGAAGAAATATTATCTACCTTTCAATAGCCAGTATCTCCTTACATCCCTCCCCGCAGGCTGACCGCAATCTTCGGATATTAGTCTTCTGATTGAGCCACAATACATTCAATGCCGTTGTCCCAGGAAAAATAATAATAATAATCCCGTTGGCGTTTGAGACTCTCGGTCGACTTATGAGCCATGGCCAGGGGCGGATCCAGGGGGGGGCCAATCCGGCCATGCCCCCCATTTGAAATTTGTATTTATTTTTAACATGTGTTTTATGGGCGTTTTATGATGTTTAAACAGGCGTGGCCCCCCACCCCCCCTGTAGGCGTGGATGAGTAAAATGTACACAGAACGCGGGGTCCCGTAGATGCAGACTGAAGACGTTAAAAAGGTTAATGACTAAAAAAAAGGTCATCAACTTTTTGGGGAGATGACTAAAAATTTTAGGCCCCCCTGATAGACCTTCTGGATCCGCCCCTGGCCGTGGCCTACTTTTCATCACAGAGTTGAGCTGCTGTCTCTCTCGTATAATGCTCTCGGTGACACGAGAGAAACCAGCTATATTCTTTTCAACGCGTTTCTGTCATAATCCCAACGCTTTAAGGCCATTGCCTTCAAAGGTACCTTTGCTTCTCCGGATCTTGACGAGTTCTAGCCGTTCCAGAAGGTTATTTTATATTCTCCGGATATTTTTTAAATTCCTCAGGGATCTGAGGTATCTCAGGGAAAAATAATAATAATAGTCCATATTAATTGTTCTGTGATGTAGGCTATAGGCCAACTGCATGGAGTTGTAATTCATGCCATTATTAAACATCTTTCGAAACTGAGACGACTCTTATTATTATTATTATCGTTTAATTACGCAGACGAATAGGAGGACCAGTCGAAATTCTGCTGGGTAAAAGATGGCGCCTCTGTTTACAAATCGTTGGCCTACGTTATATGATCTTAGTCGCATATTATAGAGACCTACACCTGTAATGTCTGACTAGTGGCCTGCATGCAAACACGGCATGGAAATAGGTTCATTTTACCACCAGATAAATGTTTCTGACTCTATTTAAATTACAATGTAATCCTTGGATAGCTGTATATTATTATTATTATTATTATTATTATTATTATTATTATTATTATTATTATTATTATTATTATTATTATTATTATTATTATTAGGCCTATATATTATTATTATTATTATTATCATATTCGTTTGTTACATAATAAGGCTGACACACCGCATCTTGGTACAGACTGGTTAAATAAGGGGATTTGAAGACTAAGACCTGAAAGTTTAAGTTGGACTTCAGCAATAAAAGGTAAGTCAAAAGATGTTGCGTTTTGACGCTTGATTAACCTTATAACACATCACCTTAACATACACTGCTTTACCTCACCCTACATCTAAACCTACTCACTGAGGTCATATAAAAGCATTTGCTCTCATCGGCGCCGATTTGGACTAGATCAACTCATCATACACCAAGAGCAAGACACAGGCAGACAGACGGACACTCACACACACACACACACACACACACACACACACACACACACACACACACACACACACACACACACACACACATACAGCGGCATTGAAAGACATCGATAGTGTCGATCGAACTATATTAGCCGATGAATTTATTGAGCCGAGTTGACTGCGGCCGAACTAAGTCGCGCAAATATCCGAAATGAACGTTCGACAACTGATTCGACGGGCCCTGCATCCGGCTTCTGGGTGCCGACCAGGATGCCTTCGCGTGCCCCCCGGGCGACGCTAATGGCCCACTGTCAACACTCGGCCGCTACGCCCGCCGGCCTTCCCTGCCTTCCCGTGTCTGTCCATCGGATGGATTTATCAATAAGCCAACGCCGCCTTGCGACGAGCGCCTGCCTTAGACGGCTCGCGAATGACGTAAGGGACTCGAATAAAAAGCGCCCGCAAAATAGTTCCACCCCACCCCGCAAGTAAAGAAGACCACCTACGATGGTCCTTGCACTCTAAGATCTGCATAGAGACAGAAAGAAAGACACACAGACAGACAGACGCTGTCAGACAGGCAGACAGACAGAGCCAAGACAAGGATCGCCGGAGAGTCCTTGCCATTGATGCACATATCCGTTGGATGTCGAACAGTCTTTTGTGCAGTTTGGTTTCCATGGCAATCATTGGACTGCAAGTACCGGTTTCTACGACAACCAGAGGTTTATAGGTTGGCTATGACAACCACAGAACTACTCCGTCCTTTAAAGTCAGATTATCAAACCACCGACGGCCGGTTATCCAACCCAGACGTCCTTTAGAAGCTTATCAAGTAAAATGAACAAGCTGGTGTCCGTTTAAATCGACACCAACTCCAAGTCGATTAAACACCTTTCACAAGACGAATATTAAATATGAATGAGTAAAAGAAGCGCAGTGTTCTTTCTTGCGGCCGGAATGCCATCACGCAACCAAATATCTCACCTTCGGAAAACGTTGCGCGCAATATGGATCTTAACATATTAAATCCATAGCGACCCTTAATTTCGCCCCGCCCCGGTAATCATGTACAAATTCGACCATGATGCAGAACATCTCAAGTTTCTTGACTCATAATCATGTTCTAAGATACGCTAAACTTCACAGAGCATTGAAGCAATTGGGGGCCGTCCACATATTACGTACGCAATGAGGGGGAGGGGGTCGGATTTTGGCGATTTTGCGTACGGGTGCGAACAAGGGGGGACAAAAGTGTACGTACGCAAAATAAATTTCTAATTTGCCTATTTATAATTCTGTATTGTCCTATAGTCGTCCGATGGCATTTTATTACATTATATAAAAGCCATGTGCAGTTATTCTGTGCTGTGAACAAGACACCTTTAATTTGTCTATATTGGCCCTCACTCATCCTTCAATCTGGCCTAAAGTGCAGACTTTCGAGACACTTTCCGCAGCTGGTCTTCGGGGGGGGGTGCGTCAAGTGTACGTACGCGGGGGGTGGAAGAAAGTACGCTTGCGAACAGGGGGGAGGGGGTCCAATTTTCCCGGATTTTTGCGTACGTAATATATGGATGGCCCTTGCTACCGAGCTATGTGGACCGCTGTAGGTGCACAATATAATCTAATGGTCAGCGAGAGGTCGGGGGTTCAAATCCCCCTACAGTGTGTTTAAAGATTTTTGCTCCACATACGCCCCCTATAGTCGACTTAGCTGTAATGAGTACACTGACCGTACACTGTTGATGGGAAGATCACACTGCGAGGAGAAGACTGACCACCCGCCCTCATAAACTGAGGCTAAGAAACTGAAGTCGCTAATACCGCCTCTCAAGCTAGCTTAAGAGACTGTTCTTGTTCTCTTCAGACTTTATCTTGGCTCTGCCTTCTGACCTTCTGGAAGGGGTTTCAACTTCAGGTTTTGCCGTTGCACCAACAGTGTGTTTATTCAGTGCGCTTATTCACGAGCGCTGCGTCAAGTTAGATGGGGTTTTCCAAAGAGTAGTGCAAAGGAGGTCCGAGTCCTGTTACCAGGGAAATGAGGGAATCCAGATCGAGAGGAGGCCATAGGCGTAATTTGTGGGGAGTACGAGGGGTACCTGTACCCCTACTTTTAAGACTGAGGGTACTGTACCCCCACTTTTGAACAATGCCAATCAATATTTTATTATTGTGCCTTCCCAGAGATCGCAGTCTCCGCCTTGCTTCGTGTGTGTAAAAATTGGTACCCCCACTTTGTAGACCAAAGTTACGCGCCTGGAGGAGGCAGAGCAGCTGTTAAGGCGGGTGTCGTTTAGGGCGAGAAGACTGAGTCAGGAACTCAGGATAGGAGTTCTTGAAAAGGTGAGACTTCAGGTTTGAGTGGAAGGCCCGGGGGTGATAGATAGAGGAACCTGAGGAGGAGGAGGATGGAAGACGGGTTGCAATGATGATTTAGAAACCATCAATAAACCAATATCTCTACAAAGCTATATAAAGCGAAGAGTGCAAACGAAATGTTAACAGGACACCGAAAGGAAATTACAATTATCGATTTTAATAAAAAGCAATAAAACAACGGAAATAACTGCTCGCTCGCAAATATTCCAAATATATCGCGTGTCAGACATTGTTTGATCACGTGATATAGCCTTCTCGGGAAGAGTACATATGACACAGGAGGTTGAGCGGTCTACAGAAGTAAGTAAGATCGATCTTATTGTTTACCTTGTTTGAGGAATACACCTTGAGGAAAATATCACAGATGAGGAAGAGGCGTATTAAACGAACGTCTGTGCTGTGTGATTAATGTCTGAGAAATGCACCTTACTGAACCTGACATATCAAACCAATCGGACCGAACCTCACCTTACATCCACCATTTCTAGGTTACGTTACTTTAACTTCATCGCATTTTGTCATTGCATTATCATTGTTATTAGTTTATCGTTATTATTGTCTTATTCATTACTTATTAACTTTCATTAATCTTTAGTATTTAGGGCCTATTTGTTATTAATTCTGAATTAGTTAATATTCAAGTCCCTGATTGATCCTGTATACCTCGGGGCATAAAAAAATAATAGTAATAGGCACTAGACATCCCAGAATAATCATCAATAATGGTATCCATAATTTTTGAAATCCTGAGGGATTACAAT
>OY744615.1:37499096-37504096 GCA_963556255.1 Allolobophora icterica
ATAGAAAAAAACCCTGAAGTTTCAGCCATACTAAACAGACGAGAAGAAGTCCAAAACACCTAAGACTGGCTTTAAAAGAAGCACAACTCTGGAAAGTTTCATTTGAGCCTGCAAATCCGCCATTATAATGTCAATGTCGCGTTGCCCCACTTGATGCCGTGTGCGTGGGTTGGCTTATGGACCCTCTAGAACCCTTAGAACCCAGACCTTGCACCGCCACCACTCTCAAAACTGTTCCGACGTTCTTGATCAAAGGCACAAGAAACCAAATCTCTCGTAAATATTATTTATCTTGCTTTTGTGGCCATTAATCGGCGGATCATTCGCCCATAATAACGGTGCATTCGCGAGCTCCAAGTGGGACAAACATAGATGTATAAACTGCTCTTGTTCGTGGGTCTTTGACGCCGCCATGATGGCCCGTCTCGGACGTAAACAGCGCACTCGGCAACGTTGACAGTAATCTTGAGGTCAGTGATGGATATGTTGTGTACGCATGCGCGGCGACCTATACCGGGCTAAAGTTCAAAGGGGTAATATCGTGGAGGGTTTTCAAACCAAGGGCTTAACGGGATCGAGCGAATTCAGATGGGTACAAAAATTAAGGTTAAGTCAGAGCTGAAGTGCATTGACTTTGTTTATTTAGTCAATGGAGGGCTTGGGGAGGGGGAGGATCACTAAAGGGCTTGGGGAGAGGCAGGGGAAGGGGGCGATTAGATGCCACACTGCTGTGTAACCTCCAAATTATTTCTCGCGCTAATGAAATTAATTAATAATTACTTAACTACTTAATTAAGTTAATTGTAATCGAATCCCGAAATGTAACTGAGAACTAAAATTTTCAAAGGATGAGAGACAATCATTGCTATGACAAAACTACGCACTGTGGTAATTTTACGGAAGAGAAACATTAATAATTGGTTGATGATTATATATGGGGCCTAAACAGAATGGGTCTTTAGGTGGGTCGATGAGTGGGTCGGTTGGTGGGTAGGGGGGGGCTATCGGTGGGTGGTTCGGTTCGATTGGTGGATGGGTGAGTTGATCGGTGTATGGATGAGTTTGTTGGTAGGTGGGTTGATCAGTGGGTGAGTGAGTCGGTCGGTGGTTGGGTGGGTGGGTGAATGGGTGGGTGGGTCGATAATTTGGTGGGTCGGTCGGAGGTGAGTTGATCGGTGGATGGGTGGGTCGAATAATTGGGTGGGTCGATTTTTCATTTGTTTAACAAAACTATTTGGTCGAAGAACTGCCGTGGATTAGAGAGAAATACGGAAGACTTGAACATTTGCAGCATCAAGAGGATTCAAGATAAGCCAGGAAGAGGGATCGCATCGAGTATCTGCTTTCTCCGGACTGATCCACAGGGATTCCAATGTAGCGCCTATGGTAAGCGGCATGGACTCCCCGAAGCAGCCTTTGTGCGGCGCTGAGAAATTTGGAGATTTACATAACATTGCATTACAAGATGCAATCACTGTGCGATTTATAGTTGGAGTGAGGGAAAAGACGTATACACGAACAGAAGCGATATGTTTGGGGTAAAGGCATCCAAATGCGGGGATAGACTGAACAACTGGATGAATGCTTCCGTTTTCATCTGCAAAATAGTTGGATGCCAGTGGTTAACGACATCCTATGGTTGCCAGGTACACTGATGACATCACTCCCCACATCAGTCTTCCGTTCCATATCCTCTACGGGTCCGGACTACACTGATCCAAGCCAAACAGCCCGGATTCAACACCCATCTAAGGTTAAAAGAAGAGTACTGTACAGATGCGCATCCAAGAATTATAATTATATGTATACAATTAGTTAATGGCTAGATATATTGCGTGCGAGTCACAGCTGGTGACACTGCACTGAACACACTCGATGATACGACCTGAAATTGAGTACGAAAGTTTCGATTTTAAGGCGGACTCCGGTATACCCAAGGTTCTCCAGAAATTGTCGCTTTTATATATGTATTTGCAGGGAAAAAGAATCAAACTATTGACTGGGGCGTAACCAAGGACAGTTGACGTACCGAGAGGATATGTGGGTGGTATGGGTTGAGGAGAGACTGAAGGGGGTCATTGGCAGCATGTGTTGAAGCTATAGCCCCGTCTTCTGTGGCACTGCGATCATACATAGGGGAGTACCGACAATGGACTGACTGGCTGACTGGCTGGTTAACTGGCTTACTGACTAACTGGCTTAATAACTGGCAGGCTGGCTTACTGACCGACTGGCTGGCTGGCTAACTGACTGACTGACTGGCTTACTGACTGACTGACTGACTGACTGACTGACTGACTGACTGACTGACTGACTGACTGACTGACTGACTGACTGACTGACTGACTGACTGACTGACTGACTGACTGACTGACTGACTGACTGACTGACTGACTGACTGACTGACTGACTGACTGACTGACTGACTGACTGACTGACTGACTGAGTACGATGTTGACGATCATAACGATTAAGGTGAAGGAAATAAAAGATGCATCGGTGATTACAAGGATACGATGACGATGCCAATGACGATGCAGACAATATGGGTGTAGCAATGAATGTAATCATGACGATGATGACGACAGTTACGATGATTACGATGATGAAGAAGTTATGAATGGTGCATAATAATTATATGACGGTAGTCACGTGTCATGGTCTCATCGTCCTTTGCAACTGTTCTATGAATTATGACGTGACGACAGCCAACTACGTCAGCGCATATATTGCTCTCTGCTTCCTCGGTTCATCATCTATCTCCTCCTCCTCTTGTTCCTCCTCCTCCTCCTCCTCCTCCTCCTCCATTCCCCCGTCTGTTCATTCCCATTCTGTGGTTCTCCTCTTGCCCTCTCCTTATACTCCTCTTTCCCTCACTATGTTTATTCTCCTCAAATACTTCCCTCACTTTGTTTATTCTCTTCAAATACTCGTCCTTCCTCATATTTCTCCTCTTGCTACTCCTAATTCTCCTCTCCTGCTCCTTTATCCACTCCAATCAGTCTCCTTCTGTTCACCTCTCTCCCTCCTACTCCGTATCATTCTTCCTCTTCCTTTCTGCATTCCTTGCCTCCACCACCTCCTACTCCTCTTCCTCCTCTACCTACTCTTCCTCCTCCTACTCTTCCTCCTCCTCCTCCTCTTCCTCCTCTTCCTCCTCCTCCTCTTCCTCCTCCTTCTCTTCCTCTTCCTCCTCCTACTCCTACTCTTCCTCCTGTCCTCCTTCTCCTCTTCCTCCTCCTACTCTTCCTCCTCGTCCTCCTCGTCCTCCTCGTCCTCCTCTTCCTCCTCTTCCTCCTCCTCCTCCTGAAACTCTTACTCCTCCACCTTCTCCTCGCTCCCTCGGGTTCCTTCTCCCTTACTCAGTCATTCATCGTCATAATAACTTTTTTCCATTTAAGCAGACGATAATGAATTGTATTCGAACTAATGGCGGGCAGTTTGAACATCAGCTTTGAAGAACAACATTTGACTCCAATTAATTTTATATGTTGATGTCTTCGCGTTTTTGTCGAATTCTAAAGTTTAGTAATAAATAAAAAATGAATTTTTACGTGTTGGAAAATTTGAATTTTGTTTGTTCAACTTTGAATGTGCATAACTTTGGACCCGGTTGATAGAATTTCCAGAAATTTTTGAAAACATTGCTAACTTATCCCACTTTCAATCTCTAAAATGTTATTGATTTATTTTTAGAATTGCCAGATTCATTACCAAAACAAAAAGGGTTTCAGTTCAATTGGGACACAGTGTATATCCCATTATCCCACACAGAGCCCTCAAAGAAACGGCTATCATTTGATGTTTTTATGCCTGATGTTTTTTACGTCCGAGTATAATCAATAACATTGATATGCTTCTAGGTCACTTTATTTGTGAAAGCGATTTCTTCGCTAACCAGATACACCCTGATTGACTCAGTAGGCCTAGATGTAGAATAATGTGGCTGGACAAAACGTGATCACCGCCATGCTACAATCGCAATGCAACGCGGGACTGTATTGGCTATTGTTTCACAAACTACTATTGGTCGTTTTTTTGTAGATTCATACGAAGCCCCGCCCCTGTCGGCGAAACGGTGTATGATCTACTTAGATGAGAACGGACCCAATGACAGGGGCAAGACGAACAGACGGAGAGACGGACAGATGGACGGATGGACGGAGAGACGGACGGTGGGAGAGAGGGTATCCGCGGTGGGAGAGAGGGGTATCCGCGGTGGGAGAGAGGGGTATCCGCGGTGGGAGAGAGGGGTATCCGCGGGCTGTGGAGGATCGCGTGCTATAGAACTGGAATCCGTGACAGACTGGACTGAAGAGCTGATCGTATCAGGACAGCATATCAGCAGCAGTCGTTGAATGGATGGTCAGTCAGATGGACGCTGCTCTCGCCAATGTCCAGATGTCCGTCTATATATATGTATATATACATATATACATACATATATATATAGACATGTATGTATGTATGTATGTATGTATGTATATATATGTATGTATGTATGTATGTCCTCCCCCTTCTGAGCCGTAGCAGCAGCAACAGCTGCCTTCAGCATCACTAAAGCAGCGTAGAGTCATTATCATAGACAAAGGAGCACTGACAACCCAAAACTCCTTCATAAGCATCGACGGAACAACAAATGATTTACCATCAACTCTCGCGTTGTCATCATCATCATCATCATCATCATCATCATCATCATCATCATCATCATCATAGCCATCATCATCATATTCATCATCATAACCATTATCATCATATTCATCATCATAACCATCATCATCATATTCATCATCATAACCATCATCATCATCATTATCAAAATCATCGTCATCGTCGTCGTCGTCATCATCGTGTTCCTGTAATTTCTGCCTTTGTATACATGTACATTGTACAGTCGTATACATGTGCTTCTACTGTATACATGTATGTAAGGCGCCCTGTGTGGCTGCCGTTTCTACTATATGTATGTTCACTGTACAGCGCAGTGCGGTTAGCAG
>OY744615.1:37509096-37602688 GCA_963556255.1 Allolobophora icterica
CGAGCAGGGCACCGTTTCGGCGCTCGCCGCCTCGTCATAGGTCCAAGGAACGCTGCTCCAACGACAGCCACGTGGGTCTATCGCTCGATCAATCGATGGGGTGTCGAAAGGGGCGTGAAGAAAATCCCTGCAGCCAACAACAACGGTTAACATCCGACAACTGCTTAGTTTTCCACTGGATTCGTACTAGGGCTATATAAAAGCCTACATGCCAACCCTCGACTTACTGCTTGCCCTGCGCTCTTATACCCGACAGTCAGTGACCCTTCCTTCACTTTTTGTCCGTCAGTTCGTCCGTCCGTCCGTATGTGCTATGATGCGGAGGCTGAGCGCTTCTGCCGCAAGCCAGAGCCGGTGGCGGTGCTGCAGTCGGCGGTAGTGATGGTGGTGGTGGTTTAGCTTCTTCTGCTGCAGGTGGTCATGTCAAATCACACAGGCAATTCAATCCAACGGATGATCATGCAGCGGCGGCGGTGGCGGTGGCGTTGGACAGGTGCGCGCCTCTGCCCTCCTCCTACCCGATCGTCGATGGTCGACAGTCGGGGCTTATGACGCCAATCGTGGTCGATGGATCCTCTCGTTCGATTCGAATCGAGACCACGTCGTTGTCGTCGGCCTCCTCCTTCTAGGCATCATCATCATCATCATCATCGCCTTCAGCAGCTACAGCAGCAGCAGCAGCAGCAGCAGCAGCAGCCGAGCCGGTGCTTGTCAGTCTCCTTCTCCTCCTTCTCCGCATCTTCCTTCTTTCGTGTCGTAATTATTACGGCTGCTGCGGCAGCTGATACTGCTGACGCTGACGTGGATGCGGTCCTGCTGCTGCCTCATCTCCGTGGCTTTCAAGCGCGCCAATCTATGAGCGCAGTCTCTAGGTGGCGCCTCTGCTGCCGACTACGACGGAGCAGGATAGGGAGAGGGAGAGGGAGAGGGAGAGGGGGAGACGACGCCCTGATGCATCACTCGCCGGTCCGTCCTCTGCCCACCGCCCGCGCTCACCGACCTCACGCTGACCAGCCTGGCTTCAGACAGATGGACGGACAGACGGACATACAGTCGGACAGAAAGGCAGAAAGACAGACAGACAGACAGACGGACGGAGAGACGTACAGACAGACGGACAGACAGACGGACAGACAGGTAGGCAGGCAGGCAGAAAGACGGACGCTGTTCAGTAGTTGGAAGAGACGGAGAAAGACAGACATACAGACGGTGTTCTGTTGGTAGAAAAGACAGACAGACTGATAGATAGACAGACAGACGGATGGACTGAGAATGTGGACGAAAAGAAGAGAGAAAAGGATAATGAAAGAGAAAGACGGAGGAAGACAAGGAAGCGTAGATGGAGAAGGACGGGAACAGTTATACAGAAAGGAATACTATATAATATAGGAGATGCTTAGGTGTCATGGGGGAACGTACTCACTTGGAGCGATCGCTGCAGCAGAAGCAGAAGCAACATTGACAAGAAGAAGAGACTTCCCCATCTGTTCGTCTGTTCCTCTGTTCATCCGTCGACCAACTTCCGGTTTATGTTGCTGTCGTCAGTCCACTCACTTCGCCTAGCTTCCGGTTTCCTCACTCACTCACTCAATCACTCACTCACTCACTCACTCACGCGCTCACACTAACTCACACTCACGCGCTCACATTCACTCACTCACGCTCACTCACTCACTCACTCACTCACTCACTCACTCACTCACTCACTCACTCACCAAATCACTCGATGGCTCACTCACTCGCTTACACACTCGCTCACTCACTATACATCTTCTCTCTGCAGATCGGTCTCTCTGTCTGTCTGTCTCTTCTCCGTCTCCTTCCCTCTTTACCTCCATCTTATTTCTCTTTGTCTACAGTCTACCTCTTCCCTCCTTCTGTTTCTGTAATTCTCTTTAGTCTTATTTCGCAATTTCTCTTCTCTGTCTCTGCCTCTGCCTCTCTCCCTTTCTGTCTCTCTGTCTCTGTCTCTGTCTGTCTCTGTCTCCGTCTCTCTGTCTGTCTGTCTGTCTCTCTCTCTCTCTGTCTCTTTCTCTGTCTCGGTCTCTCTCTGTCTCTCTGTCTCTCTGTCTCTGTTTCTCTGTCTGTCTCTCTCTGTCTTTGTCTGTCTATCTCTGTCTGTCTCTGTCTGTCTGTCTCTCATCTGTCTCTGTCTCTGTCGGTCTGTCGGTCTGTCGGTCTGTCTGTCTGTGCGTGTGTGTGTGTGTGTGTCTGTCTGTCTGTCTGTCTGTCTGTCTGTCTGTCTGTCTGTCTCTCTCTCTCTCTCTGTCTCTCTCTGTCTCTCTCTCTCTCTCTCTCTCTCTCTCTCTCTCTCTCTCTCTCTCTCTCTCTCTCACACTCTCTCTCTCTCTATTCTCTATTTCTCTCTCCTGAAGATGCATTCCATTGCTCGCGTCGCTCAGCCGTCGTTGATGAGCGCAAGAGGGCGCGCCATTTGTATCAGAGAACGGCGAAATTTCCGCCCTCCAGCTTTCATCGACGCTCTGTGTCTGCTTACCTACGTCTGTCTGTGCGTTTGTCTCATTCGATCCCTCTTCGTCTCCGGGCGTGTGTCTGCCTCGATCTGTCTCCCGGACTGCTTTTGTCAGGCTGTAGACCGAAGACTTTCTGCTTAACGTCAGCGCCGACGTGTGCCAACTCAGCATAAATCCTATAATATGCAGCGACGGCGTCTTTATTTATCGAGATTGTGCGGCTGTGTGTGTTCCTGTGTCTCAGTCTCCCTCTGCGTTTGTCCGTGTGTGTGTGTTCCTCTGTCTCATTTAGTATCACTCTGCGCGTTCGGCCGACTGCGTCTATTCGACCGGCGCACTTAGCGCAAGTGCGCCGGGGAAGTGATGCCATTATACACACCTCTATCCATATAGAGCAGGCTCTGTCCGTGTCTTTCTTTCATTCTGTGTCTGTGCCTGTGCCTCTGTCTGTGCACTCGAAGATGCATCGCCAGCTGAGATGCCATTTGCTGATGAGACTGAGAGCGAGAGAGACTGTCATCATCATCAACAGAGTGCCGACGTGACGGAGCATTTTAATCGTCCGTTGTTTTCGCTCCTATTCATAGTTCGCACGGAAATAGGCGCCTCTGGCTTTCCTTGTTTACTGCTAAATATTGCACAAGTCGGGATATACTGCACGCAACACTCAAACTCCACTTGTATCAGTTAATGCTAATTCAGAATACACAATGATCGCCACTAAATTACATTCTCTTGTCACCTCATGTGATCACGTCACTCACATGCTACTTAAAAGTGTCATTTCACCTCAACTACTCTCTGGAAACACCCTCTGATCTGACGTAGCGCTCGTGAATAGGCTGGTGTCCTGCGCTTGGCCTTCGAGTGGCGCTTTAGAAGTTTGGAGATTACGATTACGATTACGATGTTACCTCAAAGGGTCATTTACTTGTCACCTCTTGTGGCCACATCACTCACATGCTACCTCAAAAGGTCATTTCACATCAAGTGGTCACATGTTACCTCAAAGGGTCATTCACTTGTCACCTCATGTGGTCACATGCTACAACAAAAGGGTCATGCGTGTGCACAAAACCTGCGTCGCTTGCGCTAAGGCTTAAGCAACTGACGATCACTCCTCACTCCATCAACGAAAACGCCATATTTCCGAAATCACCAAAACCTCGCATCTCTTGCTATCTTTCTACAGGTCTTTCTGTAAAAACTGAAAACACTGCTCTTTCAGAAATCCTACCCTGATTCCTCCTCTTCCTCTTACCTCCTCGCCGTTTCAACTCTAAACACCAACCACCTCAGTCGTCTGACTGTCTGTCTGAATCTTGACCTGGAATCGATTTTTACTCCCTCCCCGCCTATCGGTTTTCTTTTGACTAAGTACCTGTGAAGTGTGAATAGGTTGGTTCCCGCGACTTCGTGTTTTTGGGGCGCTGTAGAAATCTCGAGATTACGATTACGATTACGATAGACGTCTAGCATCATCAACCAGTGTAGGAATTGTAGAAAAGACTGGGGGGGTTGAACATTTTATCCGTATTTTACACACTGATGTCAACGAAATTCGATAGCAGCTGATTATATTCTAGCAGTTTTGCAAGTCAGACTCGAATCAAAATCAATTCCTTTGTTGAGAAAATTAAAAAATGCATACATGATACACCATGGAAATGTCTTCTTTTTGTCAGAGACTCAGAGTCAAATAATGTTAAATCACACTAGCACAACTGAGGGGTTGGAAACGACCCCCTGGGGTGTGCAAGGAAGATTTCACTGGGAGTCCTAAGAAAGACTAGGGTGTGAAGCTGTGAACCCTCCATGTCAGCAACCACCAGATGGCGTCAGTGGATCGCTTTAGATCGCATAAAACTCCAACTATAGTTACTCCGCTCGGTCATTCCACGAAAAATGTGTGGAAACCGGAAATTGCGCCATGGCCTTGAAGCATAGATTGCCATTCCACCCAAGCATGATTTCTGCTGTGTGTTTACACAGAAAGACGCCCGTTAGAATCTGCTGGACGGTCCATAACGCTGGTCATCATCGTATATATCGGTCAGCACGTTTCAGCGTCGTCCACTGCACGCGCTGACCACGGGCAACAGAACAATGCGTCGTGACCTTCGCTCTGGCAACTCTGGGACTCGGCAAACACGATGACTTCTGCCAGTCTATCGCCAGGCCAACGAATGATCCCTACAAAGACCTGATATGAATATACCATATAAACTTGTGATATTACTCAGTTTCTCAATTTCATGTTGGCGTATATATATCTATATACAATATATGTATATATATATGTATATGTATATATATATACAATTTCATGCTGGCGTATATATATATTATACATAGGCGTAGCCACCTTGAGGCAAGATGAGGCAATTGCCTCCTCTTGTTTTTTGCATTTCGAAAATTTTCCGTGGGCTATACGCCCAGTGCAATCAGTTATAATATATGTATGCACACTCAGACAGACAGACAGACAGACAGACAGACAGACAGACAGACAGACAGACAGACAGACAGACAGACAGACAGACAGACAGACAATTGTTGTTATCGTCTTTTTCGGGTAGTAGGCCTATAAATTTATGCGATCTCGCTCGAAGGTTGCGTTCACTGCTGCGTAGGGGACAGACGGACAGACGGACGAACGGACGGAAGGACTGAGAGATAAAAAAATAAACAATAGAAAAATGGACAGACGAAACGTCCATTTCGATCTTGACCACCACACCCCATAGGTCTGTCTTATGAATACTCGTTTATCGAACATCATAGGCATTCATAGCTGACACAACGCAACTTGAACAAGCTAGAGGGGTTATTAAAACCTCTGTAAGGTAGTTCTAGTTGCGTTAGGCCTAATAGTCTCACGAGCAGCTAATTAACGTCAGTAGGCATTCTTGTAGAGAATACGGGGTATAAAGTTGTTATCGTCTTTTTCGGGTAGGGTAAATTTATGCGGTCTCGCTCGGAGTTTGTGTCCACTGTTAAGGAGGGGAGGGAGGAGATCACGCAGCAGTTGATTAGGACTCTCATGATAGCAAGAAAAGTCGTTCGTCTGACTTATTGACCAATTGGACAATTGGTTGACGCCAGCAGCATCGCCAGGGAGGAATCCACCACGGGTTAGTCGCCTAAACAAACGGTAAATTCTGTCTCTATCCCTCTTGTTAGTATACTCCCACCAGGCTGGGGACGCGTATAAAATATGCGCCACCGTTGTTGGCATTGTGACATCACGAAGGGCTGCTGATTGGAGACCATGCGAGCGGAGCACACGCAGATGATCGATGATGAGCTGAGGGAGAGGATCTGGTCTACATGGGTTGTCACTCCTAGGTCTGACTGTAACGTGACGCCAGGGGCGTCTACACCATAGAAACCTTGGACCAAATGCTCCATCCAAAAATAGGGGGGAGATCTGTCAGTGTGCGTGCCATCATTTTAGGGGGGAAGGAATGGGAAGGGGAAGAAGAGGGGAAGGGGAAGTTGCTCCAATGACTTAGTGGGGGGGGGGTTGGACGCCCCTGTGTGACGCCTAATATTTTCATGGACTTGACCTTTTCTGCTCCGGGGATAACGTCCACGGCAGGATCACGGTTATTCTGCCTCTATTTATGTATCACCATTTCTCTGGCCTTGGTTGCGTTGAGACGGAGATTGTTCTTTGCGGCCCATTCCTTGATAGGCTCCTAGCCTATGCCTGAACTCTTCTGGCAGTGCCCAGGTGTGAAGATCCAATCAGTAAGTAGGAATCGTCAACATAATATTATTTGAGCAGAATGTTAAAGACAGACAGAATCACTGGCGGCGATCTTGATTGACTGGTGGGGGGACACGTACGGGACACTTTTGAACTGATCTGGTTAAAAAAAGGTGACATTTTTTTTCGCGCTCACGCGTCAACAAAATTTGTTGACCTTTTTGGTGTTTCTTAAAAATTTGGGCACAACTGTATGGAGTGCCCCCCCCCCAACGTTAAAGGTGGGGGTCTTGTTACCCTCGACCCCCGGGATCGCCGCCCATGGACAGAATGAATATTGTAATCGCAAGCCCAGGAGCTGCTACCACCCAATCAGGACAATCTCCGCCTATCGCACATTCTCCTGTTGGTTTTCCGCATAAATATTTCATAATTTCATAAATTGTTCAGACGTGGTGCGGAATTACAAAGTCTGAGAGACACGGAGCGGACATCCCGCCGTGTACGAAGCAGGAGCAGGTTGCTTAAGGCACCTGCCACACAGCTTCTCGTAGACGAGACGAACCTACAGGCCTATAAATATGAAATCTGTCCCTCGGTGGGCGCAACCGCAGAGAGCACCGTGACTGAGGGAAAGCAGCACCCTGCAGCTTTATCACCTGCAAGGTCTCGAACAAGAAGCCGGGTTGCAGCAGACGATAGCACAGATGACGCTATCGATGGGCGGGAAACCACTTCAACCCACTCGACGACCGAGAGTAGAGGGTCTGGTTTGTTTACAGGACGAGAAGGACGCACAGCCGTCAAGAGATAGCAGCGGGCCCTAGACTGAAAACGACTCTCTTGATGCACCAGGTTTTCTGTATGAATAGTCAATTTCTGGTTCTATTACATGTGCGTAATTACTTTTAGGTCAAAACGCCTATCAGCACCTCTTCAGCAGGGTCCTCGTGATATGTTCAAGCAAAATATTCCACTGAATTTTCTACAGAATCAACAATAACCCAGTGTTCTGTCAGGACAAACGGAGAACACTGCAGATGTTGCTGCATCACTGAGGTCATTAAAAGGTGCTATATCAGGTGTATTCATATGCATGAATGCATACATATGTATATACATGCAAAACACATGCATACCTAAGTACATAGATCATACATACATTCGTACATACATTCATATATGCATACCTACATAGAAACATACATACATACCTACATATATAGATACATAAATACATGCATACATAAATGCTGCATATATACCTAAATAGAAACACATACATGATACATACATACATTCATACATACATATATTTCTATACATTCATGCATACCTAAATACATACATACATGCATACATAGATACACACAATCATGCATATATACATAATCTACTGTCGATCCCTTTCACCCTCACTGAAATATTAAAACAAAACCGATCATCAATCTACTTCAATCCAACCTTCCATCATAGCCATTAATCCAAAATCACTGATGATATTGTGTTGCAAGATAACAAGGCTTCATTACACATCATCTCCTATAGTCCCTATAACAGTGGTTCCCAAACTTCTCTGGGTCGGGACCCACTTGCGAATATCTTGGCAGTCTCGGTTCCCACTGTGTGAAATTAAGGATTGTGTACTAAAATTTGCTTCATAAATTGGTATCAAAATATGCGGATTTACGTACAGCGGTCATAAATCGGCATATTGTATTCCAATCCAAAGCAATTATTGGTGTACCTATGTGATGGAACGACAGCTAGTTAATAGTTATAGCCCAATAACATACAAATGTTGTTGCTCCAAAATAAATGTTTCTCGAAAAATTATGGTGTCCCACTTTTGGGTCGCGACCCACAGTTTGGGTAACTCTGCCCTATAACATGCGTGATATAGTAGGCGAGAGTTAGAGCGCTCGCCTTGTAACGCGTAGAATACGGGTTGAGCCTCCTATGAGACAGTCACTGTGTCAAGGCCTTGAGCAAGTCATACACTCACAATTATTTGCTTGGTCATTAAGACAGTGGTGCTTAATGAATGCATAATAATAATAAAAATAATCATAACAAACATGAAGTTCTGGACACAAGATATCTTTTCTGCTCTTCTTTTGACGAGTGACGACTGACAAACAATCTCTGTTTAGATGTTCAAGTAACTTTATTTTAAAACGTATCTTCACTAGAACATTTAAAGATGGAAATATTTTTCAATCTCTAAGGCACATACAACAGAAGAAGGTCTAGCTCAGACTAGAACAGCACCAGCAAATTCTAGCTAGACTTTTTATCGGCTAAATGACAAACGATCACAATAATTACTCAACATGTAACTTAATTTCAAGCGAAGTAAGTTGAAACATAATCTAAACAAACAAGACACCAGTCAACAAAACTAAAGAAATCTATATGCCAGGACCATTGTTAAAAATATTACACACTTGTAACATAACTGGAAATGTTTTCAGCTTATCTCAAGACACATATTTTCAGACCTTATATGATATCTTTTCAAGGCATCAATTAAGGCACTATCTGCCTTTGGGAGCTTTAAGAAAGGCATAGTATAAGTGTTCAGATCCATACACCCCACCCAGTGCAACCAGACCTCTAAAAATGCTGCATTCTGAAAGTGTCACCCAGAAGTCATCAACGTTTCATTTGGGTCATGGTTTCTCGGGGAATAGCGAACAATCAGTTCAAATAGTGGCTTTTGAGACACGTGTATTTTAACCCAAACATGCTCACATCTGTATAATTATATGCAGTCCTATCAGCAATGAAGCCAACAGGTTTGCCTGCTTTTTGAACCCACATCGGACCTGCACAGTACCACACCGGTGTCAACGTGGGCCTCAATGAATGTTACTGCCAGGGACTCTTCAGAACAAACCATGGTGCCACATAATAACACTACAAAGCTCAAAGGTCATGCGTTACCGGAAAAAATAGTGGTCCAAAATTCTGTCGAAATTAAAACATCACGGAAACAAAAAGAATTTTGTGGATGAAAACCAACGATCGAGGTTAGTCATAATTGCTGAAGCTTAAACTCTAAGCCATGATTCGATAACAATACAATCCACACATTGTTTGCACTTACAGTCAGTGTTTAAACGTCCAGAAAACCTTAACGAATAATATTAGAAAATAGGTCAGATTATGATATTATTATTTCTGCGAACAACACAGCAACATTTCTATATAAAACACCACCTCTGAGTAAACGAGCTGAAAAGAAATGAAAACAGTTGAACGTATGTTATAAATTGCCGGAAATGCCAAAACACAACTAATACCACGAGGGCATATTTACTGCTATTCGTTCTAATAAAACTTCATGTAATTGTGCCAACAGCCATAAATCACCATACTTATCAACACTACCCATCGTTATTAGATTCTATGTGGTTGTCATCAATCCCCATGTTACGCTTCGGTTTACCAATTACTTCTTTCATAGCTGCCTCTTCTTACATCTTCCATCTGTCAGCATTCACTATCTTCAACAGCATCAACAACATCACCATTACCACCTGCTACCACCAAAACCACCTGTTGTCTCACACACGAATTATTTATCCGGACTGTGTGCATGAACTACCTCTGAACTTAAAAAAATGATGTCCAAGATCTAGGACAACAAAACGATTACGAAAATAAAAACACGACGAAAGTTCTGACGTGAACAGATCGACAGAAATTGGTCAGGACAAAAAGCCTCGCTTAATGATGGGTCTACACCGGGTAGCGCCTATAACGAGTCTCTCTTGAAGTTGTGCTATATAAATTTGCAGTTACAATTACATTTACACGTGGCTAGTCAGTCACTGCTCTCAATGCAAATCATGGATCAGTCTTCAACTCAGTGGCTCAGCGCTTAGAAACCCACTTTCACACAATCCAAGACAGAATTCTATTGTCTCAGCTGAACACTACTAACAATAAAGATTCTGGTACCTGACAAAAGGCTGCAAGAAGACTTCCTTGCAATTACACTGCCGACACATTCACTGCAGTCATAACAATAGTTATTATTAGAAATGAAACGATAATAGCATTGACGATGACAATTATGACGGTAACAATAACAAAAAAACAACATGAACAAATGATAAAGTAATAACTGAATCATATTATTATCATAACAATAACAACACTGGTAAAAATAAAACAAGCTCACAGTGAACTTAGGTAAACAGAAAACACCTAAAAATGGAAAACAGATTCTTATGCTACATCAGTTTCAATGCCATAGCACATACCACAATAAACAGATCTGATGCTGCAGTGAACATATGTTACATACTGCTACACACACGCTATGCTGTGACAAACAAATGCTACATTTAAATGTATGCTGGCTAGTTTAACAAAAACACTTAACAACTATAAACATTGTTCTTTTGAAAATCAGGTGGTCCATGAAATACGAAAATCCTTTCCAAACAGAAAAATTAATACACAAATGGATGAGGTAAAAAAACTTATGAATAACACACAGAGTATATTAAACACAGAAAATGACAAGGATTTGGGATTTACTAGATACAGAAGCTGTTTTCCTATTCGGCCGAATATGGATAGTCGCTATGACGCTGGGTCAAATACAAATGCAAATATTTGAGTCAAAACATGTTCCTACTTTGACAAATTTAACTACAGGAAATGAAAGATGCACTCTTAAATAATTTAACCCAAAATTCCTAGGTTTCAGCCACGACATTAATTTAATCTAATTAAATTTAATAAATTAAATTTGCCCTTAAAGTTAGCCCTAAATTTCCTAGACTTCAGCTAAGAAATTCCTATTCTTACAATGATGGCAGCAAAATTCTTTCCAGTCCTTGAATTTCACCCCTTTTGCATAATTTTCCTGTAATAATTTTTTCTTAATTCAGCCAAATAGGACTAGACAGCAGTTATTCTGCAACTCTCTTCTAACAAATAGCAGCAACGTATGTACAATTCGAAGAAAATAAATGAGTCAGAGCACACTACATACATGACAAAGAAACTAATGGTAAGCAATGTACAAAACCAACAATAACATGAAAATGTACAATGACATCTCATGCGCTGAACACATTGACATTATATGCAGATCTAAGAGAGTCTTAAACAAATGCAGCAAATCACAAACGACTGACTTGGGTTGGGAGCGCCTCCGACTCATCGAGTGGCGCTTTTTATAAACGTTCCATTACAATTACAATTACAGAGACCAATATCAGATTAGCAAGTGACAAACTCTAATCACGTTTTCCTCAGTCCTCTGGAAATGAATTCCAATCACAGTGTTTCACAGGGAATGAAACAAACCATTTATCATCAGCAATTCTTACAACGCTTCCTTCACAGATTCATTGACTCAAGCAAAAGCAATGACATCAAGGCGTATTTCTTCCTGGTTCCTCTCCATCTGTGACCAGCGCGATAAAGCGGGAGATCTTTCAAGGCGGTCATAGAGACACGGTATGTTTTCCAGAGATTTTCATATACGTCAATTCTCAGTTTCACTACAGCTACCTTTGGTTATAATAATAGTAAAAATAATGCTAATTATTATATTAATGTTATAAATAATGGTATAACCCATAATAATATAAATATTAATATAATTAATAATATACATAATAATTCTAATAGTATTACTAATACTACTACTACTAGAAACTTCCAAGAAAAATCATTCACATAGATTGGACGCATTTGCGGGCAAAATACATCAACATCTTGAACTAGTTGTGTTCAACAGCATTCCCCCTCCTTTCCATCCATATCTGCACAAAGCAACTACACTTATCTCATTAATTAATAAGCTTCGGATTTTCCTTTGATGGCGCCGATAAATATTTTTACCAGTATAAAATTGTATTCCTTAATTAAAATAGATATTATATTTATATACAAAGGCTATATATATTTATTATATCTTTAAATCTAAAATATCATAGGGCTGTGGCACCATGTGTGGCTTTTAATGTGCAATCGTTCAGCATCAGAACACAGTCATTAGGCACATGATACTCGGATCAAAACCGTTCTAACATTAACTTATAATTAAACATCATAATTCATAATCTCTCGTTAACTTGCATCTTTCTTCAAGATCAGAGGAAACAAAATAATTAACAGAAAATCAAAACATAATTAAAATAACTCTAAACGAAATAAGAGAATTTTCTCTTCTAACTCCAAAGAAGACGGCCGACAACATAGCAGCCGAACAAAAACTTCTACTAAATACGGTCAATTCTCGGAAATTAAACAGATGGACAAACATCCGACTACAAAGTCCAGCATTAATTAACGTGACTCCAATTAATTAACGTAACTCCAACCACAGCGTTTCAAGTGGGAGAGGTAATGACGATGTCAGAAAAGTCGAGTATTTTGATTGTTCTAAAGTCTGACGGCAGAGTACGATCGCTAGACAAAGGTGTCCAAGGCTGAAGGCACTGCGTTCTTGGCATCCGACCTCTGGCTTTTGTTTTTCCCTACATATAAACCGATAAATGAACCGTCCTCGTTGAACTTCGTTGCGTCCTGCTCTTCATACTCTCCTAGACTGTCTGAATCACTGTCAATTGGCTTTTCGTCGCTGTCAATGGAGAGCTGGCTCTTGCTCGAATCAGCCCGCGGTCTGCGTACACAAGCAATTCAGAATTCATACACAACCCATGAACAAACAGTCTTTCAAGAAATCCCAGAATAAAATTGGCTAAAGGAAACAGCTCAGCAAGAATAAGTTAGTTAAGGTCTGGTAAAATAAGATAACACTGGAGATCATACCACGGTCATATTTATCAGGTCCTAGAAACCTCAGTGTTGTCTTAAGATTAAAGACCCGTAGTGGCAAATGGATTGCCGTAAACTGACAACTTCCTTGTACAAGTCAGACACAACATGGATTGGAAATTACAAAGGTCCAATTCTATAAACAAACATTTTGTGGCTGCCCATTTTTCAATTCTAGAATGATCGCAATACTTCAGAACTGAACCAACAGAGAAATGACTTGTTAAAATGGATTTTAACATAAAATCTACAACAATATCTACTGAATGTCTTCAAAATTCAGAATATTGTAAAATTGAATAATTGTTAACATTGCTGATCACGTGTAGATATGTAATACTGTTAATAAATATTATTCTAATGACAAAATTCATGTTATTAGGTTTAAAAACTAATACAGCCTTAACACATCTGTAGAACTACGATGTATAACAAGATGATGCAACGAAGCAGCTGTTGCCATAGCAACATTATCGACCACCTATGTTACGAATTCCAACTGTAATGAATCAATCAATCAAAGTCCAAACTCTTAAGAATCGCTTAACCACGTGCAAAACGTCGGGGGGGGGGGGTGGCTAGCCGTGACCGAACTCTCTTCCCAACAGTTAAGAAATGGAAAATGCCACTCGACACCACTCCGGTTCGTGAGACGACGAAACATCAATTTCCCAGAACGATCATTTCATAGATCCGTCGATAGATCAAAACCTATGAAACGTCGCTCGCCAATTAAACCAACGCGAGCTGTCTACGCAACAAACGGCCGAGACCGAGCTGTGGACACAAGATATACTGGTGCAATTAAATCCCGTCTATCTACTTTGTCATCTGGGCGCTCGCTCGGTCAACAGATGTCGACCGTGGCCATTCAGCCCGCCTTTCCAATTACCCATCCGCATTATTTGGGGGTCAACGCATGTAATTGGTGCAGTATAAATTCTCATTCTATCTAACCATCTGTCGGTGACGCGAGTCCGTCCTGGGAATGGTAAAATCCACGAACGGATGTCAATTCATTTCCAAGCACTGCCTACTACTGTCTGATATCCAAATCATAAGAGATAAAGTTTATTTGCTTCAGGCTGGAGTTGACTTTCTTGTCGGTGTTAGGTGTGGCCCAGCAAGTGACAGACGATCAGCGGGAGGGAATATCAAGTGATACAGTGTGGAATCGTTTACACGCCTCTGGCTATCACACCATTCTACCTAACGCAAACTGGTGATGTCTCCGAAGTTACTAACTAAACAAGCCTCATTGGTTAACATGCCACACAAGAATTGCAGTGTGACAATACATTCTGAGTCTTCCATCATTATCCCTTGTTATGTGCAGCCTGATTAACACGCTGCACTTAACGTTAAGTAGTCCACACACTACATCCTGTAGATAAAAAACTTTAAACTTGCTTCTTCTCACGGGGTTTCTCGCACTGGGAGCGCTTCTGAATGGCCCTCCCACTATATGCGATTTACAAATATCCGAATACAATACAATACAATACAATAAAAAACCACTTACGTTCTGCAGTACTCTCCGAAAGGCATGTCATCTTGGGCGTACGGGTCGTGACCCCATTTCCTTTCTTTTTCCAGCACTGGCAAGTAAAATATGAAAACTATTATCAGCTACACTGTCACATGTCATGTCACAAATTGAAACACGAACATATTGCAAAACAGCAGGTGAGGAAGAGATTTCGTAAATTCAGTTTTATATAACAACGCCTGCCAGGGCTAACGAGATTACTCACATGACATATTCTGACAATGTAGCGAAGCAGCACAAGCGCCAGGAAAAAACAACGAAGAAATCTTTCTTTTTAAGAAAACAGGAGGCAACCGAATGATAATATTGCATGCAGCTTCCAATTTGCCGACGGCTCCAAACCTACATCTGGGAATCAGTATAAATCTACGTAGTCGTTAGGAGTCCAGCAAATGGAAATTCGTTAGTGACAAACCAAAAACCTTTATGTACCATACATAATTTGACGACTTGCAGATTCTGGCAGAAACAGAGAAAAGAAGAAGAAGAAGAAGAGCAGTCCCTTAAGAAGCCATGGGTATGAAGTGTTAAGTCTTGTCTACAGTCCACGAAGTTCATCCGCGTCATTAAACATAAAGTCATTCCGATGAAGTGTTTACCTGGATAGATTTCGCCTCTGTTATGTCGAATGATGCAGGCGATGATGAGGATGACGAGAAGCAGAACAAGGATGCACATGAGGATAATGAACCAATCAGCAGAAGCCTTCTCAACGAGCACCGGAGCTGCTCAGCAAAAGATCAACAGAATAACACATCGATAACTCTCTGCATAAATGAAGAGGAAGAATAACAGCAATCGATTAAGCTAGCCTCGAGGCTACCATGGGTATGAAGTGTTAGCGACTTCATTTTCTTAGCCTCGGTATATAAGGGCGTGTGGTCAGTCCTCTCGTTCGCCGTCTCATCTTTCCACCGACAGTGTACGGTCAGTGTACTCATTACAGCTGAGTTAGCTGCATAAATACTTCCTCAATAACTCTGCCTTATACCTTATAAGTGTTCCTCATAGGCCTCCCAAATGATTACAATCTGTCCACACGCATGTAATATTTATCAAAGTTTCGAATGTATGGTGTCTGCAGTGGCAGGTTTCCTCTGCGGTTCTTGGCAATTCTAGGTATCTTCTTTTGGTGGCAGCTAGGTGCTGTGGATGTGATGCTGGCAAGCACAGCAAAGCTCACCACTGTATCTGCCAGTATTGGATGGTCACCAAGTGGACACCAGCAGACACTACAATCGTTTAACGCAAGTGAATTGGCAGCTAATCTGCTTTGAATGAGGTCATAGAGTCACAGGTATAGCAACATTATCTGTCCAGTTAAGAATTACACACCTGTTTCCACACTTCCCGTGTCCACACCTGAAAACAAATTAAACATACCATACTGCTGATTACAGAGAATTTAATATCATTAATATTATTATTACTAATTAGTAACTTCCATAGCGCCAGTGTCTAATGCAAAGGCATCAACCGATGGCACACCAAAGCCAAGCTGTAACCAGGTCAATATCTAGAAGACCAATCTACAGATATGTACTGGATTATGCTCACGAGTAACAAAGTCATCAAAGAAACAATCATTTGCATGCCTACAGACAGGTGTGCCCTGCTGTGCTGCACTTAACCTAGCACCACCTATCAATACAAGCAGTGGTCATGTTGCAGATGATCAGAACAATTGATGACATACAACAATGATTAATGTTCGTGACAATGTTCGTGTAATGAATGCTAACCTACCTTAATCCCCCTTAATGACACTCGCTAATGGCCATGGCAATCAATCGATTAAGTGAACCCGGCCTCTGGCCATACACGGTCCCAGCCGGTCAAAGGGAATTATTTTTTAAGATGAAATAATATTTTATTGCACTCATTTGTACATCAAAGCAACAGTAAAATGCACACCAAAACAGACCAACAGAAGCCAGGTAAAAAGCCACAAGACCTGGGTCGCTGTTTCTAATTAAATAGTAACTCATTTATCCATGTACCTTACATATTATAATAATGTACGTAATAATCACAATAATTATCGTTATTATGTAAGCAATAAGCAGCATTAAAACAACAGAATCACTGAATCAGCCAGGACTAAGAGATGGAGGCATATGCAACTGAAAGAGGGATCCCAAATTTGAGTTCAAGATTCGTACCTAAATACTCCAAAAAGGCAGCTAAAGACACGACAAAATGAAACAAAAAACTCAAAGGAAATGGGTGGAAAATGGATAATGCAAGACAATTTTTATAAAAAGATATCTCCAAACAAACAAAATACATTCAAACATTTTGCACCACAACCACCCTACATTGCAGTCAGTTGAATAGCTCAGAGAAACCTCAAGTCCAAAGCCATGCTTGGGTTAGGTCCTATCACTAAAAAGCCACAGGCCATGCATCATTAAAGAAAAAAATGAACAGTGAAGCATTTGAGAACATCGATCAACAAGTTTTGACCCAGCTGCCAAAGCGAGTACATTGCTAAATATGAAATGATTGAAATACAAAAGCCCTTGCCAGCAGTAGATCGCATCACTACAGTCAAGCTCAAGATTCATGAAAATTATCATGCTCAGTTGCAGTCAAAAAGCAGTACAGGCTGACCGTTCTACTTGGCCAAGCAAATCAACCAAAATCAGTGCAAGGTCTGATTTCCTCTGGACCAACCTTCAATTGTCTCATTAGTGTTATTATTCTGAATGGTAACTGGAACTGTTACTTCTGTAACACAGTTGTGGCAATCCAAAATAGCAAAAAAATTATTCAGCTTAGCATGGCAGAACCTCATACAACCAACTACCTATCATATACAGGATGTATCAAATATGTAACAGGTATGGTCAAATGGGAAGCACTCAAACCACAGGAAAGAACTTCTGATCATAAAAACTACATCATGAATGTTTTCTGGTCATGCACACAAGCAATGGTAAGGAAGGTTCAGCTAGATTCTGCTATAGACAATAAAAGAATGTTACATTACCAAGGTAGACTAACTGGGTGAAATAAACGACAAAACATCAGCCTGATGTGCCAACCTATTTCACCAGCGCGCAAACCAATTTCACTAAAGACTCATTCTATGTCATATCAACAAGAACCATACACCACTACATCTCAGATCTTTTTATAATCTTTCTCATACTGCATGGTATGAGCAAAACATCATTTGCAAAGAAAACACACTATGCTAAGAACTCAAAACAAAACCGAAGCACTTCCAATGCTTGTAGTCTGGTAACCATACAAGCTCGTTAAGTACAATTTAATTTTTGAGCAGACATTAACACATTCCATTCACTGTTCTTTGTTACCTGAACTCAAGCCTAATCACAAGTATAATCGTGCAAGCCAAATAATCCAAATGACTAAGGACAACACCACAACATGCCCAACTTATTTACCATCATCAGAAACCAGGAAGATTTGCGTGGTCTGCTCTGCAGTCACAGAACAAATCACAACAGTTTACACAACCAAACACGAAACATTTCATTCATTCATTCATTCTAAGGATTTGATATAGCGCATCTTCAAGATACCTGAAACCTACTCGGAGGCGTTCCCAGCTCATCCACAGCTAAAGAAATTAGACTTGAGAGACTTACAAATGGCAAACTGAACTAAGATCACGCATTCGAGCGTTAATATCTATCGAGTACTCTACAGAAGTAAGTAGTATTTAGTTGCATCTCAAGCTGTAAAAGAAGAGAGAGCAATGCACCAATAAAGTAGCACACTCATTAGACTTCTGACTTGGCAAGAACTGCAACCTAGTTTCACCATATGCATTACAGATTATACGATGCAATATACATGTAGATCAAAATATGCATAAAAGATTGTATGATCTGCAATGTAGATCATAATGGCAATATCAAATGCATTATATGAATACACAATGCATTACAGATCACATGATGCATTGCAGATCATACAATGCATTGCAGATCATAATATGATTACTGGTCATACCTTGCGTAAGTCCAATGTCAACAGCCAAGATAGAAGATCGATTCTGCTGACTGGAATCTTCATTTCCGTTTCTTGCCACCACTTGGAACTCGTATGTTCCTGGGTCCAGACCAGTAACATTGGCCCAGTTTTCATTACTGTCTGGATCTGGTTCTACACGAGTCCATCGATAGAGTCCTGAATCGTGGCAAAATGACATGGAAAAACACATCATCTGAGTGTCTAGTTAGTGGCTAACTGGTTAACCGTACCCTTACCAAATTGCTTAGCCTCCATAGGCTGCCTCTCTGTCACATGGACTGATCTTCTGGATACTGACCCGAAAATGGCTTGGTTTTTTGGTGTGCCATCGGTTGATGCCTTGTGCATTAAGACATCGGTGTGATAGAAGTTATAAATTACAATTACAATTAAGAGGGTGTGGTTTCATGTTTCTCTTAAGATGGTCACTGTTGATGAACCCAAAGACTGTTCTCAATGCACAGTTAGTTAAGAACAACAACTGAAGTCATTAGATGCCTCATATGTAATAAGAAATAAATGAAAAGAATCTACAGAGGAGCCTCGTCAGAAGCTGATTTGTCCATTTATAATGACTTTCAAACAATTCACATGGATTTGATTTCATGACATTTAACCAGAACATTACGGCTTTCTGGTCCGAGATGAAAACCATATAAATGCAAAACTGTACCAAAGACTGCATAGTGTGTGTGTGTGTGTGTGTCTGTCTGTATGTATATATGTGTGTGTATGCATGTATGTGTGTGCCTATCTGTCTGTATGTAGGTACGAATGTGTGTGCATGTATGTATGCACGTGTGTGTGTGTGTATGTGTGTGTATGTATGTGTGTGTATGTATGTATGTGCGTGTGTGTGTGTGTATGTGTGTGTGTATGTATGTGTGTGTGTGTGTGTGTATGTATGTATGTATGTGTATGTGTGTGTGTATGTATGTGTGTGTATGCATGTGTGTGTGTGTGTGTGTGTGTGTGTGTGTGTGTGTGTGTGTGTGTGTGTGTGTGTGTGTGTGTGTGTGTGTGTGTGTGTGTGTGTGTGTGTGTGTGTGTGTGTGTGTGTGTGTGTGTGTGTGTGTGTGTGTGTGTGTGTGTGTGTGTGTGTGTGTGAGTATGTTATGCACAAGTTACATTTAGATTGTTGTGATAACTTCTTGTATGTTGGTGCAGATGTGTCAGTAAACAGGAGTATAAAAGATATATGCGCAACCATTAAAATGACTGCCCATACTTTTGCAGTGCCAGGTCCCAAGCCTGGATAAAGGAGGAGGGCGACGTCAATCATCTTTGTTATGACACAGTGTCGTTAAACAGCAACTAACCAACCAAGTACTAAAATGTAGTGCCAGACCTTTCTGCCTGTAGTCCAGGTGGAAGTGGCTTCCAGGGTTTATGGCTGGAGATTTCTCCGACGCAATCCACGACACGTTGGCAGAATCGCTTCCCACCTCAACGTTGCTTATGACGGGTCGATCAGGCGCTGCAAGTAAAAGGTGGCAGTTATTTCTTTGTTGCTCCATTCCACAGAATCGAGCGACATGTTGTGAAGGACCTTAAGTGACATCAATTAGGACTGCTCAGAATGAAATGTTCAAATCAACTTTCATAACGGAATCCATAGAACAATGAGCACAATCCTCTTGGCCAGTCACACTTTATAATGCAAACAACCCATTATTTTCTACTAACATGACAAATAGAGTCGGGCATGCTAAAACGATTTTCTAGCATAATGTTAAAGGAAGGCATGGAAAGGCCAGATGAGGTGAATTATAAAAAATTTATAATCCAGAATTTGTCTTTATAAGAACATTGCAACGTTTTTACTGTAAACATCATTCCACAAATTTTTACAAATACAGTCTTTCACGAATTTTTGTCGTGATAATGTTCCTTTCTTGTTATATTGCTATTGTACACTGTTGCGTTATGTCAACCGTCTTTCTTAATAAACGAATATATATATTTCCACTCCACTAGATATTAAGTTTCAGCAACTACAAACCTCCGGCTGGAAGTGTTTCTCCATGAACAAGAAAAGTTTCTCCAGGGCCAGCGGCTGTCACTGCAGAGACAGAGATTTCGTACACTGTCAAGAACTCCAAATTGATTAACTTCTGTGATAGACGCCATGGTCCCGTTACGTCCAGTGTCTGCAGTTTACTAACAGATGGAGGAGCTAAGCAAAGCAGAACAAGACAGGTATGACCAACTGTAACCTTAAGAAATAGAACATCTACACTTGTTTAATAAATAAATGATAAATAGCGATAAATGAAAACTAAATAAAGCACTTGCATCAATTATACAACTCATTATTGAACTGCAGTGCAGCATAGCATAAAAAGTTTAAGAAAAACTTACATAATTTAGTCTTGTAAATAATTAGAGCATTAATATTATCAGTTGCAAAACCGCAAAAGAGCCTCCTCCATTATATCGAGTAAGACTATCAGAATAACATGTCATTCACAGAAGCCATGAGCAGATTGCTGACGTTTTACATGCCTCAGTCAGTCATATCATTCACAGGTCGTGGAAATCTCAAAGATAATCAGTGGCATTGGGAACTTTATAAGACTTTATTCTGAATATCCATGTAAGAAAAAAGCAAGAAACAACTGCATAAGAAATGTAACAAAGCCAGTGCACTTCTAAAATAAAATAAAAGCTTCAGTTTTTAACAGGTAGTTTTGGAGCTCTGACCAACGCGATAGGAAATACGGTAGCCAGTCACAATGCCATTCGGCTCAGCTGGAAAAGTCCATTCCAATCGGAGATGACTGGATCCTCTCTCGGTCACTGTCACAGATGACACCTTTCCAGGTACTGAAACAGTAATCAACACAGGTGAAAACTTCTTCACAAGCTTGAACATAACAACAACAAAATTTAGAAGGTTATCAAGACCTAATCATGACATTCATTTGATATTTCCACAAATATCCCTGTGCTCAAATCTGACATTTCCGTTCTCACTGTCACATTAATAAAAACATCTCACCTGTGCCCCAAATGTAATGCAGCTGTTATAAGTGCTACTGGTAATGTTATCATTGGATAATGGAAATTCAGCTGAATATAGTTAATTAGTTACTTTTATTGTGCTGATGTCTAATACACAAAGAATCGACTGATGATGCACCAGGACCGGTCCATAATCACATGAATATGCAGAATAATATTACACAAATTATTCCTCTAGTCTCTGTCTCTCTGTCTCTGTCTCTCTCTATCAGTCTCTCTGTCTCTGTCTCTGTCTCTCACTATGCATTTCCACTTCAGTCTCTCATCTCCACCAAGTCCACAAACAATTGCACTTCTCATTGTCACCATCTCAACTAATACAACTAGTGAGCCCATTATCTTCTGCACGAAATGAAAAGCGAAGTCTAAAATTGTAATCAGTGGCATCAATCGGTCCTCGCCGTCTTAAAAAGGTAAGAGAGCATGAACATACCTCCTTCTGGCGTATCAAACTCTATGATGTCACTCCGTGGACCGCTCTGTGCCTGGTTTATAACCTGGATGGCAGCGCTGATCCTCGAGTATGGCCAGAGCTTTTTAGTGCCACCACTGACCATAGAGGAGTGGCGCACTGAACGACGTCGCTTTTCCTCAAGCGGAGGACAAAGATCGAAGTCGTCAACGATGACAACATCTTCATGACGCACGTTATGAGGTTCCGCAGTTTTCCAGAACGCCATCTGAAGATAAAGTAACATGAAACAGAAGCCACCGAAATCAATTAAACATCAAAATGTGATGTCAGCAACTCACAGATCTTAAAATAAAAAATCACAGCTCAGAATGAAATTGTAATTCCATCGGTGCAGTGGCCAAAACTTTGACATGGTGAGTAAAAAATCCAGACAGAGTAGTTACTGAGATCGAGAATGAATAGAGAAATAAGAAGTGCCACTACACAGATGTAATAACAGAAGCTGCTACTACTAATACTGATATCACATTGTATTTCTCATGTGTTATCTACACCTCCACTGACCTACAGTGAATTTCTCTTCACATGCTGTAGTACAAGTACACCAGAATCTCATTATAACATGCCTCACTAAAATACAAATTCTGATATACAATGGTTGGGGATGTGGATCCCAATTCAGTTCAGCTGTATAAAAACGACTTCATTACACCACAGACTTGTTATAAAGACAGGAAGTGGGGGGCACCAAATTTCGCATTGTATCTCCTTTGCGACTGTCAAATACTATAACAGCGTCATGCTGAAGTTTATGCACAATGCCTAATAATAGCAATAGTAACGGTAATAGCAAGAGTAATATAAGTACTAGTAATAATAACAATGAAGACGACAATGATGATGGAGAGCATGCTGATGATGACGATGCTTGGTAATTGATTTGAGTCTTGAGAGCTTAAGTGACGGCAGGTCTTCCTTAGAAAAAATAATAATGGACATTGTTTCTTCTGGGGGGAATGATACCCTCTGGTCCTAAAAGTGAAGGGTACGGGTACCATTCATACCCCAAAAATTACGCCTACGGTTATAAGGCAGGTTACCAAAGACAGCATTAACAGAAGGTTCAAATGTAATTGGTATAACTGACGATGCAACAGACACACTGCAACCGTTGTTCATCCTACATGAAGTCAGAAGTCAGTGGCATTGTACAGACACAGAACATAAAGGTTCAAACAAACACTCACTCGATATCCACGGAAAAATCCTCGAATTCGATAAGGACTCGTGTCCACTGGTTCCCACGTGAATTCTGCATAAGTGCTGTTGACATCAGTCAATTGGAAATTTGTAGGCGCGTCCTGAGGTTCTAAAAAAATTGGTCCTTCACTCAGAAATTTATAAATTTAAACAACGACAGGACTATATATGTTAAACCCATACATTTCCTAAGCATCAAACATTCTGTGTAAAACTTTACGCAAAGTTTGAGATTAGTTCACAGTAGACAAATGACATTCCCACAAGAAAATCATCTTTAACAAGCTGAGATGAACTTTCCATCTCATCCATGCCTCACACTCACACTATGTACACGTTAAGAATTCATGTAATAACCACTTCGCTGATTTTGCAAGTTTAAATGTATGCCAAAAATGTTGTAACATAACAGTTTTATAAGATTATCAGATTTTTAACATACTATAATAATAACTCATCAGGATTTTCCCAAACATCAATAGCAGCTTCATAAATGCATACTTCCTTCTCCGGAATATCCAGTCCTCTTCTCGTGCTTTTGTATTGGCGTGACTCCAATGTCATTTGCTGACTGAACAAAGATTTCGTACTTGACAAATGCGCTGAGATCGTGAATTACAAGCTCCGTCTGACTAGCGTTCCTGACTTCACTACTCTTTGCTCTCTCATGAAAATCAAGTCGACGGTAGCTGACTACGTAATGGAAACCCTCGCCATTCCACTCTGAGCGTGGAACCTCCTAGACACACAAACAGGAAATACACGATTTACCTGGTATTATATCGGATAGCTCTATAATTAATGGAGGGATGCCAAAACTGGAAGTCACTTGGATGGCTCTTATTTTTGCTTTCCAGTTTTCTGTTCTCTCTTACTCAGTGGAGTGGTCAGAAGTGACATCCCAATTGTATTTTGATATTGCCCTCCTTCCAAAGTTCAGAAGCGAACACAACAGAACATCGTTGGCGTTGGGTCGCTACGCAGTGGCTTAAGGTAGATTCGAACCTGCGACCCTCCTGTTACAAGGCACAGAACATAACAATACACCGCGTCCCCGGTGAAGAAGTGACACCCCCAACTGAGAAAGAACTAAAACAAGACCATGATTCCTGTTGCCACGTTTGGGATTCAACCAGAAGAACCAGTAACATACCTCCTATCAGAACCACAAGTACTATCAAGACTGTATTCATAATGTTACTGTATTAACTGAAATAACCCAAATCTGCAAAAGCAGAAGCCTACAAATACCCTGATTCATTACACGGTTGCTGTTGAAATAAATTCATACCTCCCAGACGATGACCAGTTGCGTCGGTCCCCTCAGTCGGCTGCAGACTCCTCTGGGATTCCTATAAGGAGCAACCTGGGGAGTCACACATAACTCAGAAGACACAGCACTAGGATCGCTCACTCCAAGCAGATTCCTAGCTGTGACAAAGAAGGCATAAATGGTCCACGGTCGAACAGACAGTTCCGTTTGCACTTCTTGACCCGTCACGAACCGTGACGTGTTTGTGGTCGTTAGTTTGGCTCCTTCTTGAAACTGGTTTGAGCTGTTGATTGAGCTATTGATTGAATTGTTGTAGAAGACAATAAATTCAACTTGTGGGCTGTTGTTATCGTTTCCCACTTTCCACGAAACACCAGAAGACGTCGCTGTGCATGTGAGAACCTTGACGTCATACGGTGGGTCAGGACGACCTGTGACAAAATTGTTTGAAACATTTACATTCAGGATTTTAGTAACATAATAATAACAACTAAGAGATGTTGGGAGCATTGCGAGAAATTAAGTCAAAAGGAGTGACACAAGGAATGACGCTAGTCAACAGAGGTTAATTGCTTTTTAAACTATCGTTGTCACACAAGTTTGATCTGTTTGAGGTTCTTATAAGGCAATATAAAATATTATAAATAGCCAGATACACACATACATACTTAAACACACACATACATTCAAACATACATACATACATTAGCAAGCATAACAAGCTGCACTAAAACAAGCTTAGCTATCTGACTTTAACAGCACAAGCTTCTGTATGCTTAACATGCCAAGTAAGAACAAGCTAAGTAATCTGACTGTCATTGTACAACCTTGCTTTTGTTCTCTGGAGAAGCTTAGTTAGTATTGGCTTAAATTTCAGTAGTATATGACAGCTTAAGAAATGCAAGTACAGATAGAAACAGTTATGTAACTTATGTTCATTGCTGAAAGTGTTTTTCAGAGGTCCTTTCACACTCCAATGACGAGCCGCATAGGTTTCCCAGTCACTTTTAGTACACGCTCATCATTAAAGTGTTAAAGCTGTGCTAACAAACTTTATAGCAGCTTTAAAGATACTTACATATGCACAAGGTTTGATTAAACAGGGAACAGAATAAAATACTGACAAACCTCTGACAGTCACCATCAGTGGCAGTGAATCGGCAGAATCTACGCTGCTCCTTGCATGGCATGAATACAGCGCAGTGTCACCAACTCTGCACTCATTTATTTCCAACGAGAAATCGTTCGTATTCATCACGAGATGAGATTCCACGGAAAAATCTATTGTCTGGTTGTCCTTTCGCCATTCAACGACAAGGTCAGACCTTTCCGCTGGGTCAGTCTGGACGTCACATGGCAAGATGACACGGTCACTTGCATTGACCACCACATCCTTAGCGGACTGGTCTATCCTTGTTGGCACTGGACACAAAGAACCAGAAAAATGGCAGTACTTCAACATTATGTGACCTAAAACCAAGGCTGGAGTTCTAACATAAACTAAAATTAAATAAAAATATGGCAATAATAATAGTAATAATAATAATAATAATAAATAATAATAATAATAATAATATTATAGCAACAGCAGCAGCAGCACCACCACCAACAACAACAACAAAACAAAACAAAACAACACAACACAAAACAAAACAAAACAACAACAACAATAATAATAATAATAATAATAATAGGGAGACTACTTTCCTCCATCAGCGCTTCTCTATGACCATCCAGCACCTCTTAGCAGTTGCCTTATGTGCAGCACTTTTTCCACCAATAAAACCATCAACATGCATTGTGCATTGTGCTGGAGTGGCTTCCACTCCAGCACAATGCACCCCTACATGTAATAATCCTGAGGCATGGTATTTACCCCAAGTTCAGAAATAATAATAATACTAATAATAATAACCTGTCATCACGAGCTCTATTCCAACATTCTTTTAGCATCCTTGCTGCACTTGAGTCAGAGCCTAAGAATTTAACAAGTTTCACCATGTCCACTTCCTGCTTTGCATTGTCAACCTTCTCTAGAAAATCTCATCTACTTCTCAAATTACTCTCAATTTATTAACCATACTTACATAATTATTATTGTTATTAACACTTTAACGACAAGAGTGTACTAATAACAATTTGGAAACCAATACAGCTCGTCGTTAAAGTGTTAAGTTGTGTGTTAAGGACTTGCCTAAGAAAGCTAAATAATGGTCATAATTAATTAATTATAGGCTCAAGCCTACAAATTGTGTGTCTACGACAGGAATTCACTAAACAAAAACTGGATCAAGACTTCAGGAAATTACATATAAATCATGCATAAATGTGTACAAATTATGTGTAAATTAAGTGTAAATTATTCAACACTAGCTAATATGAAGCACAGAAACAACAACTCACATCTGACAATCAGATTAACTGACACTTCATCCATTCCAAACTTGTTCCCAGCGTGGCAAGTGTAGCTGCCACTATCTGCGACCAGTGCATCCTGCATCAAGAAAAATACGGCTTCTTAGTGTATTCTTAACAAAAGAAAATAACACGTACTCCATAAGACTGTGATAAATTTTCAACAGAAAAAAGCTTAATAGATAGCATTGATGCTTAGTTTGCCCAAATATTACTCCGAACTATAGCTTTCCGGGTAATGTTACAGAACTGAAAGATCAAAGGTTGTCTCTGTCTCAAAGAACTCATCTTCTGGATGGCGACCTCATCATGGCTTGGGATTTGGTATGCCAATGCTTGATACTTTGTGACACTGGGGCTATAAAAATCATTAATTAATAATAATTATAATAATAAGATGATGAGGAGGAATCAGAATAGGATTCATGGAAAAGAAGTGTTCTATACAGGTTGGCATCCTTCATTGCATTACCTGAATTTCAAGGTTTCCGGATGGATGCAGGATGAAATGGCTGCCAGACACTGGGTCCCATGATGACCCTTTTGTCCAGAAAACCTTTGGCTTTGGTGCACCATAAGCATGACACCGAAACAGCACTCTCGTGCCTTGCACAACCTTAGCACTAGATGGCGTCTCAATGAAACTCGGTGGTGCCGCTAAAAAATCGATTGCACACAACCAGAAAAATAAAATCTAATCAAATCTTAATTTGATAAATTAAATTACAACCTGAAATATGATAACACAAAACTAGCAATAAGCACAGCCAATAAAATCTTATTTTAATAAACCTTTATCACAAGATGCAACCATACATGTATGTTGATACTGATGAAGCGATAACAATGGAAAAGATAAGGATGATTTTATGGTGACCACGACTGTGGGAAGCTGCTGCTGATGATGATGACGATCATAATGATGAATTCTGATGATAATGGTGGTGGTGATGCTAATGATGGTTACGGGGATGATTAAGTGTAAGTAAGTAAGTGTAATTGTAATTGAACACTAATATATTGCCATTTCAAAGGTAAACTTTTTATGATAGCTCTCTGCCCTTGCCAAAATCATGTTAAAAGTCACTAATGACTGGACTTTTATCATTTAGCAAACAATGCACAACTAATGAAATTTTAATTTAACAAAGAGAAGAACTATAAGCTTGATAATCACTACCCAAAACTAGCAATAAGCAAATAAAATAAAATATTATTTCAATAAATACTGTACTACGATGTAAACATGAATTTAATAAATCAAGCACCCATGTGAAGTTCTCAGTACCTTTGTGAGGTTATAAATATATAACTGTTCACATAGCAGAATATAAAACTTAAATTCCCATCATACTTAAAAAATTTAATCAAGTCACAGAGTATGAGGCTATATCAAGCATCAAGTAGGACTAGAAGCAAGTACGAAAGATACGAGTAAGATAAAGATGCTGACTGACCTAAAACAGTAACTATGACGTTGGCCAGAATGGAACCGTGCTCGTTGGAGGCGATACACTGGATGACCTGAGAATCAGTTGTGGTCACATTTGTGTAGCTCATTTTAAATCCATCGATCACTCGTCGAGGATTGGGTGGGAATTCTGAAAATGCAATTATTAATTAGTAGTAGTAACTTCTATTGCGCCGGTGTCTAATGCACAAGGTACAGATGATAAAAATCCTACCATAAGGATACGTCTGCAAAACTCTGCATTCATGTTCTGAGGTAAAGGTACGAAAATGTAAATGTATTATGTAAAACGTTGGCCTTGACCCTGCTCATTTTTCAGTGAATTGGCCGGGAGGGATCCTTCACCATTGCTGCCCATTTTAATCATTGCCGTGCCATTCAACACTTTAACACTTATGATAAGGACGAGTGAGCATTAAAATGCATGGAAAACTAATCCCTCTCGTCGTTAAAGGGTTAAGGTACTCGTGTATGGACCATACTATAGCCTGAGAGTAAACTCTCTTAAATAAGCCACTATCAGTATGTGAACCGGCATCACCTCGTGCACAGAGGCACATGAGTCGTACCTAACAATGTAGCCAGCCAAGAAAAGATAATAGCTACTCTAAGGTAAGGTCTTCATCGTAAATTCATAATGCTAATAACTGAGCAACAAAATAAACGATCCGGTCAATCTGGTTTTCTGGTCACAACTGGAAATGTTTTCTAACCAGCCACCTTTAAATGGATTAGAGTGACCATGCTACCATACTGATCCAAACACAAAACATTACAGATACAGGTATCCTCACATAAGAAACGTAACGTAATGTAATATAAGCATTTGTAAAGAGCTCCTCGCAGCAGAGCTATTCAGAAGAGCCCTCAACATGATAGGCTCGTGCAAAAAGAAAGGTCTTTAAGCATTTAAGTGTAGCTTGTGAAAACGCCCCGAGGATCCTGCTCCGGCTCTCAGAAGGGAGTTCATTCCACAGAGCACCCTACACAAATAACTCCAAACTTTGGGAGTTCTTCTGACTTGCTAGCCTCTCCTACAAGTGTTCTCTTTCAATTCCATTACTTGCCTGTCAGTGGAATGCCGTTGATCATGAATGCAATGTCTGGTTTGGGCGTTCCATGGGCCTGGCAGTCGACCTCAACACTGCTCTCCTCTTCCACCTGGACGTTTGGCGGTGATCTTCCTGGGCTCCAGAATGGGGCAGCTAAGACAACAATACCATAATTATCACCTTCTCCATTAACTGCTATCCTCATCAGTACATCATCATCATCACCACCATCACTGACTGTCATCAGATGCAACACTAATTCAGCCACCAGAGTTCCAACGCACTTTTGTCTAATCTTGTACTGGGCTTAAATGTCTGAAAACTGTGAAATTCAATAGCAACTCTGTGCTTCTAAATTTACATAATTGCCAAAATGACTTATGAAAAATTTCTCTTGTGTTATGCGCCATATCACATAATTATATGTTATATTACATATCATAGCACATAATAAGGACTAAAACTGTTATCAATGCCAGAAAAGCAGACTCATTTTAGCAATATGATACCACAGCAAAAGTTTTATCCAAAAATCCCATCAGTAGAAGGTAAGTTAACCACTCATTTTGCTACATGCCTCAAGATTAACGAATCATTGTCATTAAAAAAATCCAACAACCATGACTTGCATACAGCTTTTGTGGCGTGACAGCAAATTATCCGTCTCACATAAGGCCCCAGAATTCGAAACTCAGTCACAAAAACTGTTCTTCTTTCTGCTTATCATGAAAATATATTTTGGCTTGTTGCTGGAACTTACACTGCACGATAATAGTGATGACTCTAGATGCTGGAGGTCCCGTCTCCGAATTAGAAGCAGTGCATTCATACTGACCAGCATCTTCCAGTTCCACACTGGTTATCTCAAGCTCCGTACCATAACCAGCTGGTGTCACGCTAACACGGCTACTCATCACGCCATTTCGATCTAAACGCCGCCAAGTTACTTTCGGCGTAGGACTAAAAAAAACAAAAGTCTTAGTGTAACATTTAAATCAATCATTAAGAATACAAACCTCTCAAAGGCAAAATTTGGTCAGTTGGTCAAGTCAGTTGGTCAGCCAATCCAAGCTATCCAATTACCTAATATTTATATGAATCAGACAACAAGCTGAGCATTTAATCAAATGTGTACGAATATAGAATAATAGATGTATGTTTCATGCACGTATGTATGTATTATGCATGTATGTGTGCACATGTATCGAAGTATGCGTCTATTTTTGTTCCTAATGACTTAACCCTAATTCAGCGGTTTTCAAACTTTATTTCTATTGCACCACCAGGTAAAAAATTTGAATGTTGGCATACCACCAGCAAAGGTCAGATCATAAACAGCAGGCGAGCGCGAAGTCCCTCTGCAATTAGCATAGAACCGTAGGTAGACATATTTAAAAGTTAATATATAAGCTTAAGAATTTAATCTTTTGTATTTTTTTGCATACCACTTAGCGACACCTGGTGTACCACTAGTGGTATGCGTACCACCGTTTGAAAACCGCTGATCTACTTTATGCAGGTGCAGGCAGCACTTTCGTGAGCACTTAAAAGACACTACAGTAAGAGTTTAGATACATACACACACACACATACATACATACATGTATATAGTAATACATGTATATACTTACATACATGCATTTATGTATGCATTCATTTATTTATTTATTTATTTATTCCGGATATTTCTATAGCGCCTCTCGAAGTCAACTACTACTCAGAGGCGCTCCCGACTACAGCATTTGTATACTGTGCCAGAATTTTCACGCCGAAGCGCCATGAGCAATTGCGAGTGAAGGACTTGCCCAAGGTCCGCACGCAGCAGCTAGAGTGGGATTCGAACCTGCAACCCTCCGGTCACAAGGCGCCGAACTTACCACTGAGCCACCACGCCCCCAACATGCAGTACCTTGGAGAAATTCTCAAAGGTTTTCAAAGCATAGCTATCAGAGAGAGACTTGCAGAGGAGTGCAACTTAAGTTTAACTGAAAACAAATAATTCAAAGGCATCAAGAGTGTAAGAAAACAACACCAATTCTTTCTGACAAATGAAGAAGCGAATATTTAAATGAAGACAGTAGCGGTTGCTGATGGGGTCAGAAAGGAAGATGCTCACAGGCCAGAGAAGATGCACTTTATACGTTTCAGCTGTCCCTTCACGGCGATGTCCATCGACGGAGATGACCACAGCAACCGCGGAGCATGGTAATCCGGACTACCTGGAGATATGCACATTCACACAAGGAAAAACACAATATATATATATATATATAAAATAAGACATATATATATATATATATATATATATATATAAATCAGACTGACGAACATTAATACGATTCTGTTCAAACTCATATGTAGAAAGATATGTACAAATGTACATATATGCTACATGTTTTGGACCATCCTCCTGGAATAGTCATCCTTAATATAAATGTTTCACACTTGGGATACGAAATACAGTATATAAAATCCATACATACACAACAGACATACAAATACTATTCTCTTCAACACACAGTACACGCATTTTACGTGTTGGACCATACTCCAACAGTCTTCCACTGCGTTTCACTGCGTTTCTGTTCTAGTGTCCGATTGCACAAATCCTCTGCCTTATTGTATTGTATTGTATTGTATTGTATCTAAAAATTTATAATTTTAAATTTATACAAATATACATGCATTCTATGTGTTGGACATATGTGTTACACCTGTAACAGTCAGTGTAACACCTGTAACAGTCAGTGTCATGCCTGTAATAGCCAGCATTACTCCTGTACCATCAAGTGTAACACCTGTAACAGTCAGTGTAACACATGCAACAGAGAGTGTAACAGTCAGTGTAATACTTGTAACAGTCAGTGTTACGCCTGTAAGTCAGTGTTAGCCTGTAATAGTCGGTGTTACACCTGTAACAGTCAGTGTACCACCTGCAACACTCAGTGTAACATTCAGTGTAATACTTGTAACAGTCAGTGTTATGCCTGTAAGTCAGTGTTACACCTGTAATAGTCGGTGTTACACCTGTAACAGTCAGTCTAACACCTGTAACAGTCTTCCATTGTGTTTCATTGTGTTTCTGTTCTCCACACATTATCTGCATACTTTAAAGCGTGCTTGCTTAGGTCTGTTAGATGGCGATGTTTGAGTGCGTTTGTCAAGCATTTACATTATCTATATAAATAAAGAGAAGAATCTGTCTGTCTGTCTGTCTGTCACAGTGACTTTGACCGGGATGCATTTCTACAGTTTTGGAGCTTTCACTCGAAACCTTCACTACTGTGTTGGGGTGGGCATGACACACCCAGTGTGAGGCTTCGCGTCCCCCGTTTTCACCGCTACCATGGTGTCCCGGGCCAAAACCTACGCGGGCAATGCATTTTTAGCTGGTCAAAAAAACTTACACTCAACCTATTTTCACTCGCCAGATGGTGCCGCCAGATTAAGCAGCTACAGTACGGATTCGCTAGAGGGATTGAAACTTTCACTGAACTAAACCCGGGCAACGCCGGGTTAAGCAGTGTTTTCTTGTTTATTCGCTACAGGGATTGAAACGCCCAAAACGCCGGGTTAAGCAGTTTCGCGTCCCCCGTTTTGACCACTACCATGATGTCCCGGCCCAAAACCTCCGAAACCCGGGCAACACCGGGTTCACCAGCTAGTAATAAATAAAATATAATGTCAAAATTAAATGAACATCATCAATCAGTAAGCAATTTCACTTTTTAAAATGCTGTTTATAAATCTGTCAGAATATGATTTAGTATTGCCAAGAAAGCAACTGATGTGAAGAACATCATTTATTGCATTTAAAATTTATCCATATGAACTAATTATAAAAAGCTTGAATAGAAGAGGATTCTCAATGGTACTGCTGGTGTTCGGGTCATGTTTTTCTGCAATGGATATCTTCTGCATCATGTTCAATTACGTCCTGCTGCCCTATGGGGTTTACTCTTGGGTTTATGGCCAGACAGCTGAGCCCTGTCACCTCTCAGGGTTCAGCACAAATCATGACCTTCCAACAGTGGATTAAGACATCCCAGTACCTCAACCAAAGTCCAGTCAGAAAGACCTTAAATAACTGAATGAAGTGAAAGCGGAGGAGCCAATGAAAGAGTAACAAGTGGCTGGCCCTGCAAAATATGACTCCTACCCATACGCGTAGCAGGGACGTATCTAGCGTTGGGCTTGGGGGGCTTAATCCCCCCCAAACGACGTTGAAGCCCCCCAAACAAGTCGAGCAGTTGTATGCTTACGGATAAAATTCGTATGAACACTGTATAAATGTTGCCATGCTCAAGGCTTAAGCCCCCCAAACGAAAAATAATAGTTACGTTGCTGACGCGTAGACTCTGGGGGGCAGCCAGGGCACGCCCCCCCCCCCAATAACTGAGATGAACTGTACACCCAATGCAACAAGTGTAGACTGAATAACCAAATCCCCCAATATTTTGGACAAGTTTACGCCAGTGTCCCTACCCATGGGCTCCACCTACCCAATATATTAAATCCTCGCTCAAGTATTGGCAATATACACACACCCATCTTACTTACAGTACAACTTTGAACAACTTCTTAGGACCACTGGAAGAAGTTTTTTACATCTCTCTGATATTTCACGACATTCTGTAAACAATTCTACCGAATAGGAATTGGGATAGGCCAACATCCGATGGGTAATGTATTTTATTTTCAACAGATGATGGAATTATATCTTACGTTGATGGAGATGATTTGTTTAAAAAATATGAACGAGGAGCATTAAAGTGGCCTGGTGGCTCTCTAGCAATTGCTGTAGTTCTTGTAGTCTGATGTTTTCTGTGGTCTAAATAAAGATTCATCCCATCTGTTATACATTACAACTGAAAAAACGTTTCATTGTGTCTTTTACAAAAGAAAACAACGGAAACGAGGAAGAGAAACGGACGGAAGATAAGAATCTCTGCTGCACAGCAGGTCTATCTGTTGTTGAAACAGGAAGTGGTTCAGGACCTGAAGAATCTGTACCAGGATAGTGTCTATTACAATAAAGTTTACTGTATTTCTACATTCCATACACACGTGCCTATCTGTCTGTCTGTCTGTCTGTCTGTCTGTCTGCCTGTCTGTCTTTCTGTCTGTCTGCCTGTCTGTCTGTCTGTCTGTCTTTCTGTCTTTCTGTCTGTCTTTCTGTCTGTCTTTCTGTCTGTCTGTCTGTCTTTCTGTCTCTGTCTGTCTTTCTGTCTGCCTGTCTGTCTGTCTGCCTGTCTTTCTGTCTGTCTGCCTTTCTGTCTGTCTGCCTCTCTGTCTGTCTGTCTGTCTGTCTGTCTGTCTGCTTGCCTATCCAACGTATGCTACTGTATTAGATGTGATCAAATTAAGAGAAGAAACCTTATGCTTATGGCTTGCTAAAAAAAACTGATCCGAATGCCATGATTTAACTCTTGCGTATGGTTAAAAGTTATCAGCTGCCTCCCATATAGCTGCTGCTACTGCAGAGAGAGCATCTGGCAATCAGACATCAGGAGCTGTTCAAATGATGTCATCCAAGATCCCCCAGTCCATTATACGAGTTACAGAGAGGCCATGATAAGCTTTATCGACTAATAAAATAGAATCATCCAATTCAATGCTTGACTTTGGCAATCTACATGTGGTGCTCTACGGTAGATTTATAGCATGCCCCTCACCGCCATAGATAGGTCTAGTTCACACACCTATACAATTACACTCTGACAGAAATGGCATAAAACAAACAATTTAAAAGTATTCACATTTCCACATCTCGGTCGTTTATAAAATAAACATTTACGTGTTTAATTCTTTAAAAAAACATAAACATAATACTTTCTTCAGTAGCCTTATTTAGGCACTCTGGAAAATCCACCCAATTCAAATAATACTGTGTTGAAAGCAGAAGTTCAAATCTCTATACACACATATTACAATGTACAAAGTACAATGCATATTGTGGTACTAATTACATAAACAGAAACCAATAATCAACTAAATGCCTACACTACATCTATATAACTGATTTATTTCATAAGCAAAGGCAGATCAAAATTCCACTAATTAAGTGCAAAAATTAATTAAAGCAACATATCAGCTTTTGTCAATAACAAATCTTCTTCATTCCTTGCTACTGATCAGGCTGTTGCATGCAACATATGCCATTTCATCGGAAAGCACTCTAATAGGCAGGGGCATTTACACCATAGAAACCGTGGAGCAAATGCTCCATCCAAAAAATAGGGGGGGGAAGATCTGTCAATGTGTGTGCCACCATTTTAGGGGGGAAGGAAGGGGAGGGGGAAAAAGAGGGGGAAGGGGAGGTTGCTGCAATGACTTAGGGGGATAGACGCCCCTGCTAATAGGAATGCACTGTTTAATGATAATGCACCATTTAACAAAGTACAAAATTTACCAAATTACGATCACCAGCAACAATAAGTTATAATAAAAAAGAATTACTCCATTAATGACAGAATATATTTTTAAGCCGATGTCAAACTAAATATATGGCTGTCACATCCCTTTCTTTTAAAGACTGCTGCTGTAGCAAATGGGATGAAAGGAATGGGGTAGAGGAACAGCAGGGTGTAACACAAAGTATTTACCTTGTCTCACAACTGGGGACACCGTCTGGTCGTTGCCCTGAACATATGCCCCCAGCAGGGCATTGTTAACGATACAGACATACGTGGTGCCATCCAGGGAGTCAGCTGGAACTACATTAGCAATGTGCAAATTTCCTACAAATACAATCATCGGATCTGCTGAGAAAATCCTGTTCAAGAGAAAATGCATTTAAGAAACCAGATTCTATGTCGTAATCAAGTACAATGGTTAAAAACTGCTGAGGTCAAATCCACTTACACCGACTAGCATCACCAAGGCAACTAATTTCAACATTAGAAAATATAGAAAACTACTTTCCACACTTGAAATTTTAATCTCACAAAAAGAAAACTAATTTCCACACTTACAATTCTAATTTCACAAAAAAAGAAAACAAATTTCCACACCAGCCAGGATACCAACCAGCCACAAAGCAAACACGCAGGATGCAAACCAGCCAGGGAACCAACCACCCAACCAGAAATGCTTAGTTTGCATGAGCCAGCCAGGGTCATTTTCGTCTTGACAGAGAAGTGACAATACGTCAACCAGCCAAGTTGCAAACCAGCCAGAGTGACAACCAGCCAGTCATCCACTAGCAAGAATAAAAAACACTCATTACCAACCAAACAGACAGAACATTCAATTAACAAATGAAACTAAATACATCAATGTAAGAACAACAAAAAATCTGTCTTTACCCTCGTAATCTAACATGACTCGGTCAGAGTTTTCGATTGCTTCCAATTTATTCGAATACGGTCGGTTTATGCCCCAATACGAAATGCCCTTTGGGTAACACTTGGGTGTTGGGCAAGGCAGACTGAGTGGCTCTCCCACCACCGGTGCTCGAGGGACGGGTTCGTACACAGTCGGAAAAGGATCCAGCACTGAAAGAAAAAGGTTTTGGTGTAGCCTAATAACAAAGACGCTAACTTTCACTAATATTATGCCAATTTTCATATAAATTTCTACTAATTTTATCTAGTTTTCTACTTATTTTCACAGATTTTCACTAATTTTTCACTAATGTTCACTAAGTTTCACCAATATTCTACTAACTTTCCACTAATTCCCACACTTTTTCTACTAATTTCCACTAATTTCCTACTAAGTATAACTAATTTTCTACTAATTTTCACTCATGCTCTCCTTAAAGGCCATTACAACAGTCTGCAGGAATTGAATTAAATTCAAAATTAACATAATTCATTCTGTATATCAACCCATCAGAACATGTCAGCTTATGCTGGGGATCAGTGGTTAGGCTGTCACCAAGAACTGCCTACTATTTCCCCAAAAGGACTACAGTACAGCATAGAATGACCACTAATCAATGACCACCACATTTATAACATATAATGACCAGTTTGACCACTGACCAAATGACCACTGTATTTATAACATATGGTAATGTAACACACTGTCATACAGTATAAATCTACAAAATTTTTGGTACCACACAAGACGTACAAGGTGTGCACTACTTAAAAGGTGCTATATTAAATGTCTACCGAGGTAAAGACACTATCGATCACAGATGATTCCTACGAAACAACAGCACCCCTTACTGGCTCCTGCAACCATACCTGCCTTCTTGACCAATGCTTTCGACGACACCGCACTGCCGAACTGGTTCCTGGCATAGCACTGGTAGACACCATCCATCTCTTCAGATGGCGCTTTGAGGGTAATGCCGCCACCCGATCCAGAGGGCACCATGTTGCCTTGACCGGTCATGTTCAGCACTTGACCATCTTTCCTCCACTCATATCTGAAGACAATTCAAACCACAATTCAACCAGATTCATAACATCTCTCGAATTCTGACTGGACTTCACCTTAGATGTTTTGCTACAAAAATGGTGGCTGTTAAGATTTAGTAAAACTCGTGCAGTAATGTCCAACACCAGCATGCACAGAGGCATAAAATGTCCAGTAATGTGGGACAGTCATAAACAAAACAATATGCAGAGAAACTCAGAAGGAAACAAGGAAAGACGATGAGATACTTGCACTGCACTGGAATCAGCATCTGCAGTGCAGGCGAGGTTGACATCTTCCCCTGGCTTATATGCCATCTCAGGCTTCGGAGACTGCATGATGCTTGGAGCCGTCAGGGCTAAAACAAAGACAACCAGACACACTCCACCAGTTACAATCTCTGTTAACAGCAGACACTAAATGTGACTAGCACACTCATCCACTGTCGACCACAAAGCCCTACAGCAATAAATGTAGACTGGCTAACACCCCAATATTTAGCATGGTATAATACCATACATTTAGTTTGGCATACAGACAGGTGGTCAGTGTGGTCTACAACCAGATATTTAGCGTCATAAACAGCCAGGCATATCGTGTTGCATACAATAATAAAGTCAGTGTGGCCTACAGCTATGCATTTAATGTAGATTGCAGCCAGACAGTGGGGTGGCCCATAAGGTAACCAGACAGAAGTGTTTGGTTGTAAGCCACAGTGTTCTACTACCAGACAATTCATGACTATAAGTATATGGACCACAGTACTTTAAACAATGTAGAAAAGAATGTATGCATGGAAGGACTACTTACTTCTTGCTTCCCTCTCGGACTGTTTACCTTGGATGCCAAATGACAATAACAACGTGAAGAAATAAACAATGGGGGCGCCACTTAGGTGCACACAGATCAGAAACCTTTCACAGGCACTTCCAAAGTTTACCCAGGATCACTACACAAACCCATGCCCTGCTATTCACCTTTGCACTCACGGGACTTTCAGCATATACAGTAGTATTATATTACAGTTACTCACAGCCTGTGATGTAACACTGCAATTATTACTCACCGCATAGAATGTAACATAACAATCACTCACATCATGTAACATAAAATTGAAATTGCACAACATGCATGTAACATTACAATTACTCACAGCATGTAATTTAACATTACAATTACTCACAGCATGTAATTTAACATTACAATTACTCACAGCATGTAATTTAACATTACAATTACTCACAGCATGTAATCTGACAACACAATTACTCACAATATGCAATTTGACATTGTAGTGCTCTAACAGAATCTCTGGAAACTAGTTAAGTGCCACTCCTAGATGGAGATTTTTAAGAAGCACTCAGATACCCCCATCTTCTATTCACCAGTCCTTACCACCCAAAAAAAACATTTTCCACAATAAAAAAAGTTCTGCTATGACTGGCCTTCTCAGTGAGAGATTAACGTAAAAGATTTATGTTCCAGACGTCAAACTTCTATCAGAGACGAAATGTTTTATCCATAACGTCTATCGTAACGATTTAGTAATTACGCATCTTATTTTTAAAACGCGTAGTAAGTGTTACAAGATAAGTGAGTTTTTCTGTAGTAGTAAGTGAGGGAGAGACTTCTCTCCCACTTACCTTTCCAGCTGGAGCAGACGCCGATGGTGGCCGAGGTGATGAACAGAACCAGTGCAGTCCTTAGAACCAAAGCCATGACTGACCTCGTGACCTCCGTCTTAGGAAGAATGATGCCCAAAAGTCTCCTCTGAGTCAACCACTGACACCGTTTATCTACAGACGAAAATCAACAGAGACATTTCACCCAAATCCCATACACCTGGTTACCAAAAGTTATAGTACCCACACACATTCGATGACCCTATCCCACCTCCTCCTCCACAACACCCTTAATGTCTGATCCATGCACACACTAGTGCAACAATTCCAAGAAGATTAGTCACTTAAGATAACTCGAGAGAGGAGCCATAGGCATGAATTATTAACAGCTTCATTTTCTTAGCCTCGGCATACGACGGCAGGTGGCCAGTCCTCTTCCTTACTTCCTGATCTTCCCACAGGCAGTGTACTGTCAACATACTCAATTTATAGCCGAGCCTGCTAGAGTGTGGTAAAAATCCCCACATATCTTTCTGCCCTGGCAGAGATTTGAACCTCAAATCTCTGTCCAGTATGCTAACCAGTATGCTAACCGCTAGGCTATTGTTCACAAACAATGAATACTGAAAATTTCTCATACATTTAAAAGCGTCACTGTGCAGGCACAGTAATTCAACTTTCACAACAGTCAGACAGTTTAAAGTAATTGGCTGTAAGCAACGAAGACTGCAAACAATTCACATACAAGTTCTCAAGCCATAAATTAACATGTAACAGCCCAAGAGAAGTTCAAAGACTGGGGCCAACATCCATGGCACGCCTGTGAGAGACTCAAATGATACTTAGCAGAGAAGAGACTCCATGAAGACTTTCAACATGGAAGCCAATTAATATTGGCTAAAAGTTAACTATTGAAGGCCGACTTCTTGGTCAGTAGCTGGCTGTATGCCAAGTCAAAGCCATTCGCATTCTGATGTCTGAGTTGCAGAGCCTGGAAATCATCACTCAACGCAACTCTTTCATCAAAGGCCAAGACTGACAGATTACCAGTTGTTCTATGAAATTTTTACCCTCACCACCTACTTCCATTCATAACATTTTATCCATGTTTACCAAATCACTGTCAAGCTGCCCATCATGAGGAATAACAGAAAGGAGATTGAATGAATAGGAAAGCAGAAGATAACGACATGGATGGAGGAAGAAGCTGCAAAAAACTCCTTAAAAGTAATAACTACTAAGAGGAGACACTAAGTGGTCAGACATAAACTGCCTGTTGTCCAAGTACATGCTTGCCAGACAGTCATTTATATATATATATATATGTGTGTGTATGTGTGTGTGTGTGTGTGTGTGTGTGGGTGTGTGTGTGTGTGTGTGTGTAGTTTGTATAGTACATGTACATATATCTGCAATGTAGATATATCTAAATATTGAGCAGCTTTACCTATTTAAAAAAAAACAGAAAAGAACAGACAATCAATCGTCTAATTGCAAGAGAACAATTAGAGAAAATTGTCGAACTACGAAAAAAATCGACTGTCTATTAGCTTCAAAAGGAACACCAGTGTCTGGCTACAGGCCACAGTCACTGTGATTTATTACCAGACTGTAAACATCTGTGAGTTCTGTGGTACATTAGTGTCTGAAGTTTCCAGGGACCACTTTTAACAGCATGCTCGAGTCAAGAAACTGGATCATACCCGAGGATCTCCATAACTTGCACGTGTATAGGACAATCTAATATAAGATTATATAGGACAATTTAATCTAATGTTATAGGACAATTAATCTAAGGTTATAGGACAATTAATCTAAGGTTATAGGACAATTAATCTAAGGTTATAGGAGAATTAATCTAAGGTTATAGGAGAATTAATATAAGGTTATAGGACAATTTAATCTAAGGTTATAGGACAATTAATCTAAGGTTATAGGACAATTAATCTAAGGTTATAGGACAATTAATCTAAGGTTATAGGACAATTAATCTAAGGTTATAGGACAATTAATCTAAGGTTATAGGAGAATTAATCTAAGGTTATAGGAGAATTAATATAAGGTTATAGGACAATTTAATCTAAGGTTATAGGACAATTAATCTAAGGTTATAGGACAATTAATCTAAGGTTATAGGACAATTAATCTAAGGTTATAGGACAATTAATCTAAGGTTATAGGACAATTAATCTAAGGTTATGGGACAATCTAATCTAAGGTTATAGGACAATTAATCTAACGTTATAGGACAATTAATCTAAGGTTATAGGACAATTAATCTAAGGTTATAGGACAATTAATCTAAGGTTATAGGACAATTAATCTAAGGTTATAGGACAATTAATCTAAGGTTATAGGAGAATTAATCTAAGGTTATAGGAGAATTAATATAAGGTTATAGGACAATTTAATCTAAGGTTATAGGACAATTAATCTAAGGTTATAGGACAATTAATCTAAGGTTATAGGACAATTAATCTAAGGTTATAGGACAATTAATCTAAGGTTATAGGACAATTAATCTAAGGTTATGGGACAATCTAATCTAAGGTTATAGGACAATTAATCTAACGTTATAGGACAATTAATCTAAGGTTATAGGACAATTAATCTAAGGTTATAGGACAATCTAATCTAAGGTTATAGGACAATTAATCTAACGTTATAGGACAATTAATCTAAGGTTATAGGACAATTAATCTAAGGTTATAGGACAATTAATCTAAGGTTATAGGACAATTAATCTAAGGTTATAGGACAATTAATCTAAGGTTATAGGACAATTAATCTAAGGTTATAGGAGAATTAATCTAAGGTTATAGGAGAATTAATATAAGGTTATAGGACAATTTAATCTAAGGTTATAGGACAATTAATCTAAGGTTATAGGACAATTAATCTAAGGTTATAGGACAATTAATCTAAGGTTATAGGACAATTAATCTAAGGTTATAGGACAATTAATCTAAGGTTATGGGACAATCTAATCTAAGGTTATAGGACAATTAATCTAACGTTATAGGACAATTAATCTAAGGTTATAGGACAATTAATCTAAGGTTATGGGACAATCTAATCTAAGGTTATAGGACAATTAATCTAACGTTATAGGACAATTAATCTAAGGTTATAGGACAATTAATCTAAGGTTATGGGACAATCTAATCTAAGGTTATAGGACAATTAATCTAACGTTATAGGACAATTAATCTAAGGTTATAGGACAATTAATCTAAGGTTATAGGACAATTAATCTAAGGTTATAGGACAATTAATCTAAGGTTATAGGACAATTAATCTAAGGTTATAGGACAATTAATCTAAGGTTATAGGAGAATTAATCTAAGGTTATAGGAGAATTAATATAAGGTTATAGGACAATTTAATCTAAGGTTATAGGACAATTAATCTAAGGTTATAGGACAATTAATCTAAGGTTATAGGACAATTAATCTAAGGTTATAGGACAATTAATCTAAGGTTATAGGACAATTAATCTAAGGTTATGGGACAATCTAATCTAAGGTTATAGGACAATTAATCTAACGTTATAGGACAATTAATCTAAGGTTATAGGACAATTAATCTAAGGTTATGGGACAATTAATCTAAGGTTATAGGACAATTAATCTAAGGTTATAGGACAATTAATCTAAGGTTATAGGACAATTAATCTAAGGTTATAGGACAATTAATCTAAGGTTATGGGACAATCTAATCTAAGGTTATAGGACAATTAATCTAAGGTTATGGGACAATTAATCTAAGGTTATAGGACAATTTAATCTAATGTTATAGGACAATTAATCTAAGGTTATAGGACAATTAATCTAATGTTATAGGACAATTTAATCTAATGTTATAGGACAATTTAATCTAATGTTATAGGACAATCTAATCTAATCTAATGACTTATGTAGAGCCACTATCAAACTACACAAGACTTCTGTTGTATTCCTATCTGCAAAGTCTTCAAAACTGTTATCATTATTGCTGCTCTCTGTATAGATGTACTCCATCAAGACTCGTCGAAGATCTTCAATGGTGTCCAGTCTAAGGAGTTGATTTTTTTCCATATCGAACAGCCTAGACTTGACTTTAGACTCTTAAGACTCTAACAAAGAATGCTTTCATCTGTCACTGCAACTTTTTTGCCATTACGAATACGGGTTTAGTACAAAGCAGGCATCATAACAAACATACTGTACAAAGACGGATAGCAATAAAAACTATTACTGTACCTTGTTCTACTACATTCACTTTCTATTCTATCTATCTTTGCCTGAATGATGCTCATACTTGCAAGTACACAGACAAGCAGAGCAACGAGATATAATGTGATTTATTACCATTACCATATAACGTGCTTCACTGGATAAGGTACCATAAGTGGCTTAGTTGGCTCTATTTAGTAATAAAACATTCCAATTTTGTTTACATCTGGCTAATGTACACACCAAACATCAAATGTTGCTAAAACAAAGCCAAAGCAAAGGCTAAATAGCAGTAATTAACCTCCAAATAGCTAAAACAGCACATAAGTAATTTGTTAACACTAACACTTCAAACTATACTCTACAACGTTGACTTTGTGGTAACTTAGTTTTACTCAAAATCATCAAAAATTATTACAATATGTCAATGAAGCTTGTTCTCTGATTTTTAATTAACACACTTCAATGAAGAGATTACGTAAAATAGTAAGCTGAGCCCGACTTATGGTACCTTTTCTTATTTATCATATTTCCATGTGAATAAGCTTTTCTTACTCAATAAGCAATATTTAGACCCAGCACAAGCTCACACTAGCAAATATCAAATGAGAAAAATGGCCCCAAAAACAATCAACTTGGTCTTTTCCTTAGTAAATACACTCCCCAGCTTTTGGAACCTTTTATCCCAGCAGGTCATATGGGGCCGTCCACATATTACGTAGGCACTGAGGGGGAGGGGGGTCGGATTTTGGCGATTTTGCGTACTGGTGCGAACGGGGGGTAGGGGGGGGACAAAAGTGTACGTACGCAAAATAAATTTCTAATTATGACGTCCACATTAGCCTATTTATAACTCTGTATTGTCCTATAGTCGTCCGATGGCATTTTATTACATTATATAAAAGCCATGTGCAGTTATTCTGTGCTGTGAAGAGACACTTATAATTTGTCTATATTGGCCCTCACTCATCCTTCAATCTGGCCTAAAGTGCAGACTTTCCAGACACTTTCTGCAGCTGGTCTTGGGGGGGGGTGCGTCAAGTGTACGTACGCGGGGGGGGGGGTGTGGAAGAAAGTACGCTTGCGAACAGGGGGGAGGGGTCCAATTTTCCCGGATTTTTGCGTACGTAATATATGGATGGCTCCTATATATACAAATATATACACACCCAAATATATATATATATATATATATATAAATTATATATATATATATATATAAAACATTTGAAATTATTGCACATACTCGAATAATTATGTAAATACAGACATACCTAAAATTTAATAGCATACAAAAGTATTTATACAAATGTGCACAGATATATTCACAACTTTGACGTAAAGACAGATGTACATGGTGACATATAGACAGTGACGCCAACAGGTACACAATATGACTTGCACACATACATATCGGACAGGTTAGTGACACATAGCAACAGGGATAGCATACCAATGCAGAAGAGATACGAGGACTACGCATTGGAGGTAGGCCTGAAGAAGGCAGTGGGGTGGATCATTGGGAAACAGCATACAACTGTTGGGTCATTACAATAGTCCACCACAGAAACTAGTAACAATGCCTCACAGGAAAACATCATTAACCCAGAGACAGTGCAGAGCAAGAGATCGTTTGACAGTTCTACCTGTAGTTCACTGACCCAGCAACCAACATTAGCGGACAATCATGTCAAACGCATATGGAAATCCATAAACCAACCTCGACAAACGTTGTCTAAACTCAATCAATAATACATCGATGATCGTAACTGAGGACCAGCGGCTAAGCAAGCAGTAGGGAACCTGGATATGGCTACAGCCTCAAACTCAGCTCTGTATGTATGTATGTATGTATGTATGTATGTATGTATGTATGTATGTAAATATGCATGTATGTATGTAAGTATGTAAGTATGTATGTATGTATGTATGTATGTAAGTATGTATGTATGTATGTATGTATGTATGTATGTATGTCTGTATGTATGTATGTATGTATGTATGTATGTCTTTCTGTCTGTCTGTCTGTCTGTCTCTGTCTGTCTATCTCTCTCTCAAACTAGAACTGCACGGTGTCACCACTGTAGTGTACTAGGTTTGAATGTTATTGCTATATTTGTTGTAAATTCATACTTTACTTGTAAAAAACTTATTTATGAGGTGCACTGGCAAGACAAAAACAGACAATGCAATACAAGGCAAAGAGAGACAATGCAAGACAACAAAACACAATGCAATGCAAGGCCGAGAGAGATAATGCAATGCAAGGCAGACAGACAATGCAAGGCAAAGCAAAAAGGTACATTCAACTCTAATGGTACCACTTCCTCTGCAAGATAAAGACAGACAATGCAGTTTAAAGCATTGGAAGACAATGAAAGATACTACAATGCAAGGCAACATTTATATTAAACTAATCTGTAACACTTCACTCGCTAAGCACAGAGCCACTTTCACATGACATCCTAATTGCAATCTCTGCATCTCCTCTACACCCAAAAAAACCTGATTTGTGGGAATTAGCTTATTCACAAGCTGGAACTATTATCAGACCTGGTGGTGTATGAACACAACGAGCAGCAGCATTAGTGCTAAACCAAAATGTTTCAACTCTGCCACCATTGCATAAACAAGCAGAGGAAGTAGTACCATCAGAGTTGCAAACACAGGTGTGCTTACTTTAGAGGGGCTACATCAATGCGCTGAATGAATGTGCTATTCACTTGAATGTATAATAACGTGCCTGTCGCATGCAAATAAAAGCTACTTCCTTACTTATTGACTTAATAGGCCAGTCAAAAACTGGTCTAGTATTTTTTGCAGCCTCGTCACAGACTTCCCAACGGCTAATTGCATGCAATTAACATTGCAGGTCATTAACTGTAACTCACAACTCATTAAAACCGTATAACACCTAATTATTCATAGGCACATCAAACGGTCAATTGAAAATATGAAATAATTTCCAAAGTAAAGAACAAGGCAAATGAATGCTATAGTAAACAATGATGCACCATTTACGGCGGAAATTATCCCGATAAGAAAAATTCTGTTTATCAAAACATTCCTAAACAATTGCTCATCAGAGAAAAACCATAAAGCTCTTAATCTTTTTTTCTTTTTGTTCAAAAAGCAACACAGCCTGCAGGCACAAACTCAGACAAAATAGATGGCTGGCCTTATCTAAGTGCATCAAGGTCAACACATCATCCCAGCAGATAAGAGCATGGAGCATTGAAGAGAGAAATCATGGGAACCTGATACCTAAACTTGATAGCTCTAACGTAAATGCCTGTCAACCAAACCACCAGCAATGACAATGTTTCCCAGTGTTATTTTATTATGTCTGCATTGACAGTGTTTTCCAACGCTAAACGTTCAGAAAACTGACAGACCAATCACAAACTTTATTGTTTCTTTGTTTTTCAATTATTCACAATAAATTGATTACCTTCTGCCACCCATTGTTATCAGCAGAAGTTGATTTATGAATATTTGATCAGATTTTGGAGTGTACAGCTAGCAGTTTCCGTCCATTCAGTTTCTTTTGTACATCTGTGTGTGTGTGTGTGTGTGTGTGTGTGTGTGTGTGTGTTTGTTTGTGTTTATGTCTGTGTGCCTCCCAGTGGTTGTGTTACTCTTCATCCATCTGTTCGTCAGTCTGTCTGTCTGTCTGTCCGTCTATCTCTGTCTGTCTCTCTCTGTGTTCGTCTATCTCTGTCTTTCTGTCTGTCTGTCTGTCTGTCCTCTGTCTGTCTATCTCTGTCTGTCTGTCTGTCTCCGTGTTCGTCTATCTCTGTCTCTCTGTCTGACTCTCTCTGTCCGTCTATCTCTGTCTGTCTGTCTGTCTCTCTCTGTCCATCTATCTCTGTCTGTCTGTCTGTCTGTCTGTCTATCTGTCTGTCTGTCTGTCTGTCTGTCTACAGCTTAACTACTTACCCTATGGCACCCTTAGTTAACTGAAGAATGCTTATAGGGCTTAATAAAGGAAGTCCTAACTCCAATGTCTAAGACTTCAGAAGAGTGATGCTTCTCAGCAACTGTTACTATTCCATCTGACCACTAATCGTCTTCAGGCTATAAATAGCGATGACCAAAGACGATCCCAGACAGCTGTCCATCACGTCAAAGTCAGCCTCCAGGAAGTCTTCTTAACCCGGAAGTCATTCATCCTCCACCTCCTTTTCCTGGTGGCATCTATCGACCAGGTGGTGGTGAGCAGCCATGATTCATTATAGGTCCATGTACTGCCCACTCATAGCAGCGCAAATTGTAGCCGTCATTAACCCTCCATAAACCAATAAATCTTATTAACCATAAAAACAGAATTCTGAAGTTCAGTCCCTTAAGACCATGAACTTCTAGATACCTGGATGCTTAAGGGTATAAGATCCACTCAGCTGCTGGTCCTATCAAGTCTAAGACTACATTTCCTTAGCTTCCGCATGCCATAGCTTGTGGCCTGCCTCTCCGCTCACACCTGCCCTCTCTCTGTGTCTCTGTGTGTCTGTGTGTCTGTCTGTCTGTCTGTGTCTGTCTGTCTGTCTGTCTGTCTGTCTGTCTGTCTGTCTGTCTGTCTGTCTGTCTGTCTGTCTGTCTGTCTGTCTGAGTGTGTATCTCCTCTTTCTCACAGCTTTACCCTTCCACTGCAAGTAGGAGTGGTGCTTCAGGAAGGATGGGGCTCTACAGCAACTCCTCCTAGACACACAAAATTGATGGGATGGGTTGGAATATAAGAACACTTGTAAGCTGTCAGAGTGTTGCTCACTCCAAACCAGCTACCTACCATTCCTGGCATGCCCCTCAATCAGGGTAACGCCATGGTTGATGTTCTCTGAACAACTGAAGTAACTACTACTGTACTGACCTTCTGGATGTCGACCTGATTACGGCTTGTCTTTGATGTGCCATCGGTTGATGCCTTCTGCATTAGACATCCGTACTATTAAAGTTACTAACTGATAATAATACTCTGCAAGAGTAACTTCATAGAGACATCTTAGAATTCCACTCAACCATATTTTGATCCACTTAAATTTCTACTGAACCGTGCATAGTTGGACAACAGGATCACCTGTAGCAATACTTTCTCCATTAAGTGACTCACCTGTGGACAATTGCCTCTTTTATAAACCCTTCACCACCCGAGGGGTCTGTGCCTCTGTTCTTTGACCCCACCCTCACAGCAACCGCATCCAGTATTCATCTGTCACATCGTTAACTGTGGTCCAAAAATCTCAAGTGCTTGTGGATAACGACCGATTTCACTTAAATAGCTTTCACTTAACTCGCAGCTGAATAAACTCTCTTCTTCAAGCGGTTCGTTAAAATCCCCCTCGGCAGATCTTGAAGCAAATCCACTCACTGCGCGCCTTTCCTCCTACTTGACCTGCCTAATGCATTTGATTCTCTTGACTGGAACTCTGCACAGACTACACTCTTCAGACTCTGATGGCCAACATTAAACGAGTTCATACAAAAGTTGCAATAAACAATGACAAACAAAAACAAATTTACGATTTAAACAGGGACATTTGCAGTTTACTGCCAGTCTTTTGTTGATTTTATGTTGATTTTATTTGAATATTACATTACATCAGACATTTATGCAGTAGTGAAAGAATACAAGTGACTAGTACACTCCCAAAAGACATGGAAGATCAAAATTGAACCATGCCATGAAAAAGCTAAGAAAAGATACTAACAGTGTAAATTCAACTGTCAAAGAAGGCATTCAGTAAATTAACAATTACATCAACCTGCTTTGCTCAATAAACCACTAAAAAGACAACTCTGAGAATTATATGTTCATAAAACATCTTATTAAGCCAAAAGTAAATTTCTGGCAATGCTAAAAACCTGCATTGATGCCTCTTCTCATCACAAACCTTTCTCTGTCATCATCTTCTTTGTTGCCATCTTCAAACAACTTTCTCTTTCACCAAGGCTGGCCGGGAGCACTCCTTGGTAAATGTCTTAAGCAGATGATATATAAATTGAATGACTGAATGAATGAGTGTGTGTGCTTGCGTGTGTGTGTTGTGTTTGCGTCTGTGTATTTGTGTGCGTATGTGTGTGTGTTTGTGTGTACGTGTGCGTATGTGCTTGTGTGTGCATTGTGTGTGCGTTTTGTGTGTGTTTGCATGTGTGTGTTTGTGTGTGTATTTGTGTGTGCGTTTGTATGTGTGATTGTGTGTGGTGGTGTGTGTCTTTGTATGTGTATTTGTGTTTGCGCGTGTGTGTATAAGCAATGCCAGTGAGTGAGCGAGTGATCAAGTGAGCGAGTGAGCTAATGAGCGAATGCTTATAACAACTTTATTATTTGCAGCAAAGCTGTCGTCGGTGTTATCAATCGTCACCAGCATGATCACAATGGTCAGGCAGACTGTGAGAACATAATCTAATGGTCTTGTGGGCTCCAAATAGTACTACATAAATGCCTGGTTACATTACCGGTACATTACATCAAAGTTTTTCTACGAAACATAGGCCTATTCATCATTGTTTTTAAAATCCAGTTTTATCTGCTTTCAACACCAGAAACAATGGAGGAGCGATTCTGTAGTACTCTGCAAAACATCAGGCGAGCAGAAAGACAAAAGCAAAAGCTCATCCTTGGTCTCCTTCTGGAATTAGATGCCAAAAAGTTAAACCATTACCCCCTTTAAAGCTATTTCGTCCATTGCAATGAATCGTCCAGCTCGAATCATGGGAAGGAAACATGGAAGATCTCAATCCGGCTAGCTATCTACGCTTATCAACACCAGATGTCCACATGATCCTGAATCCCAAAGTCCATTTCCATTTGGGATACAAAGGCATTGTTGCTCCCGAGTCCACCACACTCTTACTTTCACAGTCTTCAGCGAACAATCAACAGGCAAACTTAACGGATCTTGGTGAAAGGCTCCATTACTGATCATCGCACAAAGTATTAAATAAAAAACATACCAACGAATGCCATCTCCAGCCCACTCCCTCTGCAAATAAATACTTTATGGTCTAATGGAGGATAAAACACTGCACACGGCACGCTCGCCACCCACCACCTTATTTTTACCAAGAGGCCGAGCAAGTGAATTACTGACATCTACTCTCCAAAGCGGAATTCCTTACGTGCAGAGACAAAATATTTGGCTTTACAATGCAAGTTCTTGGGTTTTTGAACATTGCCTCATGCTTCAACACAAAATACAGAGCAGGTCACACTTCACTGGACATCGACTTGATTACGGCTTGTTTTTGCTGCACCATCGGTTGATGCCTTATGCATTAGACACTGGCACAATAGAAGTTACTAATTACAACTACACTCCCAGTCAACTCAAACTCTACTCTACGCATCTTGCATCACATCATTACTCGCATGCTGAGAGTTACAGCCGATAGAAACAACTATAGCCGTACTTCGACTTCGCCTCAAATTTTACATAGTAGACCTGGTTTATGCAGACTGGAAAAAAGCACCCCTGTTTCTACTTCTCTGGCCTTGTTTTGCCTAAAGTGATCTGGCCTTGACTTAGGTCTTGGCATGATCAGCATTGGCCTTGACCCTTCTGGCTGACCTTAATGGCCTGACCTTGACCCGTGCCCTTGAGTGGCACTAACGTGTCTTTTATGCACTTTGGCCTTGACCCTGGCACTGAAGTAACTGACCTTCAGGGTTTGACCTTGACTATCCCTTGTGTGGCATTATCCTGTAGTTTGGTTGTTTGGTTTGTCACTGTTTTAGGAAGCTGTGTCACAACAAAGATGATTAGCATCACCCTCCTCCTTTATCCATGCTTGGGAATGGCATAATTTCTGGGTTGGTCTTCCTAAACTACATGTATGACTAACCCTTACTGGCTCCCAATGAACCTTTTTAGTTCCTTTGGTCCCTACCCTCCTCCCACACCTACATGCATAGTTACAAATGATGAAAAGATACTGTGCCAGAACACATAAAAGGTTTAATGACCAATTTGGTAGATTTAACCAAGTAACCCGTTGTCAAACAGGGCAACTATTCTCCTAAAAGGACCTACTAACTGGGTGATACTAAAACAGTTTATTACCCTATCTAAACCATAATGCCTTGCCTTTTATAACGAGGCATTAACCTAATGTCAGTGTTTGTAACATATACACTCCAAACCAAAGTAGAGCCATATATACAGATTCAAGCATGCATATACCATGTATATAATTTGGTATATATATACATATATACATATATATACATATATACATATATATATATAATGATGAGTCATCATTTATTTATGGGTGTATACATAAAGCAACCTCAGTTGTAAGAAAACCATAAAAATAACTAATAACTCTAAAAATCACCAAACAAACACTTATCTCTTCCGAAACAGCTTACATGACTAATCTTCATAAAAGTGTTTAACAGGTTTAAGAGGAAGAGGGAAGGAAATGGTGTTTATGAAACGATCGCTTTAGTTGATTTTTTAATCTGTATGGGTGGCACGTTCTTACAGCAGAGGAAGCGATAAACTTCCGTAAAAGTTGTCTTAACCATCAACAGACTGAACTGATTGTCATGATTAAACAATGGCCATATGTAACCAAACTGACAATGATGATGCTGATGACAATGACTATAATTATTATCATAGTTGTCGTCGTCGTCGTCGTCATCGTCGTCGTCGTCATCGTCATCATCATCATCATCATCATCATCATCATCATCATCATCATCAGTATTAAGTTCATTAAATTTGTCAGAATTTCACCCACATCAATGCACTCACGTAGGCACACACAAATACTGACACAGTGAGCCAGCCGCACATGCACGCAAACATGAACGCACGTACACACACACACACACACGCACACACGCACACACGCACGCACGCACGCACGCACGCACACGCACGCACACTACAGCCACACACTGGTAAACAGCGTCGATCAGTCAATAGGTCATTGACTCGTCCCCTATTTAAGACCGCAAAACAATGGCATCAGTTGTGTTGACACAGAAGGATCCTTTTACCTGTGGGAAAGAAGCCTCTCCTCCTCTGCACAATTATCCGGGTCATATGGCGAACCACGTAACCGTCAACCTGTTTGGAAGATGAACATGGACAAAGGCAGACAACGAGAAAGATGGACAGTGACAGAGATAGCTGCACAGGGACTGACAGAAAGAGGTTTGGATACGGAGAACATATGAGAACAAAAGGCAAGAACCTAACAGGATACAAGAAACGGAAGTCCCTGGTTGCACTGGAAAAGTAAGGAGTGACAAACAAACAAATGTAATATAAAACTCTGAAAATTTCTCTCTACGCACAAAAGCTGCATTGTCGTGGAGACCAGTAATCACAGGTCCTACACATGAAATCACTACCGCAAGAGGTTCCAGGTTTTTGGACCAGTTCATGTGCCAGGTCAGAATCTGGCAGGTCCGGAGGCCCGAGGAGAAGAGCTTGTTCCTAAGGTCGAAAATGGTCATGAAAGCGGTCATGAAAGCGGTCATGAAAATAAAGGAGTATTTTTATCATATTTTTTTTTTGATTATACTGCATTTAACACGTGTTAAGTGAGCAAGGTCAGTAATTCTGAATATGAAGTGCAAAGGAATTGTGAATGAAAGACTTGCTCAAGGACCCTATACAGTCACCCAGGCTGGATCCTGTACTCTCCACATTACAAGCTGAGCACTTTAACCACTTGGCAATTAACTGTACCCCAAATGTACCCCATAATCACATGCCAGTACCTTCTGCTAACTCCCAAGAGGCAGCCATGCCATTGCTTACCTCTTGGGGTCCGATTAATAGACTTCTGCTATAAAAAAGACAGATGCCAGGCAGCCTGTGGTTGATACTTAGGCAACAGTCATTCTTTCCACAAGAACAAAAAACTGAATCTCCTTTTAGAAATCACGTCATTGTCAGGCAGCACAAGACTATGTACTTTCTACCATCTTTCATTGTCTGGGCGTGGCAAGCAGTAGTTTAAACCGAGTGTACACTGTACAGTAATGGCACCAGCTCATTCACGAGCGCTGCGCTCTACCCTCTTTCATGACACAGTGCTCGTGAATAAGTCGACAAGTGCCCTGTGCTCAGCTTTAGAGTAATGCTTTAGAAATTCAGAGTTTACAATTACAATTTCAGTGGCCGGGCTTAAAAAACATTACTTTAAAAATAAAAAGAGTGTACAGCATACTTACAACTCTATCATTCAAAGCCAAAACTAATCCATCATCCTTGGATTGCCCCAACTGCTTAACTTGAGGACAGGCAAGAAAGAAACTATATGGACAGGACATCGGAAATAACGCAGGAATATCCTTTTCTACTGTTTACACTACTGTGATAGCCGTCAGCCATAAAAATCACTAACTGAGGCTAACCCTAGGTAAACATTTACCAGATAATCCAGTTGACTCTACCTCAGACCCAGCCACCGGCCTCCAATCAGATTTTATCTCTCTGCAAATAGCACATCATCATCGGAGGTGCTTCGTGCAACCCACGAAGATGGTTATTGGAACTAATTCAACATTTGAATGAGATGTCCTGGATCCTGGACTGGTTTTTTTAAGACTACATGTGCCAAGCTGATGAGTAATATTCCTAATTTTAGGACCAAATGCATGGACCCCGACCACAGCCTTGCGTCATTTTTAATATGGGTATACTATAGGGTTCTTAAAGTACCGATCATAGGTGCAGGCTAGGGTTGCAAGACCAGTTGTCAAAATCCCAAATGGGTACAGTACCAGTCCCACACAATCAACCTAAAGGTTAGATTATGTGGCACTGTCCTGTACTAAGTACCCTAGGCCTATCCAGTTTCAACGCAGCTAAATTAGAAACAGTAAATTACCTGGTCTTGGCACCAGTCTTAATTGAGTTTACGTTTAGCCATAGAATATCTCTACCCTGGTACAAGAAATGTATCTGAGTAATAAAATTATACATACAGACAAAACCACAAGTTGGAGACAAATTTGTAGCTCAAGCAAGCTTTACTGCTTCAACAGAATTCAGAATTCATAACCTAAGTAAAATTCTTGTCATAAGAAACATTCTGTACTTCAGCAGAATTAAAAGCTTATGTAAACTTCAAACTTTTAAGCCAAAATTCTGACCTTAAATAAAGTTATCAAATTTCTATGATTTGATGTTCTACTAAGCAGATCCACAAAACATAAACAAATGTTTCTAAAATTTTGAATTCACAAAAGTCAAACCTGGAAGGCTTATGAGACCTTTTGAACATAAGAAACTAGCAGCAACAAGGCACTTATGGTCAACCAAAGCAGGACATTTTGTTTTCTGACCAAAGAGAATCCTCTCTGGCCAGGAAACAAAATATTCTGCTTTGGCTTGATAGACTGAAGGAATTCACTTCAGGAATCCACTTCAATCGATTGAAGAAATCCACTTTTCCAATATCTGGAAACAAATGTGTCTGGAAAAGACGATTTTCTCTCTTTCAAGTGGCATGGGGTGTTTATCCTAATTTTTCTCCTTCCTGAACGGCTCAGCCTAACCAACACTAAGGCAGCAACCAGACTCAATAAAGTAATGGTGAATAATCTTTGATTTGATGACGACATTGGCCTCCCTACTAGAAGCGGAACAGAACTACAGGATATTATTACACAGATACACGAAACCAGCAGAAGATTCGGCCTAATGCTCAAAGCAGAGAAAACTAAACAGTGGTTGTTGAAAAAACTAACAGACAATAACAACTACGAATATCCGTTGAGATGAAACAGAACAAGATGAGCAATTCGTCCATCTTGAAGGGCTAATGACCGCAGATAGCAGCAGTGATAAAGACATGGACTATCTCAAAAGCATTTGCAAAACTGAATAGGATATGGAGGAGCAGAGAACTCACAAAGAAAACCAAGACAAAATACGAGACAATGATACAACTCTTTTTCCTGTATGGGGATTAGAATGCTGGACATTGTGAAAGCAAGATGACAAAAGAATTCTCACAGCAGAAATGAGTGGCTACGGAAATCAATTGCAGGAATTTCAAGACTACAAAGATTAGAAATGAGGAAAGAGAAGAATTCTTAGGTATCCAAACATCTCTGTTAGACAAAGACAACCAGCAAAGACTCCGATGGTTTGGACATGTGGGGAGTATGCCAGGTGATCGAATCCCACATGATATTCAAGGTTGAAGCCTTGAAGGGAAAAGAAACAAAGGCAGACCAAGCCTTAAGGGATAGCCAATATAACATATTAAAGGACATAACGAGACTTGAATTAACACTGAAAGAAGCACTGGATTTGACAAATGACGGACTAAATGTAAATCATTTATTTGCACCAAATGGCTGGCATCAGGAACAGTTATGATGATGATGATGATGACTACAACAACGATGATGATGATGAGCAACTGTAGCCACGGCCTAAAGCTCAAGTCCCCATAGAGAGATGTCCTCTACCACCATCACTAAACTAACAGGAGGGAGGGGCTTGTGGAACTGAAAGGCAAAAGACAACCAAGGGAGGTCTCTTCATTCCACCCCCAACCCCATCAGATGGTCAGACTCAGACAGATTCAGTGCCTCAAAAAACGAAATGTTAACAACCGTAAACTAGACAACTTAAAAGGAGTGCCAAGATCCCTAAAATTTGTGGAACCAGTGGAAGCAGAGGCCAGGAGACCCGACGACAGCAGCAGAATGATCAGAAACACGTGCTACAGTCCAAGAGACGTTTGGCCCACGAAGACTCACAGCTGCCGCTGCAATAGTCTCCTCCTCCACCTTCTCCTATTCTTCTTCTTCGCCTTTCTCTCCTTGGTCTCTTCCTTCTCATATTCCTCCTCTCCTTTCTCTTGCTCTACCTTCTCCTATTCCTCCCTCTTCCTCCTCCTCCACCTTCTCCTGTTCCTCCTCTCCTTTCTCTTCCTCTTCTTCCACCTCGTTCCTCCTCTCTTTTATCTTCCTCCTCCTCTGCATTCTCCTATTCCTCCTCTCCTTCTCTTCCTCTTCCTCCACCTCATTCCTCCTCTCCTTTCTCTTCCTTCTCCCCTACTTTCTCCTGTTCGTCCTCTCTTTCTCCTCCTCCTCCTCCTGCTCCTCCTGCTCTACCTTCTCCTATTCCTCCTCTCCTTTGGATTTCTCCTCCTCTACATCCCCTATTCCTCTTTTCCTTTCCCTTCCTCGTCCTCTACCTTCTCATATTCCTCCTCTTTCTTTCTCCTCCATCTTGTCCCAATCCTCTGTGTTTTCCTCCTTCCCTCTACATACTCTTCTCCTACTCTCCCTGCTCTTTCTGTATTCCATCTCTATACTCCGCCTCCTCCCGTTCCTCTTCCACCTGTCTGTTTCCATCCTCTTTATCCAGCCCCCAAATCAGTTAGGGATGCAAAACCAAGCTGACGTCTGCTTCCCAGTCCCTTCAACAAAGCTAATTTAAAAAACGCATAAAACGGTCCCTACAGGAAAACACAGGGGACGCTTGGCAGACTGTAAGTACTAAATGGATGGGATAGGTTGACCGGAAGGAGGGAGGGATCATGGAAAGAATCAGGGTTACCGGGTACTAAAGGTCAGGGCAAGACCCAACCAGACCCCAAACCTCTTCTGTTCCCAAGACTTCTCATCTGCAGAGGTGTTTACTTGACTCATTTTATGAGTTCAAGACCCCAACACCACGTCCCTCAACCCTTTCTCGCCTATCAGACAGCTATATCAAACCCCGTCCAGCATAATAATAATTATGTTGACCCAACTAGTCCATCGCCAACTCTCCTGAATCTCTCCTTAGGGCTGATGTAACTCAGTATAATTACCGAGTATAATTGCTATGCAAAGTAAATTATGTAAAAAAAAAACTTCAGAATGATATACGCCTGTCTATATCAATCAATCATTTTTATAGATCCCAGAAAAGTTAATATATCAAATTCTGCATACAGGTTCTTTACATACGAATTTTATAGGTTGAGTAGGACTAACTGCCTGCAGATTATACATATACATTCAACAGGCAGACCTAGAAAGGACCAGCATCCTGCTTAAGTATACGGTCACTTATTAATACATGTTCAATTCATATATATATATATACAATTATACGTATGTATATATATATACACATATATATATTGATACATATACATTATACACATACATACATACAGTGCTTTTTTCTGGAAAAAAAGGTTCCGGAACGGAACAATAGGTTCCGGAACGGAATAATTATGGGCGGGCTAAAATCCCGAGAAAAACAGGATTGGGGGTTGGGAGGGGTCTCAATAAACACCGAAAACAGTTCAAAACACTGAAATTAAATTAAAATAACTAAATTACTGTTTTTATTATTTTAAAAAATAAATTATTTTATAGCAACTGAAAAAAGATGCCGGAACACCGTTCCGGCGCGTTCAGGCTGAAAAAACACTGCAAACATAAACTACAAACATACATACATACATCCATCTAACAAACACATACATTTATCTATGTTGTATAGATACATCTGTTACTACAACAGTTCAAAGAAACTAGTGAACCTTCCTTATAGACCAACATTCTTAACTAGAATAGACTTGACTTACATTAATAAAGGCTATTTACTTACTCCATTGCTTGCTTACTCACTAAAGTTATATTAGTCAAACTGAATTTAAGCTAGTTGACCAAACAGTAAAGATTTACCTGTAGACCCATAAAATGGGGATGGCATGATGTAGGAAGTGCTCAGGTAAAAACAAAGAATGTGTTTACTCTGAAGAAAACTCCATCACAATAACAATAGTCCATTCACCAGAAACCCACCTCCTTACAGGTTGCCTGGGACAACAACCCTTTAAGTCTGCAACCTTCAGCTCAACAATTATAGGGTAATTAAAATGCAAATACATACATTATATAAATATATATTATCTAGGGTCTACATGTATATAGATATATATATAAACATTCATATATTATATTTAAATGACCTGTATATACACATTCATGAAATGACATTATATATATATATATAACTGCATATATATATATATACATATATATATATATAACTGCATATATATATATGCAGTTATGCACCATATAATTATATTGTTGGACCTGTATGTATTGATTTATAGTCTACCTGGTGTCAGCAGGTAAAGAAACTGTATGGGTTGCTGTATTCAATTCAGAAGACTTAATGGGACTGTAGGTGCAACAGACCTCATTACCAACCGTAGACCCCCAACTGACCCATTAGGCCAGTGCGCTTGCTTTAAAAACATAACAGAAGAAGACAGCTGTACACACGGCCACAGAACTCTCCCACTCATCTATCACTGGCCACATTCCTATTCACCACCGCATCCGACAACCATGGAGTTAAGAACTTAATGCACAATTTGCACTGGACAGGAGTTCCGTAAAGAATGGGATAATGCAAATGCCAGAAATCTGTAAGACATATATCAGCACATCTAAAATGCCCAAACCAGTCCAGCCAGCCACTCAGATAGTCCTGCAGTGAAGCAGTTAAGAGGCCTGTCAGCCAGCCTGTGATCCAGCCCACAAAACAACCAGCCAGCCACTTTCCATTCTTATGGTGAATAAATAGAGCTTGGGTTTAATGAAGCCAACTCAGCTTCGGTTAGGATGGTGAGATTTTATGATTTGTTCCGGATCAGTGACCACACCTGAAGTAGATTACCACAGATGCAATTGACTGCCAATTATTCACCTCACACTGATGACAATTCATCCTGTTCACAGCTTATTTCAATGGTCTGATTTTGAATCAAACTGGAGTGCACAACTGCAGTTCACAGGATAAATATGTTTACAGTTTAGTTTTTAGAAGTTCTCTAAAGCATGGAATTTGATTTTGAAGCAAATTGCAAACTGCTATTCAACTGTGTCTTATTTCAATGACTTGATTTTGAAGCAAACTGCTGTGAATCTATTAATGAATTGCCTGGTGTTGCTTGACATCTGGATTTGGTCATTTGACCAATAACTCTGAGACCACTTCTTTGTGGTTTACATCTTCAGTCTGCTAACTATCATCCAGCTATCAAAGACAACACACATGTGTGGAGATTCCAGAGAGGTCATCTGAAGTTACGTACATCCAGAATTATTGCCTTTCTGATTAGAATTGCCTTTCAATATCGAGGCATTAGGAACGGGTCATTTATTTTGCCAATCTCTTCGCCTTCTCTGTTACTTTATTGCACATGGCACTACCACTTGAAAGCGGTAGCGCCAAGATCTGGAAACGGTGATGGCTACAGCATGACTTCTGATTATTTCCGGCACTCCAGTTTGTTGTTACAACTGTTCAAATTGAGGTTAGAGTCTGGCAATCTTTATCGCCTACTTCATTTCTCACACACCCACTGCTGCCTGCCAAGACCATATATTCTCTCATCTAATTCAATGGTCAACAACTGCCACACATATATTTTTAAATTGTTTGCTTACACCTCCTCATCAAGATTCATCAAAGTCATAATTAAGGCTGACATATTATGTGCAATTTTGGCAATAGTGTCTCTAAGGAACAACTTAACTCTCTTCTGTGAACTATATATCACTTCTGACATGTCTGTTATCAAAATGGTTCACATTCAATAAACCTTGTTCGTAATACAACCTATCCTGAATTAATAAGCAAAAACTGGTTCTTAATACAACCTACCCTGAATTAATAAGCAAAAACTGGTTCTTAATACAACCTATCCTGAATTAATAAGCAAAAAAACTGGTTCTTAATACAACCTACCCTGAATTAATAAGCCAAAAACTGGTTCTTAATACAACCTACCCTGAATTAATCAGCAAAAACTGGTTCTTAATACAACCTATCCTGAATTAATAAGTACATTCAAACAATCATTTATTGACTGAATAAGCAATTAAATGATTTACTAAGGCAGGTAAGAATTATCCAAACATTACCTCAAGCCCTGAAGGAACTGTCAAAATATTTGCTCATGTAGACGCAGAACTAAATGCACAGATGATGTCATCTGTCATCTGTCAATGGGAATTGGTTATTTGGGCTACATATGTGTGTGGATTTGTGTGGGGCTCACCACTGGTGACGCTTCTAGTTCACTGTGCATTGCTTAGCTAACTGAAGCAATTCGAGTTCTTGATGCAGGAACATCATTTGGGAGGGGGGTAGAGCGGGCATTTGCCCCCTGATTTTTTTAAAAAGGAAAAAGGATGGAACAAGAAAAGGAGGAAGAAGAAACAGGTAAAAAAAAGAAAATAAATACTCAAATTCAATATGCACACTGCAGCACACATCATGCAGCATTGGCTTACAGTTTTGCACATGTAGACTAAATACAAAACTTAACAAGCTGGCCAAGTTCCCCCTGGAAAAATACTCAAATGACGTCCCTGCCCCCTCTGAAAAAAGCTGAAATGATATAGCTGGGCAAATGCCCCTTGCCCCTCCCTCTCCGTACTCCCATGTGCTCAAGAGTCACTGTTGCCACAAACGTGCGTGTCCAAACTATCTGTCCTCGCTTTTTGAGACTGGGTATACACTTCAAATGCTCAAGACTTAAGGGCTCCCGGCTCTGCTCTTCCACAAACCAGTTCTCCCATCCGTATAATTATGTTAAGTATGACGTTGCTTTCTACACGCATAGTTTGTACCATAAACTACGTCACGTATGGCAAACGATTGCACTACGGAATCTCTCCCGCAATGCAAAGTAAAAAAATCCGCTGCGATTAGGAGCTCAAATATTGACAAACACGCGACATGCGCGAACGTTTTATCCACATGGATGTTTTTAAACAGAATGCCACGGTTCAGCGCCTCTACTTCAAGTATCCGACGCGAGTTAGCGATGTACAGGGCACCAGAACTTACCTCGTTCAGTGCAGCGGTGCCGACTGTTCAAACATGCTCTGAAAGACCAGCAAAGAGCAGAAACTGTTGGACTTTTATAATTCCAAACGCAAACTTAGAATGCTGACTTAATTCAGAAGATGATTCGGTCCTTGCTCAGAAAGCCACATTTAACCTGGACGAGAAAAATTCTGTTTGCACCTTTCTGGTTAAACGCTTAAGCCAAACGTAATCCAACATCACCAGCTGACGCCCATTCGATTTTCACGGCACGTTACCTAGCAAAGACTAATGATTACCCACACTCATCGCATGACGCACTACAGCGGCCAACTAGCGAATAGCACCACCCAGAGCCGGTAATATACGGCTCTGGCACCACCTAGCGAAAGATAAGACACGCGTTTACTACTGATATGCCTGTTTCACGTTGCATTGAGTAGGAAGAATGGCTGCAGCCAAATAAGTCTGCTGCCTGTGGATGCACACATTGTTGACCTGCACGTACTCCCCTACAGGTGGTAGACGCAGCGCCTGTATGTCCTGGAGGCCACCAGGTACTTGGTATCAAAAGTCGAGTTCACTCAAATCAGTTACAAGCTTCAAATGATTTAAGAAGATATCCAAGTGTGCACAGATATTGTAAGATAAGAAAGTTTGCAAGCAAGTTGTAAGGTGTGTAAATATGCACACAAGTTAACTTGTAAGAAGCACAAGTATGCATGTAAATTATATGATGTGTAATTATATGTAAGGTGCAAGAAGCATAAGTAGGCATGAAAGTTATACAATGTGTAAGTATGTATGTAAGGTCCAAGATGTGTAAGTATGCAAGTTATACAACGTGTAACTGTAATTAGTAACTTCTATTGCGCCGGTGTGTAATGCACAAGGCATCAACGGATGGCATGCCAAAACCAAGCCGTATAAATCATGTCAATACCCAGAAGATCAGTCTGTAAGACAGAGAGGCAGCCTATGGTGGATAAGCAATTTGAGTATGCATGTAAGTTATATGATGTGTAAGTAATAACTAAGTATGCGTGTAATGTGTAAGATGCATAAGTATGCATGTAAGTGTTATGTGTAAGTGTTATGTGTAAGTATGCATGTAATGTGTAAGATGCATAAGTATGCATGTACATGTAAGTTATATGTGTAAGTATGCAAGAAATGTGTAAGATGCATAAAAGTATGCATGTAAGTTATATGATGTGTAAGTATGCATGTAATGTGTAAGATGCATAAGTATGCATGCAAGTTCTATGATATGTAAGTATGCATGTAAGCTGCATGGTGCATAAGTATGCATGTAAGTTATATGATGTGTAAGTGTGCATGTAATGTGTAAGATGCATAAGTATGCATGTAAGTTATATGTGTAAGTATGCAAGAAATGTGTAAGATGCATAAAAGTATGCATGTAAGTTATATGTGTAAGTATGCATGTAATGTGTAAGATGCATAAGTATGCATGCAAGTTCTATGATATGTAAGTATGCATGTAAGCTGCATGGTGCATAAGTATGCATGTAAGTTATATGATGTGGCATGTAAGGCATAAGATTATAGGGGCTGTTACGGCACAAACAACATACATGTACAAGTGGGACAAGTGCACTGGGGACTATCTTCTTTGTCAGTCTCTGTCCTTCTCTTTTAATACCATTCTTTCTCATTTTATATCTTTCTGTTCTCTTGTCTCAATGTATGGTTGCCTGCCTATCTCTACCCCTCAGCTTCGCTCAGATTTTTTTATGGTGGCATATGGTAGAGAGAAGGAGAGAGAGCAAAAGCGAGTGAGCAAGCAAGGGCAGAATCCCAGCCAGGGCCGCGTTAAGGCTAGTGCAGGCCCGGGTGCTGTGATTACCTATATAGCCATCAGCGCAGGGCCCAATTACAAGCACAATAAAAAAATTTAATGTACTTCCGAAAATGCGGGCCCTCAAAACTGCGGGCCCGGGTGCTGCAGCACCCTTAGCACCCCCTTAATGCAGGCCTGATCCCAACTATTTACCTTTAGAGCGGATCACCTTCGAAGAATAGCAACTGACAGCCAATGAAGACCGCAGAATAGAGGAACAAGAAGACGCAGCCAAAATCAATCAGTAATTTTTATAACACAAATATTTCTAATATAATACAAACATTTACTAATAAGTTTACACAATGAAAAAAACATCTCATCGAGATAGACACAGAACAGTAATGAGATTTATAATGAACACAACATAAAAATCAACACCGTGTTAGATTTCGTTCAATCAACTCCTGCATAACTATCATATTATTAACATTATAATCGTATAATATAGTCAGTCAGGTCATCACCATAATTACTCCGTCCCTATAAATATCGCAAACAACTATAAACAGGCAGGTCTTCAACTTCGAAATATCAGAAATATCGTATTAAAAACAGCTCCTAAGCTAGTAGCATCAAACAGAACTCCGTGTTTGCTTTCACAGGGAAGAAACTGGCGCCGAATTTGTTGCAACCGAGGTTCAGTCAGACAGCTCAGCGAAAGGTCCTTGACATAAAGTGGCGCAATAGATCGTTGTAAGTACTCCTTAACACTTTAACAATGAGCTGCATTGGTTTCCCAGTCACTTTTAGTACACGCTCGTTGTTAAAGTGTTAATATAATCAACCGTAGTACCCAGGCATAAACAACCCATGGCACCTTGGCAAAAAAAGTGGGCATGTTCCGTAATACAACGGTCACCTTGGCATCATAACCCTGGGCACTTTAGAATAAAAAACCTGGCACCCTGGGCATAACAACGCTGGCACCTTGTTGGCAAAATAAAGGTGCTCCTGGACAAAAAACATGGACAAGAACCAGAACAAGAAACAGCACAAATTGGGACAGCAGTTCGCACAGCACCTCGTCCTAGCAAACACTCAAAACAGTCGCCTGGTTTAGCAAAGACTGCACAGCCATGTCATAAGCTGCATTATTCAGTCCGTCTCCAAACTGACTCTGACTGACCTTAAAGTATCCGGACCTAAAAATTTCTGAAGACACCACAAGCAATCAAGATATGAATAATTCTATTTACAAAAAATCTATTCCACCACAAAACACTAACTCAGAAGTTTTCGGAATCTTTTCCAGAGCTTAGTAACTGTTCTTTCAAAGACACAGTCAAGGGAAGCAAGTAGGGGATGCATAGGAGATATGCGTAGAAAAGAGGTTCTTTTCCCGAGAAACAAGATTTCTTGAACCTCTGATATTCCTAACATGACAAGTTACAATTGCAATGCAATTACTTTCAACGTAGACAGATAGCATAAAACTAATCACGAATAGATCGTTTGATATCCAAAAATATCACTGCAAGCCAACCAAGAACAAAGAATCTTGAAACAGTCATAGAGAGCAATTGTATCCGAGACAATAGCTTGCACACACAAAAAAACGAAAAACGTAAATAGCACACGGCAAGGCAGCAGTGTAAATCTACCTAGCTACAATTATATTGTTGATGTAATAATCTAATTCAAACCTTCAAAACGCACAACTGCCCGCTACACTACATCACACAGCCCTCAAACAATACCTACCATTGTCGTTACTCCTAATCGTGATCTTGAAACTTTTTGAGGCCCTACTTAAAAGCCAAGAGCAGGACACCAGATAACTCACGAATGCTTCGTCATGTCAGAAGGGTTGTCCAGACATACCAAGTAGAGGTACAAGTCTAGTTGCCAGATCAGGGAGACAAGCAGAGAGAGAGTAGGTGCCAAAGCAGATTCTCTCTGGAATGAGAAAGACTGGAAGGCTGAGGACAGGACTTGAAAAACTCCAGAGAAAGAGTCCCAAACGGTCAGACTTTGTTACGATTTGGCAAAGGCAAGTGTTGCGGAGGCGTTGGATTGTTTTTCTTGTGCAAAGGGATGGGTAACTAATTTTATCTCATGTAGCCAGATGCACAGGTGAGACAGCAGCATGGTTGGGCACAGGATCAACAATGCCAAATTTCATTGTTATTACTGTTGCAGTCATTATCACATGCAATTGCCAGCTTACGGAAAGCCGAGGTGCATTACAGGAATTACACTGTAAGTAATGCAAGTGACTATGCAGATGTGTCTAACTGATTTCATTGAGATTTAATAAAACTGGTCAAGTAGTAAAAAGTCAATCATTCTAGACATTACAAGTAAAAACCCAAAATCTTTTACAAACTTTAAACCTATAGAGTCAATAAATTACCCCAAAAGAAGCAACAACAACAAAGTTTATTTAGCAATGTCATTTAGGAAGGCTCTAAAAATTTCAGGACACGCTCAGGAAGTCTGTGGGTGTCATATGTATATAAAGATAAACATACTGCCCCACACAACAATAAAAATTAATACAGTCGTAAAAATCCAAAAGCAAAACCGCTGGACAAATCAAAACATGGCCTCATAAAAATACACAAAATGCAACACAGGAATTGCTACTGAATAGTTAGTTGGCTCAAAATTATCCTATATAATAAACATTTTATACACACTTTGACAAATTCAGTCACTGGAACTCGTGAGTCTATTCACACACAAATAAGATTACGAAGGTAACAGTGCCAGAAAACGTAACGTGCAGAACAGGACAGGTGAAGACAAAAGACACAAATTGTATTTCGTTGTGTGCGAAAATGAAAAATAAAACTGACGCCTTCCAAGCCTGCGTACTACTACTCCAAATCATTATTTGTAGTAGTAGTCATAGTACTAGGAAAGTCTACGCTATGGACCATAAACGAAACCTGAAACACGTGGAGTACCTGGCAAAGTCACATTTAAGTCTAGGTCTAAAAAAAACAATTCACAGTTTGGACAAAAATGTGATTATGGCAAAAACAACTGGTGTACATATGACAGGAAGTGCAGCAATAAAGCAGAAATTACAGAAACTTGCCATTCAGATAGTGAGATGATGCAGGCAAGGACAGCAATAGTAACACTAACTACAGAAGAAGCAGTTTAATACAGGAACAAAGTTAACCGTAGATGTCAACTCGATTGTTAAAATTGTCTCCAGACCCAACTATCACAAAAAAAGTACACTGAGAAGGAATACCGCGTCAAAGTTGGCACAAAAGCAACAATTACATAACCACAAAAAAGTAGACAAAAGTGCTTAAAGAGACAGAACATATACAGAGCAGATATGTATCAGAACATCAAGTCCGGACACAGCATAACAAATGTAAGGGTGTCCGTAAATATATGCAATAGCAGAACAGTACCACCAGTAAGACAGTGCTGAGCAATACAGCAAGTTTAGAAGATATTTGTGTTTTTTCTCTAAAATGCATAGCAGCAGAAAAACTAAAAAACAAATGATCTGTCATCATACACAGTCCAAGAATCAATCAATCAATCAATCCGATTTATTAGAACACACACGGTCAATAAATTTAACAGGCAGATTAACAAATGTGTGAGCATGGGTGTATTATAAAGGGATACCCCTAAAGGAGGAGTCCCACTAGATGGAATATGATAGGTGGTGCAAAGTGAGAAACAAACTATTACACGCTTATAAAAAAACTCAGTTTTTACGATTTCGTAGCAAATCAGAAAAACACACAGACAGAAGTTACACAATTGCTCCATGAAATTAATTCTTCAAACCAAACATGGTAGACCAAATTCAGAACAAGATAACGAAGCCGGCATAATAACATTTACAATCCCAAACTGAATAAACAAAATCAATGTTTCTGATGCAATTCCCACAATCATCACCAACTACCAAAGAAAGGCCACACCCACGAATTTTATGCCTGTAATGACACATCTAGAATGTCATCACTGCAGATAGATGTAGATCTAATGCTATAATGACTAGACTGTGGCAGAAACTAAGGTACGCAAAACGTTTCGATACTTAACTAACCCATTTCACTTACTGTACCTGCGTGCTGTGCGTCGCATGTAAACACACATTCCCAGTAGGTGAGGTTATATAGGTAAGAAATCCAGTTTTTCCATGTGTTTTAAACGAATCAGTTTGTGTCTTTAACAATGCTAAGCACTTCAAATGGTGATATTTTCCGGCTCAGAAATCCCCTGAGGGCATGTTACCTCACCTCTCACCAACAGATTTTGCTTCTATACCTCATTCTATTTAATACAAGCATGTCAAACATATACACAAACCAATCTATAATTTTATATACTTATCAACCGATTATATTACTATTTATTATATAATTATTACTAACAGTATTACACACCATTAAAAATTAATTAAACATAGTATATATCATATTCTCCCACATATACACACTGAATACTATGATATATACACATGATATGACTCACCAAGAATACATATATGTAAACAGCTGTGTTAGCTTAAGTATAAACATGCTCGTTGGTATTTATTTTAACACATCTAGGTATTAGTGGTAACCGACAAAAATTAAAATTAGTTTAATTAAACTGCAATGACAAAGTCATATTAAAAACTAAAACAAAACAAGTCAGTATGTACATTCATCGTTTATACACACATCCATACATATACATCATACACTTGTATATATATATACATATATAAATATACATACATACATATATAGATATGTATATATATATAACTACACACACAGGCAAATGTAAGCACATTTATAGAGATAAACATAATATATATATATATACATGTATATATAATTTCAAGACAAAATATCAAAGATCGTCATGACCGACAGGGTGGACATGATCAGATTTAATGTCATGTAATTCACAGACTTAAACAAGACACCAGATCGTCTTTGCCGAAAAACTGAGAGTCCCACGTCGGAAGCAAAAACGCAGCTAGAAATGCCTTTGGCCGTACAAATATCTGTCAAGGTAGTTTTGATTGAAGGTATTGCAAGAACACAGTCTTTCTTCACACAACGCAAAACGCAATAACAACGAAAATGCATACACACACGCATATATAGACATGCGCATGCAAGATATGTGTGCACATTTGCGTGTGAACACAAACACGCAAGCATACATCAGAACCTCTTTATAACGTGCTTCAATATAACATGGTTTCTGGTATAACATAGCTTGGGACATGGACTCAGAGTTACAGTCAGCTTTAGAACACAACCTCATTATAGAAAGCAACTTTGCTTTACTGTACATGGCTGCAAAAGGTAATATAAACAACAGCACAAAGCTTTATCTGCAAAACTGCAGTAAGCAGATGCAAAAAATTCAACTTTGTTCAAAACAGAAATTATTAATTATGTTAAAAACTTCACTTTGTTATTCTACTGAACAAAATATGTTTTTCAACCACATAAACAATTCCACAGATGTAGATATAATAAGTCAATTCATCTTGTTTAAACCAACAGTCTACAGTTTAGTGCATTCAGAAATTAATTAAGTTTATTAATCTATTTTTCATGATTACAATTTTAAAATATCACACAAATTTCCATCAACCAACTCAATTAAAAAAATTTATATTTCATTGAACTTCAAGCGTTACTATTTATACTTCATTTGAATAATAAATTTCATTAATTTATTTAACCAATTATCAATGAATATTATGAAATAAATAATTCCACTCAATTAAATTAATTACGAAAATATTTCATTCCAAGTGGGAACGCGTGAGGCAGTTCACTTGTTAACTCAGTTAACACGATATGATAGAAACAATTTCTGAAACACAACAGTTTCATTTATATAAATCCAATTCAACCAGATAAAAATACATTAATAATTAAGCAAAATCATCAATATTGTGTTTACTATTTATTATTATTTTGTATACAGTATTATTGCAAATACTTGCTTATCATAACCATGAAATAAGTCAATCCTAACCATCGAGTATAAAATTCAAACATGAAAACATATAAAGAACTTCTGCTGCTAGCCGGATGAGCCCTATAAGAAAATACTGTCTGGTTGAAAGGTGATAATTTTCAAAAGCAATCACGATTTCATTAAAACACTGAATATCTCAGAATACTGAAAAGTTACGGAGAACATGGCACTGAAATGGATGACAATAATCAACTGCGCAAGACACAGTCTTGAAAGATGATTCTGGAAGTTGTGACGGACAAATCGAGAAATTTGAGGCTATTAACCCTTTAATGACAAGAGGGATTAGTTTTCCATACATTTTAGTACACGCTCGTCGTTAAATTGTTGAACTAAGAATAGAAGAAAAGCAGTCCCTTAAGCTAGCCCTGACGCAGCCATGGGCATGAAGTGTTAGCGACTTCGTTTTCTTAGCCTCGGTAAACGAGGGTGGGTGGCTAGTACTCTCCCTCCTTCGCCATCTCATCTTCTCACCGACAGTGTACAATCAGTGTGCTCATTAAAGCTGAGATGGCTAGGGAGTGCAGGTGGAGCAGAAATCTCCCCAAAAAATTTTGAACCTCTGACTTTTCGATTGACAGCCCAGCACGCTAACCACTACACTATCAAGCACCCCTTATTAAACTAAACTACACATCCTATCATAAAGCCTAGACCAAATCACACAAAAACTAGGCTTAAAACTGACAAATGTTCAACTTACGACAAACGTTTTTCTGTATTTACCTCAACTTTTCTAATTTTCAGATAATAAAAACATAATGGTATCAACACGTCCAAGCAGCCCTGAAATATATTGTGGACAGATTTAAATGGTAAAAGAATAATGGTATTTTAGTCGTCCAAGCCTCTATAAACTGTCTCAGAATTGTAAGAAACACAACCGCTACAGTTCCATCAATTGGCTGCCCCTCAACACGTAGATCTAATCTCTTGAAATGACTTATAGTCAAAAGGCAAACGACAGCTCAACCAAATCCCTAAATGACCAATGCATTGAAACAGCAGACATAGGTACATCACAGAAGTTGGAATATATACTTTTCTCCTCCCAGTCCACCCACGTGATATGCTTTAACTTGATCCTAAACAAAACAGCATTGGGAGCGCCACTAGAAAACATAAAAGATGCACAAACTTCACTTCATATGGCACTGCAGGAAAATTTAGTGACCAAGAGACGTTGAATAGATTCCAAACGAGACCATGAACAAAAGAGTGGATACACCAGAACCTCCTTATAACATACATAACACATAACCTCCTTATACTATGCATCACCGTAACACGAACTCTCGTTTAACACGAGTTGCGAACAAGGATCAGAATGTGAATTCTTCATAACACGACTTAATCATAACTCGTAATACCTCATTCATTACATGTACGCCTCTGTGCACATTAGTCCTCATAGGCAACAGTGATATAAGACAATGTTTCCCTTTCAATCACAAGGCTCAACAACAGACGTCAATTTCACATACACCAGAATTCGAACCCCACCTGCTGAAGTTATATGCAAGCGTGTTAGCAACCAGCCAGTCATGTCAACCCACCACTGTGTCAACCTGTGACGGTGTCACCCTGCCACTGGGTCAAACTCCACTGTCTTACATTTACTGATACTTAATTGTATAATTAGACAATTTTACAAAGTCACTGTCTAATGCACAAGGCATCAACAGATGGTGCACCAAAACCAAGCCGTAATCGGGTCAATATCTAGAATATCTCTAGATATTCACCCTGTTACGGCTAGATTCTGGTGCACCATCGCATGCCTTGAATGGCTCCTAACAGTTGTGTTACAAAGAGGTTCTGGTGTCTAGGTAGAAAGTTCTAAGAGTAAATGCACCAAAAGCAGTGTCAGTTAGGTAGACTTACACAGTTTTAAATAAGAAATCAGATAAAACCATCGGCAATCAAGGATAACGCCTTAAAAGAAAGTAAAATCTGCATTCAACACAGGTCACAGTCAACATTTTGGCATAAGGTCCTGTAACAAAATTGAAACAAAACAATTTGATCAAATGCCACAACACGTAACGATCACACACGAGATCCAGTTAACCAAACTGAGTGAAATTGAGATTACCAGCTTTGCTGCAAAACAGGTCAGGCCTCCTTCAGAGGCGTCATTCTTCGTTTGATAAACTTCCTGCACGTGGTGTCCTTGCAAGAATCACACCTAGGAGACATTTTCCTGGGGAAACATTTTCTTGAGACAATCTTTATAGCAGTACACTGCAGAGACATCACACCTCCTGAACAACAAGAGACATTCTTCCGACAAATTTCCACAAGCAGGTACTCCGGAACAGCGTTCGCACACGGTTACCGTGAATTCCCGCAGTGTACTCCCCTCCAAATATTCACGGCGGAGGATAAATTCATAAGCAAAGCAACTACGATCTAGCGACACACTGTCTCAACGGTGGGCGGGTTTTATTCACAGGCGTCCAGTCACTCAAACCGAGACGCAAGACCTACACTAACGCCAAACGAACCATCGATAGTAGTCGCCCTCGGCTAAAGCATTCCACGACTTATCGGCTGCATCTCGAACCGGAGGAGTGATATAAATTTAAATTGCTGCCTGCTTTTCATTTCAAAGGCATGGTTAAAACTGACAGATCCCCTCGGCACGACAAAGAAACGGAAAAACAACATGCAGTTAGTTTTCCGACGCGTAGAGTACGTCTGCTTCACGAACAATTTACACACAGGCAGACCAGCAGGTGGCGGCAGCAACCAGTCCTTCATATGCAACCCTCTTATTGCCACGAGTCCCGTAAGCAGTCGAAGGACGACTCGCAACCATGGAGGTCGTCCATCGGTCATGCATAAAGGAGGAGATACTGCGTCTACCGATACTGGTGGTAGTATGACGGCGGGCTGTAAGACGGTCTCTGAAAGAAAACTGGATCGAACTGGGTGGTGCCGGGCTTGATGTCGCGGCTCAGCGACGAGTTGTAGGAGAACGCCGAGCTGGTGGCTGTACCCGAGCTTGGCAGAAATGCATCTTGAGGGTAGGCAGACAGATTGGGGTACATAGGCCGATAGGTGGGTTCTGATAGGTGGGAGCTCAGGCGGTCAGCGCATGATATCATATCTGGATATTGCAGATAGGTCGGAATGTTGACGGGATACCGCGTGTCATTGTTAAAGCGTGTGGCCAGGCCGTTCATAGTCCACCGGTGCTGGCTGTCGGACCAGCCGGCGTAGAATGGCGCAGACGGGAGACCGCGCAGCAGGCTGCACGGGTTCAACACCTGGCCGGCGGCGTCCTCCTGCTTGGCGAGCAACGCATCGTAGTTGCAATCAGTGCGCGGGCTCATCCCGACGAGCGGGCTCGAATGCGGAATCCCGAGCGCCGGTGGCCACTTCTGGAAGCCAGAGTTCCACTTGAACTCGGGCGCTATGTCCTGAGACATGGCAGCAAACGAGGGCGGCAGGCCGTGGTGGTAGGACGGCCGCTCGTGCACCGCCATCGACACGGCGTTGAAATTGCAATCGACGTGCTTGCGCTTCCGATCCTTTTCGGCGATGGAAGAGTGCGCGCTGGTCGACTCCTGAGTCGTGTGGTTCTCCTCGACCGGTCGGCGATCCTTCCTCGGCTCCACCTTCAGGTCCAGATCTGGGAAGACGACTTCGGACTCATCCAGGTGAGGCAGGCAACCGTGCAGGTGGTCCCTGAGCTTTCTCAGGGCAATAAAGAACGGAACCTTATCGCTGGCACGAGGCAGCTGTGAACACCGTGCACTGGATGATGGCATTACATAGACGACCTGAAAGCAGATTTACGTTAATGTACAAAGACATTTTTACACAAAGTCATTCTTAGAGTAAAATACATTAAAGATCTGGTGGCAACAAAGGATTTATTACCTTAAAATATTACTAAAAACAATTTCAAGTTTCTATTATCGATGACCCAGTGTTAACAACTCATAGTGACAGTAATTCATACACACTCGACAAAGTTAATAATCTTAGATTGCAACCAAAGTCTAACGAGGACCACTGCACTTTCTGTTAGTTACCAATTAACTGTCTATATGAAAACAACAGGCGAAATTCTTAGACCTAAAAGTGTGTAACTAATCAAGAAAATAACTCTTATAGATGAACACATTAGAAGTTCTACTGCAGTAACAAAACACCATGTAGGAATTGTTACAGGTGCAATTCCAGTATTTGAAGAACAGTTGCCTTTAAGCTGATTATGACTTAAACAAAAACTACGGCAATATTACCGTATTTGTGCCAGGAAATGGCTCAGGCTGTTTGCCAATATAGAAATTCTTGTGGTTACAGAAGACTTCATATATGCCTAAAACAATCACATCAAATACTTGAACATAACAAAAATAATAATATTCGTGTTTATTGACAAGCTCACCGACAAGATGCAGTAACATTGAAACATATGACAGTACAATTAGCAAGATTTTGTACATCACTCGTCTTGGCAGCCTGTTAGGTGCCTGCTCATTTTACAGCTGCACCATAGGGAGTGGAAGGCTGAGTCGACCTATAGGGAGCTTAACAGTATCGAACCATGTCTTTCAAGATGTTATGTTCTTCGAGCAAAAGTGTTACCATTCATCTATCCCCTTCCCACACGTATCAACTGTAACCGTTACTATAACCGTGGCTTACGTTTCGAGCATTACATCTAGGACACTTTGAAATTTACGAGGAACAACAAATATAACTTTAAAATATGCTAGTGTAAATTAAACTTCAGTCATTCAATTGAAAGCTTGCACTAAACCGAAATCATAAACTCTTGTCAGCTAGCGGGTTGCCACAGACTTAGTTCTTGTCACCTAGCAGGTTGTCAGTGACTTTTCAACTTAATGTGATGCATCAAGATTTCAATCCTGAATAAAGTGGTGAAAAGCTTAAGTACTGCAAAAACTTGGGATGTAATTGAACTGATATGAATATTCGACTAATATAACATTTGTCCAACTGCCAATGGCCAATCTTTCGCCTTAACAACTGAGTTACAGTATTTAGAGCATCATTCAAATTAAATAAAACAAATTAACACCCACCTTTTCCGTTAAACACTGCTATCTTAGGCTTGTAAGTCTGTATTTTTTCTGTCAAACTCTCCACACCCTCCTTGATTTCTCTCCTGAAATCAAACAGTTAGGTTTTGCTAAATGCCCTACATTTGGATGTTAAAACAGCATCAGGAGAGAGACCATTCGAACGCATCCACGACTTCGAACCTGCCAGTTGTTGAACCTCCCTGTATCAGAAAGATCAGTCCTTATTCCCCTTACTTATCATTATTAACCGAGTCATCTGATGGTATTTCTCTGTTCACACCAAAGACCAGAACTGTTCTCGATGAAAGAGTTCTTATCAGTTGCTGGGCATAGATTAGGAGCTCTACTGCTGCATCTCTTCATTCTATTCGTTTGCTAAAGTCATTTCGTTTTAACATAAAACTTACCTTACTCAAATTGCTTATCTAACATATGCAGCTCTGTCTTTGTGGACTGACCTTCTGGACGTTGACCTCATTGATTACATCTTTGTTTTCGTGTGGACATCACTTTTAAGTTATTTTTCAACATAAAATATCAAGTGGTGTGACACCTGAGTGAGGTAAACCAGCTGTGTTCAGTAGTTTATAGAACAAATCATTATAAAAAAACATTTTATCTCACATAAAAGCCTCAGCAGTGCCTCTGTAATAACACGCGTGCCATCAATCAAAAGCCACTTGAAAGTATCGGCAGCGAGCACATCAAGACCACGGCCGTTCCAGTTAAAATAAAACAGGGCAATCCCTCAAGACATGAAAACACAGAGGGAAACTACTCTTCCTGGTACGATCAGCAACCATTGCACATCCAATCCTTTAGCCACATGTTTACAACTCTTAGGGTGTGTGCTATAGTCTAGTGGTTAGCAAGTTGGACTGTCAACCCTGGGTCACCCCTCACCAGGGCAGACAGTTGCTGCTACTCCACCTGCACCCCAGCCAACTCAGCTATAATGAGTACACTGACAGTACACTGCTGGTGGGAAGATGAGATGGTGAGGGAGAGGTCTGGCCATCTGCTTTCATGTGCCAAGGTTAAGAAAAATGAAGTCGCTAACACTTCACACCCATGGCAGCCTCACTTGCTAGCTAAACACTTTAACAGTGACAGTGTACTAAAAGTGACTGGGAACCAATCACGTTCGTCATTAAAGTGTTAAAGGTCATTTCTTCACAGCTCTTACGTCTACCGTTAACAGATACAAATATAAACAATGTAGCATTACTTTATATATCACCACACAAACTAATGGCAGACTAGATAAGATGGTCAGTTTACTGTTTAAGGCCTAGATCCCACGACAGGGGCGTACCACAAGCCGAAAACAGTATGAGGAAAAATTTTATAGTAAGAATGCTGTACACTTACTGACCAACTGCATGTATGCTATATGTATGTAACATAGTAACATATATTATATATGCTAATGCTATATATTATATGGATGTATGTTTGTTAATTTACTTTAGACGATTCATTTACCAGATGTTGTTCACCAAGCGCTGTTTGCCAAGTGGTTTAATAAAGAATATACTTACTTACTTACTTATCATGGAATATCAAAGAGTAGACAGGCATAGTTTGGAGCAAAGCAGTAAAACAATATCAAGAATAGCAGAAGTTAGATTGAGAGCACTTCTGAGAATGTTTTAGGCTGCAATACACCAAATTCTCTGTTGAAATTACAACTTCATACAACACAAGTAATTATTACAAGCGAGGTATTAGAACAAAGCAGATGAGTCTACATTATAAGTGAATGAAGCTATTAGACGGAAACATTTTGAGAAATAAATGTCATATGAGTATGTTAGTTTTGCCGTCATACCGTGAGAATTCCACGCTGCCCTTGGTACAACGTGCCACGAAGTTGGTAAAGCCGATACCATACTGTTTTAGTTTGTAGTCGTCATTGGCGTTCATTGGCTCTGGGATGAGACCAGAAAGATAAAGACACTTCCCTAACAAATGCATTCAAAACAGATACATGAACAGCAAACTGCTAGAGCATAACTGAAATCTGGATCGGTAAACCAAAATCGGTTATACCCTACAAACCGCTGCAAACAAGTGCATGCTTAGCAAAAATCAGAGATTCCTAGAAGTATCTACGTAAATGTAACAGTAACAGATTTACTGAAAGAAATTACGACCTTTCACACTCTGAAAAGCATATCAAACCAGACATATCTTCACAGTTACATAAACACAGTGTGTAACTACAAACATGTTTGTCATGACCACCTTCATATCACATTTCACTCAATCCTCCTGTATTAACTCATCGACATGATTTCATCTGGTTCACCTAATCTACCAACATCACCTGAAGACTCTCATTTTATCCAGTGTACACAAGTTGTTCCAAAGCCAATATTTAATTTTGTTCTAATTATTAAAGCAGTTGTCCCTAAACAATGCACAGGTGCACAAGACGAACAACACAAGCAATATGCATTATGCATTTTTACCCCACGGTCAAAGGGGAGGTTTAAAAATTAATATTCAGTTCTGCACATTTCTTATAAAATCCCATCCAATTGGGACAGTGACAAAGGAATCTGCTAATAAAACCTCTGCTGTAAACCCTCAGGATCAGCTAAGGAATGCAACTGGCTACCTCCACCCCATGCACAACTGACAAAGGTTGTTCTACAGTGAACATAATTTCAGTACAAGGCCAACATAAATCTTTTTATGGCTTGATTCTAGACCATTCTTTCCATTTTTTTCTTTTCGCCTCAAATCCAAATGATATCAGTTTCCCATCGGTTGACGTATTTGTCTGTGTGTCTGCATGTGTGTGCTTGTGTCTGCCTGCTTGCATTTGTATCTGTCTGCACCTGTTTGTTCCTGTTTGTGTGTGTGTGTTTTTTATCATTGATAAACGCTACAGATGAAATACAAGATTACACAAGATGTCTTGACTTCAGAGCCTGAATTTACTGTAATGCAATAAAACACAAAAGAAATAAAACATTCTAACGGATTTACTTACAGAAGTGATTACCAGGACCCGCATAGTGATGGCCAAGATATGCAGCAGTCAATCCAGGACAACTACCAATCTACAAATCCACAATCACATTGCAATGACTATGCACCTCAAAATATATCTACAAATTGATACTTTGTTACGTAACTACACTCTATTAATCCAAGTACAAACTTTCATACAGCAGTGCTATGCACTACCTATCAACAAGCGCTATTAATTATTTTATTTACCATACATACAAAATGCACAGGTCAGTAGATCTCTACTCGAGGCAGGTGATTAAGTGTGAAAAACATGTCCAGGACCATTACATGGTGTCTGTCAAGCAGACTCACACCCACAATCGTCATCATGCATCCAAACAGACCGTAATGCCATTTAAACATTAAATACTAACAGTTCATAAACCAATCCATCCATCCATCAACAACCTTTATCTTTTTGTTATGTATGCTACCAAAAGCTAAACTGTTTCATTCATAAATTTCTGTTTAACTCATATTTGCCAAATAATACATGCGCACTTCCAGCTTACTTAAAGCTAGGATGCCTACAGGTTGCATGTTTTAAGGGACTTCACAGAAATGCTCCCAGAAATTCAGTCTACTTCCAACAGCTGAGCATAATTTCGTGACAAAGTAACAATGCAGAATATGATTTTGTACAAGCCCATCCCGTCTAAGGAGAGCATCTACTAACAATGATTATATCAAGATTCGGAGCCAGAAGATCTGGAACGGTTCGCTTGAGCACATCCTCTTCTGTCATGCCGTTGAAACGATCTCGTTTCTTCTTGTTACCCGAACAGTCGCTTCCCGAGGCTGCATCCTGCTGCTTAGGGCCAGTCTGGCTTTCCACCGGTATCTCAGTCTTCTCAACATATCTGCCAGAAATATCACGCAGTACGTAATTTTAATCAATCACATAGTAACAGATCCCAAAGTCACCTGTTCCAACTTGCATTTTAGCATCGTGTGCATACTCTGATAGTGCCAGTCTCAAGCCTGGAAAAAGGAGGAGGGCGATATTAACAGCCCTGGCAGTCATAGAATGCCGTTAAACCCTGGAAACTAACTAACTACCTTTGGTCTACCAGGGATCACAGAGGTTACCTTATCATCTAACAGAGCACAGTTTCACTTCCAAGTGACCTTCAGCAGATCCTACAGAACTGCTTCAAGTTAGATAGAAACAGTAGTTAGCACGTTTTAGATCAAAGGAACTTCGAAAACAGTGGAACAAACAACACAGCCCACCTCTGCATTACAAAATTTGTCTGAATTGATCAGTTTCACATGGAGATAGAAATGTTGGGATTTTACCACTTAACACAGCTCTAGTTACAAGAACAATGCATCAGAAATAAGCCATCACCTGAATTAATTAACTGCAAGCTTCACCACTGTGAACTCAGTTCAATCTATAGTTAATCTGGCTTTCCACTGCCACATTTAGAGTCTGCATAATGGTTATATATCATTAAAATGCCAGAATACTAGCTGACAAAATCCAACAAATGTCCAACATTTGTAGGAAAAAGAAGCAAAGCCAGACTAAGACCTCACTGGATACTCAACAACCGCTGTTGACAGAGGTGTGTAACAAATGTGTGACGTCTGACCAATTAAGGCGTTCTAAAAGTAGCTTGTCTCGGACAAATTCACCTCTAAATGTGATTGTTATTGCACACCTCTGTAGCTCTAAAGAGGTGTGCCTTAACGCTTCAACGACGAGCTGCATTGGTTTCCCAGTCGCTTTTAGTACACTCTCATCGTTAAAGTGCTAACATGGCTGGAATCTTAAGATGTTTGTGTAGAACCAAAATTATACTCAAGACCAACATGTTACCGTGACAGCATAATGTTGGTGTTCTATATCATGTTCTGAATGTTGGTGTTCCATATCATGTTCTAAATGTTACAAGATAGAACAGGTATCTTATAAAGATCAATAAAGCAAACCAAAGTACTATGAAATCAACAAATAATGACAGTTAAGCACTAAATGATCAGTTCAATAAAACAGAGTTCTTCCGAAAACTGATAAATTATAAGCAGATTAAATAATTAATTAATCAGATAAACCAAACAATTAGAATGTAATTAGATTTCACAGAACAGCACAAACCGATCATTCGAATGATCTTGATGTGATTCTTCTCGCAGATGATTCGCGATTGCCCCATTGCTGTCAACATATCCTATCTGGCTGTCGTTCAGACGACAATCTGAATTGGCGGCTGCACAGCTGTTTCTGCCGACATCTGGTGGTAGCGAGGGTAAATGGTGGTTTATGGGCGGCATTGACTCGCCGTAATATGGGTAGCAAGTCTCCTGTCTCCAACCCCACGGTTGGTGGTGAGGATCATAGCTTCCACATGAGGGAAAACTGCATAAACACAAAGAAAAAGCAAATGAGCCGTGTGCCGTGATTCATTCAAATTCGATAGATGTACAGAAACAAGACTAAGACACAACATGACGTCTGTACCTAATCTCAGTTCTGACGTCACCTCCTACTTACTCCACCAAGTCCAACCATTAGTAGCCAGTCTACTGAAAGCAACCTCCCTGAGACAGGTACAATGAGACAGTCACACATTTCCATGTCCTTGGTACATCCTCTGCTTTACGCTATGCGGTTTAAGTCTTTCCATTAATGTAAGACAACAATTCAATAACCCAAAGCAATTCGATAACCCAAAACGCCTTTCAAACATGTGCACAGTATTGAAAGATAATGTCTGAGCCATTTAAAATAAAGAACTGTTGTCAAGAGCAAAAGAACATAAACTGACTACAAACTTGAAAATGGTCATGCAAATGAAATACTTCTTTCTAATAATTCAGCAATCAGTTAGAGAATATTTATTTTATTTTATTCACCTGTCCAGACTTAATAGATGACAGGAACATTAACTTACCAAGCAGATAAACAAAAGCATATATGAATCGTGTAATGGGAACAATTTCTGCTGCAAAAATCTTTTAAATTATAAACCTTACAAATGCTAAATATCTTTTACAGGTGTCTATCACTTCACATATGCAATAAAAAAAAATTAGGAAGAAAAAACAAGAACGAAGAAGTCTGAAAACATAAAAAGTATGTTAAAAAGAACTCCGGAAACATCGAGCAAGACCCTTGAATGTTTACTAAAACACAGTCTGTCACCAATCCAACAAATTACTACAAGCCCAGCCCAGCTTAGCCAAGGTTTTTATAGGAACTCTCTTTGCACCCAGATGTAGTCAAGGGATGTCCCAAGACTGGCTTAGTATCACAAGCCACTCTTGTGCTTCATAATTCATCTTGAACTAAATTCTGAAGCTCTCATCTGTAACCTTGGCATACCTCTCTATTAATAGGGGCACCTGTACAACCGGTAAATAGGAATCTCCTAAGCTAAGACAGAGCAATTACTAGCCACATAAACATTTAAATTCCAAAATGTCAAAAAATTATATTAATGAAATGTCTAGCTGCATGTTTGTGCATACATAACAAACTTTCTACACTTCAAATGACATTAACAATTGGATATAGTTGCATTGAAAGATCAGCAATCACAGAGTGCAAACATCTGGCAAGTATTTTCCAGCAATGATTTGTCACTGGTCAGCTGTGAACCACAGACGTTCAATGAACCCCATGTTGGAATAAACAGCCCCTGAATCACAGACGAGTTCAAGGCATGACAAAACCCCTTTCCTTCCCTTTTTCTTCCAAAAGCACACTTCAGATAGCCAAGAATTTCCACCTGCAGTGTCTTAACACCACACTGGCTGACTGCTTGAGATAACAATGTACGTGCTAGAGTCAAGAAATGCAAGCACTACAACATCATTAGCGAGTGCACCAGCCAAACCCACCCTACGCACGAACTAATACACACAAGGTAATTTTTATATATCACATGAACTAATTATCAATTACTGAAACGAAAATAAACAGCATTAAAGTGCAAATTTTCTACAGCCAGATCTGTTCTACGAATGTAGTAACAAGCTATGCACACAGGCAAGTTATACTGGTAACACAGTAGTAATTGTATGCATGTCTGTATATAAGTACATACGTATCTGGGTTTTTAGAGTGCATCTCTAAAAAGTGTTGTACACATGGCTGTCGAAGAGATTTAAATAGACGCAGAGCTTTAAAAAGATGAGATTTAACAAATGACAAGAATGTTAGTCAAAATATTAGCAATTATCTAAATGAAACTATGTGAAATTAAACACATCTGCTTTTTACAAGCTGCTCAAGTCTAATCTCTATTGCCGTGGCTGGGCTGGGAGCACTTCTGAATAGGTTTCTTGAAGATGCGCTATATTAAATTTCTGGATGAATGAATGAATGAATGAATGCAAATTTTCATATGGCCTTTCATTGTGATTTTACTAAGTAAGACCCAGTTAAAAGTAGCCTAATATTCCAAGCCAAGAGACACATGAGAAACACATTTTGGAAGCATACCTCCCTCTCCGTCCAGTTACATCTCTCAAAATCTCCTAATTAAAACTAACTAGGTTCTTCTGCTATTAACATTTGCAGATATCATCCAGGTGATTCTCTGAACCCTTTAACGACGAGCGTGCACTAAAGTTCATGGAACATTAATCCTTCTCGTCATTAAAGGGATTAATCATTTGCAAATCAGTCATGCACACGAGAAAGCCACGAAGAAAAGTTCAGACATGGAACTTACAACGATGATGCCTCATTGGAGTTCATTATTCTACCCAGAAACATTCAACTATCACACCACCTTGTCCAAATCTATAAATAAAATCATAACAACAATCATTACATCAACTGAAAAACAACAGACAGGTGCAAGTAATTTAAGTTCATGTTGGGCAAAACCAGCCAGAACAGTTATGTATTATGCATGTAGTATATATTTTTATTTATTTATTTATTTATTCCGGAAATTGTATATGTATGCAGTTGCTCAGGAGTGTATGCAGAGCATACTTTACCATGTAATTCCGTTGAAACTTCAACAACGCTCACACTACCAAGGAGTACCAAGAAAGGACCTCTAAAGGTACTATATGCAAACACACACACACACAGATATATACAGAGAGACAAAGTCTCTGACAACTAGAAAGGAGAGGTGCACACCTGACAGAAGAGAGAGAGACATACTTATAGACAGACAAAGTGTCTGACAACTTGAAAGGAGAGGCAGTAAAACTGCAAAACTCTACTGGTACAGACATAATTTAACATTTATTCACAGATATGAATAACATTCGTACCTAACTGCATAAAAATAATCCCTGATAATTCCAAGCACACAACTATAAGAATGTCTTGACTAATCCTACAGACTAAGTTAAATTTGTTCCATCCATCCTCAGTATTTGTCACCATCCTAACAATAATAAACACGAGTCTTAGATCTATACGAGTGACATTCACATTCAAAGAAAAGCTGATGTATACTTCCGTGCTTATAAATCATCCATATATATAAATACATTAAAAGTTGTAGCAGCTGTCCCAACAAACATCCTCTACACGCTGTTTGGACTATAAAGTACAGTTAACAGTGCACTACAGTACGGACAGTTTTTGGTAAAAATTAGTTTCACTTTATTGAATGATAAAATAACATTAACTTGACCCAACCTACTTAAGACTTTGTGTAAATAGAATGCCTGCCATAGATCTGGTCCTTGCTGGTGTGAAATATCTCACAATAAATTGCTTTTGCAAAAGAAATTTTGCAAGAGCACTTGACAATATGCAAAGCATGCTCCAGGTTTTATCAGGCTACGGAATATTAATGTTAGGAGTTCATGAAACTGGGTCAACAAAATCTGTTTCACAGCATGTCCGCTCTCTCATACATACATATATATATAACAAACTTCTAAACTATTTTGGAACATTTGTCATTTGTCAGAGCCATACAAAACCTGTTGCAGAGGAAAAAAACTAATTCACCGCGGGGATCCAAAAAAAATCGAACGCCATAAAAGCAAATATGGGTCGGGTTCAGTAACAGGCGAAAGAGAACCCTGGTGATTCCACCCAATGGGCAGATGCTTCAAAAAATGAATATCATTGCTGACAATCCGCTGCCTTTGGCCGCTACGGTGCCCCAGGCATGAACAATGTTCCGAATGACAGCACACCCATAGCGCAGCGGTGGGTGACATGAAAATGCACCTCCTCCTCCCGACCGACATCCATCTCGACATGGAAAGACGACAATCCACGCGCAGTCCGATGCGGAACACTCGGCCATAACAGAATACACCTGTCAAATTTACCGTTTTTCTTACTTGCTTACCGAGAATTTGATGAATTATTCGTGTATTCCGATCGTTATTTTGTTTATGACATTCTCCACAATACAATTTACGCTCGAGTTCTTTATGCTGCCAGTAGATGTCCCCACAGAAGACATAAATATCCAGATGCAACACAAAATGACGTCCTTGAAGCTTGCAGAAACATGCGTCATCGTGGGACGGGCTGAATGTTTGGTTAGCGTATTGAGCTCATTACGGTATTGTTGTGCCCTCGATAGAAGTTTTATTTACATATATAAAAATGTATTACTGTACGAGAAATGTTACTGTTTCGTAACCTCAAAATATTCTTCCGTTTTTGTTCACTTCAGTCAACTGCTAGATGGCAATACTTACAATATGACGTATTCAGTTTCGTGTTGATATCGTAAATATGTCGTCTACAACATGCCAAACTGGTTCACTGTCAACCAGAAAATTTAAGCTGAAACGTGTAGCGCTAGTATTGCAAAATCGCGCTTGTATAATAATCGAAAATTCTTAACATCTTCAGCGCCATAAATGTTAAGTCTTCGAACCCCATTTACCGACAAGCGCCTGACAAAAACAGACCTGCATCAGTTATCTTGAGCTTCAAAATGAAGTTCTTTTCAATGACAAATAAAAAACTTCATGCCAACCTCAGCTTGTAAGTAAGTAAGTAGCCTTTATTTGACTATAGACTATAACGGAAGCTGATAATTTAGATATACATTCGCAAATAATTCTTACTAACGATAGGCCTACTTGGGTTCGATAAAGGCATGGTTAAGCACTATTTCAAAATATGATATTCTAGCGATGAATGTTCCCGCGGTCTGTAGACAGTTTATTTTTAGTCTCACTCTCCGCTGAGAGTTGAATGGTTGCAAATGTAGACCTAATCACGGCCTCTAATTGCTGCGAGAGAAAGTAGGCCTACAGCTGCCAAAAGGGCTTAGGGCAAACGATAAACCGAAGTGTATGCGTAGCCCAGACTTTATTCATTGAGTTAAATGGCAGATTTTCACAATTTATTGATGTACGTGCGTACGTCGTGTGAGTGGTGTGTGTGTGTGTGTGTGTGTGTGTGTGTGTGTGTGTGTGTGTGTGTGTGTGTGTGTGTGTGTGTGTGTGTGTGTGTGTGTGTGTGTGTGTGTGTGTGTGTGTGTGTGTGTGTGTGTGTGTGTGTGTGTGTGTGTGTGTGTGTGTGTGTGTGTGTGTGTGTGTGTGTGTGTGTGTGTGTGTGTGTGTGCACGCGTGTTTGTGTGTGCGCGTATACGTGGGTGTGTGCCCGTGTGTGAGCAGTCGTGTATACGAGCGAGCGTGCGTGCATGTGCGTGTGTGAGCGGGTGTGTATGTGTGTGTACAGGTTTGTGTGTGCATGTACATTTTTTTTTATGGGCATTTATAAAAAAAAATGTACATGCACACACAAACCTGTACACACACATACACACCCGCTCACACACGCACATGCACGCACGCTCGCTCGTATACACGACTGCTCACACACGGGCACACACCCACGTGTACAGGTGTGTGTGTGTGTGTGTGTGTGTGTGTGTGTGTGTGTGTGTGTGTGTGTGTGTGTGTGTGTGTGTGTGTGTGTGTGTGTGTGTGTGTGTGTGTGTGTGTGTGTGTGTGTGTGTGTGTGTGTGTGTGTGTGTGTGTGTGTGTGTGTGTGTGTGTACAGGTGTGTGTACAGGTGTGTGTGTGTGTGTGTACAGGTGTGTGTACAGATGTGTGTACAGGTGTGTGTACAGATGTGTGTACAGATGTGTGTGTGTGTAAAGATGTGTCCAGGCGTGTGCGAAATGCGTGCATGTGCGTATGTTTTCGGGTGTGTATGTACATGTATGTACAGGTGTGTATAGGTGTGTGAGTGCGTAGGTGTGTGTGTAGGGGTTTACGTGAGCAGGTGTGTGCGTGCGTGTAGGTGCGATTGCTTGAAAAATGATCATAGGTCTAGCAGACATAAGATCCAAAGTTATGTTTCTGCTGCTGATGGGGTAGCCATGGCAGGGTATCCTGCGGCCGGGGCACCGGGAGCAATGTCCCCGGGGCGCAGAAGGCCTGCAGGGCAACATCTGCGCATACCTCTGGCAAAAATGACAGCGTGTCGTTTGATCAAGCAGTTCGTCACGAGTGGATTACGCTCGATAATCTTCATTTGTTTGGACTTCTAAGGCATTTTGGTTCTGCAGTGAATTCTGTAATCGTCGCCCGTGATCGTAGTCGTAAGCTCCACAGTCTGAAGCGCTATTCAAAAGCTAACTAACTTATTAACGAGCGCTGTGTCGTGTCAGAGGGGTTGTCCAGAAATGTCAAATGTCAAGATCCGAGTCCGCCGGCCAGAAAGACCAGAGACGCAGGCAGAGTAGATATAGGGCAGTTTTGTCGAGGACTGGTTGGGTTGATGTTTGTCGTTTTTGTGTGTTAAATGGTGTTCTGACGCGTGCCTGTTGAAGCCTCGCGCGTCTTTCTGCACAGTACGAACTGCATTGTATGACCCGATGCTGATGAGTTTTGAGTCGGAGAAACTAACTTTAGTGTTGTAGAAAACAAAACCGAAGTGCAACACACACATTATAATTAGATATTAGTAATATGTACCTGTTGATGAATATTTAGATTCTTCGCATAAGTTAAGTTAAGTAGGCCTATATTATTGTTAATTAGGTCCTATCGGGCCGATGTATAAGTCATCAATCGATGGTGCCCCGAAACCTAATCACAATCATTAGTGGGCTTACGCACTGACTGTAAACCTTAAAATGATTGTCATAATTATGGTCATCATATTAAATTTTTTAAATCTTCTTGGAAGAGAACGCCCGGTAGTTCACCAAGTTTACTCTTTCGATATTGTTGACAGAATCCGAAAGAGAAAAAGAGTCTAAATATATGTGTAGATATATTAGTCAGACAGACAGACACACAGACAGACAGACACACAGACAGACCAACAGACAGACAGACACACAGACAGACAGAAGCACAGACAGACACAGACATTCTGTACGGATGGACAGACACACAGACAGACATACACGCAGAGATTAAGAGACACAGACAGACAGACACAGACAGGCACAAACAAATGGAGGGACGGACAGACACACAGACAGACATATACACAGACGGACAGACATACACACAAACACAGACACACAGACAGGAACACAAACAGGCACAGACAGACACAGACAGATGGACGGATGGACAGACACAGACAGATGGACGGATGGACAGACACACAGACAGACACACAAACAGACACACAAACAGACAGTAGTTTAACAAGTTTGACTCTTTCAATGAACGGTCCGGTCCGTCTTGCCCCCTTCGTACGGCTAAACATGTGTGTTATGCAACCATGGACGGACTGGAATGTTTTCAACGACACCTGGCGAATGATGGCTCAACTGCAGCTTCGTATTTAATTTGTTGTACGAGTGCTATAATTGGATATTAGGATAATTTTTATTAATCACATTTATAACTCGTGCAAGGTCACACCGAAATGTGAATCTGAGGCGTGGACACTGGACAGTCAGCCGCCAGGTGAAGATGCAATTAGATATCCAAGTGCTTGAAAGCCGTGGAGCAATAATGAGCTTTTATCCGCTTTTTGGAGGAAGGGAGGTAAGCTACAAAGAGAGAGTGGCAGTCGATTCCGTTCCTTTGGGGCAGAGGCATGAAATGCATGTGAGCCCATAACTGTTTCTCATAGTGGTTCAACTAAAAGCCCATACTTGATGATCGCAGGCAACGAGGAGGGATGTAAGGAGTTAGTGATTGAAGGTAGGGAGGTGAGCTGGTGCTAATAATTATAAGGGCTTTGTAGGTCAAGCAGGCCAATTTAAATTTTATTCTGAATTCAACAGAATGCCAATGAAGTTGATGGAGTAGATTATATTGAATCTCTCCTGCTCGGATTTGGCCCACCACTGAATTTTGTCCCACCACTGACTAATTCTGTCCTCGCCACATGACTATATATATAGATCTGTCCTCGCTGGATTAATCTGTTGACTCCGTTGCCTGTAATCGTAATCGCAATTGTAAACTCCAAATTGATGAATTGTAATTGTAATTGTAATCGATAATTTATATAGCGCCACTCATAATCAGAGGCGCTATGAAGTGCTATGTTCTAAATCTGTCGATTGAACCTGTTCGGGCAGAGTAGATTAACATAGATGCCTTTATGGACGAGTTTGACTCAATAGTCTAGGCACGACAGTGATCATAAGTCATAACTATAAACAATACATACACTTAATGAAGTGCAAGTTTACGTGTTTCACTTTTAATAAAGCGAGTCTGTTTCCAATTCTGTCTTAACTTGAGGATGTTGATGTTAAGAATTCATTGAAGTAGCTCCAATGAATACAGGTCTCTTGTCACCACTCTCAGTTTTGATGAACTTGCAGACATCCAACTGACCCCCCTCTGTCAGGTTGCCCAGCTCCTTCGTGGCCTCTGTTGGAAAGTCTAGAACCGCCACTGGCTAAGGAGAGCGAAATATTCAGTCATGATACATGTATGTGCATTTTGCTGCTCGAGACAATTTTTGAAGTATCGGACATAAAGCGCTGTTAGGCCTACATATATGATTAGGCAGAAAGTGATGAAGTTACGTATGATTTTAGACTCGTAATGGTCGTTACAAGTATGCCTACATTGAAGTCCTCTTTCACCGAAAGTGTATGTCACGGTGGATATAAGGTATAGCTCCAGCTCAAACACTTTTAGACCCAGGAATCTGTGGCTGTCCTATATGAATGAATAATATTCTATGTTCAATAGCCATGGCTTGCGTATACCTGATGAATATCCAGTTATAACCACTCGGACACCAGCGATGAAATATCGACCTTTTAAATGACTACGTATATACGTATGAGTTAAGCTAACATCTGATAGACAAAAACGAATGCTTTTATAGATAATCTTGGGCGAGGTTCAACGCAGTGTGTCTAGGCCTAGTCCCACACTTAATTGTCGCGGGTCCTTAATTGACCTAATGATCATCGTTCATTATTGTAGATTGGAGCTGATGCCGGTTTGGTTGACACCCAGACTGGATAAGGTGATTTCTGCCATTTATTTATATAGTTTCCTTATATGCAAATTTGTCCGTCGTAGGAGGCTACGTCACAAACGGCTTCTGTTCTATTGTGAAACCGTTTGTGACGTCAGTACTGCCGTCTTGACGACGGCGGTCTTGACGACGGCCTTGACGACGGCGATCAACGACCAACGATATACACTGCCGTCATAATCATGACGGGGAAATACACTAGTTTATTTATATTATGTCGGACTAAACTCTCATTGGTTACCACCGAAATACCATTCTGGGCAGACACCTTAGGCCTATTGCCTAGCGATAGGTCTAAACTCTAAAGCACTGGAACTGTTGTTATCTGTCCAATTAGAAGTCCATGTGTGATTTGCATGGTTGTACAGTACACTGAGTAATAAAAAGTCTCTTTTTTCATTTCCATGGTTACAATTATTAAACGACGCAAGATTTATTTCCTAGATTAAGTAAAACATAATCACTCTCCGTCTTTTTTGACGTTACACTGTATCTTTAGCCCAAATTCGCTCATATGGTGTATTAAGTAATTAAGTATATTCTTCATTATACCAGCTGTTAATCCGCATTCCGGTGTACAAATATCGTATGAAATTTACAATAATCTGGTCAATATGAATAAAGCATTATAACAATTAAAGTTTTTTCATGTTTTGATCAACCAGCGGCAAGACTTAGTCATGAGATCAAGGCCGAAGGGAATAGGCCAGCGGATTTTCGGAGGGAGTAGCCGGTGGAGAATATGGCCGGGGCTTCCTAGGTCCGCAACGTTTAAGATAGACTGCAGCTGGTTTTTTCTTTTTCTTCTACGCAATCGTCTTCGGTTTCTTCTTTGCATTATTCTTCGCATTCTTCTTCTTCACATTCTTCTTCGCATTTTTGCCTAGCATTTTTTCACTTTCTTCTTCTCGTTCTCCTTCTTATTTACTTTCTTCTTTGCATTCTTCTTCGCATTTTTGCCTAGCATTTTTTCACTTTCTTCTTCTCGTTCTCCTTCTTATTTACTTTCTTCTTTGCATTCTTCTTCGCATTTTTCTTCTTTTCTTCTACGGGTGGCGAAAGGAAACACGATTCCTCACCAAACTTAACCTTCTCTTTCGAGGTCTTCCGAATTTTAGTAAATCCCAACCGGAAGATAAAAATATTTAGCAAAGTAAAATGCAGGACCCTCATCAGTAGGCCTATATTGCACACATACATATAGGCTCATGGCTTAGGCCTATATTTGGCCCTATTGTTTACCGTATAGAATTCATTAAGACAAATTTTCGTTCGAATTTATTACCCGGAAATACACATAAAGAGAAGTGAAAAATAAACAGACGGATTTATTTATTATTTATTTATTTATTTATTTATTTATTTATTTATTCATCTATTCCTTCGCTCGTTGGTTCCTTCATTCATCCTTATTATCTGTCTGCATAATTTAAGTGTTTTCTCTCATATCCAGAAAGTTAGCTGAGCGACTGCCTATCTATATATGTGAATACGCGCGCGTGTGGCGAGTGCGCGCGCGTATTTGTATGTATTCACATACAGTGAATAACCGTTCTATAGCCGTTTTTAATTGTCCTATGAAAAATTGTTCTTTCAGTTTAGGCAATTTGTCACCGAGTGGTCTGGTCACCGCGCGCTGACTGTAGAGGCTTGTCGTCTTTAATTATTTATCCAAAGCAGCCGAGTTTATCTTATGACAGACTGCGACATCAGTCATTGCTCACCCACTCAGTGTCGTACTATATAGCACAGCTTCCATTGTTCCCTGAGACTATACGACGATGCTTTCAATGCGCGCAGTCACTGAACCTGAATAATTGAAATCATCGATTCTCTTGCAAACAGAAACTTCTGCTAACCTCGCTCGCTTTTCATTTTCCGCTCATCAGGCGATGTATCGGACCGAGCAAGAACAAGGTTCAGCGAAGGTAAAATGGAATCTTCCGCAATTATCGCCTATACCGATATCGGTTTTATTTCTACGTGGTATCGTCGTCAGCGATTTCGCTGCGGAGTTCCTTGTGGCATTTGGCCATTAGAGCTGGGTAATGGGTTTGATGTGTTCTGAAGACAGTGTCTCTGTCTTCGTGACAGTGTCTCTGTCTTCGTTCCTGTTCTCTCTCTCTCTCTCTCTCTCTCTCTCTCTCTCTCTCTCTCTCTCTCTCTCTCTCTCTCTCTCTCTCTCTCTCTCTCTCTCTCTCTCTCTCTCTCTCTCTCTCTCTCTCTCTCTGTCTCTGTCTCTGTCTCTGTCTCTGTCTCTGTCTCTGTCTCTGTCTCTGTCTCTGTCTCTGTCTCTGTCTCTGTCTCTGTCTCTGTCTCTGTCTCTGTCTCTGTCTGTCTGTCTGTCTGTCTGTCTGTCTGTCTCTCTCTCTCTCTCTCTCTCTCTCTCTCTCTCTCCTGATCACTCTCCAACGCTTTTAAGCACTCTCCTGTCACTCCCTTTTCAACAGAACCCACCCACCTCGACAACGATAACCTATAGTAACTATCGTCTCATCTCCAATCCCTCCTTTTTATCGAAACTAACCGAACGCACTTTCCTTGCCCGGTTGAACGACTACCTTTCTTCTAACTTACTGCTTAACCATCGCCAATCTGGTTTCATTAAACATCACTCCACAGAAACCCTCCATTTCTGTATCTGAACTGGTCTTTGTATTTATAAGTCGTCAGCAAGTCTCCTGCCTCGTGTTTTCACGACATCTCTGCTGCTTTCGACACCATCGATCACGACCTATACTTCTCCTTCATATCAGCTGATCTGGTGTCTCTGGCACTGCTCTACTTTGGTTCCAGTATAACTTGTCTTCCCGCTTCTTATGTGCAAAGCCGCTAGCCACTGTTCACAACCCTCTCACTCTCTTGAGGTGTTCCTGAAGACTCCGTCCTGGGGCCACTTTTTTAAAATTCTTTTACCATACTCCTCTGAGCCATCTCATAGAATTATTTTCTGTTGACAATCTTGATCTTTACGCAGATGACACCAAAATCTTCATTTCCAGGATTTCCTTCTCCCCAGGTCTTTTTCCTCCTTCATTTCTCAAATGATCGATGTGGTCAATTTCTACGTGGATGTCCTCCTACCTCCTTTTCCTCAACCCTGCTAAAACAGAATTTAAGATCCCAGATCAGATCTTCGACCCCTCCATAATCTGTCAACAGGGACTCGCCATCTTTCACTTTCGATTTGCATGTAGTCAATCTTAGCATCACCTTTGATCAACGCCTTTGATCAACACCTTTGATCAACATCTCTCGATCCTTGGTTATTTCATTTTTGTATTTACTAAGCGCCACAATCCAACGACAAAACATCAATCTAACCAGATATACCGTGTCGATGGGGTTGAACGCTGTCACGCACGCATAACTCTAAATGAGTTGACAGACAGAGAGGCAGACAGACAGACAGACAGACAACAAGACAGACAGACAGATAGAAGATTGTCTGAATTGAAGAACTGCAAGCGGACGCGGGAGATGTGACGTCTTTATTAAAGATAATCGATCAAATCAAACCAGCTTTGGAACCAATGTTATGACCAAATGTCGGCGCATATACAAGACCTGCAGTAAACTACATGTCTCCATCTATATTTAATGTACACAAAAAACACCCGGTCGGTCCGTCATAAAGCAATATATGACTGCAAATGGACCTGGAGGCCAGCACAGAAATCAGCCTACAGGAAATCCCATCCATGTGTACTCAAATATCTGAACAAGAAACACTCAACGCGATTGACCTAATGGTCACAAAAGGGCGTTCGAGACAAAGTTGATAAAAGTAAAAGCATCGAATTGAGAAACGAAGTTAACAAAAGTTGGTTCTTATACAAAATCATCGACCTTAACCGGTTCAATGCTTCCAAGAATTTAAGATTATAAAACCTCAGCATCGAGAGGAATGGCGCCGTTGGACATATGAACCTGCCTGAGGGCAGAGAACTAAGGAAGAAAACCTGATAACAGTCTAAGCAGAAGAAGGATTTCTGTATTCTACAGCATACAATATTTTAAAACAGGCACAGATCACTGATGTTATTGTTTTATTGCTATTGGTATTGTTACTGTTATCATCATCATCACTATGAGTTTATGAAGCGCCACTGTCTTATGATCAAACATCAGACCTTGTCTTATGACCAAGCATCAGTCGATGGCGTTGAGCAACTGTCAGTGGAGGACTTGCCCTCACTAGACCAATTAAAGATATCACACCTGTTTACAGAAGTCAATGACAACAACTCCGATGTCTGGTCAAGAATCTGGATCTCTTCCAGCTGAGGCTCAACGCGAACACAGAGACGATCATAATACATGTACCTGGTTGGGTATTCGCAAAATCAAAACATTCATCAATCTTATACTTCATAGACAGTGTTTAATCTAGTCCCCCTCTTCTAGAGGGAAAACAAGGTTTCTGGGGGACCAACCAATCTTTTTAGTAATTTTCATCCATCTTGAAAGAATTTTTCAACTTTCATCTTCAACATCTTAGACATTCGACCACTTTTTTCAGGAGTTCGTCTCTCAAAAAGTATATTACTCACCTCTCGGGGGGAAACCTGAGGGAATTTTCCTCCCCAAAAAGGTCTCTACATTATAATATTGCTGGCCTCTGGGGGAAACATAAATCCTGGGGGAAATTCCCCCCAAAGACGTCTAGATTAAACACTGCTTCATAGACACTGCAATTCATGTGATCGTATTAATTTTCAGCTTCGAAACGATATTGCTTGAACTTTCGTCGACAACTTGCCTGGAAACAGGAAAACACGAAATCAGTTCTGCCAA
>OY744615.1:37602888-37607888 GCA_963556255.1 Allolobophora icterica
TTTGCGCCAGCCATTAAAGCCACATTACATGTCAAATGTCTGCTTGCAGAGCACAGCGACTGTCCTTTATTGGCAAACATTCATTGTCTGCTATCGTATTTCCGTTTCCAACAGATCTTTATAGAAAAAATTGCGTCTAATTTAAATGTCAATGTAAATGCACACGATATAGCAACCGTATGGCCTCACCACCGTTGCCCGTTTTGAATGGGCGCCACGTGTAAGAACCCCGTGTACAGACCGTGCTGACCAGAGATTTAAATCTCTGAAGTAAGCCACCTTCTGTCTGTCTGTCTGTCTGTCTGTCTGTCTGTCTGTCTGTCTGTCTGTCTGTCTGTCTGTCTGTCTGTCTGTCTGTCTGTCTGTCTGTCTGTCTGTCTGTCTCTGTCTCTGTCTTAGAACCATCCATGTTTCTGTGACTCTGCTTCTCTATATTATATGTCTTTCTATTCCTGTTTCTCTGTCTGGCTGTCTGTCTGTCTCTGTCTGTCTGTCTGTCTGTCTGTCTGTCTGTCTCTGTCTGTCTATCTCTGTCTCTGTCTTAGAACCATCCATGTTTCTGTGACTCTGCTTCTCTATGTTCAGTTCTATGTCTTTCTGTTCTTGTTTCTCTGTCTGTCCTTTTCGTCATAATTATCAACACGGTAATTTTATAATTGTAATTACAATACTTATATAGCGCCTCTTCAAGAGAAGACTATTCAGAGGCGCTCTGCTCATCATTATTGCTATGTTACATTTACTATAGGCCTACGCGCAAATCCAGTAATTCTGAATATAAAGCGCGAAGCAATTGCGAGTGAAAGACTTGCTCAAGGTCCCAAAACGATAACCGTCTCCGGGGGGGGGGCTCGAACCCGTAATCTCTGCGCTACCAGCCGAGCGCTCTAAGCATTCGGAATATCATGTACCACATCACAGATGCGATGCTATTGTTGTGATTCGTTTCAGCATCGTTTCAATTCTCGTTCCTTTCTTCTCGACTTCGCCACTTACAAAACTTTTTTCGTTCATCGCATTCATCTCGTACCATCCAGCTCCGTCTTTATCCTTATAGTCTGTCAGGGCCTCGCGGCTGTCAAAAGAACCCGTCCGTCACCCGACAGTCTGACAGTCTGCGCCGAGACATAGAGACAGACCAATCAACTGAAAGAGGAGAGACAGAGACAGACAGAGGACAGAGACAGAGAGAGACAGAGAGAGAGAGACAGAGAGACAGAGACAGGGATACAGAGAGACGGAGAGATAGGACACTGAAAGACCATCAAATAATGGAGCGTCCATTAACTGGATTCCTTTCTTTCCTTCTCTCTCTCTCTCTCCGCGTCACTGTCTCTGTCTTTTTCAGGCTCTCTTTCTGTCTGTCCGTCTGTCTCTCTCTGTCTCCTTCAGACGGACGACGGATGGACGAGATTTCCGGTGGATAAAGACTTCTGGGAGGCCCGGGCGGGAGACAGTCCGGCTAACCACCCGTCAGCCAATGACTGATGAGGCCTTTGGGGGTCGAAGACAACCGACAAAACGCGAAGCCAGGCTGAACAACGATCGAAGAATAGGATGGATATATGTGATATAGTCATATACCAATATATAGTCCTATTAGGAAGACGCAACCTTATATATATATTATATGTATATATATATGTATATATATATATATATATATATATATATATATATATATGGATCTAATCCGCGTCCTTCAGTCCAATATGTCCACCAAAGACGTTAGAAAAAAACAAAATACCAAAAGTATAAAATGCCTAATGTTTCAAGAAATACAGCGAGAGTAAACGAAGTAAAGAAAGAAATAAAAGCAAGTTTAAAACTGTCCGTGTATAGCTTGCTGCTTTTCGTGTTGACGCGAGCGTGGAGTAAGGAGGGACAGCTGCAGCCTGGAGCAGTGTGTCCAGTCGTAAAGGACCCAAACATGACGCCCACTGCCTTGCTTTCATGGACTTGAACCATGCTGCAGCCACGCCCCATTCGCTGCTAGAACCACGCCTACTGTTATGGCGTCATCGTGTTGTTAGCTGCCGATAGTAGCCGTGGCGGAGCTCAGGCGCTGATGTATCCACGCCCACTTTCGTGCCGATTGTACCGTGGGCGGACCTCAGGCGCTGATGTAGCCACGCCCACTTTCGTGCCGGTAGAAGTTATTGAAGTTCGACACGACGACCGGAACCGGAAGTGCGATGGTGAGGACGCCGGCGATTGACGCACAGCGTGCCGACGAGCTTGCCCCAGATTCCGACCGGCGTGACGTCACCGTACCCGACGGTCGTCATGGTAACGATGGCCCACCAGAAGGCGCCGGGGATGGACGTGAGCTGGGTCTTGGCCTCGCCGGCCTCGGCGTAGTAGGCGGCCGAGCTGAAGATGACCATGGCGACGAGCAGGAAGAAGAAGAACATGCCGAGGCTCGCGCATGCTCGTTTTGATCGTCATGCCGAGTATGCGCAGTCCCTGGGAGTGTTTGGACAGCTTGAAGATGCGGAAGACTCGGAGGACGCGGATGAAGATGAAGGACCCGTTCTTCTTGGCCGACTCGCAGTTGCCCTCTGTCTGCTGGATGATGAGGATGATGAAGTAGGGGAAGATGGCGACGACGTCGAAGATGTTCATGACGCTCTTGCAGAAACTGCGCTTCGACGGACAGGAGACGAGCCGCAGGATGAACTCGACGGTGAACCAGATGACGCAGATTGTTTCGACGACGAAGAACGGGTCGCGGTAGTTGGGCTGTTCGTAGAAGGTCAGACCGTCGTCGATGGTGACGTTGAGGCAGATCGGTCGCTCGAAGGACGGAAGCGTCTCCATGCAGAAGTTGACGATCGACATCAGGATGCAGACGACCGAAACAAGCGCGAACAGTTTGGCGGGAATCGAGCTGTCCGGTCTTCGCAGAACAGCCAGAGGTTGCGCTGCCACCGGACGCTGGGCAGGACTTTCTTCTTCTCCATCAGGTAGCCCTCCTTCTCCTTGTACTCGCGAATAGTCTCTTCGCTGATCTGGTAGAACTCTAGTTCGTCGAGGAAGATGTCCTCGGGGACCTCGATCGGCCGGCGCAGTCTTCCGCCACTCTGGTAGTAGTAGAGGACGGCCTGAAACGACGGTCGATGGCGGTCGATGAAGAACTCGTTGCGACGGGGGTCCCAGAACTGGCGCCGACGGATCGGGTGACCGAGGAGGGTGTTTGGAAGCGGTTTAGGGTCCGCAGCTGCGTCTCGTAGCGCTGGCCGCTGACGTTGATGATGATTCTCTGGCAGCCGACCTTTTCGCAGTCGTGCGGTTGAAAGAATCGAAGGGATCGAAGACCCCATCTCCAGGTGGATGGCACTCGACGACGCCACATTCTCGTATTTACTGTAAACAAAACCACATCCACATGTATGGTGGAATGATATCTGGGAATTTATAAAGAACCTTTCACAGTGCGAACTATTCAGAGGCGCTCTCAGCGTGTCAGCCTCGCGAAAACAGAAAAGACTTGTAACTATGAACAACAGAGAGAGAGAGAGAGAGAGAGAAGAGAGAGAGAGAGAGAGAGAGAGAGAGAGAGAGAGAGAGAGAGAGAGAGAGAGAGAGAGAGAGAGAGAGAGAGAGAGAGAGAGAGAGAGAGAGAGAGAGATGAGAGAGAGAGAGAGGAGAGAGAGAGAGAGAGAGAGAGAGAGAGAGAGAGAGAGAGAGAGAGAGAGTTAAATATTTGGAAGGGGATAGATGAATGGTAACACTCTTGCTCGAAGAACATAAGATCTCGAAAGACGCGATTTTATACCCGTAAGTTCCCTACTGTATGTGTAGACTAAGCCTTCCACTCCCGAGGGGCAGCTGTAAAATGAGCGGGCGAATAAGAGTCTGCCAAGACGTGTGTTCTATAAGATCTTGATAATTGTGGGGCGTGGTGGCTCAGTGGTAAGTTCGGCGCCTTGTGACCGGAGGGTTTGCAGGTTCGAATCCCACTCTACCGCTGCGTACGGACCTTGGGCAAGTCCTTCACTCGCAATTGCTCGTGGCGCTTCGGCGTGAAAAATTCCGGCACAGTATCAAATGCTGTAGTCGGAGCGCCTCTGAGTAGTAGTTGACTTCGAGAGGCGCTATAGAAATATCCGGAATAAATAAATAAAAATAAATAAATAATTGTACTGTTATATGCTTCAATGTTACTTACTGCGGTTTGTCAGTGAGCTTGTCAATAAACACAAATATACTATATTAGGAACCAACAAGACCATGCATAGCGTAGGCACATTCCAGAGGGCGGTGTAGCTATATCCTAGTTCCACAGAGACCGTTCTTATCTATATTTAGTAACTGAACTGTGTAATGTTGATTAGGATGTTGTTGAATGCTAGTTAAATACAAAACGAATTAATTTATTAATGATAATTAATTAGGGCTGTACCGAATATTCGCTTCGTATTCGCTTCGGGGCCGAATAGTGGGCCAAATAGCTATTCGGTATTCGGCCGAATATTGTCGGTCGGACCGAATACGAATAGTGGTCACGTGACATCCGTTTCTGCATATACGGCTGCTATAGCGTGTGGAGTGAACGTTAAGTAAGTGACAATTTCTAAGTTTAGTTAAATTAGTTCCATTGCTAGTTTACACAGACTGGCAGAAAGATACAAAAATTACATGTAGTTAACTGTTTACTTTTAGTTTATGTATTAAATTTACTGAACTGAAACTTTTGCTTACATTTGAAATTCTGAATGTCGGTAGACCTATTTTGTACACTATTCGTATTCGTATTCGTATTCGGCCGAATAGTTGGTCCAATTATTCGTATTCGGCCGAATAGTGATAATTACTATTCGGTACAGCCCTATAATTAATAGACCAGAATCTTATACCAGCATTATAAGGGATGAAATATTAGAATAGGTTCAGGGTTATTTCACAATTTCGAGACTAAATGACGTGAAAGATCCTGATTGGATGAATTTAAAATTCTAACGACTTTCGTCAAAGATCGTCTGCTGAGAACGAATACG
>OY744615.1:37615388-37897888 GCA_963556255.1 Allolobophora icterica
GTAGAGCGCCTCCAAAGAGTCTTTCAAAGGCGCTATATAAATCTGTAACTAAAATTGCTATAGAACCCTATACAATCATTCTTTCACATCATATATAGACGAATACAACGAGAATCGGTATACACATGTATACATACGCATACATACACATAGTGCGCATACATACACATACATAAACATACATACACATACGTAGGCATACGTACTCAAATGTACGCATACATAAACATACGTACACATACATACCCTTGCATACATGATACACATGCATACACATACATATACGTACATATGGTATGTATGGTGGATTGTACTGGTGTCTCTATACCTAAATATTGTCTTCAAATTTGTTATAATCTAAACTCATCTCCTCCTTCGGTCCGGGCTGCAGTATACTATCTTGTGGTCCTGCCACAGGTTTTGGTTGTCTTAAAACTTGCCTTATTCCCCGAGGAGCGCCTCTGATTGGTGGGCACTGGATAGAGGCGCTTTAATAAGTTTTGAAATACAATACAATGCATGAATACATACTCATACGTACGTATACAGACACATACCTGCACATACATACATACATACACATACATACACATACATACACACATACATACAAACATACATACATACATACATGCATACATACACATATATATAAGTTGTGGAACTTGTGGGGCGTGGTGGCTCAGTGGTAAGTTCGGCGCCTTGTGACCGGAGGGTTGCAGGTTCGAATCCCACTCTAGCCGCTGCGTACGGACCTTGGGCAAGTCCTTCACTCGCAATTGCTCGTGGCGCTTCGGCGTGAAAATTCTGACACAGTATACCAATGCTGTAGTCGGGAGCGCCTCTGAGTAGGCCTAGTAGTTGACTTGAGGAGGCGCTATAGAAATATCCGAAATGAAATGAGTATATGCATACAGTCCACCAGGTTAAAGATTCCGGAAGCTGTTGGTGGCTCGTTCGTTTTCCCTTCACATATATGCGTCTAGGTTCGAATCCTGCCTGCCCCAATGCATCATGTGAATCTATCAGATTCGTTGTCAGGCAACCGTGCAACCCGTAAGGAAATGTTGTCCAGTTGTTGGGTTGCTTTTGCCATTCATGCACCTCAGTCGAAATCTCCTTCAGCTCTAAGAGCTCGACGATGCCTTTGCACGAGGTCCAATGTTGAAGAGACGAGCAACAGTTGGACGAGAACTTTACGTTGGTTCAAGTAGTCGGCTTTTTGGAGCGCTGTCCTATCGTTGACTCAGTCGAAAAATTCATCAACTGCACAATGTCCAGATTTGCTTTAAAGCAATATCTACTATATGCCTGCACAACGAATCTGTCTGTATGTGTCTGTATGTCTGTCTATCTGTCTGTCTATTTGTCCGTCTATCTGGCTGCCTATCTGTCCATCCGTATGTCTGTGTTTCCGCCTGTCCGTCCGTCCGTCCATATGTCTGTCTGTCCGTCCGTCTGTCTGTCTGTCTGTCCGTCCGTCCGTCTGCCCGTCCGTCCGTCCGTCTTTCTGTCTGTGTCTGTCAATCCGTCTGTCCGTCCGTGTTTCTGTCTGTCCGTCCGTGTTTCTGTCTGTTCGTCCGTCTGTCTTTGTCTGTCTGTCTGCCCGTCCGTCTTTCTGTCTATGTGTCCGTCCGTCTGTCTGTCCTGGTCCCACCAACTTGTCTGTTTCACTGAATCATGCTGTCGCGGTCTCTCGCTGAACCCTTCGAAGGGAGAGGAGCCTAGCGCCATCTCTCGTTTCCTGCAGATGTGGCGCCGTCTTCGGAGGATTTAATTAGGGCTGCGCAGGGTGAACCAACAGACCCTCCTCCCCTCTGTAAACGTCCATTTGTGAGTCCGTATGTCTCTCCCTTTCTCCGTCCCTCCCTCCGTCCCTAAGTCTGTCCGTCTGTCTGTTCTTCCCTCCATCGCTCTCTCTCTCTCTCCATCGCTCTCGCTCTCTCTCTCTCTCTCTCTCTCTCTCTCTCTCTCTCTCTCTCTCTCTCTCTCTCTCTCTCTCTCTCTCTCTCTCTCTCTCTCTCTCTCTCTCTCTCTCTCTCTCTCTCTCTCTCCGTCCATATGTGTATCTGTGTGTTCGTTCCTCCTCTCTCTGTCTCTCTGTCTGTCTCTGTCTCTCTGTCTCTGTCTCTCTGTCTGTCTGTTTGTATCTCTTTTGTTCTCTCTGTCTCTGTCTCTGTCTATCTCTGTCTGTCTGTCTGTCTGTCTGGCTCTGTCTCTCTGTCTCTGTCTGTATGTTTGTCTCTCTCTTGTTCTCTCTGTCTCTGTCTGTCTGTTTCTGTCTCTGTCTGTCTGTCTCTGTCTCTGTCTGTCTCTGTCTGTCTCTGTCTGTCTCTCTGTCTCCCTCCCTCTCCCTCTCCCTCTCTTTTTCTCTCTCTCGTTTGTCCATCCGTCTGTCCTTTAGTAGACCATCGTCCCTAGTTTTATTTCCGCAATACCCGTACGGACGTCCAAAGACCGGGCAGGGAACGGCGGCCTAAGGACAAGCAGATGAAGGGGTTCGTATAGTCCTCCTCTTCAGCACCGGCTCCTACAGCTCCACCTCCTCCTCCCTCTACATGGAAACCATGGCCACTCCAACGAAGCGATGGACACATAAGCACACATTGGGATGAGCGATGCTTTCCAGGATCTAGTCCGTGTGTACACTGGAGTTCCATCAGGAAGTCGACGAGGAAGCAGGAGGGAGGAGGTGGAGGAAAGAGACGGAAGAGAAGAGAAAAGAGAAGGAGGTCTATGAAGGAGGACGAAGAAGTGGAAGAAGAAAGGAGAAGAACAGTGGACAGGAGGAAGAGGAGAAGAAAGAAGGAGGAGGGGGAATAAAAGGAGGAGATGGAGTTAAGGAATGAGAAGAAGAAGAGCATGAGGAAAGAAGTAAGAGAAGAAAGGAGGAGGAAGAAATAGGAGGAAGAGGAGGGGAAGGAAAAGGAATAGGAAGAAAAAGAGAAGGAAGAAGAATGAGGAGTGGCATAAGCAAGGAGAAGAAAGGGGAGGAGGAGGAGGAGGAAGAGAAGGAGGAGGAGGAAGAGAAGGAGGAAGAATAGGAAGAGGAGGAAGAGGAAGAAGAAGGAAGGGGAGTAGTCGGACAAGGAGGAAGAGGCTAAGGAGGAGTAAGAAGAGGTGGAGAGGAAGAAGAAGAGGCGGAAGAAGAGGAAGAGGAGGAGGAGGAGGAGGAGTAAGAGGAGGAGGTAGAGGCTGAGGAGGAAGAGGCTGAGGAGTAGGAGAAGGAGGAAGAGGTTGAGGAGGAGTAAGAGGAGGAGGAGTAAGAGGAGGAGAAAGAATAGGAGGAGGAGGAAGAGGAAGAAGGAAGGGGAGAAGTCGGACAAGGAGGAAGAGGCTAAGGAGGAGTAAGAAGAGGTGGAGAGGAAGAAGAAGAGGCGGAAGAAGAGGAAGAGGAGGAAGAGGAGAAGGAGGAGGAGTAAGAGGAGGAGGTAGATGAGGAGGAGGAAGAGGCTGAGGAGGAGGAGAAGGAGGAGGAGGAGGCCCGTATTCCTGTTGTTGTCCCCGTCCAATCAGACGCTATTCCTGCGATGTATGCCATCAAAGCAGATCCTCCGTCCATGCACCAGGATTCCTCCATCCAAGCGGCAAGAGCTTTGATATGTCTCCGGTCAAGACACCTCATTCATACTCAATATATATATATATATATATATATATATACACATATAGTGTATATATATATGGATATATGTATACGTGCGAGTATGTATGCTTCAGCTTTTAGAAATCTTCTATCAGATTTCTCGAGTCTTGAATGCTGGAGACAAACATTTATGGATATGCGTGCATGTATGCTTGAGTGTGTCTGTGCATGTATGCTTGAGAGTGTCTGTGTATGTGTGTATACCATAAAACAATTCTCCCTTTACATCTTCGATTTATTTCTACATTAATTATGAAGGAAAGAGATATGTATGTATGTATGTATGTATGTATGTATGTATGTATGTATGTATGTATGTATGTATGTATGTATGTATGTATGTATGTATGTATGTATGTATGTATGTATGTATGTATGTATTTATGTATGCATGCATGGATGTATGTATGTTTGTATGGATGTATGTATGTACGTATGTATGTACGTATGTTTGTACGTATGTTTGTACGTATGTATGTATGAATGTATGTATGCATGTATGTACGTATGTATGTATGTATGTATATATGTATGTATGTATGTATGTATGTATGTATGTATGTATGTATGTATGTATGTATGTATGTATGTATGTATATATGTATGTATGTGCGTGTACGGTCGATTGATGGAGTCAAGGGGGTCCACCGGGGAGAGTGAAATGAGGCGACAATACAGGCCGTATATATATGGCCATTTATTATTAGGAAAGACAATTGCAAACAATGCCCAAGTCTGCCATTATGCAGAAGTGATGCGTGTCCGTCCGTCCATCCGTCCGTCCATCCGTCCGTCTGCGTTTCTGTGCAATCTTTCGTGCCTGTCTCTGTCTCTAACTTTGCATGTTTGTGTGTTTGAATGCGTGCTTATGCATGTGCATGCATGCGTGCAGTGGCCGGCGGCGTGTATAAACTTCGATCAATGTTTCTTCTTAAGAACATACAGGGATCTTTTAGAAGTCTTTAGCCAAAGCCTTAACATAGTTTTATACGTAAGACCCATGCAGTTCTATATATTCATGTCTTTATATATATATATATATATATATATATATATATATATATATATCTATCTATCTATATATATAGTAAATATATATATATATATATATATATATATATATTTAAAATGCAGTGCATGCATAGTCAATATTATTATTACCGTGTATATATATAGACCTTTGTATACATGTGATATTTACATGATATTTGGTTCGTAGCCTGCACTTGATAGCTTCAAAAGATCACGGATCGTGATGTTTCTCCTTGTCACTTTTACATTCGATTGTCAAATGGTTCTTTGCAATTAGACCACACTGCGTCCCTTTTTTTAAATTTATTGACGCCGGTTGCAAGGTGGCGCTCCAGAAATTACATTATTATTAGATTTTACCCAAAGAAGGCTTGAATGCAGGCCTAAATAAAGAAAATTATCCAGTGTATAGTTGCAAAGATCGTGTTGGCCTGGATATGTCTGCATTATTTGCTGACCCTTCAATTTGCATATTGTAAACTGCATCTGTAGCCGAGGCCTATAGTTTACAAATTTTACAATTGGTGCGGGGTAGTCATCGACAGAGAGGTCGGGGGTTCAAATCCCCGCCAGGGCAAAAATTTGGTTCGAGGGTTTCTGCTCCACCTGCGCCCCCTAGCCATCGCAGCTATAATGAGTACACTGTCGGTTGGGAGATAAGACGGCCAGGTGCAGGACTGGCCACCCACCCTCATTGCCGAGGCTAAGAAAATGGAGTTCCTAACACTTCATACCCATGGCTGCCCCATTCAGGGCTGGCTTAAGTACTGCTCTTCTTCTTCTTCAACCGCAGTTTTCGCTGCTTCCTCTTTATCCTCAATGCTATCAAGTACTAGCCACAAATCACCCTGCAGGGTTATACCACAGTAACCACAAATAGTTCTTACTAACTGTCTTCTTGTACAGGAGCAAATTTACTGCATGAACAAACGAGGTCATGACCCGGGGCGGTGCATTCTAGATGGCGGGAAAACTTTTTTTAAATAAATAAATACAATGGAACATAAAATTTAATTTAGAACTGCGACAGAGACCACAATAAATGAATATAATCATAATGATATTAGTTAAAATTAAAGCCTTGGTACATAAATATTGTCTGGATGACAATAGTGTCTGGGTATTGGTTTGGCCTGGGTGGCATGGGTGTCTGCATGATACTGTACTAGTGTATGGTCATTGGTGTATCTGTTGTATATTGCAAAGTGCGACCGTACCTTACTTACCGGAATAACGTACGCGTACCGTACGTACGTTAAAAATGTCAAAAGTTTATCTGATCATTCACAAAGAACCTCAATATAACCATTGTCTTGTAACGTACGCGTACCGTACGCGTACATGAAAAATGATCAGTTTACCTCTGCAATATTAGTCTCCCCGTACGCAGGGCTAATTATTTACGAACGGTACCGAAGTTTAGTATTGCCAATAAAATGACCACTGGCACTGACCATCCTATAAAGTGTGCTGTAAAATCTTAATTATCTTCATATTATACATTGGACAGAATACTAGCAATTTGGAATTTAAAAGGAGGAAGAGAGGAAATGGAGGGAGGAAGAGAGCGAATGGAGGGTAGGAGGAAGAGAGGGAATGGAGGGTAGGAGGAAGAGATCGAATGGTAGAAGGAAGAGAGGGAATGGAGGGTAGGAGGAAGAGATCGAATGGTAGAAGGAAGAGAGGAAATGGAGGGTAGGAGGAAGAGAGCGAATAGAGGGTATGATAGAGAGCGAATTGAGGGTATACGAGGAAGAGAGCGATTGGAGGGAAGGAGGAAGAGAGCGAATGGAGGGTAGGAGGAAGAGAGAGAATGGAGGGTAGGAGGAAGGGAGCGAATGGAGGGTAGGAGGATGAGAGGGAATGGAGGGTAGGAGGAAGAGAGGGAATGGAGGGTAGGAGGAAGAGAAGAATGGAGGGTAGGAGGAAGAGAGCGAATGGAGGGTAGGAGGAAGAGAGCGAATGGAGGGAAGGAGGAAGAGAGCGAATGGTGGGTAGGAGGAAGAGAGGGAATGGAGGGTAGGAGGAAGAGCGGAATGGAGGGTAGGAAGAAGAGAGGGAATGGAGGGTAGGAGGAAGAGAGGGAATGGAGGGTAGGAGGAAGAGAGCGAACGGAGGGTAGGAGGAAGAGAGCGAATGGAGGGTAGGAGGAAGAGAGCGAATGGAGGGAAGGAGGAAGAGAGCGAATGGAGGGTAGGAGGAAGAGAGGGAATGGAGGGTAGGAGGAAGAGAGGGAATGGAGGGTAGGAGGAAGAGAGGGAATGGAGGGTAGGAGGAAGAGAGGGAATGGAGGGTAGGAGGAAGAGAGCGAACGGAGGGTAGGAGGAAGAGAGGGAATGGAGGGTAGGAGGAAGAGAGCGAACGGAGGGTAGGAGGAAGAGAGTGAATGGAGGGTAGGAGGAAGAGAGAGAATGGAGGGTAGGAGGAAGGGAGCGAATGGAGGGTAGGAGGAAGAGAGGGAATGGAGGGTAGGAGGAAGAGAGGAATGGAGGGTAGGAGGATGAGAGGGAATGGAGGGTAGGAGGATGAGAGGGAATGGAGGGTAGGAGGAAGAGAGGGAATGGAGGGTAGCAGGAAGAGAAGAATGGAGGGTAGGAGGAAGAGAACGAATGGAGGGTAGGAGGAAGAGAGCGAATGGAGGGAAGGAGGAAGAGAGCGAATGGAGGGTAGAAGGAAGAAAGGGAATGGAGGGTAGGAGGAAGAGAGGAATGGAGGGTAGGAGGATGAGAGGGAATGGAGGGTAGGAGGAAGAGAGCGAACGGAGGGTAGGAGGAAGAGAGGGAACGGAGGGTAGGAGGAAGAGAGGGAATGGAGGGTAGGAGGAAGAGAGGAATGGAGGGTAGGAGGAAGAGAGGAATGGAGGGTAGGAGGAAGAGAGGAATGGAGGGTAGGAGGAAGAGAGGGAATGGAGCGTAGGAGGAAGAGAGGAATGGAGGGTAGGAGGAAGAGAGCGAAGCTTCGAAAATTATTGCATTATTATTGTCCTTGAGATTTTAAAGAATTTTCTTTACAATGTCGTAAAAATAAATTTTGTTATTTGTAGTTTGTGGCGCTTGATGTTATTGTGACTTGAATCAAAGTGCGACCGTACGTCAGAAAGGCGCTTGCGAACAGGGGGGAGGGGGTCCAATTTTCCGGGATTTTTGCGTACGTAATATATGGATGGCCCCGTACGGCAAAATAACGTACGCGAAGAGAGGGAATGGAGGAGTTATAGAAAAAAGAACGTACGTTCCGTACGTACGGTCGCACCTTCTTGGTATATTGCGAACACGAGTGGAAAATTCCAGCAAGTGTTCGTTCGGCTTTGCCACGGATAAGCGAATCGTGTTCCGTGTGTTTGTCACGCAAATGAATCCGTCTTTAATGATCTCTGAAGACCACAATTCCCTTAGCCCCGCATGACCGAGGCGGATATGGTCTCACGGATAGGCATCTGTAATGAGAGTCCCAGACACGCAGTGGACCGTTAAAGAAATAATCGAAAGTCCTTAAGTGATTTGTCGTTCATAGACAGTCACAGAAAAACAACTTCGATGGACAATGACGTATTATTTCTAGGGCTGTACCGAATAGGTGATTATTACTATTCGGCCCAATACGAATAATTGGACCAACTATTCGGCCGAATACGAATACGAATAGTGTACAAAACAGGTCTACCGACAACATTCAAAATTTCAAATGTAAACAAAACTTTGAATTCAGTAAATTTAATACATAAACTAAAAGTAAACAGTTAACTACATGTAATTTTTGCATCCTTCTGCCAGTCTGTGTAAACTGGGAATGGAACTAATTTAACTAAACTTAGAAATTGTCACTTACAGCTCAGTTAACACACGAATGTTACTTCAGTCCACTCGCTATAGCAGCCGCATATGCTGAAACAGAGGTCACGTGACCACTATTCGTATTCGGTCCGACCGATACTATTCGGCCGAATACCGAATAGCTGTTTGGCCCACTATTCGGCCCCGAAGCGAATACGAAGCGAATATTCGGTACAGCCCTAATTATTTCCCTCCAAATTTACATAATTTGTGCACAAGAGTTGTTCGATATAGGCTTACGTCTCGTATCTATATGAGACACAATAGCCGATTGGTTAGAGCGCTTGCCTCGTAGCACGAAGAGTACAGGTTCGACCCTCTTCTGTGTAGGGACCTCGAGCAAGCCCTTCAGTCATAATTGCTCAGCGTTATCGATTTATGCTTGGTCATTAGATAGTGGCGCTTAATAAATGATGATGATGATGATGATAATAATAATAATAATTTTAATAATAATAATAATAATAATAATAATAATAATATAATAATAATAATAATAATAATAATAATAATAATAATAATAATAATAATAATAATAATAATAGATAATAATAATAATAATAATGACGATGATGATGGTAATAATAATAATAATAATAATAATAATAATAATAATAATAATAATAATAATAATAATAATCGAAAGTCCTTAAGTGACAGTCCAGCGTTTCAACGCAGCCGCTTTCCGCCATACTTTCACACTTCCAGATCTCGACAAAGACGGTCACTCCAGAGATTAATTTCCACTTGCTTAGTATCTGACTCCTGAAGGATTATATGTACCTCGGGGGGGGGGAATAATAATAATAAAATAATAATAGATATGTTGGAAGGACCTGAAGTTAGAAGCGACGAGATACTGAGGTCTATGACTCAATGTCTATGTACAGGCTGTAATCTAGTCCCCCTCTTGTGGGGGGGAAACAAGTTTCTTGGGGGGAGGATTTTCCACCCCAACACGTGTCTACATTACAATATTGCTGGATTCTGGGGGGAAACATCAATCCTGGGGGGAAATTTACCCCCCCAGAGACGTCTAGATTACTCACTGGTCTATGTATAAGCGACAAACAAACAATAGGGCAAACGGTAAAAGCGACAAGTTTAAGGAACACATACGGCCCTCGTCAGGCGATCATTTAAACTGCGACTAAGTTATATAGACAATCACTTCGAATAATAATAATAACACGGACAATTTCTAGAGCGCCGTAACGCGACCATGCCGCTACAATGGCGCTGTGAATAGTGAATAGTGCTAGCATACAGATATTGAACGCCTGTGACGAGTTTTTTTCGTAATCGTAATTAATCTCTAATTTTCTAAAGCGTCACTGTTAAGCTAAGCGCAGAGCACCAGCTTATTCACGAGCGCTGCGTCGTATCCGAAGGGTTGTCCAGAGATCGATGTCCGTTGGTTGTCCGAGTCCGGTTGCCAGAGAGACCAGAGAGAGAGAGTGGCGCTATATAAATTTGCGCTCTACAATCGCAAATTAGAGTCCTGTATAGTTGTACGTTTAATCGGTTGATCGACTGCCAGAGATTGCACGCCTGCTATCGGCCACCTCTGCACTCAGATATATAATTATGGGGCCATGGCTGAAGCTAATTACCTAGTATTAACCATGATCGATATTTTGGCCTAAATATCTCCATCCGCGTATAAGCATAAATCGTTTAATCCCTCATTTAACACAAAGCGATGATGATAAGCGAAAACTATGCGTGACCAGGCGAATGTTTAGAACTCTAAATGATTGTCCTGTAGCACAATAGCAATGACAAAATCATGGGCGTCCGGAGGGGGCAAGAGGGCATTTACCCTGGATTTTGCAATATCTAAAAAATAAAATCTTTTGATTATTATGTTTATTACAACAGTCCCAACACGATTTTCAACGCAAAATAATTATTTAGGTAAGTCCTTGACCATTATTTATTTCTAAAGTTGTCACGTGTTCTGTGTTCATGAACAGCTAGCTTGTGCAAATTCGTCATTTTACTTTCCCTACAAAAATGTGGCCCTCTAGACAATGTTTTGCCCACCCCCACCCCCGAAAAATTCCTGCGAACGCCCATGGACAAAATAAAACCTTGCTCCCCAGATTCACTACTAAGACGTATGCCTATATCTGTATGTATGGCTCTGTATGTATGCACATGTGTGTGCTTACATGTATGCATATGTGCGCATTGCGCAAGACTGGGCTAAATCGTTTGGGCTGAACGCGATCTAAGAAACACCTTTAAATACCCATAAGGTGTTCATACATTGACCTCTTTACGGGATGAAAACTACCAACATTGAGGTGAGCTCGTTAGAGTAGGAGAGGACGGGGTTAAAAGTAACGCGGGTTGGCTCTAACCCCGCTCTCCCCTACACTTACAGACTTGAATAGTGGTGGGGGCGCCACCTGCATTCTAAAACAACTGACCTTCTGTATCGTAAATAATCTAAACGACATCCGGAAAGAATTTGTTTCAATATGCATATAAGCAGGCCTTATAAAGCAATTTATATTTACAAAGAATGTCGAAATTGTTAAAAGCAACATTTAGGTTTTATATGAATACTACTTTAACCAAACCGTGCTACGAACTGCAAGCGGATGTAAACAAAGTGTTCGAAAGAACTTCGTCTATGTATTGTTTAATTCAAGCTTAACAGCTGAAGAAGACCAGCCAGTCCGTTGGGCCGACCCCGAATAGCAGCCCTATATATCAATCCTTTGTTTCGGCAAACAGTTGATGGTACGTACCAGAGGAAACAAAACAAAAGAACTAAGAGAAACATACTATTCATCAGGACGCAAAGCCGGTTTGTGATGTTCTACTACAGTTTTCCAGCATCAGAAAGATTCAATCAATTATGGTGATTGAGAAAAATCACATTAATTCATTAATTCATTAATTCTTTCATTCATACAGAGCATTTATATAGCGCCTCTTCAAGATAACTACTCAGAGGCGCGCCAGGCCAAACCTCCACGGAAAAGAAGTTTTGCAGCACAGCTGTAAGTGTAGCGGAGAGCGGGGTTAGAACCAACCCGCGTTACTTTTAACCCTGTCCTCCCCTATTCTAACGATTTTCTGTCGAAATGTTTCTATACAAATTGCATGCAGACTCCCTACCTAAGACAAGACGCAGGTCTAAAGGGAGGGTATTCCAGGTGGAATCCTAACCACCTATAAAGTTCGGCACTGCGTCGTCGAGGTGCGTGCAAAGGAAACAATTAATCAGACCAGATTTCTACGGCCAGCCAAACCATAAACAAAACTGACAGCAGCATGTATCATCATTACAAAAAGAGCATTTCCGAAACGACTGCAGTCTGCTGGTCGATCAGTCTATGCTGCAGTCCTTAATGTTAGCTTACTGCAGATTCGACGTTACTACGACAGGGTGTAAAGATTTAACATACAGCACAGCTGTAAGTGTAGGGGAGAGCGGGGTTAAGACCAACCCGCGTTACATTTAGCCCCGTCCTCCCCTACTCTAACGAATTCACCTCAATTTTGGTAGCTTTCATCCCGTAAAGAGGAAATTTTGCTGTGTGCACTGATAAGACGTGACACAACACAACAGGTTAATCAACGTTATACATTTTGCTGTAGCTACAAAAATTGAATGATTTATAAAACTTAACTCTCTTTCATGCAGACTTTTTAGTGCGACTTCGCTTATATGGAATATTAGCGACTATATATAGAATTCCGCTCCAACTCTCTGTTAGGCAGTGCATAGCCCCAATGCCCCCAACGGCAACCTATTATCGCATCTCCTCGAGTGTTGCAGATATAGTTCGCGCTACCGTCGTGAATAGACAGCTGCATCCAGATTTTTCTAGCGCAGCTTTGGTGGTCGCTGAGAAATAGCAAGAGTTTACAAATAGACACACATTACATTGAAATGCATTTCATAGTAGTAAATTAGACTGTGATAAATAATAGTAACTTTTTCCAATTCTTGTGGATTTGCATGTCGATGGACGAAGCGGTCGAGAATCTTCCAGCTCCGGTGGCACCGCCTCCTGCTCCTATTCCATATCCAGGCAGCAACCAAGGTGGAAGATTCCTGTATCAAACAGATAAACCGTGGATTAAAACGACTGTAGGCTGGAAGTGAGCGATTTGTATGGAAGAGAAGCAAATCCCACGACGGATTCCGATTAAGATTATCTTCCACTATATAGAAACATTTCCAAGTACAGTTCGCTCCGGTTCGTGGGTCTTCCTTTCCACCCAGAACACCGGAAATAGTACCCTGACTGCAAGTTAACTTGCATTTTAGACATCAAAATGCAGACATGTAAATGCTTAGGTTTCGATTTTTATGTTGGACAAAATTTTTATCTTGCTGGGTGGGAAGGAACATTGTGCCTGAAAGATGAATCCTGATCTTCCAAGGCATAATGGAGAAGTGTGATCTCCCCTCTGTTTGAATGAAGTAAATGTTCCGTGGCCCATGTTGGGACTTAGCAGAGGGACTCATTTCTTTTTCCTACGCCCTTGAACCGACGAAGGACGAATCCCAAGGTCCTGGACAAGGGAGCCAGAGCATCGCAGGACTGGTCGTTTACTACTGGGCCTTGAGCCAGATACCAAATTAAACTGCTTGGTGACACTATGCAACGCGCAAAATTTGAATGCGTATGCTTAGTCTGTCATACTTAAAGTAGGCGACAGGTATAGGGGAAGGGCTTGTAATATCGACCCCCGTGTAATGCAGACCATGATTGGTATCTAGACGTTAGGTCATTAGTTTTCTCTTAGGGGTTCATAATAGAAGCCCTTCCCCTACGCATTCAAAGATGATCGCCAAACCGAAGGTTGCAATGGGCAGTTACCGGCAGCGACTCTATTGGGTCCTGTTGACTAATATTGCTACTTATTTAGTCGATTCTAATTCTATATCGCCGGTGTATAATGCAACCGATGGCGCGCCAAATCCAAGCCCTAATCAAGTCAACATCCCGAAGATCCGTCCGTTGACACACAGAGAGAGACAGTCTATGGTGAGTGAGCAATTTGAAACAGATGTTTTAAGTTGAGCACAAAATGACACAAGCGATTGAGTAGATCGAGCAGATACATGGAGAATTTAGGTCCAGTAACCGAAAAATCTAGCACACTCAGAAAAATCTCGATCACTCACTATATGACTTTGAACATAATCTCACTTTAAGCGACATCGATTGATGCCTTGTTTAAAGGCGCTATAGAAGTCATTTGATTAGATTAGATTTTTTGTGTTCTACACGGTGTCGTACTTCACAGATTTGTTCCACGACAGGATGCGTTCCTCTTCAATGATATACAGAGATGTCATTTGACCCGGGCTCCACCTCTCAATGTGTGCCTCAAATTTTTACAGTTATTGGCTGTGTCCTTCCAATCTGCGCACCCTCTTGTCCGTATGTATGCCTGCCTCTTTCTGTCTGTCTATACGCGTGCGTATGTGTACTGGTCTGTGGAGATGAGATGTGGATACGGAGAACAAATTAATTTTGATCTGACGCAATATCCGTGTAAGACGCAGTGTGGCAACCATGCAAAAGCCAAGCACGAATACTCAATCAATGGCTATTTTTGTCTAAGAAGTATCGATCCCTTCGAACCGTCATTTCTCGTAAAGAAAAAGAAATTTATTGAATCTACGAAAATAGAATTTAAGCTGCACGCATTGGATCGATGTATATGGCTTGCGTGTAAAGTGAATTGTCGTGGACTGCGCGACTGAATTGAATAAGTCTCTAATCGTATGTGCACTGATGCAGCTTTCGTCTGCAATCACGCGGATCATTTGTTTATCTGTTTCGTTTGGATAAGAAGTTTAACTGTAATTGATTCGTTGAATTTTTCCCCTTCTTTTCGGTTCAATTTATCGCCTATGCTAGACCCAAGAATTTCCTGTATATTGTAGGAAACTAAGAAGCGCGATGAATTTTGCCAATGCTATAGTGAAAAGGACGTGACAGCAACTGCACAGACTATCTCATCTTTTATAAGCTTTTAGATGCTTATAAGGCGCCTTTGTCCCAGCAATTAAGGAGCTAGGCTGAAAGGTCGATCTTGAAAAGTTAATCCTTATCTCCCGTAGTGTATATATGAACTCGCAAGACTCGCGACTGCGAAGAGCTGGATTTGAATCCGAAAAAGAGGAGAACCTAATAAAGTACAAAACTTTACCAGAGGGCTCAAATGACAACTCTGCACGAAGGAGTGGGGGGTGGTGGGTGGTAAGTTTGAGTTACGCCACTGCTTACCAATTGAGTTTGGGCATACCAATAAGTTACTCCAACCTGATAGGGTACCACGAGTCTTGGTGATTAGACTTGTAAAGTTAATAAATGATGATAAAACAGATTAACTACGAAAGTGTCATCGAAATCCGGAAAGTATAGAAGGTCATTAAAATGTTGAAAAGGTCATGAAAAATTGTGAGAAATTCTAGAAAGATCTTTAAAACCAAATGGTGAAAGATGAAGGAGTAAATAAACGTTCTTAATATACTAAATCATCAACTCATCAGTATAGTCAAATTTACGAATTTGAGTACGACCTTGCTTGCTTCCCCCTACCCTATGTAAACGTCTTGCTTGCCGTTTAGGTCAACCGTTAATTAACTGAAGTTTTTTCTAGTAGTTTGTCGGAGTTTAAAGCCGGGATAAAGTTTATAAAGCTTAAAGTCGGCATTTTTAGACAGGACCCAACCTAGCGACCTTGCCCATTTCTGGCACGGGCGTCTGCGATTTAGATGGTTCTCTTGACGATAGAATTCCTGAGCCGCCTAAAAACTGCAGATAACCTAATGACTACATGCAGGATTCTCTTAGAACATGATGCACTTACCTGACGAACATCGTGAATGGTTGTTCAAAGCTGCGACCGTTCTCTTGTGCAGATAGCCGGCTCTTGCCTGTTGATTACATTATCCCGTTCCAACCGATTGTTGTGGAATTTCTGCACCTCTAAGTCTAACGCTTGTGCCCGCAAAAAAACAAGATTAACCGCCATCGAACACTTTCAGTCGGCTTCAAAATATATGCGCCAAAAGATCAGCACCTCTACGGCCTGCATAAGTGTATAATTATAGATCTCTTCAGCCTGCACCCGGCATAGGCCTACAGCGCGTGTGGCCTTCACGTTCTACTGTTCCAAGAGTTCAGGATCCATGCGCGCATTGTTCTTGCACAGAAGCAATAGAGTCGTAACCGTAATCGTAATCTCCAAACTTCTAAAGCGTCACTCGAAAGCCAAGCACAGGGCACCAGCTTATTCACGAGCGCTGCGTCAAGTCAGAGGGGTTTCCGAAGAGCAGTCTAAAGGAGGCCCGAGTCCGGTTTCCAGAGGTTCATTTGTCACTCCCTCATCGGACACATTCCAAAGCAGCAGCATCTTCATCGTAAAGGTTTGAATTATGCTCGCTTGTATATGCCTTGCCAAGTGAAGCGTGAAGAACTTCTACAGCGCCTGTTTTCAGATACCATCCGTGTTGTACGCATTGTATGGCGCTATACAGACACAAATCCAGTCATGAGATAAGGAACATTCCCTCCGACAGTCGGATGGATGGATGGATGGAAGGCTGGATCGCCAAGAAGACCTCTCTACAAGTTCCTAGCAGACAGATGCTAAGACTGATTGCGACAGACAGCGACTACTTTATCCGGAATCGCATGCATTTCGTCCGCAGACGGCACCAACCATCACCACAACCGCCACAACCACCAGCAGCATCCACGCGCCATCGGCTACGGAGCCTGAGCCAAGGACTCTCAGATCGAACCGCGCGTTCGGCAACCGCCTCTGATTGATCTGTCCATCCGTCTGACCGTTCCTCTGTCTCTCTTTCCGTTCCTCTGTCTCTGCTTTTATCGGTCCATCCATCCGTCCGTCTCTCTCTATATCTTTGTCTCTTCATCTTCGTCCGTCTGTCTTTGCGTCTCCCGTTACGTCCCTCAGTCCCTCCAACCAACCGTTCCTCTGTCTCTCCGTCCGTTCCTCTGTCTCTCCGTCCGTTCCTCTGTCTCTTGGTCCGTTCCTCTGTCTCTACGTCCGCTCCTCTGCCTCTCCCTCTGTTTCTCTGTCTCTCCGTCCGTTCCTCTGTCTCTCCGTACGTTCATCTGTCTCTCCGTCCGTTCCTCTGTCTCTCCGTCTGTTCCTCTATGTCTCCGTCCGTTCCTCTATGTCTCCGTCCGTTCCTCTGTCTCTTCGTCTGTTCCTCTGTCTCTCCGTCCGTTCCTCTGTCTCTCCGTACGTTCATCTGTCTCTCCGTCCGTTCCTCTGTCTCTCCGTCCGTTCCTCTATGTCTCCGTCCGTTCCTCTATGTCTCCGTCCGTTCCTCTATGTCTCCGTCCGTTCCTCTGTCTCTCCGTCCGTTCCTCTGTCTCTCCGTCTGTTCCTCTATGTCTCCGTCCGTTCCTCTATGTCTCCGTCCGTTCCTCTGTCTCACCGTCCGTTCCTCTGTCTCTCCGTCCGTTCCTCTGTCTCTCCGTCCGTTCCTCTGTCTCACCGTCCGTTCCTCTGTCTCTCCGTCCGTTCCTCTGTCTCTCCGTCCGTTCCTCTGTCTCTCCGTCCGTTCCTCTGTCTCACCGTCCGTTCCTCTGTCTCTCCGTCCGTTCCTCTGTCTCTCCGTCCGTTCCTCTGTCTCTCCGTCCGTTCCTCTTTCTCTCCGTCCGTTCCTCTGTCTCTCCGTCCGTTCCTCTGTCTCTCCGTCCGTTCCTCTATCTCTCCGTCCGTTCCTTTGTCTCTCCGTCCATTCCTCTGTGTCTCCGTCCGTTCCTCTACCTCTCCGTCCGTTCCTTTGTCTCTCCGTCCGTTCCTCTTTCTATCCATCCGTCTCCTTGTCTCCCCTTTCCTCCGTTTATCCCTTCCATTGGTCTCCCATCCTTGGTCTTTTATCTTATGGAAGACGCTGAGACGGAAGAGGAGGAACCCCGCAGTCGGTTCGCGCCGGCGGGAACAGAGCAGACGACGCTGCTCCGGCCTTGAACCCGCCACCAATGGGGTGGGGATTTGGACGCATGGCCGGCTCTTGGGTGTATGGATTCGGGAGAGGAAGTGACAGCGATCCCGGGAGTGGGGGGGACACCGTCTGACTGCATTGTCACTTGTACACCAGAAACCGAACAGTTCTTGTGGTCACGTGTTAGGGGGTGTGCGTCGGTGCGTGCGATTCGAGGACTTCGATATCTGTATGTCTGTCTTTGTGTGCATATGTATGTATGTATGTGTGTATGTATGTATGTATGTATGTATGTATGTATGTATGTATGTATGTATGTATGCATGTATGTATGTATGTATGTATGTATGTATGTATGTATGTATGCATGCATGCCTGCCTGCCTGTCCGTCAGTCTGCCTGTCTTTCTGTCTGTCTGTCTTTCTGTCTGTCTCTCTGTCTCTATGTCGCTCTACAGACGCCCCTGTGACCGGCGGAAATCTATAACAAAATTTATACGGACCCCAACCAACAGCAAAATCATTTCTCTACTTCTAAGTGTAAATATACATACATACGTTCTGTATTCATGTGCATCAATATATCTACATAAACGTATAAGTCTGTACAAAAGCATGTATAAGCATATATGTGATTATGCATCTATATAGAACTGAAAATATATTATGTATATATAGACCCTATAGCCTATATGTCTGTGACTATGTATATATATATATATATATATATATATATATATATATATATATGCACATATATATTTAAACGCTGTCTATTGTTACGTAGATAATCCAAAGCAGTCAGGAGAATTCTCTTCCCGCGGGATGCGGGTGGACACTGTGACAGCGGATGCTTCTCTTGCTGCTCTTGCAGCTGCCGCAGCAGCTGGTGCTGCTGCTGCTGCTGATGTTGCTTCGATTAATATTGGACTGTTGGATGGGAGCGATGGAAGGGTTGGACCGTGATTCTTGTGAGGTGCAGTGCCTCGCTTGAAACGACGGGGGCGGAGCTGTCTCGTCATAAGCATTCACAGATTTAGCAGACTCATTATCAGCTTTGCCGGAGGAAAGACACCGTCACACACACGCACATACAGACACACACACACATACACACAAACACACGCACACAAACACACACACAAACCCACACAGACAAACACACACACACACATACCAACACGCACATGAAAACGCACACACATGTAAACACACAACACAAACACCTACATACACATACAGACACACACCTACACATACAAACACACACTGCAGACGCACATATACAGACACACATACAGACACACATACAAACACACCTATTCATACAAACAAATACACACACCTATTCATACAAACACGAACATAAAAACACACACACATGCAAACACATAAAAACACACACACACGCACATGCAACCACACACATGCAGACGCACACATACAGCCGCTAATGAACAATAGAATAATCGTCTACAAGGCTCTATATATTTCACCAAACTTCACTCAATCTTTTCTATGCTGATTACAAAAACCTGTTCTGTAGCTACTCGATCGCCTCCTCTGATCTCTGATTCAGTTATGACTGATTATATCTAAACACAAACAGGTACAACTCTCTTCTGACACACGCATCAGACGGACATAAACACACACACACACACACACACACACACACACACACACACACACACACACACACACACACACACACACACACACACACACACACACACACACACACACACACACACACACACACAACACACACACACACACACACACACACACACACCTACACACACACACACACACACACACATATACATACACACATACATACATACACATAAATTTATGCAAGCATAATATACATACATAAATGCACACATAGATGCATACATACATACATACATACAGCAACCATGGTTATCTCCTGTGCACCTGATTCATTCGATATTTCTTATCTGTTTATCTTAAAAGCCGCATCTGTTTAGTTAAAAGTTAAAAGCCGTATAAACAACGTTTTTGAGAGGCTCCTGAAAGGCGCTAAATAAATCTTTACGTTCTCACATACAACACATACACACACGTGCCCACACACGAACACAAACGATGTCAAACACGTCACTTAGACCACTTAGCGCCGTCCGTTCTAGCGTACACACCCACCCATGCACACACGCAAACAGACAACACACACACTCACTCACACCCTCCCCTGCATACACATACATACACACATACAAACGCACACACACCCCAAACACATACATACACACCCCTTAAACGCATACATGCACACACTCACACACAAACACACACCCACACGCCCCCATCACACACACACATACACACACACAAACAACCACATACACACACCCACAAACACACACCTACACACACTCACACACATACATGCACAAACACCCACACACTCACTCACACCCACCCAAGCACACACACACAGCCACTCACACACCCACCCACACTCATACACACACACACACACACTCACACCCATACACAAACACAAACACACACACATAGATGCGTTTCTTGGTCGCGATTTTGATCACGTTCGCTTAACGGTCTATTATCTCATCATCAACGACGCCATCAACGAATTTGGCTGTTGCTGCTGCTTCTGCTTCTGCCTCTGCTGCTCTGCTATAGTGGTGCTGCTGAGGAGGAGGAATTCGTCGGCTGCCACTTTACTTGAAGACGTCCGTGTATCCTGTCTTCTGGCTGGACTCCATCCTCCCTCCCTTCCTATCTTCCTCTTCACACTCTCCCGTGGGATATCATCCCTCCGTCGTGTGTATATCTGTAACCATGTATACGCAGCAGAAAGCGTGAATAATTTGCTATTCATATTGCGCAACAACAAAAGTGGTTCCACGGTTACATATGTATATATATATGTGTGTGTGTGTGTGTGTGTGTGTGTGTGTGTGTGTGTGTGTGTGTGTGTAGGTGTGTGTGTGTGTGTGTGTGTGTGTGTGTGTGTGTGTGTGTGTGTGTGTGTGTGTGTGTGTGTGTGTGTGTGTGTGTGTGTGTGTGTGTGTGTGTGTGTGTGTGTGTGTGTGTGTGTGTGTGTGTGTGTGTGTGTGCGCGTGCGTATGTGTGTATATATGTGTGTATATGTATATGGTCGTATATCTTGTATATATGCAGACATACATGTGGCCCTTCATTCTGGAACTGGCTTCCATGCAGTCTGAATCATGAGCTTCTTCTACTTTCTATGCCTCTACTTCGCCAGTGTGTGAAGACCATTTTCTTCGATAATGGTCTTGTATCATGTCGGGAGACCATGACGAGTTTCATGAAGAGGCGCTATATAAATAGGCGCTTGCAATTACATATACACTTGCATATATACTTATACAATGTATACATATATATATATACGTATATATGGAACATAGCACTATAAGAGGAGTATTGGATTTGACAAACGACCGCGAGTACAATGGAGATCATATATTCGTACCCATCGCTGTCAAATAGTTGGCTGCTGCATCAACTGCAAGATCAGCTAGAAAAGCATCCTTGGATACTGTCAGTGTCTATCCCACACGACACAGTAAGAGAATTCTTCTGACTGCTTTGGATCATGTATACGTAACATTGGTAACAATGGACAACGTTTACATATATGCATGTATGTATGTATATACATGTGTAGATATGCATGCATATATGTATACATACATATATGCAGAGTCACAGACCTATAAATAATATATATATATATATTAATGGGTCTACTTGGGTAAAATAATTACTGTGTCGGTGGCCATTGTGCTGTGTTGAATAGCATCGCTCTATCGCAGTGCAGCAGATTGGAAAAGCATTTGTGGTGAATTTGATTTTCCAATTCGAATCCACAGCGTTGCAACGGAGTGAAATTTCTTCCTTATAATTCTATAGCGCTTGTTTCGGTTCTACGGTTCTGTTCTGTTCCTTGGTAATATCCCAATTACCCTAAACACTAGGCTCTTGTGACATGTAGTCTACGGACTACAGACACCGGCCTTCGTAATGTAATGTAATCCTCTTCAAGAAAAACTCGTCAGACACGTGTTACATTTCAACAAAAGCAGAAAGGGCAGTGATGCAAGTTAGCCGTTTTTGCATTTTTTATTGCGCTCCCAGCCCCAGCTAAAGAAGTGCGATTTGAGGGACTTATATAAAAAGTAGGCAAGTTTAACCAAGGCAGCCAGCGCAAGTCTAGTGGGAGGCCATTCCAGATGGAGGACCCCATAACCGAAAAGGCCCGACGCTGTCTAATAGCAGTGCGAGCACGCGGGACCAAAAGCTCCCCCTTACCGAAGAACGCAGAGTTCGACGGGCTGCAAGGTCAAAGACAGGTCGACAAAGATCAGACAGGTAGGGTGGAGCACAGCCAAGAAGGTACCGCCAGACAAGTGCAGCAACCCGATAGGAGATGCGCTGAGAAACAGGGAGCCAGTGAAGGGCATCACGCATACAAGCAGAGACAGAAGCATGTTTAGGAAGGTGGCCAATGAGGCGAGCCGGTGAGCGAAAAACCTATCAAGGCGTCCAATTAGCTTATAGGAGGTAGGACAAGTACCGCACTACCGTGATCAAGAGAATATTTTTAGGTTGCACGTCTTCTCTTTTAGGTGATGGATCTCAAAGATGCGGTGGCTGGTCTCAAATCAAAGGTCACGGATTAGATCCGGCTGAATTTAACTACTGCTCTTATAGTATAGCCATAAAAATCTTTCCTCCTTGAGTGTGATGTCAGTAGTTCAAATCTTCGCACTAGGATACCGGACCCTCAGAAGTCAAAGCATCTCAGCACTCGATCGATACGCAGCTTTAGTCTAGTCTACCTTTGTGCACGGCTGCAGTAGATGTGTATCGCTGCGTATTCTAGGTACGGAACAATTAAAATCGAAACGAAGACGCCAAGATTCATTCATTAAGAGCATTTTTATTGCGGCTCATCGATAAAAATGTCTACCAGAGGTGCCAGGATGGAAAGGTCTAGAACTCTAGATCGTTGATCGTAAAACAACAAAGACTCTCCGATAATAATCTACGATCAGTTACTAGTTATGGCGATCATGTTCGGCCTAATGCATGCACAGAAGTATACATCCACTCAGAATGTAATATACGACTATATATACTCCATACTATGCTATCAATCAATCAATCAATCAATTGAACATTTATATAGCGCGCTCTTCAAGGCAACTATTCAGAGGCGCTCCCAGCCCAACCTCGACGAAAGAGAACAGCCTTAAGCGCAGAGAAGAAAGAGGTGGACGAGTCTCGAGGGAGAGACCGCAGTCCAACAGGAAGGCCATTCCAGATAGTGGGACCGGCAACGGAGAATGCTCGCTGTATAATTATATATACATTATATAGAATATAATAGTAGTATATAGAGTATATGGACCTGCATATTACATTGGTCATATAATCTGCGAGAGACACACACACACAAGCACATATAGGCCTACATAGTTTACATACACAAGCAAACACCTACACAAACACACATACACACACACAAACACAAACATACACACCACCTCCAGGATGTCTGCCCATGATACAGGACGAAACTATGTGGAATAATTAATGATGCATGCTGAGCTCTGCGCGTAGGACTTTATATTCCAGAAGGTCGTACGGTGCAAAGTCCTAATTTGCAGATGATTAATCTTGTGTAAGTATGACGTGAGCGTTCGAAAAACCGATATTTGGAGGAAAAATGTTGAAAGAACTTGGAATGTATACTTTTGCCCACAAACCCGAGCGACTTCCCACGCATTTGGCATTTTAAATCATTTTTCACATGCTTTTGGCTCCGCTTGCAACTATGATAGGCCTAATATAGCAGTGCATATTTTAAGGGATCTGAACTACTGGGACAAAGTTGGCCATGACAATGCATTTTAGAGCATTTGCTGCCAAATTGAGTCCGTTTTAGCCACTTTACCTGGGACAAATCTCCCAAACTACTGGGACAAATGTTAAAACTACTGGGACATTTGTCCCACTAGTTATACAGTTAAAATATGCACTGTAATATAGGTTATGCCTCTATGAATTATAGTTAGACGAGCCCATGATTTAATAATTCATAATGTACCACGAATTCGTATTTTGTAGCATTAGACTAATTAGATTAACTTAAACTCGGTGATTAATATCCATCCCTAATATTTATCGATCTTGGCCTAGGCCTTTAGGCCTACGTATACATAAAGGCTCATACAACACGAATTAGAAGGTGTAGCAATTGGAATGGAAACGTCATTCGTTTTCACTGAGGCGTCCAGGGATTCGTACAATACTGTATAGGCCTTTGTCTTGATTGGAATGTCATCTGATGAACTTTGGCAATACTAGCGAATCACAATCGCAATACTTCAGCATTCAGGGCTAAATACTAAACATGATCATGACCTCAGATGATGCATTTAAAACATAAATATTTTGTTCTCGTTTAAAATACATCGAATTTTATCAGTCTGGTTATTATTCAAGAAGTCTGAAATGCGCCTGTGAATAAGCTGGTTCCCGCGACTTCGCTTCCCTTTTTTGGGCGCTGTAGAAACTTCGAGATTACGAACCCATTCTTCACTGCAGGTGTTTGCAACCCGCGATTCGCTTGTTCAGTAGCTGAGCCGTCGCTGTTGTTTGTTGAAAACGGCGCACATCGCTTTAATTGCCGTAGCTGCGGAACAGTAAAGCCGATTACTTCCGGTGTCCATTGCCTTCTGGTAGCGAGGTTGCTTTTGCCAGGTGGGTGTAGGATGGTCATGGTTGTGTGAAATCTCTTAGAAATTTCATTATTTCTCAATCATCCTTGCTTTTAATAATGAGTCAACCCCTTTATTGCTTTTGCACTGCCTAACTTAATAATGGCTGAACTTAGATCACGATAATTTCAGAGATTTTGACCTTGTAAGTTATGTCTTGGTCGTTGGCTTTCTGTTGTCAAGGTCGGACTCTTAACGATGTATTCCTGCACGAAATTCTTCTCTCCGGCGTCAAGGACGTTGGTATGTATTGAAAAAAATACCTTATTGTGGTTGTTTTTTTAATTTTACATTAACAACGACTGCTGTTTTGTTTAAATAAAGTTGCCTTACTCGTGTTTCCTGGATGACATTGTGTGGGAGGTGCGGCCGGTGTCATTGGCTTGAGACGCCAGTTCTTTTATCTATAGTTTCAGAGTTCCTAAGCGTTGGGACCAGCTTGGAGCTGGAGCTGTGGTGTCAAATGATCACCATGAGTCTCTGACCTTGATGCAGTGATGTGGGTTATGGCTGTGTACCTAACCTGTTTGTTTACTGTACTTAGAACAATTTAAGTTGTCAAGTGTGAAAAAGATTTATGATTGCTGTTTGACCATAAAAGTTTAATTTAGAACTTGACCCCTTGATCTGAAACCATGCATTGACAAACCCAGGGCAAATTTGGAATTAATTTCGGAATATTTGTGTTTAATAATTTCAAGTTTAATGTCCAGACTACTTATTATAAACTGCACCACTTCATATCTCAGTTGCATAAACCTTGTTATAATATGGTCCTTTTTAATAATCGCATGCCCACTGTCATGATGATGATTAACTTTTCCCGAAGCTGAAACTTCCTGAGGACAGCTTAAGTTACTTGACTGAATGACAGAGTTCTGTATTGCCACGCTTCAGAAACTGCTGTTAAGCAAGATATCTTTAAATTTAACTATTCAAACTTAATGCCGTTGATGGACTGTTCTTCACAGAATCTCTGCCCTTGAAAGTTTTTGCACCTGAAGGAAGTCATGTTGTTGGTATGAAATGTTGTGCTGTCAATTATTGTTTGCTGTATTGTCCAGTTCAGTTTGAGACTGTAATTAATGTCATGAAATTCTTCATGAATAATACTGTTAAATAGATAAAAGCGGTGTCAGTCAGCAGTGATGTTCTAGTGCTATACTATGGGAAAGTTACACTTTCTCTCCTCCGCTATTAAAGGCTTGGGCTGTAAAATATTGCTGAAGAGAATTGATTCTGGAATTTTGATGCAAATATTTCGTTTACAAAAAACATGGTCTGCTGTGAATGCTTAAAGTAGGTCTCCATTTGTTTTAGGTATGCAACAGTGCAGCTGCAGTCCGACCTCTTAGCAGCGTCGTTTCCAACAGACTTGGAAGGAGTGAAGTAAGTCATGTTGGTCAGTTATTTGAATTTATAATTTAGAAGTGTATGATCTAAGTGCAGGGCAGATATGATCTGTGCATTGTTTAGAAAATGTATCTCGTTTCATGTCTGGCACCAGCACCTGAAATGAGTGCTTTTTGCTCAGGTAAAGAAATCGTGCCTTACAGATATTTATCTTACATTTGAATTTTATTGAGTGAAATCTAAGAAACTTGGTGTGTATAGTGGAGCGAAATATTCTCTTGGTAGTGAGAATGAGATTGAGTCATCGACATCACTTATTGTCAGCTCTTTATCAGTGACTCTGTGTATAATGTAATGTAAACACAGCTTTATATTGCACCTCTTTGAAGAGAAAACCTATATAAATCTGATGACATTATATTACTCTGAGCCACTGAACTGAAATTTGAAGTATCTACGTGTGAGCTGTTCAAGAACCATCTTCATATGTACTGTGCAAATTACTGTTTGATACTTTTGGACAAACTGGGATTAATACGAACTTTTAGCACTTATTTGTCACTGGGCATGATGATGATTAACTTTTCCCGAAGCTGATTTCTTCTTGAAGACGGCTTTTTCCTTGTTACTGAATGCCTGCTATTTACCAAGTAAGTTCTGAAGACTGCATGTTTTAAAAGGAATGAAGTCTTTAAAAATAGGTAGATTTTGCTACTGAAGTGTGAACAAGACATTGATTTTTAACAGTCATGGATAAATTTTATCTTAATTTTTTTTAGCTTATCTTGTTATTGGTTACCATTAGATAAATAGCAACAGTGTTCTCTCCTGCAGCTGGCAAAGACTGACGATTACACAAGAGTTGATTTATTACAGGCTGTAGAGAATCCACCATACTTTGCACTTCAGCCACAGATGACGGCCCTTGCAACTACCCTGTCGCCTTTCATGTCCCAGCTGAGGCTGTTTCAGACTGGATCCGTCATGAAGGACATTGATCAGGCAGCCAAATACATCGGTGCTGGTGCGGCTACTGTCGGAGTGGCTGGATCAGGTCAGATATTTTACCATTTGATAGACTGTTTATAGGAAACATTGCAGAGAGCTGTTTGATATTAGGAAAGGGAAATGGGATTCCGTTACCATGATGATGCACAAGGTGTCAATCTCTGTTTTGGGTGTATGCACCTATATTCCTATCCCGGCCTGCGTGGAACAAAGGGTTATATGTTCAACTTCAGTGAGACAGAAAACAGTCTGTATGATGTTGGCTTTAATTGAGTTGCCTTGTTCGATGCAACAGTATCTGACTACATAAACCCGATTTGCCGTCCGCATTGCCAGATCAACAGGTTATCCTACTCTAGGGCTTCGTACTGGGCTGGAATGTTGGTGTCCATAAGTGGATGGGCAAGGGTCATGCTGGATGTGTACAGGGGAAGGAATTCAAAGGAGGTCATTTTTGCAGAAAACTTTTATGGGTGTAGATATAGGTGGACTGTTTAAGCTCACCTGAGCTCTTTCCTCCTATTGAGTTGACTAATGGGCCAGGGTCGTCCAATGACTTTGGGCTGTATCACTCGGGACCAAATTTCAGAAGTATAGAAGACTTAGGTATTAGGTATTAGTTGTTCTTACATCCACTTCTTTTTCCTTAACTTCTTAGTGTTTGTTGGGTGACCTGGTGTCCTGGTTGTGTAATAACTTGACTTTGTAAACTGATTTAGTTCCTTAGTGAGGGTTTGTCAATTGTTCTGTTATCAAAATGTTAGATTATTGTTTATTATCATATGGCAGTTTTCAATTTGTAAACTCGTAAACCTGATGTATCCCTAGTGAATTCTGCTCTAAAATGACTATGCTGTGGGATGATCAGACAGCAAGGGAGAGGACCGGTCAACTGCCGCCCCCACACCCCAGCAGAGGCTAAGAAATTACAGTTGCTAACATGTCTTGACCATGGCTGCCTTCTTTAGATTATCGTAAGGGATTGCCTAAGAGGATTTACCCTGTTTTTAAAGTCTGAAAACTTGTTCTTTCTGTGTTCAGCTTATAAGATGTACAGTATTTGGTTTCTGATGCAAAATTTAAACCAAGCTTTAAAGATGGCCATTCTTTCACACTGTGCTTAAAACCCATGCTGTATATTTTGCTTGTGTTATGCAGTGTCACAAATCTTAAACTGTGTGTTGAATGGATTTGTTTCAGGAGCTGGTATCGGAAGCGTGTTCGGCAGCCTCGTTATCGGCTACGCGCGTAACCCATCGCTTAAGCAGCAGCTCTTCTCCTATGCCATTCTAGGGTTTGCCCTGTCAGAGGCCATGGGGCTGTTCTGTCTCATGATGGCCTTCCTCATTCTCTTCGCTTTCTAATTTATCAGGGGCCATAGATTCCAGATATAAATGCGTTTGTCTCTGCGTAGCGGCAATGGACTTTAGATTACACGGGTTACCGAGAGGGTTAGTTCAGTCTAGGAATTTTGCAGAACCAGAGCGGACCAGAAATTGTTTCGTGTGTGGCCGAACCTAGAATTTGCCATATGTATTGAGTTCATCTGGAATAACTGCTGTAATTTTGGTTGCAACTTGCAATGCATGACACAGGAAAAATCAAGGATTGAAGTACATCATTTGATTCAAGAGTTTTTTATTAATAAAGTCTAGAAAATTGGTAAATGGAAGGAATTCGTGTTCTGTTGTTGTCAGTTGTTTATATTCCCTGGCAAATGCTGTTTCATAAATATGTTCCCCCTTGTGACCATTTTACATTTACTATATCATATGCATAGGTTGCGTCTCTGTCTTACGGACTGACCTTCTGGATTTTGACCTGATCATGGCTTGGTTTTGGTGTGCCATCGGTTGATGCCTTGTGCATTAGACACCGGCGCAATAGAAGTTACTAATTAATAATAATAATAATAATAATGCTTATATGTACACGTAAAACTAGAATTGTTTGCTGGACCTGGATTTTGGAACTTTCTTCCTGTTCATTCTGCTCAGTTGATATTCATCTCATTTTCCACTTGAGACTGACTTTCAAATTTCTTATCCTCCATAAGCCACCTCTCTGGCTTATAGATTGATCTTTTGGAGATTGACCTGGTTACGGTTTAGCTTTGGTGTGCCTTCAGTTGATGCCTTGTGCATTAGAAACACGGGCGATAGAAGTTACGAATTACATACAGTGCGTGATATTGTAACGGCAAATTCAAATCTAATAACTTTTGTACTGAAACAGTTTAAGTTAAGCTAATGTGAATGCATTTGGCTTTAATGAAGAGTTGGCAGTTGAGTTGGGGTCCAGGGTGTAACTTTGGTCTAAAAAAGTGGGGGGTACCAATTTCTTCTCCATTTTCACATGACCATTTTGGACATGTTACTCTGCAAGTATTCTCATTAATTTTTGTCATGGTTTAAAAAGGGGGGGTACGGGTATCCCACAAATTACGCCTATGTTGGGGTCTACGAATGCAAGAGTGTCTTGGGCGTACGACGACCTTGAAACAGCCATAGTCTGTCCCATTTCTTTTCCATCGCTTACCGAGAGTCTTGATTACGCAAGTGTAGAGTAAATGTAACCTGATTGATATTAAACTACTGTATTGAATTATTTGACTAGTGGTAGCGAAAGCATAACTTGCCCGTTTGCTATCCCAGTGTAGCTAATACGCCATTGATGAATGAAATTCAGGGATGTCTTCCAGTGGTGGCGATCTTGTTTGACAGGTGGGTGGGGGAGACATTTTTTAACTGATCTGGTCAAAAAAGAGCTAAAAAAATTTGATGACCTGATCGCGAAAAAATTTGGGGGTCCGATGTATGACGTGTCTCCCCCCCCCGGGATCGCCGCCCATGATGTCTTCACTGATTAGTTTCCATGCGTAAGACACGAGCAGTTTTAGAGCTACTGTACGTGTAGATGACCGATTGGCAGGATTTCTGTGAGGGGTTGAAAACGGCCCAGAACGATGGAAGCCCATGTTACAGTGGAAGAAATACATGTACAGCAAAACTTTTTTATATCCAACCGCAAGGGACCATCGTCAACAGGGTTCGATATATCCTAGGTTCGAAATAAGCGAGATATCACGTGAGGCTCTACCCGACTTGACGGACACATTGTAACCATGTGAAATATCCGAGAGCCACACAAAAGCCGCGTTAGAGAGACCAGCTAGGCCTATAGAATTCACTGTAAATGTATGCCTACACGCCTTTTATACAGCGGCCATATGACCTCGACCCTGCCCATTTTTCAATGAATTGATCGTGAGATCCTTCACCACCGCTGCCCGTTTGAATAGGCTCCACGCCATTTTAAGGTCCCCGTGAACGGAGTCTACGGACCGTGGTAGCCCGAAATTTAAATCCCTGAAATAAGCTGGAAGTGTTCCGCATGCTGTCTTACACAGAGGAGTATGCATAGAACATAGCCTCTTGCCAATGTAGCTAACGGAACCCTTCCCCTTGTCCTCGCCAGGCATTACCGTCAACACCCCAAAGAGTACTTAGGCAGGCATAGATAGGCTACTCTGCTGATCCTGCAGGGCTTAATGTATTGCGGGGTGAGTATTTCACTAGGTGCAGCAATAAAAGGGACTTGAACTAGATCCAATGCAGTATGGATAAAAAAATTGCTTTCTGACCGAAGTTGGCGTCTGAGGCACAGTCTTTACGAAAAGAGCGTTGAGTATCAATTTTAGGTGCGGACGCCCGCATTGGGGAAATCCGTTCCCCTTATCCACATGGAACGTCCTAATTTGACCCTCGCGCCCCTCGTTGCGTACGTTCTTTAATAGTGAATGACCCATACATAGCCGGAAGTGGCCTCTGCAGCTCTACAACTTATTAATTATTTATGAAACAGTTAACGACCTCTGCAGTAGGGCTACATCAACTCGTTCGCAGCTCTTCGAATATTCAGCGTCCCAATAAGTAACATTTACTCTCTTGCGTAGATACTTACATAGCCAACCGGTGGATCGACGGCAGCCTCGTATTATACAGGCGTCCATGATTCGATGTAAATGTACGCGATTTTATATAGCGACGGTATGGCCTCGACCCTGCTCATTTTTCAATGAATTGATCGGGTGAGATACTTCACCACCGCTGCCCGTTTGAATAGGCGCCACGCCAGTTTAAGGTCCCCATGTACGGAGTCTACGGACCGTTGTAGCCCAAGATTTAAATCTCTGAAAGAAGCCACCTTTGGGGAGCGAACTGCAATCCGCATGCTGTTTAGCACAGCGGCGCATGATGTATTGTACAGTATGTTGCACGTGATATAAATCAAATAATGTGACGTCAAACTATAGAAACAATGTGATGACGTCACAGTAACCCACTAATCCGCAAAGGTTTCCAGAGCTGTCGGTAATATCAAAATATATTTAATTAAAATAGAATAGGGCCCTATCTGTGGTAATATAGCTCTGAAGATTTCTGTTCAAATCGTTTGGAAACAGCCGTTCGACAAGGTAAAACAAAGTAAACATATTATATATAATTGTTTCTTATCGAAATAGTTGGAAGAAACGAGCCCATCGTTCGAGTGAAGGATGAAAGAAAATCACTTAGTTGTCACTTAGTTGTAAATTTTGTTTAGTTAGACCTCAATCTTGTTACAAGTCCTTAGGCCTATAACCATGCACGTCCTTAAATAAAAAATTTCATTATTAATGTTTAAGTAGGGCCTAGGCTAAATTTGTTTAAGTAAATTCTGGGACTAACATTTGCAAATGGGTGCAGGAGGATATGTCGCCTTTGTAAAGGTGCTGCAGGGTGTCGCCTGTGCAGATGCGCTGGATTATATTGCCTGTGAAGAGGCAGTGGATGATGTCGCCTGTTAAGAGGAGCTGGTTGATGTCGCCCTTATGAGGATGCTGGAGATGTCGCCTCTGAAAAGGTGCTGGAGAGTGTCGCCTGTGAAGAGGCGCTGGATGATGTCGCCTGTGAGAGGCGCTGGAAGATGTCGTTCTTAAAAGGGTGCTGGAGGATGTAACCTTTTTAAAGGTGCTGGAGGGTGTCGCGGCTGTCGCCTGTGAAGAGGCGCTGGATGATGTCGCCTGTGAAGAGGCGCTGGATGATGTCGCCCTTATAAGGGTGCTGGAGAATGTCGCCTTTGTAAAGGTGCTGAAGGGTGTCGCCTGTGAAGAGGCGCTGGATGATGTCGCCTGTGAAGAGGCGCTGGATGATGTCGCCCTTATAAGGGTATTGGAGAATGTCGCCTTTGTAAAGGTGCTGTAAGGTGTCGCCTGTGAAGAGGTGCTGGAGATGTCGCCTATGAAGAGGCGCTTGATGGTGCCGCCTGTGAAGAGGCCCTGGATACAGTTGCCTGTGAAGAGGCGCTGGATGATGTCGCCCTTATAAGGGTGCAGGAGGATGTCGCCTGTGAAGGGGCGCTGGATGATGTCGTCTGCGGGGAAGACCAGCCCTCCCTCCATGCCTGAGGTCAGCCAGCTGTTAACGTTAGTAAACTCTCTCCAAGGGAAGTTTTTAAAACAGCCATGCACCTGTACGTTGACAATGTAGGCAGCAAACTGACCGACTGTTAGGCCTACATGAACTATATAGGCCTGCTATTGCTGTCTTTCAAACTAACCGTTGTCTTTACAGTTTAGGTGTTTAATTAAGTGTTTAGTTTTATTTTAGTTTTGTTGCACTGACTCGAACAACAAATCAATTATTACTCAAGGTCTTATAAGGGCCATCCACATATTACGTACGCAATTAGGGGTCGGGGGTCGGATTTTGGCGATTTTGCGTACGGGTGCGAACGGGGGGGAGGGGGGGACAAAGTGTGTACGTACACAAAAATAAATGTATAATTATGACGTCCACATTAGCCTATTTATAACTGTATTGTTCTATAATAGTCGTCCGATGGCATTTTATTACATTATATAAAAGCCATGTGCAGTTATTCTGTGCTGTGAACGAGACACCTATAATTTGTCTATATTGGCCCTCACTCATCCTTCAATAATCTGGCCTAACGTGCACAGTCTGGAGCTGTCGAGACACTTTCTGCAGCTGCAGTCTTCGGGGGGGGGTGCGTCAAGCGTACGTACGCAGGGCGGGGTGTGGAAGAAAGTACGCTTGCGAACAGGGGGAGGGGTCCAATTTTCCCGGATTTTTGTGTACGTAATATATGGATGGCCCTTAGTTAAGAACACACATGAACAAGGACAATTGCTGCCCAACGATAAGCATCGAACGTTAGCCAAAAATGTCATCAAACAATTATTGCATTTTTATATTTTTATTCTTAAGTAAATTAAAGTTTATAAAATAAATTTACATACCGTGATTTTTCACGGATTACAGCTAGGCCTAGTTATTGTATACATAGGCTAACTAACGACAACGATGATAGGCCTAATATGTCGCATGTAAACTACCAGGTTAAATATAGCGGACTGTAGGCCTATACATGTAGGCCTACAATCGGCCATTCATGACAGCGATAATTTACCTAAATTTCCCAATTTTGTTATAGGCCTAATGGAAGCTTATGCCAAATACCTAACTCGTTTATAATGGTTTGTATAATAGTAAAAGGTCTCGGTCCTAGAGATCACATCACGCCATACATGCAACAACTAGACTGGCTTCCTATCCGTGCCCGTATCGCCTTCAAAGTCTGCCTCCTCATGTACCGTTTCAACTCTGGAACCTCTCCCTTGTATATGACATCCATGGTCACGCCATGTTCTGCTTCCAATTCCAGAGAACTCAGATCGGCCACGCGAGGGGATTTTACTGTACTTCGCACAAACCGGAAGTTTGGTAGTCGTGCCGTCTTCCAACTACAGTCCGTCAATGCGCATCTGTTGCACAATAAGCCAGTTCACCATTATCAATGCGCATGCGCAGCCATTTTGCTTTCACTTCCGGCCGTTCACACACAAACTGAAGCATGCCGTTGCCGATATGGTTCCGGTCCGCTATTCCGGGGGTCCGCTATTCCGGGGCCCACTATTCCGGGGGTCCGCTATTCCGGGGGTCCGCTATTCCGGGGATCCGCCGGAATATACATAAATGCAACATACATACATACATACGTACACAAGCACCTACACACATGCATACATGTACATGACTTGCATGACATACACACAAACATACATACATACTTGTATGTACATACATACCTACACATAAACATACATACATACTTGTATGTACATCCATACATGCAAGTAACTTACATATATATATATGTACATGCATAACTACATACATATACACGTACACACATACATACATACATACATACGTACACACGTACATACATATATACATACACGCATGCATACATGCATGTTCATACATGCATGTATGTACATACCGACATACACGCATACACACCTACATACATACATACATACATACATACATATACGTACATACATACATACATAGCTGTATGTACATACATAGATGTATTTACATACATACATACATGCATGTACATACATACATGTGTGTACATATATACATACATACATGTATGTACATACATACATACATACATACATACATAGATACATGTATGTACATGTATGTACATACAGACATACATACATACACACGTACATACATACATAGATACATGTACGAACATACATACATACATACATACATGTATGCACATACATAGATGTATCTACATGCACACATATATGAACATACATACATGTGTGACTATATATATACATACACCAATGTACATACATACATACATACATACATACATACATACATACATACATACATACATACATACATAGATACATGTATGTACATACAAACATGTATGTACATACATGCATACTACATACATACATACGTATTACATGCATACATGCATGGATACATACATACATGCATAAATTCGTGCATAAATACATACATGTATGTATGTGTTTATTTATGTATGTATGTATGTATGTATGTATGTGTGCATGTATGTATGTATGTATGTATGTATGTATGTGTGTGAATCTATATATGCATGTATGTATTTATGTATGCATGTATGTATATATGTATGTATGTATGTTTGTATGTACGTTTGTATGTATATATGTACATACATATAAATATGTACATGAATGTATGTATGTGCATACGTGTATGTATGTATGTAGGTATGTATGTATGTCTTCTTCTTTCTTCTTTAAGTTCTCTGCCCTTCGGCAGGTTTCCACTTCCAATGACGCCATTCTTCTCTTCGCTGTGCTTTTCTCTTCAGTCCGCTGTATCCTTCGGTCATACCTACATACATATGTATGTATGTACTTACATGTATGTATGTATGTGCATGTATGTAGTTATGCACTTCTGTATGTATGTAGGTATGTATATATGTACGAGTATATGTAACTATGTATGTATGAACATACATATACGCATCTATGTATGTACGTGTGTATGTGTGTATGCATGTATGAATATATGTATGTATGTATTTACATACGCGTATGTATGTACCTACATGTATGTATGTATGTGTGAATATGTTTATGTATGTATGTATGTATGTAGCTACGTATGTACATGTATGTATGTATGTATGTATGTATGTATGTATGTATGTATGTATGTACATGTATGTATATGTATATATCCACGTGTATATGTATCTATGTATGTACGTGTGTATGTGTGTATGTATGCATGTATGTATGAATGTATGCATGCATGTATTTACATACGTGTATGTATGTACATTCATGTATGTTTGTATGTATGTGTATATATGTTTATGTATGTATGTATGTATGTATGTATGTATGTATGTATGTATCTACGTATGTACATGTATGTATGTATCTATGTATCTATGTATGTACATGTATGTATATGTATATATGTACGTGTATATGTATCTATGTATGTACGTGTGTATGTGTGTATGTATGCATGTATGTATGTATGTATGTATGTATCTATGTATGTATGCATGTATGTATGTATATGTATATGTATATATGTACGTGTATATGTGTGTATGAACATATATATATATGTATGTACGTGTGTATGTATATATGTATGAATGTATGTATGTATGTATTTACATACGTGTATGTATGTACATATATGTATGTATGTATGTGTGTATATGTGTATGTATGTATGTATGTATGTATGTATGTATGTATGTATGTATGTATCTACGTCTGTACATATATGTATGTATGTATGTATGTATGTACATGTATGTATATGTATATATGTACGTGTATATGTATGTATGTACGTACGTATGAGCAGGCATATATGTATATATGTATGTACGTGTGTATGTGTATATATAGGCCCCTATATGTACTTACATGTATGTATGTACATGCATGTATGTACGTATGTGTATGTATGTATGTATGTATGTATGTATGTATGTATGTATGTACATACATGTATGTATGTGTTCGTACGTATGTATGTATGTATTTATGTATGTATGTATGTACATGTATGTATGTATGTATGTACTTGTGTGTGTATGTATGTATATGTTGCATTTATTTATATTCCGGCGGATCCCCGGAATAGCGGACCCCCGGAATAGCGGACCCCCGGAATAGTGGGCCCCGGAATAGCGGACCCCCGGAATAGCGGGCCGGTACCGCCGATATTGCTATGATCTGTTTGACAGAGATATTAAAAAATATTTGACTGATTAGCCGTTCATATATATATATATATATATCAATAAATTGCGCTTGTGTGCGATTGTTAATTGCGGGTTCTAAGCACAGTTTAAAGTCCAGAATAAAAAAATTAGTCCAATTGCAAAACTATCCAGACCACGTGACCTTTATTTGCAAGCAGCCACATGGTCTGACTATAAACACCATAACACCCTCAAGTATCTAGTTTCCATCTAAGAATAGGTATAGGGGGTGGTTTTCATTGCTCCAAATGGTCATATCTCATTTTGTAACCTCTCTCTTTTATATATTTCTTTAAATCCTCCACCTTCCATCGATTGAAGTCATTCAACGATTCTAAGCGATCCGCCATGTTTTACTTTGTGTGTGAACGTCGTTCCCGTCATGCCTTGCGCGAAAAATAAAGGTGAACTAGCTTATTTAAATCTAAATTAAAAACTCACCTATTCACATTGTACTATGACTAGAAATGTAGCGCAACGCGCTTCTGTGCAAGACTTGTCTTGTTGAAGCGCGCTAGAAATTTTTAGTTGTATTGTATTGTATTGTATGGAACACTCGTCCACAGAAAAACTTATTCGACAATACAGCGCTGTTTAATTACGTCACCAAGTGCAGACTCTGTATAAAAAATATAGTCTCTTATATCAGACGGCGCGGCAATAGTGGGATTCTTGTTTTCGTTAAATGGTCGGTTGATGGTTGTTCGACAAAGCTGTTAGGTTTGATCTATCCGGAATCAAAAATGGATAAGTTTCAGAAGATAGAAAAGATTGGGGAAGGGACGTATGGAGTTGTCTATAAAGCCAGAGATTCGTTAACGGGGAAAATAGTCGCTTTGAAAAAGATCAGACTTGACACGTAAGTACCGGTATGTGCTGTGATGCACTCTGTCTTGCCAAGTTAAAGTCGTAATCTCTTAGATTTCTTCAGCACCCAAGAAAGCGAAGTCGCCGGAACCAGCTGATTCACGGGCGCTCAGATGAAGGTCTGGAAGGGTCAGACGGCTACTGTGGATGATGCTTAGAATTGGAGCGGCGAGAGAGGTACGGGTAAGAGAAGAGATCAGGATGGGAGAGATAGCCAGGCCCGCCGAGAGGGTAGGGCAGAGGGGCAAATGCCCAGGGGCCGGCGATTTTGAGGGGCCCGGGCCTGGCCCGCAAGCAACTTATGAAAAATATTATAATCAGTTATACAAAGTTTATGATTTATTTTTAAAATTAGCAACTGAATAAAATCATAGTTGTATATATATAAATGTAATATTGTACGGTCGTATCCGAAGTTTTATTATTTTAATTTGCTTTTTTAAAATTTTCTCATAAATATAAAGCCTAAAGATAGTTTACAGGCCCATGACTGCTCTGCCTACGGGCGGGAATTTCTGTCGGTGGGCCTGGAGATAGCAAGAGGTAGATTTTTTGGTGAGTTCCTAGGATGTTCATAACAATTGCATTTGATCTTATAGCATAATTGCCATTAATAATCGTAATGCATAGGAATTTATATCATTCTGGTGCAGCTGAACACTAAATAAACAAAAATAAACAATATGGCACAGATGGTAGTGAGTTTTACGACCTCCCACAGTCTGTTACTTCCGCTCGAGTAGGTAAGTAATGGTTCACGAACAATATTGAAGGTAAAAAATGAAACTTTTATTAGGTAAGACTAACACAATATTTAAACAGGTCAAAAATAAACTGCCAAACAAACACAGTATTTACAAACATCAGAAGTGAACTGTTATTAGGTACAAATTAATTTAAAGTGTATGTGTTTAAAACCAGAATATCACTGCACCTAAATGTTCTAAAATTCTTGAAAACATGCTAACTTTTCTTTTTCATGCAACTCCACGGCATTTAAGATATCACCAGCATCTATGATTACAGTACATGCTATTGTACAAGTTAAAATAATGCACAAAGTTATTACTTAAGCTTACTGCACCACTAATTCTTTGCAGAGACTGACGAGACGTAATTTCTTGAGTGTTTCGGTTCTAGGAAGTGTAATTTTACATTTTCGTCCAATATTTTAGCACTATACGGTGAAAGGTTTTTATGGCACTATTAATTCACTTCATTCACTTTGTTACTCATTCCTTACTTGCTTGAGCAGAAGTAGTGCACTGCGGTAGGTTGCAGCACTCCGCATCTAGGGTGACCATATTGCTTATTTTGGTGCTTGGTAACCACTGTACTGATGTAAACAATCATAATGATTGACGTGATTCACAATACAAAATTACAAAAAAACTAAGTAATACTTATGCTGCAGTTGTAATAACTAGGTGTATAACTAGCATTTGTCTAATGATAAGTATTTCATATATTAGAAGCCAAAGTAAGATGGTCTAAACTAGTTTCATGACCCAAATAGATTGATTAATTTCTTAAACTTGTTGTGTATAATGATATTTACCACTGTAAAGTTCCTCATCAGATGCTTCTTTTCCATCATACCTGTTAGCGATAATATTCTTAAGAGAGTATTTATAACTGTTCTGTTCTTCAGATCGACTCAGCCTTCAACTCCCTAGGTGGCAGCTGTAAAATGAGCATCCTACAGGCTGCTAAGACATGTGTTAATTAAGATCTTGATAAATGCATTGTCATGTTTCAATGCAACTTACTGCAGTTTGTCAGTGAGCTTGTCAATAAACATGGTTATTATTATTATTAATATTATTATTAATATTATTATTATTATTGGGTATTGATGTAACATTCACCCTTTCTGTGATTGAGCCATATTTATGGTGCCTGGAATCACCTCTGTTTGGATCTGCATTGTTTTTTGGTCAGAAATTGTACAAACACCTTTGTGTCAATGCTTTGTTTAAATGTTTAAACAGTGTTAACTTTCACTAGGGTGCTGTATAAATAATTGGATTCATAGCATCCATGCTTGTCTTGAAGATGTGCTGTGTAAATGGTCTGAATGCATGTTTCTATTGTTACACAGAGACATTGAGTTTTGTCGTCAATTGTTATAACTCGTGTGCCGTTGTTAGCTGGCATTTTGGCTGTGCAGATATGTGAGGGAATTTCATTTAACACTCTCTTTTATAACCAGCTTTTTCACAGTGAGTCTTATTCTCCTTAAGAAGAGGGGGATTTGTTATTCACATAGCTATTGAATACTGCTGCTTTTGTGAGTATCTGCAGACTCAGAAGCCAGGAATATTACTGTTGATACCATTTCCGTCAGCAATGATAGTATATTTATTGGGTGTCATAAAATGTTAAATATTAACAAGAATAAATTAATTACTAATGATAGAATTGCTGTTTAGTTATTAATGGATTTGTTGACACTTAAAAGCTGATGACCTTTGTTTGATCTTCTGTGACGTAGGGATACAGAGGGAGTTCCCAGTACAGCAATTCGTGAGATCGCGCTTCTAAGAGAACTGGAGCATCCTAATATTGTTAAGTAAGAAATAATTGACTAATTGTTAATAATAAAATTTTATTTTAAAAATTAACACTCAATAATGCCTTCATACTTGTACCTAGAATATGAAATGCTTGTGCTGAGACCATTCAGTTATAACTAGCACTTATTGTTTTCTGCTTTCTGATGGGTTGGATTAGAACAAGTTTAGATTCTGGTTACGAAAGCCAATTTCTGACTTTTCCGTGTATGGTCATATGTAAAAATAGTGAGCAAGAAATACAGATTAGCCCATCCAAAAGCATTCGAAGTCGTGACCTTCCGACGCTGTGAGCGTATGAAGTCGCGACCGCCCGAAGTCCTGCCGCCGAACGAGTCCGACTGCAGTGCCCCATCCTGCTTACAAAGCCTGATATCAACCCCTACTTCTTACAGAACTGTCGTCTGAACGCTTGCAGTGGCTTTAGAGCAGAAGCTGGATGGTGCTGGAGGAGAATCATGCACAATTTATGCCCATCCAAAATAATTTTCACCGTCCAAAGGACGTGTGGACGGGTGGCTATTTATTACAAATTTTTTTGTGTACATGGTATAGGTTTTAGCAGTATGTTTTCTTATTTTCTCACCTGAGTAATAAGATGTTTTTTACTGGTCTTCAGGCTGCTCGATGTAATCCACTCCGAAAAGAATCTGTATATGATTTTTGAGTTTCTCAACCAAGATCTGAAAAAATACATGGACCTAGCTGGATCAACGGGCCTTCCTATACCACTTGTTAAAGTTTGTATTCATTTGTTGCTTCAAATAAAAACTAAACAGAACCTAAATATTTGTACATTTATTTGGACAAGATTTTCTTCTGTTCGTAACTTATAAGTTTTGAATTTACTTTTAAGCTAGTATAGTTGTCTAAGCCTATCGCTGCAATTATTTAAAATCTGTACTCTTATGTTATTGACGTGATCAAGGATATTAACTCCTGCCTGAAAAGATGTTATATTGGATGAATTGTGAGTTTTGACTAATATAACTAAGAATGTTCAATTGTTCATACCTTAATTCTTTTGTCACAGTTGTTATTATATTGTAATTGTTGGCATAGGACTATCCTTTTTCAGTATGTGTTACTTGACTAATTTTAACATTGACTATAATTATTATGATTTTTGAATAATAACCGTGTTTGCAATAGATTTTGAATTAAATAGCTTTATATGCATGATTGCTTAAATGGTTGTAGAGTTACTTGAATCAGTTGCTACAAGGCATTGCCTTTTGCCACAGTCACAGGGTCCTACATCGTGACTTAAAACCGCAAAACCTTCTCATCGATTGTAATGGAAACATCAAGTTGGCTGACTTTGGGCTTGCTCGAGCATTTGGTTTGCCAGTCAGAACTTTTACTCACGAGGTTTGTTCATTTGACGTGGCAACTGATCGTCAGTTGACTTTTTTTATTTGAACGTCTATCAAGATGCTTGTTTTAAAAGGACCTGGAGCTCAGCTGCTCAGTTTGTGTTTTGCTCATTTCATACTTCTGTACCAATTTTTGAAAAATATATTTTTATTTGACAACAATGTCCAGCATTGCTCACTGTTACTCGCTGGGGCATTACTAAATGACTGAGCTGTTACTGGTTGATCTGACCAGTTTGTGGACTTGAAGTTTCTGGGTTTTACTGTCACACAATTTATGAAGGTATATCTGAATTATTTATTGGCTGTGAAAGAATAGGTGACTCCGTACTTTAACAATGATCTGCTTCGGTTTCCCAGTTGCTTTTGGTACTGTCGTTGTTAAAGTGTTAATATTGATAACAAAGTAGAAGTTATTTTTTGTTCTTAAAAAAATACATTTCAATAAAATTTTTGGCAAATGTCATTATGTCTGGAATAAATTAGTAACTCCTAGACAACAACCGACACCTGGAATAGGAAGCTGGACACCTGTTTTGGGTAATTTACATTTCAACATATGCTGTAACTTGAGAGTGTTTCTGATTTTACTTTATCAGGTGGTAACCCTCTGGTATCGAGCTCCTGAAATACTGTTGGGGTCAAAGTTTTATTCGACTGGAGTTGATATTTGGAGCATAGGATGCATCTTTGTTGAAATGGCATGTACTACTTATTTTGTTTGTTTAGTTACATACGTTTATGTAGTGGTAATTTATAATTTGGGGAAGCTTTGGCTTAGGCCAAGTAAATTTAAATAGTACATTACTGGTTATTTCAGGGTTGCCCAACATTCGTTTGTGTATCCAACGGTGGGTTGGATGCAAGTGTAAATAATGTAAAGGGCTTGATTCGTAGATAGTTGGGGTGTCCAAGTTCAGTTGTTAATTCAATAGGACTATATATTTGTATCTGTCCATTTAATAGATATGTGTGTAGGTCTACAAAATTTAATGGTTAAATTATTGCTCCTCTTGATATCTACAGTGTAATACTGGTATATTGAACTTCAGTATTCTGAACTTATGGTTATATTGAAGGCGTCAAGCAGGGGATAATTTTCTGCAACGAGAATTAATGGATAATTAGACTTTAAAATTAACGTTGCACAATGTTGTATTTACAGATTATGCGTAAAGCTCTTTTTCCAGGAGACTCAGAAATCGACCAGCTTTTTCGTATTTTCAGAACGCTAGGTAACTAATTGATTTATCAATACTTTCAAAAGAAGTTAATGTTATAAGTTAACATTACGGGTTTTGCTTCTTTAGTTCAAGTTTACTGTTCCTTTAACTTTCCATGCATGTTTATATCCAGACATTTATATAGCGCCTCCGAACATCTTTAAAGCACGTTACATGTGTGTATTTGCATACTATGGTCCTTGTCATTTGTTGTACATAGAACGGCTGGCAAGTTTGCTACAATCTTATCTGAAGACTTCCATAGTAGCCTTATTCACTGGTTACTAATTAATTAGTTGTTCCTCTGAAGGGATGCTGCTATCGATCCAGCTGAAGTCTGAGAGCTTAGAGTAGCACTAGAACAGAGTTTCCCAAACTGTGGGTCGCGACCCAAAAGTGGGTCGCAAAGCTCTCGCAAGTGGGTCGCCAAATTTCTTCGAGAAACATTTATTTCTTGCAGCAACAACATTTGGCTATGATTCGGCTGTAACTAACTGGATTGCAATAAATTATTGGTAAACTGTTTTTACCTAAATTTCCTTTTAATACTTTAAATTTCTAAGCTCTGTACGTAAATCCGCATATTTCGATACCAACTTACGAAGCAAATTTTAGAACACAATGCTTAATATCACACAATGGGTATCGAGACTGCCAAGATATTCACAAGTGGGTCGCGACCCAGAAAAGTTTGGGAACCACTGCACTAGAAGACAGGCTGTGGTGAATAAACAAGTCGGGGATAAGGCGAGTTTCAAGTAATGACCTGTTTCATTTTTGATGTGGTCTTCTTTAAATGCGTTTAAATATGGCTGGAGCAGCAGAGCTGGCTAAAGATAACAAGGGAGATCGAAGTAACTTATTGCAGAGTTTATGATCAAAGACATTCGACCTGGTGTTGTCTGAAGCTAGTTTCATGTGGACTTCTTAGAAGCTGCTGTATTTTTGCATCTTCTAGGTACCCCTACTGAAAAAGTCTGGCCAGGTTGTACTGAATTACCTGACTACAAGAGTACTTTCCCCAACTGGCCGACGAAAGACCTCAGTGATATCGTCAGTGAACTTGATGCATCAGGAATTGATTTACTCAAGGTAAACCAGTCAAGGGTTCTATGCCCGTGTACCTTGCATCATTGTCTCCGAGCCTCAGATTCATATTTCGGTGTGACCATGCACAAGTTACAAATTTAATTAATAATATAATGCAAAAGCAGCCATTTTTTGCCTCAGATTTGCATTTCTGTGTGACCTTGTGCATGTTACAAATTTTCATAAACATGTTTCATTGTTTATGTATTCTCGTCTGAGCAATGCGTGTAGATGTTAACTCAAGAGAGTTACTTTGGTGGTACACCGTTATAACGTGATTGCTTTTTAATAAGTTCATTGTCTAAAAATGTCTGAATCACGCTCTATCAGAATTTGGGTTCTAAATGATAGATGTCATAATTATGATTCAGTGTGCTGGATTCATAGATGGGGTCAGTAATGTCATGAATTTACAAACATCGAAACTGCTTATGAATTGTAATGCGGACACGGGGGAGGGAGGGTTATGACCAGTGCGGACGTCCGCATCTAAACTTTTAAATTTGATAGTTTTTTAAACACCACCTTGTTTCAGCCTCACCCGAAAGACGAATAGGTCAGTGAATTGATTGCCTAAAACTTCATGCATGGTATAACCTTTCCTGCGACTTTAAAGAGGCTTTTATTACTGCACGTCCTGCGATATGAAACCTGAACTGTCACTTAAATGTGCACAGGAACTGTGGAATAATTGTAAAAATAATGACGACAACATTAAAATTGGCTTAGGTATGCGGACGTCCGCAAAGGGGGAGGGAGGGATGGTAAGGTCAGACGCGGACAAGGGGGAGGGAGGGGTCCAAAGTGGGTCATATTTTGCGGACGTCCTTTATGGACGACCGCAAGAAAATGAAAACAGCCACATAACTAACCAGTTAACTTAGCTTTCACTACTAGCAACATATTGCAGACTGTTTGTTCACAGTGGTTGCTTAGTGATTTTTCAAATGATGAAAACTGAAATTCATAATTTTTCAGTGAAACATGAATTTCAGTTTTCATCATTTGAAAAATCACTTGAGTGCCTTTTCGGTTCATGAATGCCATGGGGAACAAATTTGTTTGTGTGATTCAGAAAGCCTTTGCTTGTTATAATTATAATAACTTGTCTTTCTGTAGAGCATGCTGATATACGAGCCTAGCCGGAGGATGTCGGCTCGTAATGGACAGAGGCATCCGTTCTTCGCAGACGTCATAATATGTCGACCGCCAATGCTGTCAAAATAAAGTGATTCAGTCGTGACCATTCTTGCTCAGGAAATAAATTGATTTCGTCTTCCATCAAATGCATTTACAGTGGATGTAGCTGGAGCATTTGCTTGTCGGCAGTGCTCGTGCCTGCATTTTTACCTCCTCTTGTGGTTCTGTTGTATTTTTATTTTTAAAATCAGTGACCGACTACTGATTTAGTAAAGAATGCGGTCTGTCCTCTTTCTGTCAATATTTTATCTCTTCGGTGCAGTCTTGGTAGACAGAGATAATAATGTTTTTTCTTTGTGTTTTGACTGTCTCAGTCTGTATATGACTATGATTGCATTGTGATGCGTAGGAACTACATTTTAAGAAATGTAATTGATGCGATTCTCGAAGTTATCCGACACTGTCACTTTAGAAAAATGTAAATGAACTACATATTATAAGTCTGGAAACTTACATTAGATATGGGAACAATAAATATAACCTAAATATAACCTCATCGTAATTCTGGCTGACTTGCCTGTTATCAAATCAAAATGCACAGTATGACATGTACGTGTATCTGTTTTCAAAATTTCTTGAGTGACAAATTATAAATCAAAAGGTGCAACAGAACTTTGTCTGATGGTTCTTGGCCTGGTTCATATTAGTTTTTTCTGCAGTTTTGTTTCAATGAAATGGGCCTAAGATTTAAGTTGCTAAACTACGCCGATGCGAATTTTCTTCTTGGACTTCTCACATATGAGCTGGCACTAGCTGTGTACCGCATAATTTTCTCGTATTTAAACAATTCAGGTTCCAACTTTTATCATTGCTGCTGAAGTTATCTATCCGGACTGATTGACAGTTTAACACTTTAACGACGAGAGTGTACTAAAAGCGACTGGGAAACCGATGCAGCTTGTCATTAAATGGTGAAGGCTTCAGGATAATATGTCCACCTGCCATTTCAGTTTTTGTTATTTTCATATGCTATGATCTGGTAATGTATTGGGCGTTCTGCTGGCATTAATGTGTTTTACTGCTCTGAATATTTTAAAATTAAAGTAATTTTCAATCAGTCATTTAACAGCAGTTGATCTACGTTGCATGTTAGGTTAATACTTCAAATGTGTATTAATACATATTAAATTAAGATAGGTAACAGTTTTATCTGTCCATGGGTTCACAATGCTGGAATGTCTTCACTTTCAAGAGTTCTGGAATTTAGTGTCTTGTCATTTCTGTATGTTTGTCATGTTGCTCTGACACCGATGGTATTATGTGAACATTTAAATTCGTCTTTGAAGGACTTCACACAGGTGAACTGGTTTGGCTAACTTGCTAAAGTTCTCTGGCAGAAACACGGAAACTCGCACAAGTACATGTGATATGCACTTGAGTGAAACTTCCTCCTTTTGTGGTAAATGGCAATACATGTAATTGGTTCATCCACACTCCACAGGAATAATAATAATAATCTTCTTTATTAATTCAAACTGACAAGTACGTAATAAGATTACATAGAAACATGACAGTACAATCAAGATCTTAATTAAACACACTGTTTGGCAGCCATGCAAGGCACTGCCCTAGATGGGAGTTACGGGTATCGAACCGCGATCTAATGCTTTCCTGGCCATGAGTGTTACCATTACTCTATCCCCCTCCCCAAACCACTGTATCATTGTATTGGGTTCTTGAGTTAACAGGATTACCAACCACTAAGTTGGACATCAAGTTGATGGGAAGTAATGGAACAGGATCATTACTTTTGACTGGCCAGCTCAGTCACCAGACCTGAATCCACATACAAGAAAGATCAAACCGTATGAAGGTTAAAAACAATGAAGTTGTATGAGTTGGTTTTTTATAGGCTACCATAGGCGTAGACTCTGGGGGGTCAGCCGGGGCACGTGCCCCCCAATAATTGAGGAGCCGGGGCAATGCCCCCAAAAATCGAGAGAAGAATTTCTTCAAATATTAAAATATTATGTTTCAATACAGACAAATTTCTTCAGAAACAGAAAAACAGAGACACAGAACTGAAATACTATCGGAAATCCATAATGGAAACAAAGATTTATTTTTATCTTCAATATCTTCAATGTGAAACAAATTTACATGTAAACAAAACACCCATTTCATGCGCATTAACGCAGTCTTGTTGTCAAGACCTTAAACCTCAAGACCAAGACCAAGACCTTGAACCTCAAGACCAAGACCTTTAACCTCAAGACCAAGACCTTGAACCCCAAGACCAAGACCTTGAACCTCAAGACCGAGACCAAGACCCAAAAAATCACAATCGTATCCAGACTTCTATTCCTTACTAAATATTGTCCAGTCGGACTACTCATTTTATTTTAATGAAAACATGAGTTTTTTCTTTTATTCAAGCAAAACAACTCTAAATGGAGACTGCAGAGAATTCCGAATTCGTATTTACAAAAGTCCTTCATGCGAATGTTATTCCAAATGCCTGTTGAATTTTATAAAAAAAATTTGCTCAGAATTTCCTGACCAAGACGTGACCTGTGGGGCCTCATAAAAATTCTGCCATGTGAAAAAACACGGTCTACAAGTGCTGAAATCGCTAGCACGCAAAGCAGCTTTTCAAGAACCGGATGTAAATGTACAAATTAATCATGAGTCTGTTTTGAAATCATTCCATGATAAATAACCAGAAGTCAAAATAATTGTCCAAAACAACAGTGAAGCCTCATTCACACCGTGTAAATACTAAAGCAATAACTCTATGAGTAATTATTGGGTACATTTTTTAAATTCTTGCCGTTTGTTAAAATTAATGACTGTTCACATTGAGAAAAGTCTTGGTCTGGGTCTTGCAAAACCAAGACTAAGACTTTGAACCTCGAGACCAAGACCAAGACCTTGAACCTCAAGACCAAGACCTTTGGTCTCAAGACCAAGACCAAGACTTTTAAAAACGAACTCGAGTGCACTCGAGACCAAGACCTTGGTCTCGAGGACAACAAGACTGCATTAACGTAACACCGGAAGCCTTTGCTGACTGTCCAGACCAGAGGTGAAAAAGGCTTTTTCGGATTTTGCTTCAACAACAAAAAGAAAACCACAAAATTTGTGTTTGTTAAAAAAATAAATTTCTTATGTTTGTAGAAGTTATTTTAATAGCATTGATTAAATGATTTTCAATTTTCGGAAATCGCAACTGAATTTATTGAGTTGGAGCTCTTGTTCATGACATTTTTCATGATTTTTATGATCCGAAATCAGAAAAACTTAAAAAACAACAAAAACCATAAAAACAAAAAAAACGAAAAAAAATAACGTTTCATCTTGAAAAAACTTTTTTGCACCTCTGGTCCAGACCCCATGCCCCACCAATATTTTGCCCCACCAATATTTTGGACAAGTTTACGCCAGTGTTGGCTACCACTGTAGCCTTGTATGCTGATAACTTCTGCAAATCATGTGCCACTAGAAATATTTATCGTAATTCATAGCTAAATAGCCAAAGATGTTTAAATGAATTGTACGAGCATGTCATTGTGCAGAAAGGTAGCATGAAAATGGAAGATGCAGAATTTTCCAAATTTGGCCTGCCTGTATCAGACTTGCACACACACACAAATGCGTCTGCCTACAAAAAATTACTCTGCCATAAAGTAGAACTTCCAAAGGTCGGCAAATTAAAATAAAATTTGAACTATTGGAGCCAATTTGTCTTTTAACATGTACGTCGAGTCGTCAAAGCCTTCCACAGGCACCTATTATTGACGAACATGTTGCTCAAGTGGGCCAAGTGTTTGTTGCGGTTGTGTAGTAAGCGAAGTAGCTGTCAACACTTTAATTTGCGTTTATGAGGTCAAACAGCAACGCCCTAACAAGGTGAGTTAGTAAATTAAATTCTTCCAAAAGACAGGGTAATTGCATAAAATACCGGCGCTATAGAAACACTGACAAATTAGCGCTCTTTGTGCGTTGGAAAATAATTAAATGACGTCATAATATTTTGCTCATGTTTCACCTTTTTATATTAATGTATGTGCAGATTTAATAATAAAAAATAATGTCAGTAAAATTTGAAACAAGGGTCTGAATAGAATTTTAGTTTAAATGATAGATTTTAATTATAATGACTGGTAATCGCCATAGTCTTTTAATTCATACAGAGGGAACGTTTAGAAATGACGTAAATTTTTAATCACCGCCATCTAGCATTTTTCTCAAAATTATGAATTCTCTGCTTTTGACATGTTAGCGTCAGACTATGGAATAAATACATTAAGAAGAATATTTTAGTTTAGCATTTCCAGTTAAGATGTTTCGAAGTTTGTTTTAAATTAACGCGTGGATAAAATTCAGCCAGTTACCAAGTAGGGTCACATTTTTACTCTTTAAGACGTCATTAATTGCGGCTCTTCTTCGAGACAGTTATATCTTTTACTCTGAACTCTTCCGTAAGTGCGGATCTATAACATCGCTGTGAGTCCGGAAGAGAAAAAAATTCTTTGAAAATTCTTTGAAAGTTTGTTTCTATTTTTCTTAACAAAGTCAGAGTAAGAATATTTACTTATTCTTCAGTTTTATGTTTTAGACAACAATCTGATTAAATGTTATGTAAAAGTTAAATGAAATTAAGAGTAAAACGCAGCATACGGTCGTGTGATATCACAAGAAGCTCTTTGTCACATCTAGATCGCCCATTGCATGTCGATTTTTATTCAGTGCTTTCCGCGATTAGAGCTTATTTAGTGTTTAAAGGGTGTTGTTATACGCAATAAAAGCGTTGAGTTGATATATTGCTACAGAGTTGTACGAAGTTTCGTGGTACTGTAAAGATAAAGGAGCTGTGGGAAAGCCAGAGATTCGAAGTGGTATACTTAGCGAATCCCCGAAATCCCAATCCCCGAAATAGAATTTCCGCCCGATCCCCAAAATCTGTTTTCTAAGTTAAAAATTATTTATGTAAATCTAACCTTTCTTGATATTTTCAAATATACTATTCAGTACATTAGACTGGAAAGAACATAATTCCTGAACTGGTTTTAGGAATCGAACCCTTGGTAGCAAAGCTGTCTTATGGGGTGCGGCCCGAATCCCCGAAACCCGAATCCCCGAAACGGATTTCGGCCGATTCCCCGAAATCGATTTTCTAAGTTCGACCCGAATTCCCGAAAATTAAAAAGATAACGTTTGTGTGGAGGAATATGGAGTTTTCTCGAAAGTCAATGTATCCACGACGGGATGTTATGTTTATTACATGGTGGAAAACATGGAGGTGTTGCTATACGTTCGATTACTATCGGTAAAGAACTGACAATCGGACACTAACAAGCCTATTTAGAACGCATACATAAGCTGTAGTTAAACATTTAGTGACAATCGGACACTAACAAGCCTTGAATAGGCAACATATCGATATACATAAAGGCCACGCTAGGTCTAGGGAGTTCGGCCGCTTTCCATTGTTTTCGGGAGTTCGGCCGCTTTCTATAAAACAGTTTTCGGGAAATCGGGCGTTTGTGTACTTTCAGCGTTTTCGGGGATTCGGGTTTCGGGGATTCGGGCTGACCCCGTCTTATGGAATTCGGTCAATTTTGCATTCAGGGAATCTGGTTTTAGGGATTCAGATGGACCCCAAAGTCATTCAGAACAGGTGTGACACATATGAATTATATGTAGGGAGTAACCGATTATTGGCTCGGAAACCAATAAGCACCGATATTGACTTCAAATCCCCTTATCGAAATATCCGATAATTCAATGACCGATAAAGAATTTTAGAAATCTTAATTTTTAAGTGCAGTTCCTTGAAATTCGCTTAAAATTAATTTAAACATTTTCAGAAATAAGTTTCATCCCATTTCATCAACCGAAACTTCTGCAAGGCAATCGTGTGAAGCGCTAATTCGAACTTGTTTACTGAGCTCATCTTCGTTTCCGGTGACAAGCGCATAATTTACTTCTGCCGTTAGATTGCGATTAATATTATAATTTTTGATCAAACAACTTCCGCAAGATTGCGACATTAATGTTATAAATTTAACAAAACATTTTCAGAAATAAGTTAGCTGATATAATTTTTGACTCAACGGAAATTTCCGCAAGGCAATCCTAAGACGCTAAATAAAACAAGCTACTGACCTAATTTTCGTTTCCGATGATAAAGCGAATTATTTACTTCTGGCGCCGGATTTCGACATTAATTATATAATTTTATTATTTCTCGATCAACGTGTAACTTCCGCAAGTTGCAACATTACTAATTAATATTATAAAATTAAGAAAACGTTTTCAAGAATAACTTTGCTGAAACAAAACTCGTTTACTTACCTCGTCTTTGACTCAAGATGACAAGCGACGACTTCTGGCGCTCGATACGACATTACTAAATTAGAAATTTTAGAAAGTAATTTTGTTCATGATGTCTCAAACGAGAAGTAAGATATGGAATTATTTTGAAATTAATTCAACTGACGAGTCGAAGGCAAACTGCTAATGAAACTTTGGGAACGCAACTATTACAACTGCTCAAGTACTATTTGATGTGTTTTGAGAGTTGAGATAACCTGGACCAAACTGGGTGAATGCTGTAAACATAACCCAAAGTCCAAAGGTTCCACTATTAACTAACCCTAACCCCAACTGTAACCCGAAACCTAACCTTAACTGACCAGTTGTCATTTTCATATTCGCTGAAACTTTCTTAAAATTTGCAGACAAAGACAACTTCAAAAGTCAAAACTCACCGAAATGCCAAAAATTTTTAATATGTCTGGACATATATTTTAACATAACCATCATATTGTCACAACTTCACTCAAACTCAACAAATATTTGCGATTATCGGTATTGGAATCGCCAAGAAAATGTGCTAAAGAATCGGTTATCGGTGGAAAAATGCTTATCGGTTACTCCCTAATTATATGTATGAAAAAAAAATTGTTTTCAGTTAAATAACAAATAAGGTGTAATTGGATTGAGTGTGTAACGAAATCCCAAAACCCCGATCTCCTAATTTGAATGTCACTGGTTCCCCAAAATGTATTTTCTGAGTGAAAGGAACATTATTTGCGCATATCTAACTTTTCGGGATATTTTGAATAAACTAATCAGGACATTGTCCCAAATAGTTTATGATAGTTTTTGGCAACTGAACAGTTAGTAAAAAAATTGTTTTCAGGAATTCATTTTGCATTTTCATCACTTGCGGGAATCCAGATTCGGTTAAAGCCTCTCTCATGGGTTTACCTAAATTACTGAAAGCCACTTCCTTAAAAGTGATGACATACAAATATAATTTCTCTACCAAATGTTTGAAATTGTGAAACTAACATGGAATAGTCAGCCAATCTCCTCGGTAGTAGATTTTGAAATTATCATGAAATCCCCAAAAGTTGGATATGTTGTAATAATTTTAGTTTCTCTTAGAAATTAAAGTTTGGAGATCCAGTGGTAATTCAATTATGGGGTTTCAAGGATTCGGTGTTCAGGGATATGCTATGCACTTCTAGGGACCTGAGCACATTGTACCTGCTGGTGCTTTGGATCCTGTTTCAACTAAATTTTAGTGCCAGAGGCTTTATTAAAATTCAGTAACAGTGCGCATCGGTGGCCAGAGGCTAGCGGCCGCTGATCAGGGCCACAGGCCAGCAGCCAGAGGCTTAATGAATATTCAGTAACAGTGCGCATCAGAAGCCAACGTAACAGAAAGTGGGCTTTGCCAGTGAGTGACATTTCTGTTCGTTTATTATTATAATTCTGGTTTCATGTTTTGCGCTGACTTCACTTTTTTGACTGTAAACTTGTTATTGGTACGTAACTGATTTTGATCAGTTTTGTTATAACTCATCTTGTGCAGAAAACATTTGTATGAGTCAAAAGACAGAAAAGCCTACACTAACAGGTCACCGCATCAAGACCCGTAAGAGGGGTAAGACAAACATTGTGTCCTTCATGTTTCGCATATTTGAATATGTCTTGACTTTCTGTAGGATGCATGCTATTTCCAGCTGCAGCTTATTGCAACATTTAAAAAAGAAACATTTATAATTTTAGTTACTCTTTCACATTATCATTTCTCGTATATATTTAAATATTTATTTAACACTTCTTATGAACCTTCAGGTTCTGCACCTGAGGACATTTTGATGCATTTTTTAGCGTTAATTTTGAAATTGTTTATATTTTACATATTTTAGAATTAAAATGGAAGTGTGTGCAGTCATTATATTGAAACAGTTTGAAGTATTGAATATGAAAATGTTTCAAGTGCTCGCATTTCATCATGTTATGCTTGGACGTTGAATTTATTGTGTAACAGATGAAAAAGAAAAATATGATCCTTCTGCTTTCCGTGATGCCATTCTGCAAGGACTTAACGAGGCAGATAACGATATAGAACAGGTAGTTCATTCTTTGACTTGTGTGGCTTTTCTCCAGCCTTATATTCATATGGTTTCGCTCCAAAATATTTATGTGACTTAATTCATCGCCCTCACTCTGCTGCTTCTCTTCGTCCTCTTCGTTCATCTGACCGCTTGGACCTCCTCGTTCCCCGTGTCAGGACTTCTCTGGCTCAATCTAGGTCTTTTGCCTCCATTGGCCCTGCTCTTTGGAATGAGCTTCCTCCGTACGTTCGTTCTTCTATTCTCTCAGGTAACGTCTCTTCCTCTTTTAAGTTTCTTAAAACTTGCTTTTTCTCTCGGGGTCTCTCGCACTGGGAGCGCTTCTGAATGGCCCTCCCGCTAGAAGTGCTTTATAAATATCCAAATACAATACAATATACAATACAATGACTCCAAATGATTGAGTTCTTCATTTGCTTGCTTGACATTCTGTGTGGCTAATTAATGTTAATATTTATTATTGCGTTACTTTCACGGAACAGAATTTTATCTACGCAAGGAAATTAATTTTGACTTCAGTAGGGGACAAGAAACACTGTGGTGAATTTATTGGCCGTTACTATATATATGTATGACTTTTCTCTCCCTGCGTGACTGACTCTGAATCATTGTAACCTAGGTAAGTGTAAGTGTGAGAAGATGTGATTGTCAATTAACATGAATTATCATATTCAGTAGAAGAATGTGAACTAGTCCTGTTGCCATTCGGAGAACGTAGAGTATTGCTCGAAACTGTGAGGTGCTGTTCTGCATGTTGAAACATACTTGACTGTAGGTGTCAAAGTTTCTGGACTCCGCTGGGTCGAGGTTGGACTACAGAAGATATGCTGAGCCCCTCCTTGACGTTCTGTTTGCTGGAGGCATTCTCGGTATGATTTGTCTCTTTGTTTGCGTAATTGATGTCTTGGTTGTGAAGAATAGTATCCTGCACTACGCAGCCTAGTTACGGCACCGGGCGTAGATTTTGAGTGTCCATTCAGTTATAAATAAACATGTTGTTATTATCAAACTCAAACATTATTTCTACTGGAGGTGAGTGCCTTTGTATTTATGTGGACTATAGTGCAGCACTCTTTTAAAGAACCTCTTAAAGACTCTTGGGAGGTTCTTAGAAATATTTTCTATTAAATACAGGCACAGAGTAGTTCTAATACAGGCCTGAGAGGTAGCATTAGAAGAAAATTAAAGTGCATACATGTGAACGTAATTTGTGTGGTTTACATATTCATGTTTGACCAAGTTCTTGCAAACCTTTCAAGTAGTTGCAATGTAATGTAGGCCTATGTGTATATATATATATATATATATATATATATATATATATATATATATATATATATATATGTATATATATATGTGTGTGTTTGTGTGTGTCTATGCATTTGCGTTGCTCCTTTTATGGACTGTTCAAAAGTGTTGCATATCAAGGGTCGAAGGTTATTTGGTTTTTGCATGTGGTTGTAGCGCCAGGTGGCTCCGTCGTTCAAGACGCAGGGACTGAGAGAACTTCTGTTTACGAGAACTCGATATTCAAGACTAAGGATGATACAACATCTCTCAAAGCTCAGTACGAGGTGCGATTCACAAACCTACTTTCTCAGTTCAGTGGTGTGCGTGCATGTAGAGCATGCGAGGTTTAAATAGTTCTTTTTACATTAGTGAGGTCCTGGTTTTGTCATGTGATCTGTGGCATGCAATTATTCAGCCTGGAGATCACTCCTAGCAGGTCATACTACTACTAGCTGTAGGAAGTGATATTTGATAACATCCTAGCATAGCTTGCTGATTAACGTTCTGATTTTTTAATTACAATAGTGTCATTTAGGCTAATGTAGAGAAGGCCTCTGATTAGTTTTTTAAGCGGCACTATATAAACCTTTTATTACAATTTGTGAATTCAGATATTTGCAGAGTTCAGAATTGTGTTGATTGCAATTTTATTTAATGACTTAGCTGTTCGTTTAATATTTGTGATAAACTTTGGCAATATGGAGCAAATTGTAAGGGAATGCCAGAAGCTGTGGAACCCTAGTTAGGATGGGAACTTGTGTTTTATCTTATAGATCCTTTATAAGTTGATTCGCCGCTACAAATATCTGGAAAAGAGCTTCGAGGATGAATTGAAGAAGGTAAGAAGTTGTATTGTGAGAGTGCACCTAGTTGAAATTTTACATGAACTCAAAGCAAATTTAATGGGCTAGTTCTTTTGGGTTAGTTCTTAACATTTCACCTTCAGTTCTTGAAGTGTAATTTGTTTCATGTGTGGTTTAAGTTAAATGAGTTTTTCTAGACTTCTTTGCATGTGTTGGTTGGCTTTTAGTTGGTTTTCTAGTCTTTTTGTTTTGCATTTGCTTAGTTGGCAGCTGGGTGACCTGCACCATTTGGCTTTTTCTGAGTGATGTTGTAACTTGCACTGTACTAGGGATGTAAACGTAGGTGTAGACTTTGGGGGGCAGCCGGGGCATGTGCCCTCCCAATAATTGAGATCGACTGTACATTCAATGCAACAAGTGTAGAATAAATAACCAAATCCCTCACCCCCATATTTTGGACAAGTTTACGCCAGTGGATGTAAATGGTGCATGTGAAATAAGGCATTATTATTATTACACATTTATTAGGTGCCACTATCTAATGACCAAGCATCAATCGATGGTGCTGAGCAATTGTGAGTGAAGAACTTGCTCTAGGTTCATGCACAGTAACGTTTCAGGGAAGCTCGAACTTGTTCTCTTCGCATTACAACGCGAGCGCTCAATCGTTTGGCTACCGTGTCCCACTCATTCCACTCATTGTATTGCTTGTCCCACTAATTGTATTGTAGTGGTTGTCGTATTGTTTTTCTATGCTTTTGATAGTCTTGAAATGAAATGGCCATTTATTGACTGAACATCAGCCCCTGTAGTTCTGCAGTAAACAGCAATTAGAAACCTTCAAGTGATTATATGTTTGTTTTAGAAAAACTTGACATATATTCAGGAATAATTTGTTTAGAATGTGAAAATAAGGTTCGTTTGGATGATGTTTCTGTTTGCTGCAGCTGATTCTGTTCCTGAAGGGGTTTTCTGAACAGGAGAGAGCAAAGCTTGCTAAGGTGGTTGGAATCTGCTTGGCCAATGGCCTGGGGAGTCCAACCTGCCTTCTTCCGTTGTTTGAGGACCATCTTGTTAAGGAAGGTGAGCTCACTGATTGGACTTTACAAGCTAGGAATTCTTTCTTTCAGTAAATTATAAGATTCCAGTGATCTTTAATAAAATTAGCTTGAAAAAATGTGGGTGTCACTGATGAGTTTTATTTGGTGCTGTTGAATGAGGTTTATTTACATGATGCTTGTGTTTTCATCAGCTTCTACTGTTCCTGAAGTGGTTTTCTGACCCAAAGAGAGAGAGAGAGAGTAAAGCTCAATCAGTTTGCCTAAGTTTTGGTAAGCAAATGGCCAACAATTTGCTTGAACGAGTTATGTTTTGCAGTGGTCTAGTGTCTGCATGTGGTCATGATTTTCGATGCAAGGGTTGGCCGTATTCAAGTGTGTATGTAGGTCAAAATAACTTTGACTGCGCGACGTATTCTTTGTTATGCAAGATATAATTTATTGCGTTATGACAGAGTGTTGTTTGGTTGAATAGAATTGGGAGGATGACAAGCTTGAATTTAAGTTTAGTTACTTTAAAGTTTGTTGAAGTGTTCATTTAACTGTCAACAGTAAATCATGTTTGTTACTGCATGCTTACTGGGGATTGTGAATGAGGTTTTTTGTCAATATGAGAAGCATTTCCGTTCATCTGTATGTATATTTTCCTGTAGGATTGTCCCTTGAGTTTGCACAGAGCATGTTTAAGGCCTGGCTTCAGGAGAAGGACATGCAAAATGTTGCAACTGCATTGAAGAAGGCTGGCATCGAGGGCAAATTACTTGTGAGTTTTTTATTTGCTTCGATTTGGTAACACTAACTTTGCATGATTGTTAATGCTTTGAGACGCTGCGAGCATAGTAATTCGTTTTCCTGGAAAATGCACTAGCAGAAGACAGACTAGGGAGGTGCCATTTTGGTTTCCATATCCTTCTGTTATCGTATCGTATTTGGAGATTTGTATAGCGCTGCTCACAGCTGAGGCCACTCCGCTGCGCTTCCAGTGCGAAAGCTCCGATAGAAGAAAAAGGTTTCAAGCATGGAAAGGGATGTAGGAAGAGATCCAGGAAGTAAGGTTACCCGTAGAGAGGAATGAAGGGCATTCCACAGGGAGGGCCCTATGTTGGCAAACATGTTATAAACAACACCCTGTTAAGCAGGATGTTGTTTGTAGCAGAGGCAGAGCATCACAAACGTTCTGATCATAGACAAGAATGGAACTTAATACTGCTTCAGTTATTCAGAGGATGCTTTAAATAACTTAATGATTTGTTTCGTTTTAGGAATTGTTGCCTATAAACAAGAGAACTCAGGAGAACTTTGAGAATTTATTTTTGGCAGCAGGGCTTGAACAAATTGTGGAATATCAGGTGAGTTAAATACTTGCAGATGTGACATATGGTGTATCGGATCTCATGACGCCCACCGGGTCACTCTCAAAATGCTCATAGCTTCAATCGATGTTGTACATTGGGACCTCCATAGAGTTTAAAGCATTGCATTAAAACAAGGCTGTGTTATATTGAGATCATATTCTGAAGCCTGACTGCATTAGTGTGCCATGTATCTGACTATACCTTGCGAGAATTTGTATGGTAAGAATGCATTTATAGAGAGCTTGGGTCTAATGTGTTTTCACAAACTGGTTCAGCAGTTAAGTACTTTATGCCTATTTGCTTATTTGATAAAAATAATTATTTTGCAGGGAAAGCAAAGATGAAACTGGACAGATGCCACATTTAATTGTATTCTATTCAGACATTTATATAGCGCTTCTAGCAGGAGAAGTGCTCCCAGTGCGAGAGACACTGAGAGAAGAAGCAAGATTTAAGACAGGCAAAGGAGGAAGAGACACTACCATGGCTTGTGTTACTTTGTTAAAGCCGCAGTAACAGGTGTTGAATAGCGTTTGTCCTCGTCAGTGAATTTGGTTGTTGAGAAACTGGATCGTGTGTGTGTGTGTGTGTGTGTGTGTGTGTGTGTGTGTGTGTGTGTGTGTGTGTGTGTGTGTGTGTGTGTGTGTGTGTGTGTGTGTGTGTGTGTGTGTGTGTGTGTGTGTGTGTGTGTGTGTGTGTGTGTGTGTGTGTGTGTGTGTGTGTGTGTGTGTGTGTGTGTGTGTGTGTGTGTGTGTAAAAGAACCAAGATTACAACTGTGTTTGTTGATGCAGAGAGTGAAGGCAAATGCCGAGCGGAAGAAAGGAATTCAGTCTAAGCTTGAAGATATGATCCACAATGAGGAACCTGTCAAAGAGGTAAACAACACATGTTAAATTTTGGGTCTTGGTGAGCTTTGCAAAACTCTTGTCGGCTTTTGCATAAGATGACCTAGAGTTTCTAATCCAACATGGAAATATCTAAAGATATCTTAGTACACAAGGCATTGGTTTATGGTCACTTGTAGGCAAACCACAATCCGAAATCACAGTACTGTTGACAGAACGTGGCTAGATCAGTGAGTCCCAAGCAGACAGGTTGTGATGGATAAGATGATAATGGAACATAGCTGGATGTGTATAAAACCTGTCGTGCAGTTTTTATACTTTTCCAGAATATTTTGTGGACTGTAACAGGCTTTAAGTTGTGTAAATATCATGCAGACGTAATGATGCTGGCAATGAGTGTAGTATTTAACGATTGACAGTTGCGTAGGATCAGTTTCTTCTAAGTTCTGTGCATGTTTGTGACTCTCAGTTTTTGCTGTGTTGCTGTAGATGATCTCTTTGGTGAAGGATCATATGGCAAGGACAAATATGCAGGAGCACGAGATGGTTGTTATGGTAAGTGTTTGATGAGATGGTTCAGATTCAGCTTGGAAAGTCATACTATTCTTGGTTCTTGCATTTACTTGGTGCTGAAGGAAAATTTTATTGACTTCTCTGAAATTCCTTGGTGCATGAGCTGATTATGTGAATACAAACTTGGACCACTGCTTGATTTAAATGATTTTTGGCATTTACTGAGAGTACAGTATCTTTGATTTAAGCTGCCAGTAGTTTGCTACCCTGGCATGGCCAAACAGTTTTCATTCTGTAAACTTTTAATGATTGGCAAGATAAATTAGTTTTATATGATGATTGATTAAGTATTGATTGATTGATAGAGGTTGTGACTGGTTTACTGCTCATCTGAAACTGTTAATTGATATAGACTTCATTGTTTATTGTTTATCTGATGCTTCTGCTTGATTGGTTGATGTATGGCTGTCATGAATGGCAGATGTAGGTATGTGATGTAGGTTGTGATGTAGATGTAGGTTGGGGCGTGGTGGCTCAGTGGTGAGTTCGGCGTCTTGTGACCGGAGGGTTGTAGGTTCGAATCCCACTCTAGCCGCTGCGTATGGACCTTGGGCAAGTCCTTCACTCGCAATTGCTCGTGGCGCTTCGGCGTGAAAATTCCGGCACAGTATCAAATGCTGTAGTCGGGAGCGCCTCTGAGTAGTAGTTGACTTCGAGAGGCTCTATAGAAATATCCGGAATAAATAAAATAAATAAATGATAGAGCTGATTAGGTTTTGGCATATTTATAGTCCATTTATTGATTAATTGTTTTACTGATTGTTGGACATAGGGTTGGAACACTCTGATGAATGCTCTTGAGTGGAATAAGAAGGAGGAGCTGGTGGCTGATCAGGCCCTGAAACATCTCAAACAGTACACCAGTCTTCTGGCTGCGCTGACTGAGAACGGACGATCAGAACTGGCGCTCCTCATTAAAATGCAGGAGTACTGTTACGACAACATGAACTTTCTGAAGGTGTTTCAGAAGATCGTGGTTCTCTTCTACAAAGGTAGGTCGTGGATGACGCGAAGTGGTTTCTGCTTCAAGTTGAAAATGAACGTTCTGTATCTGGGAAGAACAGGATTTTAAGATATCGGGCATGTACACTGAAGTGGCTCTATTGTATATGTACTGTGCACAAATTAGAGTGGTTTGTTGGTCAGCCTAAGTATGTCGGCTTAATATGGTTGTTTACATTCTTGCGCTTTGCGAGACGGAGTTAATTCTAACAAGTTTAGACTTGAAATTGTTGCTCGGTTGAAGTTACTCTTTGTGTGTTCACCTTGTTTAATAACTCGCCTCGGTTATCCAATTTCATGGAAAATTGAGACAATGCTTGGCTAGAGTTTTAGATGGTCGAGTGCAAGGGTAGAACATTGTTATTGGTGTGTAAATAAATGGCTGTTTGTTATTGCAGCTGATGTCCTTGGAGAGGATTCCATCATCAAGTGGTATCAGGAATCCCATCTGCCGAAGGGCAAGAGCGTATTCCTTGAGCAGATGAAGAGCTTTATCCAGTGGCTTCAGAATGCTGAAGAAGGTAACCTTTGATTCTAAGTTCTAGTCTGAAAATTTCTTCACTCTTGCAGCAAATCCCTGCTCTTTCAGGATCAGTGATGCACGACACCCCAGGTGCAGCATTTTCACTTTTTAAATTGGCCAATAAATCATCTAAATTTTATTGACTAACTGAAAGTTTCAATTAACAGAGATGACTGTAGTTTGTTATCTACTGGTTTCAGCCGATGTCTTATGCAATATGTCCACTGTATTCTTTGTTCGACATCATTGTCTCTGTATGATTATGATTGTTGGAAATCTTAGGCTGAAGCTTTCCTTTTTATGATCATTATAACTGTCATTAAAATTATCAAAATTTGAGAAAGAAGAAGCCTATCCAATGAGCAGGCTGTGGAGTGTCACAGTCATTAGGTGCTAGCAACTTAGTTTTTACAGTCTCGGTCAGTGTGAGAATTGTAAAAAAAGACTGGGAGTTTAGACTTTTATGAGTTTGATCCACATGGAGTTGAATATTATATCCGTATCTTGCAAACTGAGAAATTATAAAAATGCAATAGAAAGCTTAAACTCCTTAAAGTTATGATATCACCAAATTGATTAGTATACAATTCACATGATCGCAGATGTCTCAATATACCATTACAATACATGATACACCATGGAGATTTCCTCTTTGTCAGGAGACTGAGTCAAATACCGGTAATAAGAAATCACACTAGTGCAACTGAAGGGGTTGGAAACGACCCCCTGGGGTGTGCAGTGAAGACAACCGTGGTGTCCTAAGAAAGACTAGAGGGTTGAAACCCCACAATTCTCTTCCTGGTCTCAATCTTTGTGACATTTGGCCATCCCTTCTGTGACTTTGTTCAACCAGTTTTGGGAAGTTGAGATTTTGAATTTTGAAATCCTTATGAGAAACTGATACAATGACCTTTGTATTTGTAGAAAGCACGAATAGTATTAGGCCACCATGCCAATCAAGATATTTGTCCAGGTTACCATACCATTGTCAGTGCTTCTGAAATCACAGTGATTGTTATGACAATGATTTATCACTGTTGCCAGGGTTTTGTTGTAGTGGGCTCAGCTTTGACAATGCTGTGTGTTTTGTGTATGCAATTAAATTTTATGTGTTGTATCATTTTCTAGAATCCGAGGAGGAAGACTAGAAACCAGAATAGAACATCAAACAACTTCACCATCTTCGTTAATTGTTGCCTGAAATTTTACGTTGTTTCACCTCAGTAAAACTAAAGCAAAAACTATATAACTATAGATGCAATAAACTTCTCTTTTTCTCTTTTAAATGACCTTGCCTTGTCATCGACTACCCACTGATAAATTCCTGCCATCGTTCTGCGTGTAAATCGTGTCTTATTCGATTATTTTTATAAAGCTTTAGTACACGACACAGACTGACTTGCGCTGCTCTCTTTGCCGCAGAAGTCTGGTTTTCTGCATGTCGGTCTCTTGGTACTTCATTCATTGTGAAAATACAGTTTCGTGTAGATTGTATCGACCCGCAACTCTGCAATTGGATTTTATCAAACAGCCTGTTGAATTAAATTACCTGAGCAGCCAGATGGATTAAACTGTCATTGTCTTCTTGCTCGAAACAACAGAACTAAGAATTATTATTATGAAGAGAGTCGTAATATCAAAGCGAACTAGTAACAAACAGACTGAAGCTTAAAGTAACTGAACGTTGAGATGTTTCAATAATAAAGTCCGTTTCTACTGGTTCTTTTGTCTGCACTCGATTGGCTTCTGTATATACATGTATATATATGTCTGTGTACATATACATGTAGTTGGGCTATAAAAGCATTTGGGCATACTGTATTAAAGCCTTTGTGCATGTACATTTTTGTGTCGCAGATAAAAAGTGATGGTGTATTGTAAGTCCTTGTGCATCTGTCTAGTTGCCTTATGAAGGTTTTAGGGTCGTCCATAAAGGACGTCCGCAAAATATGACCTACTTTGGACCCTCCCTCCCCTTGTCCGCATTTGACCTTACTCCTCCATCCCCTTTGCGGACGTCCGCACGCCGAAGCCAATTTTTAATGTCATCATTATTTTTACAATTATTCCACGGTTCCTTTTACGGGTTTCATATCGAAGGATGTGCAGTAATAAAAGTCTCATTAAAATCACAGTTAAGGTTATACCATGCATGAGGTTTTAGGCAATCACTTCACTGACCTTTTCGTCTTTTGGGGAAGGTTGAAGCAAGGTGGTGTTTAAAAAACTATCAAATGTAAAAATTTAGTTGCGGACGTCCGCACTGGTCATAACCCCTTCTCCTCCTCGTCCGTATTTCGATGACCCCTCCCCATTGCGGACGTCCTTTATGGACGACCCCTAACTGCTTGTGTTGTAGACATACTGTAAGCCTTTGTGCATGTAGAAGTTCATGTCACAGATAAAAAGTGGTTTATTTTATTTATTATTTATTACGAACATTTTTAACTTGCACAAAGTCTCAAGTTGGTTTATTTTAAGCCCTTGTGCATCTGTCTACATGTTGTTTCAACATGAAGTATAGATAACATAATGTTACAATAAGAATTGGTTGCTGACAATGTGCATGACGGGCACTAAAAGTTATGTTATACAGGTACGTGTAGTTTGAGACTGTTCACGTTTGACGACGCCTTCGTAAGGCTTCGTTAGCCAGTAACTAGAAACGCCGTTACAAACAGTTTAGTAGCAGTTCACATGACGTCGAAATGTCTGGTACTTGCCTTGCGACTACGCAGTAGTTAGTGCCACTGTGTATACGTAGCCTACAGGTGTGGCCGGTGAGGGACATGATGATCAAGACAAAACCTGTTGGTTCTGAGTTTAGCCTGTTTACTTAAACTTATTGCATCAGCGATGGTAAAAAGGTACGCATGGATAAGTTCGTAGTTTGGTAAATCGTTCCGCTTGAGCAGCGCTGAATGCTCGGCCAATCGAACTCTGGCGAGCTTTGGATCCCTCTGACGTGAAATCGTCGTCAATGTCGTGAGTAACAAGGCATCGGGCGTACATTATATCAGCTAAAAGGTTGTATAACAAATAAACAATCGTGCATATACATCGACAGAAAGGCTATGACTGGTGTTGATTAACAGTGGTGAAGTCCACAAGAAGTGCGAGATCGCGTATCTTAGTGATGGCACGTAACCTCAGTAAACTCTGGCAAACGCGATGTGTTGTAACTCGGCTGAGACCGTATTCCCTCAGAGAAGTACGTGGCCATCAAGAGTTCGTTTCGCGTCTTAATTTACTCTTTGTGCACTTTCGAAGAAAACTGATCAGATAACGCGTTGAAAGTAAGTTGGTAGTTTTTCAAGTTTAATAATAAATTAAATCCAGTGACTACAAATTTTCTTTAAGTTTATCGCAGAGGCGTAACTCTGGTCTAGAAAGTGGGGTATCGAATTTCGCATCGTTTCCCCTCTGCGACTGTAAAAATTATTAATTATAAATAGGCCTGTAACGGCGTTGTTCATAATCGTACAAAATAATAACAGTGCAGATGACGATATTGATGGTGATCACAATGTTGATTATGCTCGGTAATTGTTTTGAGCCTTGAGGGCTTCCTCCGAGAAAATATTAATGGGCAAAGCAATGGGTATGAAAGTGGGGGTACTTCAAGGGGGCGAGTGATGGTTTCATTGTTTAATTATACCCGTTTAACAACAGGGTTTTGTTGCTGTTTAACAACAACCCCCAATTATATAGATACGTATTAACCCTCTAGATCAACCCTTGTTGAAAACAGTTTAATGTTTCTAGACTAAATTTTCGTTGGATTGACTGCAATCTTGTCACGAATGGCGCACGCTGGTTCACCCCACTACTACCGGTCACCCAGTCCCCCTCGACAGTACTATCCAGACAACGCACCCTACAATAATTACCCACACCGATCACCGAGTCCATCAAGAGGACCGCCAAGGCAAAACTACGGACGAGGCTACAACAGAAAGGTTGATCCTGCCGAGTATGGACACAAGGTAGGCCCCCTAATAATCGTAACCAATTGAAACAATGCGGTCTGTATAGTTTTACACGTGTACAGTCATAAAGGTTAAAATGAGTAGACCCCCTAGAGACGCCAGCGTTGGCGATAATGATGATGTCGACGATAACAGTGATGATGATGACGACTATGATGATAACAGGGATGATGATGATGATTATGATCCTGATTCTGATGACTAAGATGATGACAGGAATGATGATGATGCATAATGATGATGCTGTTGCTGCTGCTGCTGATGATGTTGATGATAATAATGATTATGCCGATAACGATGAGGGTGTTGACGAAAAGGATGAAATTGACAATGATGATGATGATGATGTCTGTGGTGAGGAAGAAGCTGAAAATGGTGGTGGTGATGGTGATGATGACAGTGTTGTTGTCGATGATGGTGATCCTGACGAGTTTGATGATGACGACGACTATGAACAATTCCATGGACATTAGATGTCCATATGGGTTCTATGCGGATCCCATATAGGAAAAAATTTATTGTAGGCCTATAAAGTATAAACTGCATACGGGCTTGCCAGCTCGGATGATGATAACGACGACGACAACGATGATGATGACGACGATACTGCTTGTGACGCTGAAGATGATGACGACGACGATGACGACGATAATGATGGTTATGATAATGATGATGGCGACAACGATTATGATGACGATGATGATGACGACGACGATGATGATGACGACGACGACAACGATGGTAATGATGGGATGATGATGACGATGAATGATGATGACGAATGATGATGTCTGATTTGTAGAGATACAACGGCGACTATGAGCGTGGCTACGGGCCTCCGAGAGCAGATAATTTCGGCGGAAGGAAGTGCTGCACCGCCTTCCTCGTCGGTCTCGCGCTCCTGCTTCTGGCCGGACTAGCAGCCGGTATCTACTTCGCCATCACGAGTGAGCTCTTCTATTCACTTCCTCTTCCACTGTTTCCATCTCCATTTCATCCATCCTTCCATCTCTGAATGCAATCAGCCACCCCGCCAGCATCCCACGTACTGGATCCCATATAGAACCCATATGCCCATATGGGACCCGTATAGAGCCAACATAATATATCCCATCTAATGTTCGTGGACTTGTTCGCAGGGATATATCCTTATATCTGTGACTTAATCTGTCCCATTATACTTCCATCGTTTTCGTCGTCTTCATCATCGTCGTCGTCGTCGTCATCATCATCATCATCATCATCATCATCATCATCATCATCATCATCATCATCATCATCATTGTGATCATCGCCATCATAACTACCCACCACCATCATCACATCACAACAACGACAACATCAACAACGGGCGGAATCCTAAATGCTTAGCCTACCCATGGGTTATGGTCAAGGACCTTTTGGGTTTTGGTGTTGGTTGTCAGAGGTTGTCTAACCATCCCACGCCTTCTATAGCGCCTTTAGAATAGGCCTACTGCACAAGTCATCATCGATAGTCGATTCAATTAAAACGTATAGTGAATATATCGTTATCCTTTGGACAATAGATAATAGAAAGTAGAGTCAGACTATATGTCGGGTTGACAGATGAATCTTAATTGAGAGATCTTCATGAGATTAAAATGCCCACGTGGAACCCATAGGCTACATGACCCACATTCCCATATGGGACTCGTGTAGATCCAATAGTGGGGCGTGGTGGCTCAGTGGTAAGTTCGGCGCCTTGTGACCGGAGGGTTGCAGGTTCGAATCCCACTCTAGCCGCTGCGTACGGACCTTGGGCAAGTCCTTCACTCGCAATTGCTCGCGGCGCTTCGGCGTGAAAATTCCGGCACAGTATCAAATGCTGTAGTCGGGAGCGCCTCTGAGTAGTAGTTGACTTCGAGAGGCGCTATAGAAATATCCGGAATAAAAATAGATGGGTACCCTAATAATACCTTTGGATATGCTCGCATTATAGTCTGTTGTTGGTTGAACGAGATCAGAAGTCGTCTTCAGTTCATGACATGATTTGTAGAGTCGGCTGAAAGTGCGGCTGCCAACTCCGTTGACAAACTCGTCAGCAGCAAAGGCTACAACGGATACTACGTGAACGGAGTCTACGTAGTTCCGGTCACAACGAAACCGAGGGACATCTACCTGATCTACGGGACGGACACACCGTGCTACCCGTTCAACAACGTCACGGCCACCAACGACCCCTACCCGAACTGCAACAAGGCGACGACGAGGATCGTCCTGGCCAACTGGACCACCTTCAAACCGGTCTATCTCATACCCGTCGGGGCCGGCGTCTCCCCCACGGCTCCCGTTGGACTCCTCGCCACCTTCCTCGGCCTGGCCCTATCCGCTATCCTTACCTGTATCGCCCTCGGCGTTGGACAATAGGAGTTCAACGATCGCCTCTTATCCCAACCCATCGACACGTCACTATTTTAATGAACTTATTATACGCGTCTTTTACTTCATCTGCAGACGATATAAAAGATTACGTAAAATTGAATATATAAAAGGTCTGACATTGTATACATATAATATGATGCAGTATATACAATACATTTTGGTAATATAATAGGCCTAGGCCTACAATGTACGTGTTGTATAGAAAGAGAGGCAGACAGAGAGACAAACAGAGAGATAAACAGAGAGAGAGAGAGAGAGAGAGAGAGAGAGAGAGAGAGAGAGAGAGAGAGAGAGAGAGAGAGAGAGAGAGAGAGAGAGAGAGAGAGAGAGAGAGAGAGAGAGAGAGAGAGAGAGAGAGAGAGAGAGAGAGAGAGAGAGAGAGAGAGAGAGAGAGAGCGTATGTATACACTGTCTGCCGTCTTGCCAACGGGGTCTTCATAATGCAGTTTGGTGTCGTCAGTGTCTGCGCATCATGCGATTAACATGCACAGGACTGCTGGCATGCATATAGGCCTATCTATAGACACGTCAGGATGATACAATGTGTATCTGAACTTTTATAATGCACATTTTACCCCTCAAAAGGTCTAGTTATGCGGGTTGTATGAATCGTGTCATCTCCACAGAGTTCTAAGTAAATTAAATGTACACCTTTTCGTAGGGCTGGATGGCATCTCCGTATCACCCGATAAATTTCTTGAGAAATGAAGTGGGTCGAAGCGTATACGGTCGCCAGGGCAAAAGGCGTGTTGTCTACCACTGTGGGCTTTTACCTATATTATTGATTCACAAAAAACCAACGCTTAGATCTGTGGTTAACGATGAAGCTTCCGTTCCACTCTATTGACGCTGTTTGGTCTCTAATTTTGCCTGTGTAGGCCTATATACTCTTCTCATCAGATGTTAACTTCGATCTATTAGTACTGTAGGCTACGTACTACCGTAGTACGTAGTGAAATCGTTAATTTCTTTACGACAATACAGAGCTTAAAAAAAGAAGTAGGCCTAAGTTCTGTACTATTCAAAAATTTCAGTCTCTTGTATTTGGGTTTCTCCGGCTTTCGTAGGTCTAATTACTAATCTAATAGCTAATGAAGTTATCGAGTGTCGACACAAAAGTTACGTATGTATACATGAATTGTAGGCCTAAGACACGCTTGTGTCTTTATAACAGTGCTGACGAATTCTACGCGTCAACTGCATTGGCCTATGTAGGCCAATACAGGCCTACTCTCAGACAGTGTTTCATCTAGTCCCCCTCTTCTGGGAAGGGAAACAAGGTTTGTGGGGGGGGGCAACGAATTTACACATGACTTTTTTCGTAGTTTCATCCATCTTGACAGAGTTTCAGACTTTTTTAAATTTCATCTTCCAAAAAAGTTGATGATCTTTTTTTAGACATTCGTCCCATTTTTCACACTTTTCCTATACAAATTACTCTCCCAAAAAGGTTGATGACCTTTTTTAGGAATTCATCTCTCAAAAAATATATCACTCACTTCTTGGGGGGGTGGGGGAAACATGAATCCTGGGGAGAATTTCCCTCCCAAAAGATTTCTACATTATAATATTGATGGCCTCTGGGGCAAGGGAAACATAAATCCTGGGGGAATTCCCCCCGCCCCCAAAAGGTGTCTAGATTAAACACTGCTCTCAGAGCAGCTGGTAAGTTGGATTTCAGCCGGCCTCTGAGATAGTGAGTGGACAGTGATTTAACTTCCAAGCAACCATGCATGGATCGACGATGCGTCAGTCGTAATCGTAAACTTCAGATTTCTAAAGAGCTACACTAATGCGCATTCACGAGCGCTCAGTTCAGGTAAAGATAACTCGCCATAGAAGCTTTGCGTCAGATTGTTTAAGAGACTGGAGCAGATCAGAACAGATCGGGTGAGACAGGAAAGTCCGCAGCTTAGCGGCTGGTGTAGGCTACCCCATAACAACGCTGAACTCGAATTTGCCTCAATTTCATGTATGCGCTGGGTAACTTGCGTTTCAATCTCGGAGCTCCTTCGAGGTTATTATATACCACTGAATAAGAACAAAAGAACGTTCTCTGTACAAAAGAAATTTATTGATCAACCTTTCGTCAGAACGAGACGTCTGCGTCCTTCGACAGGAACTCGTCTTCGATCGTGTCCCTGAGGAAGGCCTTGAGACCGGCAGCTCTGTCTCCCGGACTGTACCGATCGCAGTAGTGGCACATCTCCCTCAGCAGACGCTTTAGGTACTCCCGCTGAACGGTAGTCGGTGGCACCACTCCCTCGTCGCCTCTATCGCGACCTGCTTCTTTTTCTTCTGGGCCTTTGTTGTTAGCATCTGCCCCCGATGGACGATCATGTTGCTCCTTGTGGCTGGGCAGGGACGCCGCCTTCTCTTCTGCCTTTGTGGTTAGGGACGAGGGGACCGCATCAACCTGGTCGGAAAACCCTGAAGGCGTCGATTTAGGTTTGTTTTCGCCGTGCTTCTGCTCTCGTTTCTTCGCCTCTCGTTTTTTCTCGTCTCGTTTCTTCTCTACTAGTTTCTGCTCCTCCAGTTTTTTCTCTTCACGCTTCTTCTCCTCTCGTTTCTGCTCCTCCAGTTTCTTCTCTTCACGTTTCTTCTCTTCTCGTTTCTGCTCCTCCAGTTTCTTCTCCTCTAGTTTTTTCTCCTCTCGTTGTTTCTCCTCTCGTTCCTCCTCATTCCGTTTCTTCTCGTCCATCTCATCCACTGCCTCCTCTTCCTCTTCCTCCTCCGCCTCAAATTTCTCCTCCTCTTCCTCCTGCTGCTCCAATTGCTCCTCTTCTTCTTCTTCCTCCTCCTCATCCTCCTCTTCCTCCCAATTTAATTCGTCTTCCACGTGTTCTTGACGACCATTTGCGTTTTCCATTTCGACGAGCGACCCTTCTGCAATATCACCCGCTCCATGGCTCCGAACTTGGAAGATGAAGTCCTTTGTTATGAAGTCCCCGTTCTGCCAGATACGCCGTCTTTCGGAGAGGATATTCCTTCTCTTCCTCTCGTTGACGGACAGTCGAATCTCGTCCGCCAGAAAACAACTTTTGTCCGCCAGCAGCCGGACGTAGGCTTCCGGTTTTTTGCGACAGATGCGGACGACCTGATCGAAAAACTTGCCCAGCCTTCGCAATCGAACGTCAAACGTCTTCAGTCTTTTGTTGTCGCCAGCACATTCTTCGGACTGACCGTCATCATTCTCCGCAGCAACATCCTCTGATTCCGGAACGTGGACGCTCTTGCCTTGCACCTCAGTTCTTCCGGTCTCGTCGAAGTTTCTAGAAGCTTCGCAGAACGATACGAAATTATTAGACGACCAGTTTGCCTCCGTGTCACATTCGTCCGCTTCGGGATATAGTCCCACACTGTCTACGTCCGCGTTCGCTTCCGGAAGACTTGCGCTCGCCTTGAGGTACTTGGTGACGAAGTCGTAATCGTCGCTTGAGAGATGGTCAAGGTTATTATCTTCTCCCATCGACGGTCGACATTTATCCCTCGTCTCAGCATCCTCGGCTCTCATTGCTGTCGGATCGCTTTGTGAAGCTGCTTCCTCAGCAGGGGCGGCGGCGGCTGAATCGTGTGATTTCGGGGTGCGGTGGATTTGGGGCGGACTATCGGGTCCGAGTCTCTCGAATCCGGTTTCTACCTTGCGGTGCAGAGCGACGTACTTGTGTAGCAGTTGTTTTGTGAAGCGATCGATGCCGCGCACGACCTGCAACAGGTTCAGGTATCTCTTCTCGGCTTCGGCGCGAGACTTGACGTACGACTCCAGCTCCCTTTCGAGGTACTCGGCCCACTGCTCGGCACGCTTCCTCACCTCCCCCTCTCGAACCAGATCCGTTTTTGACTTGGTCAGGTCTTTGCGCACGGTTCCGAGCTTACGCCTCAGAGTCGACGTGATCATTCTCTCTTCGGCCAACCTCAGACGGAAGTGGTCGACTGCCAACGTTTCGTTGACAAAACTTGGCTTCGTAAATCGGACCTTCATCGCGGCGGCGCCGCCATCATTCGCAGTCTCCAGATTCAAGAAGTCCGCAATGCTCTGTTCCTCTTGGAACTCTACGCGGTCTCTTGGACTGCGAGAGGCAACCGATGAAGAACAAGGCTCGCAGACAATGGCATTGTCTTCGAGAGGCTTCGCTCCATCCTGTGCCACGCTTCTTTCCCTGCCCGACGCGTCAGCTGCCTCAGTAGCCCGTTTTGGTTCACTTGTTGCTTTCTTCGGTTCGACTATTACATTTCCCACTTCAGAGCTAACCTTTTCTTGCTTGACTGGCGCGGTTTCCACTGCACGGCTGACACTTTGGTGATCGCTCGCCACTTTTTCTGCTTCACTGCTCACGTCTTCCACCGCCGGATTAGTTGCAGTCCCCGCTTTGCGACTAGCATCAGAGCGTTGCGGTGGGTGATTAGCAGCGCCTCTTAGTTCCACGTTGTGTTCACCCGCTCTCTCTCTCTGGTGACGGTCCAGCACCAGCGTGTAAGATGCCGACGAACAGATCTGTCGAAAGCTTCCAGCCTCCTGTGTTCCTTTCGACCCAGGTTCAGTTCGACAGACCCTTCCGTAGACTTCCGGAGCCAGCAGACCGTGACCGGCGACTGTCTCAGACGGAATCGTCGTCGACAGCTGTTGCGCACTGACCTGTGACGAAGCGTGGGCTTTCGACGTGGTATTCATCAGACGGAAGACATTAGGAGACGTTCGAACCATGGAATCCGAGCTGCTGACTACGGCCGCTTCTTCTCGTCTCCTGTTCTTCGTCACCACCACAACGACCGACGACTGTGACGGCCTGTCAGCAGCCGCTGAAGCCGATGCCATCACGTGCGGCCGCTGTTTGCAGCTGGTCATCGATGCATGACCAGTGCTCGACGGGTGACCGGTTTGCTTTTCCGGTGCTGCGGCGTTGTTCGCCGTCGACTTGTTGGCCATCGATTGGATACGGTTCGATGATCCTGTCGATGGTCCGGTCGTCCGACGCGTGGGATTCGTCACGTTCGCGGTCCAAACGACGATAGCCCTGCTACCGGACGACACCTGGTGACCGAACTTCGCCGAATCGAACTTCACCTGGTCGAACTTAATATGGTCGGCCTTGACTCGAAGATCACCGCGCATGCTATCGGTCGAGATCCTTCGATTGGCTCCGGACGCGACGTGTCGAGCCCCGCTGCACCCGTTCGTCGACCGACCACCGACATCGCTGTGACCTACCTCCTCCGACCGACCCGTCGTCTTTCGTGCTGCCGCCCCACCAGCCCCGTGCGAATGAAGGGACCTGGCCGCCGATAATGCGCTGGCTGTTGCTCCTCCCTTCGTCGACTTGATGCGATCGGCGGGGTCGGGTCTGGACGGCGACCTCCTCCGTGCCCTGCTGTTGGCGGACGGAGAGGGCGTTGATTTGCTGACGGATCCGGCGTTCATCGCTTCTTAGCCTGAAGTCAAACCTACCGGTCAAATATCGGTACGAAAACGTCGCCTAGTTCAGCGACCGAATATTGGTCAGGCCAACCGATAGCCTGCGGGTCAACCAAACACAATACCAGTCCAAAACGTTACTAACATTGGTTGGCTAGTATTTTACGAGTCAAATTTCAACGTAAGGCTCTGCGCGCAAGTTGCTATGGCAACGTCAACAGCATTAATTTCTGTTATTTACGTCACCCTGAACAAGCCACGCAGCCATCTGACGTTCCGTTTAAATTAATAATTATCACTGAAATTTAGGAGTTCTTCAGGCTTTGATGGATTTTAACCTGTCACGAAGTCATATCTAATCAGATTAGGCCAACTTCTATAACGCCGTTTTTTAACAACTGAAATACCGCTCGCTTTTCGTGAAACCCGTGAAAAAAAACGGTATCTTCCACGTAATAATTATATCAATATATAGGCTAATAGGCCTACTGCCCGTTACGCATCTTACCTTCAACAACTTTTTCATGACGTTGCAATACACTGACGAACCAACCAAGGCGTCTTCTGGTGAAACGTATCCAAAAACGTAATCGTAATCTCCAAACTTTTAGAAGCCACGCGATCCAAGCACAGAGACTTCATGGGCGACGATCCTGGGGTCGAGGGGGACAAGACCCCCACATTTAAGAGTAGGGGGACACACCATACATTTGTCATTTGTCCCCCCCCCCATTTTGAAGAAACACCAAAAAAGGTCAACAAATTTAATCGCGCATGAGTAAGAAACATTTTTTTGACCTCTTTTTTGACCAGATCAGTTCAAACCTCTTTTTTGACCAGATCATTTCAAAGTGTCCTCCCCCCACCTGTCAAACAAGATCGCCGCCACTGCACAGAGTACCAGCATAATTATATGCACGAGCGCTGGACAATTGTAGGTGAGCAACTTGTCCAGTCGATACACAATGGCCCGAGGTAGATTCGATCCAGGCAAAACGTAAAAAAGTCTTTGATAGAAGATGCTTTGGTTGGTCCAGTGTGGGAATTGTAGGAAAAGACTGGAGGTGGGGTTGAACATTTTATCCGTATTTTACAAACTGATGTCAACGAAATTTGAAAGCAGCTGATTTCAACACTAGCAGTTTTGCAAGCCAGACTCGAAACAAAATCAATTCCTCTGCTGAGAAAATTCAAAATGCATACCTGATATACTATGAAAATTTCTTTTCTTTGTCAGAGACTAGTCCTATAATGTTAAATCACACTAGCACAACTGGGGGGTGCAATGAAGACTTAACTGGGGGTCCTAAAAAAGACTAGGGGGTTGAACCCCTGGGTTGGTCAGTCAATGTAATCTTATCTTATACTGTATGAACATTTATAAAGTGCTTCTCTCAGCAGAGCTATACAGAAGCACTTTCAACATGACAGGCCTTTAAATAGGCAAATCTTTCAGCAGCAGAGACGCATGTGTGATCCCCTCTAGAATCCTACTATGGATTGCAGGGGAAGGTCATTCCATAGTGAGCGACCCGCTACAGCAAAAGCCCAATGCTGGACCACAGTTCATGATCGAGGGATAAAAAGATCAAATCGGACGGCAGAACGAAGAGGACGAGAAGAGTGGGCAGAGTGGTTTACACGTCAGATCAGAGATATTCAAGTAAGTAAGTATATTCTTTATTGAACCACCTGCATGCGCACTGTGGTTAACAAGCATGTTATGCAGTTAGAGGCATGAAATACAAGCAACAACATAAGTTGGAAAGGAAGCCAGCTAACTAGGTTAGGTATAGATAGAAGGCCCAACAATTGGATATGAATTTTACTGGTATAACATCCTAGTTAAGAAATTCTTACGCGTTAGCCTTAGGAATCTTCCTGTTATGCGAGCGGGGATGGAGGTCATAAGCACGGATTATGGGAGGGGGGAGCATGGGATGGAGAACGTGGCCAGGGTTGTCGAGCACCGCTGAAAAGAGAGCTCTGTCAGCTCTTGCACAAAGAATATTGAAGGATTCGAGGCTGGGCGGTAGATACCCATACCATATCAACCTCTTAACCAGCGCGCAAAGACGAGAGCTAGGTGCTAGATCCTGCTGGGACTTAGTTACTACGAGCAAGACCTTCAATCTGATCTGAGACACCAGTGAAGATCATTGGTCATGCATGTCCCGTTCAAAAGTGAAGATCATTGGGCATGTATGTAATGTTCAAAAGTCTGGAAATGGTGGTAGTCTGAATTGTCATATCAGACATATTCTCCTGTAGTCTTACTTTATGTGTGCACATCTGTTTTAAAAGAACTGTACCATTGTGTCATGGAAAAAATTGTTGGAAGATGCGTAAAAGAAGACGTATGAAAAGAGACACTTATTGTCGCCTTTTATCTGATGTTTATCTTCAAATATGGCAGTCAACTTTGCTCTGAATATTAACAACAAATTTAATTAAAATCACCAATCAACTTTGCTCTGAATATTAACAACAAATTTAATTATAATCAAACTAAAGTGTATAAATAACAAGCGATTCAACAGAATCAGCAGGGTTAGTATTTACACAAATAGAATTATGTCTGACAAAATAAACTTCCATTACCATTCAAAGTCAGTTCTTTCTAAAAACTAGTTTCACTCCTTCGTCCAACCCAGTTCACAGACAAGTGCAATGTGATCAGATGGGAAGACAGCGTTTGGCAGCGCTGTGTGCTCCGTCACGTCTTCATGCGACGGCATCGGTACTACATTTAGAGTCTGAAGTCGCTCTGATTCCAAATAGATGTAGTCCAGGCAACCTGTGTAGCCACCGACGTAGTTCGTGTAGCGTGGATAGCCACAAGCGCTGACCAAATTAAAGCCATGACTCAGCGACATTCCATCAACAAATTCTGCTTTCCCACCTAAATTTCAAATTAAGACGTCGATCATGAAGATATCAATCCATATCATGATATAAATCAATCCATATCATGATATAAATCAGTCCATATCATGATATAAATCAATCCATATCATGATATAAATCAGTCCATATGATGATATAACTGACATATAAACCAATCAAATATTAAATACTAATTCGACCAAGCAATCTTCCATTTCTCAATCTGCATTTTCTCATTCACACTTTAACAGCGATATACACAAGCCACTTTAGCTGAACATTTTTCTTGTAACAACAGTCCACCATTTCAAATCCCTGGTATGTATTGTGATATGGCATAAGTAATATCAAAAAGCAATTATTGAGCACCTTTTCAAAAAAGGTGTGCACATAAAGTAAGACTACAGAAGAACATGACAATTCAAACTACTGCCATTTCCAGACTTTTAAACAGTGCAATGGTAAAAGAGCATGTACTTATTATTAATTATTATTACTTTGTAGTTTCTAACGTGGCATGTCTAATGCAAAAGGCATAAATCGATGGCACACCAAAACCAAGCCGCAAACACGGCAACATCATCCACAAGATCAGTCCACTAAGACAGAGAGGCAGCTTATGGAGAATAAGCAATTTGAAAAGTACCTGCAAACCATTCAGCATGCTTTGCCAAGATTCTCTTTTTTGTTAGAAATTCATGGACTCCAGCCTCTGGGTAGGCATTCAGATCACCACAGAAAATAACCGCAGGCCTCACGCCCTAAAATCCAGAGATAGAATAAAGAGAACACAAAACGAAAACAGATAACCATTCACTTTACCATACACATGTCTAAAGCAAAATATGGTATCAGCGTCGTTAATTTTCCGTATGACCAGAATGCAGTTTGAATGAAATAACAAATATTAGCAATTTGTATCTAGTAAGTAAGTAGCCTACAAACACCAGACCCTCATTATAATACTGCCATTGGAATTCATACAGAATGTCTTACAACGTGTTTTTGTCTTACATACAGTTTTTGCTAAGATGAGGTAATTTTAAATAACAAAATTTGTTGACCGTGACAACAGTAGTGTTTAACACTTTAACAATAAGAATGAGCTAAAAGCGACTGGGACACCCGTGCAGCTCATTGTTAAAGTGTTATTAATCAGAATTTCCATTATAATTAGCCATGTTACAAGAGACTTCCAAGTGTGTGTATGTGTGTGTGTATATATATATATATATATATATATATGTTATACTACACATATACATACACACATACATAATATTATTAATAGCTGAATGTGTTGGCATGTATTTAGTAGTCAGTCCGAAGACTGCACAGTCATATAGCAATCTTTCTATTTAGCTACTCATTAGGAACGTACCTGTTTGCCAATCTGTTCTAATACTCGCTCAATGTGTCGAATGCAGACAGCAGTTTGAATTGTCCGTATGTGTGGCGCTTTCGGATGGTAAAAGAGATGAACGGTGGCAACAATCAGTTGCTTTGGTTCCACTTCATCGACCGACTCGAGCAACGTCACCTACAAATTCATCAACACTCAAAGCTCATATATATATATAACCTTACACAACATGATGCAAACAAATTACTTAATATACACGCATAAAATACATTGACACCGCAAACAAATAACTTCATGCATATGTATAAAACACAATCAAATGCAAACATATAACTTCATACACATGCATACAACATAATACCATTACACAGATCAGTGTAAAAACGCAGCAACACTCTCACAGAACATGATGAACGTGCTCGAATTCACAGTGCTGTGCGGCTGTACGTGCCACAAACACAATAAATAAATAACCTTTTCAGTATAATTACTTATCAATTAATTAGTAACGACCTTTGATTGATGCTTTGTGTATTATAGACCTGTGCTAGAGAAGGTGATTGGTGTTTTGATAACACATCAAATGATTCTTCACGCAAACCAGAAAATAAAAAAAGTTATGAAAATAATTAACTATATCCAATTCAGATATCGTCGCCTGAGAATTATAATGCTCTATCATGATTTTTTTTAAAATTGAGTTTGGTATCAATTTCTTCAGTGCAACGTTTGCTCTATCATTAGACATAAAGGCAAGCAGGTTTAAGCAGTCGTTTCAAAGATATAAGGCAATACTTAAATGCTCTATCTTATGAAGCTGTAAATTTTCAAAGCATAGTTGGTATTATATTGCTGTATGATTAGCATCCAATCACAGACCTGCTTCCATCATGTTACGGCAATATTGCACTGAATAGTTTCAGTGGTAAAACGCTCTATCATACGTACGCAGGAACATTCTGAGTTTCACCAAAGGTACACTGTACTGGCAAGGTAATATATTACAAACGTATCATGCATAAATAACCAAAATAAAGCAATATAATTCGATATAATTGTTGTGTAGTAAATAAATACTGTGTGAAATGCTGTCATTATAAATTCTGTCATGTTACAGCAATATTATAACAAACTGAAAGATAGAGCATTATAATACTCAGGACGTAATTTCGGAAACTGCCTTATCTTTAACTTAGAGCATTATTACAATTACGTTTACCTTTCCGTTGGAATTATATTGCTGTAACATGCATTTTTGCATCTTTTTTTTATTTTCTATATTTTATACCTTTCTTTGTCGAAAAAACATATTCTTTTTCAAAACAGGTCACTAGCGGGTACATACAAATGATAGTATTATCCTGCAAAACAATCCAGTTTAGAATTCTTGGCCTATAATAGTGACCAAACTTTGAAGTCGTTTTGCTCGGTTTCGTCAAAATATAAGATAGAGCATTATAATTCTCAGGCGACGATATGTTAAAACTGAAACATAACATAGTCATGGTAATATTACAGTTAAATGGACCACATAGTTACAGATACATTATGCCATTTGTTTCTTCATAAACAACCACACAAATAGGAACCTGATTCTTTCACACACAAAATGAAAGAGAGATGAATAAGTATGCACAAATATTTCAAGACAACATACTTGCAGTACACCTGTCCTCTCCATCAACTTCTCCTTTAAAGCAGGTGACTTGCCGACCCTCTCCATGATGTCCTCAAAGAGAGGATCCTCCGGAAGAGCTTGCTGCATCGATAGATCGTACTGTTCCACTAACCTATCAAGCAGTAACATCTCTCCTGAGCCACTGTTCTAGAATTTCCGAGTTTCAAGAATCAATTCCAGCTCTGGTTTATTGTTCATTCAACACAGCACACTGGCACAAGCAAATAAGTGATGATTTAATACAGAATATGCAGTGCAATAAAAACAACTCAGATTTCGATGACAGAAGAATCTTGAAAAAGCACTCCTTTAAGTGAAGCCCACAAGGCTTAATGAGCATGATGAGTTGGCAATTTCATTGTCCTTGGCCTTGGCATATGAGGGCGGGTAGCCAGTCCCTCCCAAATCACCACATGTTCTTACCAGCCAGCGTACTGATTTAGCAGCCAAGTTCACTGGAGGTACACATGCAGCAGAAATATTTAAATATTTTTCTGCCCTCGAAGGATTTGGATCCAGATTTCTGGGTTCAAAGTCCAACATGCTAACCCGCAACCTAGTCCGCACCACACTGAAAATGACAAAGTATTAAATATGCAATCAATATGAAATGCATTAAGTTCATCATACTCTACCATTCCATAACACTGATACCCTACCGTTCTTTAAAGAATTCAGCCGCATAGGCAGGTTCACTAGCTTCGAATACCAACTCCTACAGAAATAATATTCCTGACATAACAGAAACGCAAATGATTAAAATACCTGAACTTTGACTGCCTGAAAAAAGTAGCCACCCCTTCTGCAACTTCTCCAGTTTTCACTTTGAGCATGCCGAGAAATCCTGATTTTCCTAACATTGGCTTGAGATCATATTCAAACACTTTCTTGTCAACTTCTTGCAAGCATATGATGTCAGCATTGTACCCTAAGAACAAAAGAATCCATCTCATAATTTCCAGTATAAAAAACAAAGGTGAGTAAGAACACTCGATTCCTACTCAGAGGTCATGCTCCAAAACCCATTCTCAAAAAACAGTAGACAGAAATAGTAATGGAATGTGGCATTGTGTAGAACCTACAGAAGAAACTTCATAACATGCCTTGCTACAATAAAAATCTTTATATACAATGAATTCAGCTTTGGATTCAATTGGCTTTGGAAACTAAACTGAGATGTATATTATTTTATAACATTCTTCCCTGCACTCGTTAGCATATGGTTAGGAGTTGAATAACATGCCTTGCAATTCTTTAAGCAGAAGTTGCCTTCGATAGTCAATGTTCAAAACATCAGGAGGACAATACGGAAAGAGATAGTCCCTTGCAAACGCGGAATCTGCGTAGCAGTCGGCCAGAATGTTGTAGGAAACAAATCTGAAACTAAACAAAAAGAAAAGCTAAACAGAAAATCTACAGAAATCATCAGCAGTTCGTCTTTTCCCCAAATAATCCTTCTCCCACTGCAGAATTCAGGGCACCATCCAATCTCTCTGTGTAATTATCTGCCCAGCAATCTATCATCTACAAACATCTTCCATACTCTACCGAACGACCGTCGGATATCATCAAACAAGAAAAGAAATATGTAATAGGATCTCATTTAAGAAGAGATTTTTGTGAAATTGATAATATGATATACAAGATTCCAATATAAACATGCCAGATGTGTACAAAATAATCATATTTATTGAACCAGAACTGAATAAAACTGGTTTAATGATTGCAAATGGCAATCTTTGACGTGCCAAGTTTGCCGACCATGTTCAAGAAATAATTTAGAATCAATCCATGCCAATTATGCGCCTAACAAAAGCTGATGGGTGCACCCACTTTTGCCGAAAATATCAGTCTTTACTAGTAAATTTCATTAGGTGACAATTGTCAACCATGAGGATCAGTGGAATATCATTTTAATAGCAAAATGTTTTTTCCATTGGAATGACTGTTCTTTGGGTTTCCGATGCAAAACGATACATGAAATAACCTGAAATAACATGAACAAGGAAGGAGACTAAAATAAAGTTGGAGCCATCAGCATATGTTCAAAGACTATGAAAATTAATTAAGTTACAGATCATCAAATTTCTGTGGCCAGATAGACTACCTTCCTGAGGGCATTAGCTGGTCAGTAAATCGATGACGTTTTTCAAATGGACAAATGCCAGGACCAGAAGAAACTTCATTCTTGCAAATGGTTGAACGACTGTCACCAACCCTGATACCATCCGATGGCATGCATTCGACCTTCAGTAGATGTCCCACATCATCAATTCCTGGCAAGTAGCTGCTTCCAATATGAATCTGATCCCAAGTCAGATTTCCTATATCTCTGCGAACCTTCGCATCGCTTTTCTGTTCTTCTTCACTGGTATTGCATTCCGTTGATATGTCTGGAGCACACTGTCCTTCTTTCTGTTCAGAATGCTCTTGTTTCTTAAACTTTTTTAACTTATTAGGAATGAAATTCTTAACTTCTTTGTACCATATCAATGAGCATTCATGCTCGACTGCAAACTCGTGCAAAACCCTTGGATAAACTGGAACTCCAACTAAAATACATCGTGGCAATGTTAAACTCTTTATCAGAGGGACATTCAACTGCACATCATAAGAATGATCGGCAATTTTTAAGCAAGTCCCCTCTTCCCACGCCTCAGCATTGGACACGAGTCCATCAATCTCTGTCTCTTGTTTCACCAGCTTAACTGGAACCTCATCAGTTACAACATCGGTCGTTTTTCCCTTTTTATTTTTCTTATTTCCATGCTTTGAAATATTCGTCGTGATGCGAACTAGCGTCTTTTCTAGTTCATCGGCTTTTAGCCGGTCGAAAATGAATACCCGCCCCTTACTCCCTGGTCCGTCATCGGGCGGATATCGGAAGGATATTTGGATCCGTTCCTCTGCTGGAACATTGCGCACTAACACTCTAGCCATTGACGCAGTTTTACTCACACACGGACGATCAGTAACACAAGCTAATTTTTGCAGAAATCTGTGGTTTGTCATAAAATTGCGCCACATCACGCAACACAACTAAATGAGCGATAGTATCAGACAGAAACGTTGCTCCAAAATCACAGTGTGGATCTATAACAACGTGTATTGCGACGAAAGCGTTAAACCATCAACATGGTAGTTGCATCAAGTAGGTAAGGCGGTAAATGACAGCGCCCCCTCTCTACAATCACATATGATATGAAGAGATTAAACCAAATACTGACGGTCTCGTGGACGTTGAGGAAAACTAATGAATTGTGCACTGGACCGAGCAGAACTGGAACGAAAATTATTTTCAAAATCAAGACAATGAAGTTGATACCATTTCTGTATTGTGCAATGTAATGTTATGTTAGGTAAGTCTCGGGAATTTCTCAGCGCCACACAAAATCCACGTCAGAGAGACCACCCTGAACCCCAGCGCTATATCAAATCAAGTCCGCTATAGCCAGGTTGTTCTGTCCGTTCCAATGCCGAGTCAGAATCCTGGAAGGTGAGGAGACAGCGGACGTCACGCATGAAAAGGTTTTAGGCTATTTTTGTCGCGACACATGAAGTTACTTTATTGGCACAAAACATTAGCTCTAAAATTTATTACACACTATCAAGAATTGGTGAAAGTATTGGTATTATATAGTATTTAGTTGGTATTATATAGTATTTAGTTTTTAGTTTGCGATGTGAAATTTTCAAGCTTACGAAAAGTGAAACGTAATTCAACTGTTTGAAGTGATTAATAGAGTTAAGTGAGATAACATTGGACATTGTAGTAATTTTCATAGTAACTGTAGCCATGCTTTTGTTTCTAAACTGGTCATCATGAAGACTGTTTTGAAGTGAAGTATTTTTTCTCGGCATTTCACGCTGTAATTCCACTACACATACTTACAGTGAAATAAGTAATTAATGTGGTCGACGCTACTTCCGGTTCTGCCGTCGGAAAAGCCGGGGCTGTGCATCATCAAGTAAACATTTGCGACTGCGTGTTGTTTATTATTAATTACTGATTATTACTGAAAATTACTGATATTAATATTGTCGAATTAATCAGCGTGTAGTTTTATGTACAATAGATAAGCTTAGAGAGATGGAAACCGTAGAAAAATTAAAAGCTCGTGTTGCCGAACTTGAAAGACAGCTGGCGGCTCGGAACACCCATCCAGATGGCCAACCAGACGATCAATGTGGAGTGGCTTCTGGTGGTCGAAGAGAAAAGATTGCAGAAATGAGTGCTGAAGTTGTTGATTCGAACCCATACAGGTAACCCTCGTTCCTGTCATGCATGTTTTCCCCCGTATACTCTATGTACACCTTCTGTAGGCTGTAGCACTTGGGGTGGGTGCGGCCCGAAAGCCGAATTCCCGAAACGAGTTTCGGCCGGATCCCCGAAATCGATTCTAGACTAAAATTACAAATAGACAGGTGAACAGGCAGTATATTGAGATACATCAAGACCACGCTAGGTCCATGTCATATATAAAAGTTTACAATTTAACTTTGAATAGTTTTCCAGAGTTCAGCCGCTTTCTATAAAATTGTTTTCGGGAAATCGGGCTTTTGTGTATTTTCAGCATTTTCGGGGATTCGGGTTGATCCCCTTGGGGGTATACACTTCCTCACAGGAATCCTCCAAATAGGATTTCAGTACTGATATTTAATGCATGTTTGGGCTGCAAGTCTCTGATCACTGTAAAACCACCACCGATGCCAGACTATAGGGACTGGAGTGCACTGGAACCGTAGAGGGGATACCCTGGTATTCCGCCACTCTCTCTTAAACCTGGACACTCGCCCTTCATGGGCTTGTCTTCTTTTCCGTGCTACCTCGTCTCAGAGGAACTGCTAAGCCAGTTGAAAGATTTGTTTCTAAGCTACAATGTTTATATATTTCTTTCATGCAGGTTTTGTTATATTCCGTTGTGTGCTGTGTTTTTATAGTCGTCTAATGGCACTGAAAAGAATGGGAATTGTTAAAAATTATGAGGTAAGAAATACATATTAAAGGGAAACACGAAAAGAATTATATTTTAATTTAATTGAAATAACCTTGACTTACTTTATTAAAATACATTTCTTTTGTTATTAGTACCAGTATCTAGGCAGGCTAGTAAGTAAATAAGTACTCTTTATTAGCACAAGACAAATAACCGCAAGCCACAAACTAACAGTGCATACAAGTGGCACTTGGTAAAGTGCAATGAGGCTATTGTAAACAGTCAACAATACATCACAAAGCAGCAGTTTTAAATCAGATGACTTTGATATATATTCTATAAGATTTACAAAGAATCATGAGCTAAATTTGCAGAGCTCTAGATGCTAATGTATTTCAGATTATATGTTTTACTACCCACAACTCATCTGCTTTTTCACTTTAACAACCCAAAGCTGTGATTTACTGTTGGCAAATGGAGTGACTAATTGGACAAGTGATTGGATTTATTTTTCAGAAAATTCGTGATTTCAGTGTTGCCGTTGTTGGGGTTGGCGGTGTTGGAAGCGTCACGGCAGAGATGTTGACCAGATGTGGAATTGGAAAGGTGTGTTTCGTATCCTCCTAGTGGTATAATGTAGGGTAATGTAATGTTTCCATAGTATAGGGTATTGAACAACGTTTCCATGTTGGTCATTTAAATCTGGCAACAATGTTTGTAACATTTGCCTCATATGTCTGGCTTCTGATAGTATACTGTGCTGATCATGCAGCAGATATAGTTGAGGCAGTTGCTTAATTTTTGGTTGGCATTGGAGATTCTGTCCAAACAGCCACATATGTTGGACTCACATTGGGAAATTGGGTATCGGTTACTCCCAGTGACCAAGTTTAGGCTAGCTGTGGGCTGCCTGGGTATAGTGTGAAGGGAAAAAGAAAGGTTTATACAAAAGGATAGGCAGTGAGGTGACATAACAAACGGAAAGTGGAAGAAGGATGTTTATTATAAGACTAAACGAAGCCTTGTTGGCAATACAGGTCTGTCTTGTATTGCATTAAAGTACTTGGCTTGTATTTTACCAAAGGCAATCATTTACATAACAGATTTGGTGCATTTTGCTGTGTTATATTTCTGGCTTTATCTTACCAATCTTACCAACTACAAGTGTTGTTCAATGTTCTTTTTGTATGTATTTAATTAACATTGAGTACCAGCTCTTGGATTTCTGGGAGCACCATCGGTACTTAATATTGTGGTTAAAAAAGTAACATGCATCTGCTAATCTATATTTCAGCGTTTCTTACCAACTACAAGTGTTGGTGGTTTGAAATAGGCCATTGATTCCATAGATGCATTGCTAATTTTTATTCTTGTAATTTCAGCTTCTTCTGTTTGACTATGATAAAGTGGAACTGGCTAACATGAATCGACTATTCTTTCAACCTCATCAGGCAGGACTTAGTAAAGTCGATGCAGCCGTTAAAACATTAAGGTTAGGAGCTGATTTTTATAGAAATTAGCTGTTATTTTACTTGTGCTCTAAACTAGAGCTCATCTCTCTGGTCTGTCCAGTGAATCATTCCAACAGATTGCAGTTCAAGTTTGAAGCCACCACCATCAACTGATTGCTTGTTTGGTAATGGTAATTGCAAATTTATATAGCGCTACTTCAAGAGAGACTCGTCAGATGTACTCCCGACATAATACAGTGAAACCACGATCGAACAAAATGATCTTCAAGTGTTTGCGAAAAAGAGGCAAAGAGAGGCTGAGAAGCTCATGCTGCAGGTTGTTGGGCAGCTCGTTCCAGGAGTATAGGCCAGCCACAACAAATCTGTCAGTTATGATATCGGCAATCAAACGTCTAGGTTATGTTATACCTTAGACAGCAACTTATTATGCAGATTATTGTTGGGCCTGAAATAGTTAATGTTTGTGGACTGTTCTCTATTCATGTACTTCCTGTTATTGTATGTTTTTGTCAGAAACATCAATCCTGACGTTGAATTTGAGGCCCACAACTACAACATAACTCATGTTGACAGCTACCAGCATTTTATCGACAGGATATGGTACTACTGTAGCTTTAAAATAGCTGTCATAAAACTTAAAACTTATGCAATGTATCTTTAGCACTTTGTGCATTTAATACCAAAGAACTATCAAGTTTATTGCTTATAGGTATATTTCTTTGCTGTTTACTAAATATAAATATGTTATACTGAGTGTCTTGACATATTTATAAGTTTGTTAATTTATATTAATTTTAATCCAAATATTCTGTATAGTGAATCTAATTATTCACTTGTTTAATATGACTTTTTGGCACTGATAAATAATGGTGAAGGTGCCAAGGTTGGGGTGGACTGGTTGTTGTTTTTCCTTCTAAATGTATCTTTTTGATTTGTTGTATTCTTTTCAGCCTAGGAAATCTTCGAGGTGATGGGCCAGTAGATCTCGTTCTTAGCTGTGTTGATAATTTTGAAGCCAGGATGACAATTAATGCAGTATGTAGTAACAATTATTTAATGATTTATTGGCTGTGAATTTCCAGGTGTTTGACATTATAGTACAGTGAAACTATTCTCTTTCTTTATGAGCATATTATTCGTTCAGTTTCCTATGGATCTTCTTGTGATGCAGGTTGCTTGGTATGATACGTAGTTTAGTGGTTCCTTGCTGTATTTGCAGTCCAAGTTTGAGGTTTTGATTCCCACCAGAACTGAAAGGTTTTTAAATCCGAAGAAAAGCTGTTGCAAAATCCTTTGTTAAGTGTTTACCTGTAGAGCCTTGCATTGTTTGCGGGAGTAAAGGATGGCCTCTCGTGTATTGTATTCGATAGCATTATGGTAAATCAATCATCGTGTGATTTAGCAAACTGGCAGCTGAAGTAGAATCAGGAAATTTGAAAAAGGTTCTTGATTGATGGACTGAAGAGGTGAGGGTGTGAAGTAGAGGAAGTTGGAGAAGTAGTGAGAGTAACTTGCTTAGTCTTTGTTTTCTAAGGTGAAATAGATGTTGGGTCTATGCTCGGTCGGAGGAGAAATTTCATGCAGTTATTTGCTTGAGCTGTTGCTGTGATATGTGTGTGACATTCAACTCTGTTCCTGCATATTACTGTGCCAGTAAGTTTTACAAATACATTACGTTGCTTGATATTAATTAATTCTGTGTTGCTGGGATTTTAGGCATGTAATGAGCTTGGCCAGAATTGGTTTGAGTCTGGCGTGAGTGAGAATGCTGTGTCCGGTCACATACAGTTTTTAATTCCAGGCGAAACGTCTTGTTTTGCGGTTAGTACAAGAGCTGAATTCTTGCTATTCAGTCCTTAATTTTGGTATGTTTAAACATTTTAAAACCTATGTTTTCTTAGCTAGCATTGTTTTTGGACCGTGATTTTAAAGGCAAATTTTAAACAGGATATTCTGTCATAAAAATCCATCAGTTAATAGGTACACTAGAAACTCATTATTACGCTACCTTTGAGGGCCATATCAAGTATAATGTTGTAAAGTTTCCTGATATTGAAGTCGAAGCCTAATTATGTTCATGATCAATAGTTAGTTATTAGAATTCATGTTTTTTAACAGTGCAAGTTGTATGGAGGTTCTGGTGTCTTATGCAAACTTGCAGACATGCTAATGTAATGTAATCACAAATTTATATAGCACCTCTTCAAGACAACTCATCAGAAGGCACTCTCAACCTAATGATGGAAACCAGGAATGAAAAAAAATGGTTTTCAAGTGCTTATGGAATACAGGCAAAGAAAAACCGAGAAGCTCATGTCAACAAACTAAAACAAACGACTGGTAATTAATGTTTGATTGAATGATTGCATAGTACAAACATTATATTAAATCAGGCATTATATGAAGATTTGTTTGTTTACAGTGTGCCCCTCCTCTGGTGGTGGCTACCCACGTGGACGAGAAGACCCTAAAGAAGGAAGGAGTCTGTGCCGCTAGTCTGCCAACCACCATGGGCATCGTGGCAGGATTTCTTGTACAGAACACCCTTAAGTTAGTTGTGTTTCCTGAATATTTATCTAGAACTTCCAAGTTTTTGTTATGTGTATGCATGCCTGCGTGTTTGTTTGTGTGTGTGTCTGTGTAATGCAGGGGCGTCTATTCCCCCTAAGTCATTGGAGCAACGTCCCTTTTCCCCCTCTTCTTCCCCCTTCCCGTTCCTTCCCCCTAAAATGGTGGCACACACTGACAGATCTTTCCCCCCCCCCCATTTCTTGGATGGAGCATTTGCTCCAAGGTTTCTATGGTGTAGACGCCTCTGGTGTAATGTGTGCTGTACATGGGATGTCTTCTGTTTGTATCTATCAAGACGTTATCCTATGTAACTCTGTCACACTGGTGCTGTAACCTTATTGGAAGCTTTCTGTGTGACGCTTAGTACTTGAGCTGACAACTGACATTTTAAAGCACCCAAGAATTTACTCGAGAGTGGTGGTGCTATATAAATTGACATTACATCACATTGATTGTAGCACCTTTTAAGCGTTTCAGTAGATTGCTGATAAGTCAAGATAAAACTGTGACTAATTATGTGATGCGGCCAAGCAGAGTTTGTGAATGAAACTTTTTCAGTTGCTTTGCCAACTGCAAAAAATGTGCCAACCAAGATTGCTCCATTTTTTCTGCCTATGTGGGATCTGAATCCTGGTAAAAAGTAATACTTTAAATTAATATTATTATTATTATTATTATTATGTTTTATCGCCCGAGGTACGAAAATCCCTCAGGCTCTAAGAAACTATAAAAAGAAGTGTATTTAAGCTTGGAGCACGCCATTCTCGTCTCCGGGGTGTGGTGTGAAGGTGCCTCTAAAAGCAATGGCGTTAAAACGTTGGACACAAATTGACAGTCTCTGGAAGAGGTAAATTGTCTCCCTTGGATCACCTGAGACTGTGGTAACACGGCGGCCCAACTCTGTTAAAAACTCCCGTCCTGCACGATTGATGGGGCCCATTGTCTCTACCGCAATCGGCACGAACTCATGAGAGGCAGGTAACGTGGCGTATTTGCTGGTCTTGCGGTCCGCAGCATGTTCCGCGGCCCCTCCAGGCTCCACTGAGGACAAGTGCAGATAGGATGCCGCACAGGTGTGGACGGCAGTGAAGTCCCAGGCGATATTATTATTATTATTAGTATTATTATTATTACGCATTTATTAAGTGCCACCTTCTAATGACCAAGCATCACTCTATGGTGCTGAGCTTTTGCAGTTGAAAGACATCAAAATCCTTACACAATGACCATCTCAGGCAGGGGAGGTTTGAACCAACTGACCCAGTCAGTAGAAGTCATGGAATCAATAACTAGTAATCAAGTTATTCGTTTTGTTAGCCAGCATAAGATTTTTGTTGGACAATGCCTGGATTGCAGATTGTGTTAAATATTTAGATTTGAACTTGCCGAGTTTTCTATATTTAGTTTTCTGTGTTTAGGTACCTTTTAGGATTTGGTGATGTAACTCATTATCTTGGCTACAATGCGCTGAAGGATTTCTTTCCCGTGATGGCTCTGAAACCAAATCCGAGTTGTGACGAGAATAACTGTCGATTAAGACAAGCTGAATATCAGGTGAATAGTTTTAAATGCTCAAAGGATTTCATGAGGTTTGAGAACAAATTGTTGTTTACAATTGTTTAAAGCAGTGACGGGTAAAATAGTTTGAATTTAATGTCATTTTAAATACATTTCACTACTTCGAAAGTATTTTACCTATTGCTGGTTTAAGAATGAAATTGTTTAAATTGTTCAGAGTTGAGAGTCAGTAAGCACTAAACAGGTGATGCAAGTGGACATGCAGAATTAAAAGTGCACTGCTGATAATACTTGATCAGAGTGAACTTTAATTGCTTTACTATTGTTTAGAGCAGCGGTTCCCAAACTTCTCTGGGTCGCGACCCACTTGTGAATATCTTTGCAGTCTCGGTACCCACTGTGTAAAGTTAAGCATTGTGTACTAAAATTTGCTTTGTAAATCAGCATCGAAATATGCGGATTTACGTACAGATTTAAAGCATTACATGGAAATGTAGGTAAAAACAGTGTACAATTTATTGCATTCATAGCCAAATGTTGTTGCTGTAAAAAATAAATGTTTATCGAAGAAATTTGGCGACCCACTTGCCAGAGCATTGCGACCCACTTTTGGGTCACGACCCACAGTTTGGGAAACTCTGGTTTAGAGTATTAAATGAGTATTACAGCTTAATAGGTAAAATTTATTTTAAGTTAACTATGTTTTAAGTCGACCATATGATACATCACTGCATCTGTGTTGACAGATGAAATTCAAATTTATTCTGTAGACTTTTTTTAGCTTTAAGATGTCTTAGTCTTTGCAAGGTGGAATTAGGTTAGATAAAGTTTTGATTGGGTTTTGTAGAAGAGACTGAAGGAGAATCCCAGTGTTTTGGTCGTAGAAGAAGAGATCGATGAAGCTCCTGTTCATGATGATAATTCATGGGGTGAGACAGGATTTTTTTAAATATAAAGTTTGACTGTGAATGAGTATTAAGGCTCAAAATGCTGTCTATGCAAATCATTATGTAAAAGGTTTTGAAATTGTAAGATCAAGAAAATGAACCAGTTGAGTACTGTACTGATGATTCCACATCCTTCATAGGTTGGTTCTTTGTGTCTGCCTATGTGTCTGTATGTCCCTGTCTGTCTGCCGCTCTGTCTGAGTTGCTTATATGGGATTAGCTTGACTATTTTATGGCTAGATTGTCATGTGGTGAATGGTAATGATATGCATTTGAAAGACATTAGACTGTAAGGAGTTCGTATGCATTAGCGTGTAAATTATGTTAAGAAAGAAATCTTGTATCTGTGATTCATCTTAAATGCTGTTCAGTTTTTTTGCACACTATGTTGGCTCAAAGTTTTTGAAGCCTTGCTGTAGTTTTTATATTCTTATTGTTGTTATTAGTTGTGTTTTTGTTGTTATTATTATTATTATATTGAATTTGTTATGCATGCACGGTCAGTAAATATGAATCTCTGGCACAAAGCCACTGTGTACAAAGAACTTGTTCAATGTCCCTATGCGGTAACTGTCTGAAGGGTGGCTTGAACCTGTGCCCTCCACATTACGAGCCAAGCACTTTAACCAATCAGCTACTGTGCTCTCATAAAAGAACACTGTACATTCATCATGTGTTGTGTGCAATTTGGAAAGCGATGAAAACTTTTCTTTCTGTTGCCTTTATTTGGATTTCTTTGTCCATTGTTCTTAATGTATTCTGAGCATGATTGCTGCAGCAAAATAAATTTGACTGAATATGAAATGCAGAACCATTTTATTGCAATCTAATAATTTTGTAGGTATAGAACTCGATGAAACTGGAGACGACCAACTGGTCGACGAAAAGGCTCTTCATCTGACGGAGGGTGTGTCATTAGCCTACACAATGCCTGCACCAATGAAAGTAAGCTGTTTTTCTCGTCCTTTTGGTTTTTTGCTAACTTTCAAATATTTCGTTATCTAACTCGTACCATGCTTCCCGGCTGCCTAGCCTGCACATCTGATTTGCACTGTTGTGTGATTTCTTGTATGTTACAAAATTCTGTACAGAAAACAGCAGTAATGACTAGACATGCTTTAATTTTCTGGCATATTTCTTGAGACTCTAGCGCATCTCATTTCGGTCTCACATACCTCACTTGTGAGTGTTGGGCTCTTTGGCTCCTGATAGCATTCGATAGCATGCAAACCAAAAACTAAACAATGGGTGAATGTTTGTCCAACAGCAGGGCCCCAGATTTTAGTAATTTTGTGTATTTAAATGTGAAATTTGATTGAAGATGACTAATTTGTTATGATAAATTTATGTAGTGTTAAATTTTATTTATACTTACTACAGATAGTTTTGTTTTAAAATTCCTTGCTTGAAGTTGCTTCACTACTTCGTGGCTCAGTGGTCTATCGGTAATGCATTCACCCAACTCTGTGCAATGACACTGAGCAAGGTGTTTGTGCACACATTGCTCATTGCAAGTCCTGCGATATCACTGGCCCCCTTATCCAGGATTGGCAGGACCTTGGGATTCATGCATTGCCGACTCAAGGGCCTAGTAAAGGAAATGAGTGCCTCCCCTACGTTCCACTTGTGGGCTATGGGACTTGCTACTTTTACTACTTCAGTTGTGAAATGTTGAATACTTTTGTTTGTACAACATCATGCTGATGTTTGTTAAGAGTGGACAGTGGCGGCACCATGATTTGAAAAGTAGTACAGCAAATTAGAGGATCTGGGTAAAAGTTTACGGCAAAATTATGTTTTTGCCGTAAAACCTTAATTTAAAGTGGTACGGCAAAAGCCGTACAACAAACATAGGCGGCGCCGCCGCTGAGCGTGGATCAAAATGGGATGTGACACCTGTACAGGTAACCATCTAATCTGATCCAATGACTTCTATAGCACCGTTTTCATAAAGCCCAAGACATCGATTGATAGTAGTTTCAAGTGACATCACAATCAAAAATCATAATCCATCGGAAAAGCCGTCATAAACAAACAGCAATTATTTGCTGATGATGAAGTTAGTTTTAGCACTTTAATGTCGAGCGTGTACTAAAACATATAGGAAAACTAATCCCTCTTATCATTAAAGGGTTAATGATTCGTTACCATTAAAAAAGTAGCTTTATCTGTACATCGGTGAAAAAAGAAATGAATACCACGTTTTGTTACCTGCAGGCTGAAGAAAAGACCGACACAACAGAGACAAGCGAGAAGAGTCTAGAAGATCTGATGAAAGAGTTGGCCAGTGTTCGGGCTAAGTAGCAAGCACCGAACATTGACATCAGCCACACATGTTTCGTGTGTACTCCAAGCGCTAAGGGGCCACCAGAAATTAGATTGCTGTTTGGTAAAATGAAGAAAATCCATTACTTTAATGTGGCAGTTGAGGGCATCTGCGCTTCACACGAAACGTTTTGGACTGGGCTACGCTTAAATGCTAATTTTAACGTGGATTGTGTTAACAATGAAGATTGTTTCTTGTCTCAATGTGATGAAGAATATAGTAATATGAATATCATTTTCACATTGTTCTGATTGATGTTGCGCCCTCACGCAGTCGGGAATATTTTTGTTCAGTCGTCTAAAATATACAGGTGTGCACAAAATGTGTATAGTTGATGCATTTTGTAGGAGATTGACCAGTAAGGACATATGCGCAGAGGGGTAGTGACGGGTCACCAAAATGCAGTCAGGGGAAGAGGGTTGTACCAAATTCAGACATCCACATTTTAATTTGGTACATCGATCAGTTGGTTTGGTACAGCCATGTGATAAACACAAACCTTAGTGAAACAGTGGATAGTATTTACTGCATTGGTGTAAGTGTCCGTGTGATGGACATGGCAGTACTGCATTGGATCTAGTAAGTTTCCCTCTGATGGACATGACCGTGTCAAAGAACCCCATCCTGCAGCACAGTTAACCTTGCAAGATGATTAGGTTGGCTAATCTCGGCCTCCTTAATACTTGATTGAAATGCAGACGTCCATAAATTTGGTGGGGAGGGTAATGCCAAATACTGACAAAGAGAAGGTGAAACCTAAAGTGGGCCATACCGCAAACATGTATTTTAAGAACCCCAAATTTTGTGATTACTGAATTTTCTAGGGGGAAAGGGAATTTTGCCCTCACTGCTTCAGACTGTCATACTTTGACTGCATTTTCTGCATTTATTTTTGCTTGCACCTAACATGAGGTAAGGCCCTGCTTTATGCCTTCAAATCCGATTCTGTGTAGTTGCATTGATTGTTTCATTTGAAGCATTCCCAACTAAAAACCAATTAAATAAAGAAAACTCCAGTTACTATATAATTTTCTTTGTAAATAATGGGATGGCATCAATGGCGTGTGTGTGTCTGTCTGTCTGGCAGTGCATTATGAGTAGGCCCCGAAGTGACAACAGATAAATACCGGCCCTATATCAAATCAAATCCACAAAAGCCAGGTTGTTTGGTCTGTTGCGGTGCCAGGTCAGAATCCGGGGGTTATTAAGCCACGGAGACAGTATGGTGTACGGTGTCAAACTAGCGCACAGGTGTTCTGCCTCTCCTGATCTGGTACCCTGGAAATCGGACTTGTACCTCTTTTGGACTACTTTCTGGAAACCCCCTTTGATTTGGTTTGGCCTCCTGAAAATCGGACTTGGACCTCTTTTGGACCACTCTCTGGAAACCCCCTCTGATCTGACGTAGCGCTCGTGAATAGGCTGGTCTCCTGCGCTTGGCCTTCGTGTGGTGCTTTAGAAGTTTGGAGATTACGATTACGATTAATGATCCGCCTGCAAACGCACAACGGCTAACAAACAGGTTATACAATTGGCAAGTGCATGAAACAAAAAAAGAATAGGCTGGTAAACGCAACAAATACGACTTACGTACTAGAACTCAATTTTACCCATCAAGCTAGATAAATGTGGTTTCATTTCTCGTGTTTTATTCATAAAAGATGCGTATTAATTTTCACCCCCCTCTGTTCTCTCAGTATTATGGTGCTTAACATAACATAACATAACAGGGTTTTAAGTGGTTCAGAAGACGTGTAGGCCTAGTCTGTGTTACATAACAGGGTTTTAAGTGGTTCAAAAGACGTGTAGGCCTGGTCTGTGTTAGAACCTCTGCACATTAACCTCGAAATCTATAATCTGTTGAGCTATTGTCAACTGTATTTGTTGAATTAAACGAATATTGATTGATTGATTGATTGATTGATTGATTGATTGATTGATTGATTGATTGATTGATTGATTGATTGATTGATTGATTGATTGATTGATTGATTGATTGATTGATTGATTGATTGATTGATTCTTATATATAACGGGTAAACGAATACTGTAGGTGATTACTGAATTTTCTAGAGGGAAATGGAATTTTGCCCTACTAAGGAAACCCCCTTTATGCCTTCAAATCCGATTCTGTGTAGGAAATTAATTTAAATAAAGTAGAATTTAAACCATAGACTAAAATTTATTCAAAAGACGTTGTTACCACAGATATTAAATTATGTTACTGTGCGCTTCTCAAGAAACTCGTGGCGCACCTAGCGATGACAATATTCTAAGAGCTGTGTGCTCTGGCTCGTAGTTTATGTTCCTAGACTATTTGTTTTTTTAATCGCAGTGTTTACGTCTAACGTGACTTTTAAATCTATCGACAGCTAACAAATGTTCGTAAATCGACAACATTTTGCTCACGTTGTATCAGTTTGAAGTTTCCCAAATCTTACAGTTTAAGAGAACGGATTAAATGACGCAGACTAATAAAGCACTAAAGCGTAGTTACACGGAGAATACGCGAACGAAACTGCTACGTGCGCAGAGATTACGCCAGCGCGCAAATAAACCAACTTGAAAAATAATGTTCGTCCGCTGTTTGGGGCACACGTATTCGCCGCTGTGTCCCTTTTTGTTTGTCGCCATAACACTTTTAAGCTTCATTTTAGTAACTACTTCGGGTAAGAATGTGTGCAGTTTTCTTTAAGTTCAGCGCACCATGTGATAACAGAATTGTATAGCGTTTTGTGTGGGCTTGGTGTTAGACGAGCCCACGTGATCCGTTGTTATTCAAATTTCTGTCTGCAATTCTTAGGACTGCATTCGTAAGAAAAACTTTTTATTCTCGAGACAGTTTTCTTTTCATTAATGATTACAATTGCTGAGGGAGCATGCTGTTACGAAGGCTCTAGATTGATCGTTATATTCGCAGTCCATCAGTGATTCATTTGCTCATGCTGTCCCAATTATTTAGAACAAATCTATTGCAATGAAAATCCAGCTGATTGCTTTTTCTTTATTGATTTTACACGAGAAGGATGTTTTGAGATCACAGTGTCTTGCAGTCAGTATAACTCGCATCAGTTTCAAATCTAGACTTGGACAGCATAATTGAGATAGCTCGGTGTTTTGGTGGAGGACATAATTTCGCGATAAAAGAATGCATCTTATTTTCTCAGCTTTCTTTAACCATGATTTCGTATGCAATGATCTGTTGTTAGGTCTCCTGTGCCACTGTAACACTCCTAAATGTCTTCCAGAGAATAGCACATGCAAGACGAATGGAGTCTGCATTGCAGCAGTTCAAAAACATACAAATGGAACACTTCTTTACAGCTATGGGTTAGTGGACAAAAGTTCATCCTTTCATTTATTTGTTCGTTCATTAAGTTCATCGTTCTTGTCTGATCTTGGAACTTGCTGAAGTGCTGTCATGATGATGACATGGTGGCAGGATGGCTGAGCAGCGGATGTGTTGACTCTTTACCTATTTGACCTACATGACCTATGTGACCTGGTACAAATTGAGGGCCCATCATATGACACTGACATAAATCATATTGTTGAACAGTGCATAACCCTGGAGGTCATCAGCTGCTGTATGAGTCCTACTTAAACCAGAAACACATAAGTAAGTAAGCAAACTCTCATACTTTACAACAACAGTGCATACTGTGGTGAAAAGTAGCTCAATAGCACAATATCAGTAGAACAAAATAACCAATGCAATACTGTAAACTGTTTAGCACAATATCAGTAGAACAAAATAACCAATGCAATACTGTAAACAGTTTAGCACAATATCAGTAGAACAAAATAACCAATGCAATACTGTAAACTGTTTAGCACAATATCAGTAGAACAAAATAACCAATGCAATACTGTAAACAGTTTAGCACAATATCAGTAGAACAAAATAACCAATGCTATACTGTAAACAGTTTAGCACAATATCAGTAGAACAAAATAACCAATGCTATACTGAATAACAGTTTAGCACAATATCAGTAGAACAAAATAACCAATGCTATACTGCAAACAGTTTTAGAGTATCTGATTTATATACAGTTAGTTATGATCTGAAGAACATAAACATTATCTCTACATAGTGTGGTGGTGTGCAGTATTGGTTAGAATAATGGCTGTCAGTTTAAAGAATGTGGTTCAGATCCTTACCAGATATAAAGATGTTTGAACTAGCCACTGCTCCTTGTATGCCAAGGCTAGGAAAATTAATAGCGCTTCATGCCCACTGCTGCCTGTCAGGGTTAGCATATAGGACTGTTCAACTTCTCTCATCATGCACATCACATGAAATATACTGGTGAAATATACACTGTGCTGATTAAGCATTAAGTTATCGTAAATGCATGCTTTTAAATGTTTTAGCAGGGTGGGTGTGTTTTTAAAGCGCTTTAGTGTATAGCCCAGAGGTTGGTAGAAAGATGTTTGGAAATTTCTGCTCCTACTCCTCACCAGCAGACTCAGCCGTGAAATGAGAACACCGACCCTACACTGTCAGTGGGAAGATCATGGGCGAGGGAGAGGACTAGCCACCTGCACTCATATGCTGAGGCAAAGAAAATGAAGTCGCTAACACTTCATGCATATAGATTCCTCTCAAGGCTAGCTTAGCAGACTTCTTCTTCGTTGTGTATTTGAATAGTATTTGTGTATGCACCTGGAACCTAAGGACCACTCGAAGCTGCTCTTTGCCAGCCTGGTGTACTAAGTAATGCTGCAAAGCAGGCTAAGTAACACTCGTGTTCTAACCATAAATTCTGAAGTATGGTCTGAGAATTTAATCTCTGCAAGAACTCGTCTGTACAGACATAACGCTTTCTTCTTTGTTTCTGAAATACTTTAACTGTTGAGTTTTAATTGAAAACTTCTTTCTTTCTCAAATACTTTTACTGTTGAGTTTTAATTAAAAACTTCATCTTGAATTTCCTCCCTGTGGACAGTATGTGCTAATTAATTATTGTTTATAATTAGTGTTTCCTCCATCTGCTGCCTTTTATTTTGTTACATTATGAATGCACTGTGTTTAATTTATGCAGTGTATGACGGGCATGAAATTTATTAATGGTAGTGACGGCTCACAATGTATAGCTTGTCCGATCTGATGTCTCCAGTAATTTATTTCAATAGCACCATTGTAGTAATGCATCAAGCCATGTCATCAGTCTGTCCTTGCTGGGTGTTACATGAAACTATGAAGCTGACTGCAGAGTGGTCGAAATCCAGGAGAACATGACAGGGAAACAGCCTAAAGGGAAAATGCGAGTAATCTGAATGGACACCATTATAGCATGCTTTATTATAGCACAGGTTCTGATGTAACATGGTTAGGACGTGGATTCAAAAATTAGTTCAGCCATAGGACATGACCTCATTATGACCTGTTAAAGGCAGTTCGTGTTATGGTACCTGAAGGCACGTTATAACAAGTTTCTAGTGTACTTGGAGTCTAGGTTACTTTGAACGTAATTGGAATCTAGCGTAATCTGTGTTGCCGTTAACCTTATCAAAGTGAGTAAGTGGAATGAACGTGGTTTGCTGTCTGAAATAGATCTACAGTATGAGCCACATCTCTTCAGAAAATATATCTTTTGTAAATCAATGAATGTCGATAGCATTAACGAAAATGAGTCAGTGTAATTAGCACAATATACTCTTTCAAATAAATCTACATTAAGGCATAGTTTCAAAAAAATTCACAGACGAGGCACAAGTTTGTAGCATAGTGGCCGATTGGTTATGGGTCAACCTTTCACTTCATTGTCATTATTTAAAATCCCAGCTGTGATTTTTTTGTAACTGACCAGTTGTTAACAAGTCATTTATCCGTAAGGAAAGGTTGTCCTGTTGTCTGGAATGTGGTTGTTATGTGTTTTACTTAAAGTGCTTCAACTCCAAAAATCCTCTGTATTGTTGCTACAGGCATTGATAATCATGTGTGAGATTTTGCACTTACGCTAATTATTATTATTTTGATTATTATTATTTTTTAGCCCTGAGGTATAATAATATTGTTATTCAATCAGTTAAATTTTCAATCAATTTTTTTATTTGGTAAACACACTTTTCAAACAAGTTGATAAGAAAACAGGCATGTGAAAAAAATAAATATATCTGGTTACACAGGGGAACCTAAAGGGGTCACGAACCCGCTTACCAGGGCCCCTATGTGAACTAAGATACGTGGAGATGGCCTAACAACACAGGTCCCATTCAGGGATTAAACAACAGAATTATTTTTAAAAGATGACTAAAGTCTTAACTATAATTCTTAACTAATGATTCCAAAAACACATCTGGCAAGAAGCCCTGTCGTAAATAAGTTAGTCTGTTTGAGTGTCTTTTATAAATGTACGAAGATTGCGTTTAAATAAGGTAATATTTGGTTGGTTTTGAATATACGAAGGAAGCAGGTTCCATAGATGAGGTTCAGTTATTGTTATTACTATTCGTGTTAAGTTGTTTTAAGCGCATGGCAACAGAACTGAAAATTTATCAATCAATCAATATATGTTTATTTGAATCAAAAAGAGCACAACTTTGTACTATGAGGGGGGGAGTGACTGATAAAGTTAGGGGTTAATGTTTGTGTACTGAATTCTAGAAATGAAGCTTTGTTCCTCCTTTGCAGGCAGCGTAAACTCAATGATAGTGGGGCAGAGATCATAATCGTGTCCCAAGGTAGAAGCTCCAGAGCACAAGGGACTGGGAAGGGCAGAACCGCCTGTAGGAGGTGATCATCAGCCTCCCTGATCAGGGCATCATTAGGAAGGAAACCCCATCTAATTATCCTACTTATCAACGCCTCAATACTGGATCTTTCACTGGCAGTCGTAAATTCCCACAATGCTGGGGAGGCATACGTGAGGTGGCCTACAGTCCTAGCCCTAGCAACTTCGTGCAGAGAGGGAGGAGAGTCATTGGGAACGATGCACCCCTAGAGCATGCAAGGACCAGGAGCAAGAGGCAAGGACTCTAGAGGTCAAATACACAGTTCAAAGTTCATATTGAGGCCAGGTAGCAGGAAACATTATCAGCCATGAAGAGGTAACTGGAAGAGGTAACTGTAAGTTTATGGTGAGAGGCAAAATGTGGTAAGAAGGCCATAGATTTGATGAAGCAGAGTTCCAAAGGGTTGGACTAACGACTGTGAATGGGTGCTGGCGAAAGACAAGATGCTTACTTGACACATATATATCACAATAACATCATTATCCTATTGTTCTAAGGATCTCCTGTTACATGGATTGCTGTTGTCCTATTATTATTTTGGAGGTCATTCAACTCAAAGGTCATGTGAGGGCTCTCTTGACAGAGGCATTGGTGATCATGCGAGGACTCTATTGACAGAGGCATTGGTGATCATGTGAGGACTCTATTGACAGAGGCATTGGTGATCATGTGAGGACTCTATTGACAGAGGCATTGGTGATCATGTGAGGACTCTATTGACAGAGGCATTGGTGATCATGCGAGGACTCTATTGACAGAGGCATTGGTGATCATGTGAGGACTCTATTGACAGAGCATTGGTGATCATGTGAGGACTCTATTGACAGAGGCATTGGTGATCATGTGAGGACTCTATTGACAGAGGCATTGGTGATCATGCGAGGACTCTATTGACAGAGGCATTGGTGATCATGCGAGGACTCTATTGACAGAGGCATTGGTGATCATGCGAGGACTCTATTGACAGAGGCATTGGTGATCATATGAGGACTCTATTGACAGAGGCATTGGTGATCATGCGAGGACTCTATTGACAGAGGCATTGGTGATCATGCGAGGACTCTATTGACAGAGGCATTGGTGATCATGTGAGGACTCTATTGACAGAGGCATTGGTGATCATGTGAGGACTCTATTGACAGAGGCATTGGTGATCATGCGAGGACTCTATTGACAGAGGCATTGGTGATCATGCGAGGACTCTATTGACAGAGGCATTGGTGATCATGCGAGGACTCTATTGACAGAGGCATTGGTGATCATGTGAGGACTCTATTGACAGAGGCATTGGTGATCATGCGAGGACTCTATTGACAGAGGCATTGGTGATCATGCGAGGACTCTATTGACAGAGGCATTGGTGATCATGTGAGGACTCTATTGACAGAGGCATTGGTGATCATGCGAGGACTCTATTGACAGAGGCATTGGTGATCATGTGAGGACTCTATTGACAGAGGCATTGGTGATCATGTGAGGACTCTATTGACAGAGGCATTGGTGATCATGCGAGGACTCTATTGACAGAGGCATTGGTGATCATGCGAGGACTCTATTGACAGAGGCATTGGTGATCATGCGAGGACTCTATTGACAGAGGCATTGGTGATCATGTGAGGACTCTATTGACAGAGGCATTGGTGATCATGCGAGGACTCTATTGACAGAGGCATTGGTGATCATGTGAGGACTCTATTGACAGAGGCATTGGTGATCATGTGAGGACTCTATTGACAGAGGCATTGGTGATCATGCGAGGACTCTATTGACAGAGGCATTGGTGATCATGCGAGGACTCTATTGACAGAGGCATTGGTGATCATGTGAGGACTCTATTGACAGAGGCATTGGTGATCATGTGAGGACTCTATTGACAGAGGCATTGGTGATCATGCGAGGACTCTATTGACAGAGGCATTGGTGATCATGCGAGGACTCTATTGACAGAGGCATTGGTGATCATGTGAGGACTCTATTGACAGAGGCTTTGGTGATCATATCATGACTTCTTGCTCCTGTTTATGTCCAATTCTTTTTAATTTGCAGTCTTTAATGCTATGAAGTCACAGACGAGCGTGGTGTAGAGGTACAACTGTTGCAGAAAAATTCTGAGGTTTGCAGATTGATTTCAGGACATACGGTATGCAGTTGAAAGCAGTGCCACCCAACCTCATCTGCTGATTGTCTGGTAGTATGAGACACAGTTGCTGTGGCCTTCAACCAGATGGTTCTTCTGTCCAGTGTTTAACGACTTTCTTATGGCTGCCAGTGTCGTTGACGTCACCCTCCTCGGTTTTTCAGGCTTGGGACTGGCACTGCCAGAGTACGGGTAGTGGCGGAGTTGGCCTTTATGTAGACAAGAATTACTGTGTTCAGCTGTTAGACAACTTGTGAATGTACTGGCCGTATAATTTAACCTCTGACATTACCAGACATTAATTCTAAGATTGTAAAGAATTTCTGTGTGTCATTTGTACTTGATTCTCTTCTCTCTTTACAGCTACTTTAGTTGAGCCCGCATTGGACACAAAGCTGCACTAAGCCTGGATGTCTGGGGTCCCCTATGTTTTAGCCATTTATACATGTTCCTTTATAAATATTGCTGTGAACTTCCCCACATCATTGGAAAACAGATGTCTGCTGTATATGTATTGCTTTGAACTTCCCAATGTCCTTGATAAATGGTCGTCTGCTTTGTACATATTGCTTTGAACTTCCCAACATCATTGAAAAATGGACGTCTGCTTTGGATGTTCAAAGTCGGCTTCACTTCATATGCAGAGCCAAAGGCTGTAACATGGTTGATGGAAGTGTTTGTCTAGTGAAGTGAGTGACGGATGTGCCTTGAAGGTCACAGAGCTTCCGGGAATGGCAGTGACATTGAATCAAGATGTCATGATGTCAGGGGAGGTGGGGGATAGAGTAATGGTAACACTCATGGCCAGGAGAGCATCAGGGCGGCGCTTTGCATGGCTGCCAGGGAGTGTGTTTAATTACCGTTAAGATCTTGATTGTACTGTCATGTTTCAATGTAATCTTACTGGGTACTTGTCAGTTTGAATTAAGAAAGAAGATAAAAAAATGCGAGTCCATCAGATATCAATTTTCACTTGGACTTGTGTTGACCAAATGTGTTACTCTTTTGGGATTCAAAACACAAGGCTGCACTTGAGCTTGTTATTGAATTGCTCCAAGAGTGGCTGTTGTTCAAACAAAGATTGTACAAGCCCTGGACTGCAGTTTTGAGTACTAAATTTTGCTTTGCATGAATGATGCATGAGCATTTAGTGTACTTTGGCTCAGTAGGATGTATTTTTTATGCTTCTGTTAGGTAACCGTAGATGACTTAAGTTTGTTTTTTGTCATATTACTTTTTGAGTTTCATGTTACAGTTTTAATGAGATTTTTCAACACGTTGTCAATCACAAGTGCATCAGAATTTTTTCAAAAAATGTAGAAAGTTATTTTGTGATGTAATCAAAATTTTAGTTTGTGCTAAATATAGGCAAAGGATCCTTGATAAATCCAGAGATGAAAGAGTAGTTGTCATTTTTGAGTGTTTTGTGAGGCTCAAGGAGAGAAACCTGAATAAATACTGAAATAAAGTAGTTCTTGCATTTTCAGCAAGATTTGAACAGGAAAGTGCTTGCAATCTATCCTCTCTTAGGAGTGCCATTATTTCCCGGTGCAACAGAGTGCAAGTGCTTGAAGACAGAGCACAAGAATCTTGACATTTAATAAAAACAAACCATAGAAATCTATTTACTGCAGATATTTTTGCCATTGTGATTCCATTTGAAGCATCTTAGAAGCAGATAGCCAATTATGATGCTCTAGTAATTGTCATATTGTATCATTTATGTTGCTCCATCAGTACATGTGTGTAGAATAGAAACCGTAATAGTGTTACATTATTATTATTATTATTATTATTATTATTATTATTATTATTATTACTCGTATTATGCTTTTTGAGTGCCACTATCCAATGACTGAGCATCAGTTGATAGTGCTGAGCAATTGTGAGTGAAGTACTTGCTCAAGGTCTCTACACAGTAGCCGTCTCAGGGGAGTTTTGAACCTGTACTGTCCATGTTTCTAATCAGCTACAGTGTCCCACATACTTGTGGTTAGGCATTGTTCATCTGGAAAGTGAAGTGACAATATCTGGGTACGAATAGTTAGAACCAAGTATCTATTTATTTTGAGACGACCAGGTGTTAGCATGTATGATGAAAAATAAAGTGATGTCACAGTCCTACAGTAATTACTGTATTAACAGGTCAATGTTTTACCTCGGATAGGATCTTGGGAACTCATGGGAGTCATGGATTTTGACTGTTTGGCTGTGTCCAATGGATTGAGTCAGGAATGTGATATTTTTGTGGCCATTGATTGATGTCTAGTGGATTATGATACCATGCTTGCGATAGAAGTTTCTGGATTAGTTTAGTACCACAGTCTTTTACCTGACTTACATTTAATAATCTTTAATTATTTTTTGAGTGTTCCTTTTAATTTTGTGATTGTTCTTAGCTTCAGTCATGCATGAAATGAAGGTCATGTGCTATAATACTGGCCCAGTTAGCTACACCGGGTAGAGCGTATGTCAAAGTGCGTCTTGGGTGAGCATACCCGTTCATATACTCATGGTGACTTATTTACAGAGATTTGAATCTCGGCATAGAAAAATGAACAGGGTCGAAACCATACTGTCAGTATAGAAAAACATATATTATAATTATTTACATTGATAGCAGTGTGTCTGTGTATTGTATGTGTGGTTTGCTGTGTGCATGTATCCGTCTGCCTCTGTTACAATTGCTGTGCTTGAAGAATGATTGATAGGCATCACAAGGTCGCAAGCGTTGAGACATGTGAAAGCCCGTTGAGTTGAAATCCGCGTCTACCTATTGCTGCGGTTTTGGTTTTTTATGGGAACGGCTGTGGTTTGTTGGGTAGCATGTGATGTGCCCATTTCAGAATGTCTGGTAGCTTCTGTTGTGGATTTCCACCATGACTCTTGTTTGTCTGATTCCTGATGGTTGCCTTTTTATCGCTGTTTACCAGAGGTCATTTCTGTTATTGGGCAAGCCGTAAAGTTGTAGTAGAGTTGTTGAAGGACATTCAACTCTGTTGAAGATTAGAGACATCGGAGGTTCTTCTTATTCTTAATAAATGCAACAGTCTAATGACCAGGCTTCCATTGATGGCGCTGAGCAATTGTGAGTGAAGGACTTGCTCAAGGTCCCTACCCCATAAAGCCTCTAAGAGGAGGAGGAGGAGGCTTGAACCCAGACTAAGGGTAATTAACTAAAGTGCCAATGGAGTTGTCTGGAACCCACACTAAGGGTAATTAACTAATATACCAGGGGAAGGGACTCGAACCCCACTGAGGAGACTCAGTCCATACTAACGGTAATTAACTACTGGGTATTACTTTAAAAAATTATTGATTTTGACTGTAGTTTTAGTGTCTAATGCACAAGACATTAAACTACTGAACTGAAGCAGCAGCAGTTTTATTATGTGGCTATGATGTGATTCAAACTTTTGTACCTGAAAGTCCTTTATGCCTTTCATTACTGGAAGGATCATGAACTGTAAGCAGATGTGTTGAAGCATTGGATGATTTCGTTATTATTATATAATAATTATTAGTGTTCTTCTTCTTGTTTTTATATTATTGTGATAATTATTGTTTTTCTAAAAATATTGTTGTTATTTTTATGCTTGTGATATAAATAAGCAGTGCAGAAGTTGTCTTTGTTAGCACAAGACTAATGCCCTCAGGTGTTGATGAGTCATGTGTCGCTCAAATTGTATAAGGGTGCTAGATAAATCGCCAGATGCTTACACTGTTCGAAGTATTCAGTTCACTAATGTGTCTGGAAATGGGTGATCTACTGATGTACCAGACTACCAGAATGCCAGCAGATGTAATTGTCTGGGGTAGTGGAGTTCAATCAGTGTGGCCAATAGCCTGAAAGTATGTGTGGCCTTTCATTGTGACTAGATGGATTTGTCTGGCAGTAGGCAACATGCTTTAACACTGACTTAGTAATTGTAATTGTAATGTGACATTTATAAAGCACCACTTTAAGAATAAAGTCATCAGTGGTGCTCCCAACCCAGACCAGTGAATTCACCGTGTCAAATAATACAGACTTCAGGCGCTAGTAAAACCGTGGAAGGGACAAACTGAGGAGCTCCAGCCGCAGCTCTTGAGAATGGAGATTCCAGCTGATGGGTTCAACAGAGACAAAGCTTTGGACTGAGCTGTAGCGGTATGCATAGGAGGGACAGTCAGGAGTCCATCGGCAGTCGCCCAAAGGGTGCCATGACTCGGGACAGAGGAGACTGAAATTCAGAAGTCCCTAAGGTGTGATGGAGCAGAGCCAACAAGATGATTGCGCATAAGGGTCTTTGAGTGTTCATGTTAATGTGTGTTCGTAGTAAACATACTTTTATTGTGGGATGCAGTAGTCAGTTGTTTAGTGCACTCGCTTTGTAATGCTGAGAGTACGGGTTCAAGCTCCTCTGTATGGACCTAGATCAAGTCAGCACCATCGATTGATACTTAGTCATTAGATAATAGCACTTAATGAAAATATGTAAAGATAAAAAAGTAATAAAAAAGCTGGTAAGTGTGTGCATAGTAAACTGTGGTGTTTGTTTTGGTGTGTTTGTATCAAAACAGTAATTTTATGTCGCACTTTTAATGAAACTCTCAAAAGTTCAATTGGGTTTGAAAGCAGCTGTCATAGTTTCAGTGGTCTGCTTAGTTTAATGTCATTATTTGTGGATTTTTATTGGTTTTAGCGCTGTTAAATCATAGAATTGGACTTGGGTCAGGAGCAGAATTGTATGGCTCTGTAAATAGATTGTTATGCAGTGGTTCATGGTGAAACACTTATAATGTTAGGAAACTGGTTTCCTCTGGATGCAGCAAAACGGTGGCTTTCCTCGGAATGCTGTGGACTCGACTGGAATACTAGGCCAGTTGTCAGAAAAATATGGGGCAGTTTGCAAGTAAGAGTGTGCTAAAGTCGACTGTTTACTGAACATTTCATCCCAACGGAAGGTCTAGGAAGCCTTTATCGAGCCCTGTAAAGTTCTATACATCAAGGTCTGTGGAGGAGGAGGAGAAGGAGGAGGACGAGGAGGAGGAGGAGGAGGAGGAAGAGGAAGAAGAAGTAGAGTAGTCCCTTAAGCTAGCCCTGAGAGTGGCCAGTCCTCTCCCTTGCCATCTGATTTTGCTTGATTGATTATTCGTTTATTGGCATGCATTGCACATTGACACACCGCAACATGGTACAGTAAGCAAATTAAGAAAAGTTTAGGAAATAGACTAGTGATCTCGACTGTTTAGAGTAACTATTGGCTCACACTAGACTATTTTTATTTGAGGGCAGAATACAAGACTCTAGGTAAGACTCCACGGACAGTGTATGGTCAGTGTACTCATTGAGTACAACTGAGTTGGCAAGGGGTGCAGGTGAGGCAGAAATCTGGAAACAAATATATGCCCTGGCGGGGATTTGAACCCCCCTCCGACCTCGATTGTCCAGCACGCTAGCTAACCACGAGACTATAATGTGAAAGATTGGTTAAGTGCCTGCTGTTGGTTGCTGGTCCCCTACTACCATTGTCCTATTAAAAGCAGACCGTTTTTAGTTAACTTAAGGTCTTGATGAGGCTGTTTTCTGCATGATTTTGACACGACCCACACACAGGCAGCAGTGTTCGTATTTAGCTCAAGGCCACATGTGTTGCTTCGATAAATTCAAAATGATATTAGCGATCAGTAATACATGCTGAGTGAATGCTGGCCTGCCGAGCTGCAGCCGGGCTAGGCTCGGCGTACATCATAAAATTCGTTTTATAATTAGCAAACATAAGTTAATTGCGTACACGATCATGCACAGTTTAGAATGCTCTATTAGTCATCTGGTAAAATAATACTTATTTTCTTCGGAGATTAAAAACTGGTCTTGATTTCTAATCGTGTTATTGATGTATTATGAACTTCAATTGTCCCTGGCACGTGGGGTGCTCGATAGTGTAGGGATCAGCCTGCTGGACTGTCAATCGAGAGGTCCGGGTTCAAACTGCAGCAAGGGAGGTGACCTTGATCCAGGTACAAGTGTATGCATGCCCTTTTCATGTTTGTTTGTTGTTTGTATGGTATACCTGTACTGTGGGTCGGGTAGGCATTTCACGATTCAGGTCGAGTACGGGTAGTTTGAAGTACACATAGAGGTGAGTTCTGCACCATCAAAGACTTGCTTGCTATAACTGGCGTGTCCATCTAGGTACCATATGACAATATTGGCCGTATGTCCGTGCGCTGTAGTATATTTCTATTATTTGCGTACATAAAGTTATGCAGCTGGTCACGTGGTGACAGATCTTCATATAATACTGGACCCAGAGCTGCTCCTTGTCAGGTCTCGTGGCAGAGTAGGTCTCAGCTCTGATTTACAGTCCGAGTAAAAGTTACACTTTGTTAGAACTCGAAGACTGTTGAGTTTTGAACTTCTGACATTACACTGTCTGGCATCATTTATGATTGAGAGTAGTGTTTGAGAAAGACAGGGGCACTATGCCTCCAACCGCAGCTGCAACAAACAGGCTAAAAATACCAATAATAGATGATAAATGATTTGTCTGTTTTCTAAATGACTTCATTGTTGTTGCCTGGGCCTGCATCTCCGACAGCTTGGTGGTGTATTTTATTACCAATTTCTTGCACAAAACCCTGCTGTTTCTGACAGAGTCCAAGTTGCAGACATGCATAGTTTTGTAAAAATTTATGTAGGACTACAGTTAACAGTTGCACAGTGTTCTATAGGTGACATAATATATATTGGCAACGGATATAAAATGTACAATGCTCTTGAGACATAGTTTAGCAGTTGTGCTCGATAGGTTCAATAGGTTGACTGATTATTATTTTTTTATCCCTCAGGAATTCCAAAAGTAGAGATAGCATTATTATTATTATTTTCGCCCCTCAGATCACTCAGGAGCTTAAAAAATTATCCAGAGATGATTATATTGTTATTATTAGTACTATTATTATCATCATCATTGTTATTATTGTCTGAAGTGCCATCACAGCTGAGTTCAGAGTGTGTTGGCAATGTTCCGGAGAAGCAGATGGCTTTCCCCCACTGAACAGCCACCAAAATCTGCGAAATAAGTATGAGGTATCCAGTGAATCGTGGGTTGCGTCCGTTTTCCGGCTTCCCAACTCCGATATGAAATCTAGTCCTTCCAGCTTCAAGCACCGCCGGTCTCCAAGGCGACCGCTACAAAGGCATGGTGCTAGTGATGGTGGAGTATCTACCCTCTTGGACACAAATGCACGGTCGGCGGTTTTGCCAGCACTAATGGGTGTGTGAGGAAGATGAGACACTGGCTGGCTGCTTTCAGTCTTCTCTTGAGAGGCCGAGAGGCTTTTCCTGTGCAGGGATTTTCGCTCTGCTTAGCGCTGTCCAGATGACATCATGTAGCATACTGTATCGCTGTTGTTTCCCACCACCTCCTTTGCAAACCAGTCCATGGAGCCCTCTTGCGTCGCCTTTTTCTCCGCAGTGGTGGCACAAATGCAGTTCAAAAAGTGTAGTGCCTAGCCTCAACCCGACTGCAATCTGTACCTCCTCATCTGAGAGGCGCGGTCCATGACTGTCACAGAGGGAGCTGGCATCCAATCGCTAGAACGAGGTACTCGTGAGGTAGCAGGCGAGCACGTTCGCGTGGACCGATAGTGGGCTCGATGAGGCCTGCCTTGTCTGTACGTCGGAAATCTCACTCTTTTTTGCCAGGAGTTGCTGCTCCTGTTAGTGGCTTCGCACCTGTCAGGGTCATCCATGCGTTAAGTGTGGTATCTCAGCCGACTCTGTTGGTAAGATGCATGCCTGCAGTTTGCATGTGTTAGCAGCGGAAGCCAGGAAGGCGGAAAGTGCCAGCGTAGATGCACAACCAACTCCCAGGCCACTATCTCTCACCAGCAGCTGTAGCCTGGAACCTATGGTCATTGTCAAGGTCCACATTCAAGACGGTTGATAAGTCTTCTCTTAACAAGTGATTGAACCGATTCAAAGCCCAGTAATAATGTGATGATGATGATGATGATGATGATGATGATGGTGATGGTGATGGTGATGGTGATGGTGATGGTGGTGCTGCTGCTGCTGCTGCTGATGATGCTCATGGTGGTGGTGATGATGATGATGATGATGATGATGATGATGATGATGATGATGATGATGATGATGGTGATGGTGATGGTGGTGCTGCTGCTGCTGCTGATGATGCTCATGGTGGTGGTGATGATGATGATGATGATGATGATGATGATGATGATGATGATGATGATGATGATGATGATGATGATGATGATGATGATGATGATGATGATGATGATGATGATGATGATGATGATGATGATGATGATGATGATGATGATGATGATGGTGAATATGATGATGGTGAATATGATGATGATGATGACGACGACGATGGTAGATATGAGCTTTAGTAGTAATGTAGTTTTTTCATTAGCTTATGCTGAATGACTGACCACTATATATATGTGTGTGACTTGTGCTTAGATGCGTGGACAAGGAGTCTCTGTTTCCCTCCGACAATCCAGTCTGGTGCCACCAAGATGACCAAGACTACGTTGTGGAATGCTGCCAACAGTACAACCTGTGCAACCGGCATATTATGCCACTTCTGTCAACACCGGGAGTCATTTCCGGTTAGTTGTCTGCTCATTATTTCATTGCAAATTTTTCGGGTGTATGAAAGGGAAATATAATTCGATTGCCTGGCCATGGTCACAGTGAGAATACTGTGACGTAATTATACCAATCGTGGCTATATTTCAAAGAGTTGAATCTTGGACTACACGAAGATCATAAATGGCATGGTACCCATGGAAATGGACAGTGGTGTTGAAAGATTTTGCCCGATATACTCATTGAAAACTGGGCGGGTCAGGTCGCTATATATATATATATGGTCGCTATATAAAAGCGTATACATTTTAATTTAATGCATAAACTTGTGTTAATGCAATATGACACAACTGAAAGTTGATAATAGTACTAGTAACTGTCCTGTATGTACTGCATGTTTTTTGACCCCCTGTTGTGTTTCCATGGAATACGTTGAACTTAGAATCGCAGTTGTTCGGAGCTGTAAGTGATGCCAAATCATGTGTTATTGAGCTCATTAAGTTACTAGATTACCAGAATTGCTGTTTGAAAATGCTCTGTAAGACTTGCATAATTCTTCGTTGCGCGTGTTTGCCTTGTTGTTGGACAGCTCTTCCTTTCTGTCAGCTTTTTTTACCCATTCACATAGATCTCTTTGTAGATTCTGGAATTTTCTATGTCGGCCTTTACCAGGGATCCATGTGTCTTGTTTAACCAGTAATGGATGGAATTTTTGTATTGAAAAAGCCAGTTTGTTCACCTGGTTGTACAGTTTTTCTCTGCTCCGAGATATTTTTGCCAGTCTGCCAATCTGTGCAGCTAAAATCAGGCATTTCTTGCAGCAGCATTTTGATTAAAAATTTCTTTTTGCCTCATCAGTTGATTTGCTAAAGGATGTCTGTGCGTGTGTCGGGCACTTGCATTTATGTAGCACCGGTATGAACCTCAGGAAAGCTCTGGATACAGATGGCTATATGACTAGTGGAATTTGGCCTGAACAGTTGTATGTTGAGCCAAGTCGTACGAAGCAGTACATGTGTGAAGTGGAAGGTTGTTCGAAGAAGATGGTCAGAATTTGTATGTTGAGCTGAGTTATTCAAAACAGTAACTAAGCGAAGTGGATGATTGTTCCAATGTGCGGAGACAATTCTGATGCGAATTGAAACAGAGCAATAATTGCTGGCTGACATGACTGAAAACTGGGCCACATAGCATCCAGATTCGTGTTAGGACAGTACTGACAAGTGAGGCTCATTGCAGCCAGGATGACCTTTATTCGAGTCTGATTTTCAACAGGAAGCCAGTGCAGTGTTTTCTTTGTAACTGTAGTTGCAAATTTCTGTAGTGCCACTTCAAGAGAAACTGGTTACAAAATACCACTGTCGAATAGAATAGTTTTCAAGTGCTTGTAAAAGAAAAGAGACAGTGAAAAAGACAAAGGAGTTTCTTACATATCTTTGACAAGGTTAACTGCACGTGGTATTGATTTCAAACTAATGCAGTAGCCCTGTAGAAGGCATGTGGTGAAGTCATATGGTGGATGTTGTAAACCTCGATAGTGATGTTGCATTGGCTCTCTGGCTGTGTTTATGTTTGCGTAATCTGCAGTTGTTTTTCAAGGACGTATGCCTGGTATGTATAGAATGCTTGTCCTGTAATTGGGCTTCCGATAGGATTGTAAGCTTAACTGTTTGTTGCTGTTGGGTCCAGAGCTCAGGAACATACATCCTGCTTGTTGGCTGTCTAAGGAACAAAAGTTATCTTATTCTCTTCACTTGCAACGATTTCGTTGCACATAATCTGTTGGCGTCCTTTGCCCTGGAGCCAAGTTTGGATTTTGTTCAAAATAGAATCACCCTGTTTCCCTTATTCATCTCTCTACAAAGTTTATCTCCTTGGCTGTATGCCTAACCGTTTCATTTCCGCATTTATTTCCACATCCTGTATCTTTCTAGCTGTCAAAGAATCAAGAGCAGTTAACAACATTTGCACTGATGAGTTTAGATTACATGTCGGGATTTGAACCCGGAATACAGAAGTAAAATGTCACTGCTTTTTGACATGCTAGGGTTCGAATTCTAAATGTGGAGTTGAAAGTTAAGTCAAGCTTCCACTGCTTCCAGCCTAGATTGGCACCATCTGGATCAATTATCCCAAGTTTACTTGAGTATGGTGAGTCAACCGTCCTCCAAATCCTCCTCCGTTCCTTGGGCATATTAGCCATCTCTCACCATCTGTAAGGAGTGGGGGATGATTGGGTGACTGAACATCCCTAATGAACTCAGATTATAATTGATCTGGTGGGTGTCAAGCTGAGCTGGAAGAATCTGAAAATAATCTGGTTATTTAACTAGTTTTAGTATTTATAAGTAAAGCTTCCGGGTGGAACGTAGGCGCTGATATCCTGCCATTGAGCCTTTGAACTGGCAGTTGACGAATCCCAAGGTCAAAAGGATGCTACCAATAGACTTTAATGACAGTAGGAAATGTATTACCCTTCAGCATGCCATGGTCAGTAAATAAATGTGTGTTAAGTTGCTGAGATCTTAACTGAGGCTTGCCCAATTGCCAGAGGCGTAGCGACCACCCTCCGTACCCTCCGACCGGAGGGGGCCCCTTCCTGGAAGGGGGCCCCTAAAAGTGGCAAAAAATGACCGTGAACATAATATGAACCCTGTGTATTGTATATTACCGCATTCCAGTTTCCGCATTGTAAGGGGCCCCGGCCCGGACGTATGTTCGGAGGGGGCCACGTTCTTTGTTGCTATGGCTCAGCCAATTGCCCTACAACTGCAGGATCTTGTTGTTGCAGAGGGTGTGTTGCCCTCTGCAGAAGGTACATCTGGTCCCTCGTACCTTCATATGAACAAATCTGTCATCTTCACCTTTTTCACCTTTCAGCATGAGACTCTTACAGTCTGATTGCTCTGTTTATTGGTCGACATATGGTTTTGTTTTGTGACAGTGGTGAACAGCTCCAGCCATAGTGATGGTCTACTCGATCCACTGCCAGTGGCTCTGCTGGTGGTAGTACCATTGGCAGCAGTAACGTTCCTCGTCACGTTATTTGTGGTCTTACATCGACGACAGCAGATGCGTCGCTCGACATTATCAGGTGGTGCCTTCCTCATGGATCAGAAACTGCTACCACTGGAAATGGGACTCTCTGGTGTTTCATCCCTCCAAGACGTCCTTGATTGCAGTTCTGGTTCCGGTCCAGGTACTGGCAGCGGTTCTGTTCTTGCTGATGCTAAGAAATTTATCAGCATGCATACATGTTGTTTATGTAATTGGAACTTATGTGACTCCTGTCGGGGCTTCTTAAAAGCTTTGGGAAGGGTTTAAAAAGTCGTTCTTGATGTTGTACCCAGGAGATTGATTTGATTATAGGGTTATCTGATATGGTAACATACTCTGTGACTTTTTTAAGACTACACCGGAGACCTGTTGTAACTTGCCTCATTGCAACACCGTTTCTGATATAACATGGTGGGACATGGCTTCCAAAATTAGGTTACCTGTAGAAACAAAGCTCATCATAATGTGACCTCGTTTACAGGTGGTTATAGTTGGGGCTTCCAAAGACTCCTCCATCCATTCATCCTGCTGCCCAACCATCCATCTATTCATTAATCCATCCACCTATTCCCACCCATCAGCCATCCACAACTGTGATGAGTATTGCTTGAAGAAGTGCTATATAAATTTGTGATAAAAATTACATCCACCCATCCATTGTTCTGAAACTGGCTCCTGTGGCAGCCTGTGACATGAGCTTCTTGTGTTGTGGCTTAAAATCAATTCTGTTTGACTTTGATTTTAGATTTTCATGTCATGAGCAACATTTTCATGTCATGAGAAACAGTTTCATGTCATGAGCAACATTTTCATGTCATGAGCAAGCAACTCTGATGAGTTCTTTTGAACACTCTATACTATACAGTCAAAGTACAGAGACGTTGTTAGAACAAGTTCTGGTGTGTTATGAAACTATTGCTTCATTTTATTTCCGTGTCAAGGTGTCGGTCTTTTGATTCAACGGACAATTGCACGACAGATTCAGCTAGAAACTGTTGTCGGTAAGGGAAGATACGGTGAGGTGTGGAGGGCATCGTGGAACGGGGAACCAGTGGCCGTGAAAATCTTTGCTTCCAGAGACGAACGGTCGTGGTTTCGAGAGGTCGAGATGTACCAAACCGTCATGCTACGACACGAAAACATCTTGGGTTTCATTGCCGCTGACAACAAAGGTGGGATTGTTAACTACAACCAGACACTTTGGATCTTCTTTGAAAATTACAATCAATATATGTTTGGAATAATGCTGAAATGTTTTTGCATCATTCAGTTCGACAGTCTGCAGGCTGCAGTGTTTAGTGCAAAGTAACAGAGTTTAAGTAGATCACAATAGTAATAGCCATTCCAAAAAGATGCTATTCATAATTTTTTAAATCCTGAGGGATCATATGTACCTCGAGTAAAAAATATAATAATAATAACAGCAATTACAAGTTAAATTGTTAGTCAAGGCTGTTGTAGAAGATTTAATCAATCTACCATATTCCCTTTGAATTTTTGGCTTTTTAAACTATATTTTTGTAACTATTTATAGGTCTAAATATTTAATAGTAAAGCTTGTATAACAGTGATAATTGTGGCTTCCAAAGACTCATCCATCCACCCATCCGTGCATCCTTCTGCCCAACCATCCCTCCATCTATCCACCCATTCATCACCCTCCCATGTCTCTGATGAGTCTCTGGTGAAGAGATGCTATATAAAAATTTTCTCTAAAATCTTCTCCCATCTTATCATTGGGACTTGGTAGCTTATTGGTCGAGCGCTAGCCTTGTAACATGGAGAGTACGGGTTTGAGCCTTCCCTGTGTAGAGAACTTGACACAAATTGCTCAGTGCCATCGACTGAAGATTGGTCATTAGATAGTGGTGCTAGTAAATGCGTAATAATAATAATAATAATAATAATAATAATAATAATAATAAATAATGTGTGTGTGTATGTGAATATTTATATAGTGTGCTTTGAGATCCTGTCAGAGGGGCTGCATTAGTTGTGTATGTTGTTGCTGTAGACACTGGTACGTGGACTCAGTTGTGGCTTGTGACAGAGTACCATCATCGAGGCAGTCTTTTTGACTTCCTCAATCAGAACACAGTCGATTTATCTACCATGATCAAAATGACACTGTCGATTGCGTCTGGACTGGTGCATTTACATGTCGACATAATCGGTTCACTAGGTAAGACACATGACAACAACAGCTTGAACCGTACTACTCGTCTTTTGAAACATAAAGCTCGGGCCATGCTACTCGTTTTGTGAAAAATAAAACTCAGGCCATACTACTCGTTTTCTTAAATGTAAAACTCGCGCTGTGCTACTCTTTCTTAAACGTAAAACTCAGGCGATACTACTAATTTTCTTAAACATGGAACTCTGGCCCTGTTACTGGGTTTTTTACTTAAAATTCAGGTCCTGCTATCGGTTTTTTACAATTAACGATCATATGTGTGGTGGCCAAATGGTTATCATGACACCTGTTAATCATTCGGTCTCGGATTCAAATTACAGGATGTAGCTGGGTGAAATTGATAGATTTTTAAATCATTGCAGTAGATAAGTTTTGTTAGATTTTTGCTGTTGTGTTCATTGGTGCAGTTGAGGATGGCAGGTGATAGAGCTGTGCAATGAATAGACAGGATGTCCTAACCTTGGGGTTTGCTTGAACTGCTATGTAACAAAACCATATCAGATCACCAACCTGACGTTGCTTTTGTACCGATGCTTTTGTACCGGTGATTTTATAGTGCCAGCATCAAGCCACAAGCTCAGTTAAAATTTCTAGAGATCCACAATCATAGCAGGATGTTTTTGCACTGAGGTTTTGTGACAATACGAATTGATAAGTTATTTGTCAGACCATGTGTGAACTACGTAAATCTAATTCAAGTTTATATTAATTTTCTAGATACCTGTCTGCTGCTAGCTTTCTTGTGCATTGGAACAGTTTACCATGAGATGAACTATTTCGTCACAGGCAGCTCAAGAAACATTTTCAAGCCATCTTAAGACATACCTCTTTAGAGCTGTTCGATTGCCATGTTAAGCCTCCTTGTGAGGTTCATAAAAGGCAATTTAAAAATAGCCAAATACATAAATACATATACATACACATAACTTCATCAACTGTTTTCTGAACTTTTAGGTAAACCTGGAATAGCTCATCGGGATATCAAAAGCAAAAACATCTTAGTCAAATCAAACGGAACATGTTGCCTAGCTGATCTTGGTGAGTCGTCTTAACATTAACCTAGTTATTATTTCTATTTATGGCGTTGAATTGGAGCAAGACAAATATCCAAGTGACTAATGACTATCTGCCTAAGCAGAAACTTGTGATGTGATAGTTAGGCCTATTTTACTTGCATATTTATTGTGCCTGTGATTCAGCAAGTATCAGCATCTGGCATTAATATTGATATGATCGTAAAGCCTCCCATGTCTGATATTGAGATGTAGGGTAGGCCTTTGTTATCTATATTTAGGCCCTGAGTCCTGGACATTAGAGGCCAGTGCATCAGAAAACTTGTTGTTTACATCACAGCTGTTTGCATCCCAGCTTGTTTACGTACCAGCTGTTTGCATCCCAGCTTGTATACATTGTAGCTGATACTGGTAACACATTGTACTGCTTTGTGACACAGGGAAATGTTGGCAAATAACTTGCCTAAGTCTGTTTTAGCAGATCTGAACTTGCTATCGACAGATTGCAGCGCAAACAGGTTTCCAAACAGATGACTATGTCACACTCGTTTACGTGTCACAGGCGATTAATGTTCGTGTAACAAGATGATGTTTGCCCAGAATTATAATAATTATAATTATACTCTTTATTATTTCAAACCGACAGACGCAGTAAGATTACATTGAAACATGAAAGTACAATCAAGATCTTAATTAAACACACGGTTTGGCAGCCATGCAAGGCGCCGCCCTAGAGGGGGTTACGGGAGTCGATCCGAGTACCTTATGCTCTCCTGGCCATATGCTGGGCAGAATCAGTTAATTAACAGGGTTAATTAAAGAAGAAATAATTAAGTACTTGGTTCCGGTAAGGTTTACTATCCACCATAGACTGTCTTATCATGGGTTAATTATAGGCTGTCTTATCATGGGTTAATTAAAGAAGAAATAATTAAGTACTTGGTTCTGGTAAGGTTTACTATCCACCATAGACTGTCTTATCCACCATAGTCTGTCTGAATGTTGACCTGATTACGGTACGGCTTTGATGGTGCCATCAGTTTGTGCATTAGACACTTGTGCTATAAAAGTTACTAATTAATAATGATAATCATCATCATCATCAGTTCCTGACGCCAGCCATTTGGCGGCGATGGGTACGAATAAATGATCTCCATTGTCCTCGGTCATTTGTCAAGTCTATTGCCCCTTAATAATGATAATTATGTAAATAAAACCAGGAATATTAATTTTTTTCTATTATGGCTGTTATTTGTTTCTCTAGGTTTGGCGGTTAAGTATGAGAGCACACAGAATGCCGTGGAAATTGCTGCCAACAGCCGTACTGGTACGCGGCGCTATATGGCGCCAGAAGTCTTAGACGGGACAATTGATGTGAACGTGTTCGAGTCGTTCAAACGATCAGACATCTATGCAATGGGATTGGTCTTCTGGGAGATAGTTCGTCGGACATCCGTGAAAGGTTGGAGAACAGGATTTTATGTGTACTTGGTAGACAGTTGTGAGCCGCTATCTTCATTTTCTCTCACATCATCTATGCAGACCAGAGGCATAGGAAGGAAACAATTTCGGGGTTCCAATTTTGGGGGTTTTTCCATTGGACATGGTCACAGAGTATGGGGCAGTGATATTTTCGTTAACGAAAACTAAAATTAGAAGTAAAAATAAATGATTTCGTTAACGAAAACTAGAAGTAAAAGTAGGAATTATTTCAGCAGAAAGAACGAAATTAAGAATTGAATTAGGAATTATTTGCCGAACTAAAATTATGAACGAAATTAGGAATTATTTTCAGAAGTAAAATTATTTTACTTCTTGTGGCGCTTAAGTTGAGACGAAGGCGAGTACCGGTAAAATGCACGCGCTCCAAACAAAATCCATTGGAAAACTTCGGTTGCGCTGCGCATACCATTTATATTATTGGGTCTTCGTTGTCTAATAATTGTCCCCACTTAATTGCATACCAACGACCTCAGTTTCATATGCCATTTTTTGGGTTTGATCGTTAAATTGTAAAATTACGAGTTTATCGAGAATGTTCACCAGAAGGAAGCGAGATAGCCCAATAATTATTTTGGGTTTATCATTTCGGTGAAACTAGGGCCGACATGTGCAGGCAGATCTACATGCCAAGTAGGCCTACTAAACGGGGAAAATGATGGAATTTGTGGAACAGTACTAGCTGGAGAAATACAAGCAATATAAGTCTTGGAAGAGGGATAGATGAATGGTAACACGCTGGCATAGCCTAAGAGCATTGTAGATCTTGCCGACTGACTCGAATGAATTCCATCAGCGACTGCACAGCGTTTTGGATATTATGGTTGTCCACACAGTAGGGCCTACCCGGTTTCGCTGATACTGGATAATTCTTCGTTTCGTATTAGGATAACCACACAACTCAAAATTCAAATTACCAGCATTGTTAGACTAAAGCTTTACCCCTTGTTTTACTTCAAACAGTTTTTTCTTTCTCGAGACAGGTTTGGTGTGCTTCTCTCTGCAAGCGTTGCATATGTACTTTTACAGCACGGAAATTAACAATTATTTGGAAAACTAAAATAAGAAGTAAAATTATTTGAGAACTAAAATAGGAATTAGAAGTAAAATTATTTGTGAAGTAAAATTAGAATTAGAAGTAAAATTGAAGAGCTCAGAACTGAATTAGAACTGAATTAGGAATTATTTTTAGAAGTAAAATATCACTGGTATGGGGTCAGTTTTGAAAAGGGGTTTTGTATTTCGCAATTTATTTCGGGAGGTTGAACCCGTAACCCACCTAAATACGCCCATGATACAAAGACAATGGTTTCTGTGACATGTCTGTTGATATCCTTGCTGTTGAATGAACCGTGTTCTTCATAGCTTGTCTACTTTTGTTTTTGTGTTATTGCAAATGATAAATCACAAAGAACTGATAACATATACTAGCCGAGATAGACTGATCATCAGATATAGAAAACTTAGGCTACACAATGGACATTATATATGTTGTGGGCAACTATTTAGTTGTTCATTTTGTTCTTGTATGTTGATGCTTTGCCGTTATCCAGCTTGAAGCCGTAGTGTTAAGCAATCGTGCAGTCGGGCTAAACAGATTTTTCTAAGGTGAACTCAAAGCACAAGTCAGTGTGTAATGGGACCGTCATATCTGTAATTATAGGCGTCATGGGGCCCACATCTGTGTTAATAGGCTAGTGATTAACGAGTGTCGGAACATTCAATCAGCACTTGACGACTCAGAGCACTTCACCGCTCAAGTCACTCACTCGGTCAATTGGATCACTTAAAAACACTCAACTGCTCAGAGCAGTTGGCAAATTGCCACCATATCTGACGATTGTTTGCTTTGATGTCATAGGTCGGTATGAGGAATACCAGTTGCCTTACTACGACATGGTCTCACCCGACCCTTCGCAGGAAGAGATGCGAAAAGTAGTCGTCTGCGAAAAGAAACGTCCAAACATACCAAACAAATGGCAGAGCATTGAGGCAAATCTTCTGTCATTTCAACTTTTAATCGTTTTGAATTGTTTGCTGACAAAATCGTTTTTATGTTTTCATTAGCTACATCAGTTTTTCTTTCCTGGGAAGTCTTAAACAGTGTTAGAATAAACATGGTATTTTGAAGCTGTTGCCACATTCATGTGGATGAGTGTTTACAAAAATGAAAACAATTTGTGTAGTGATTTGCACTTGAACCCAGAGCACCACCTTCATTGGACCCGCAGTGGGCCTGCATTGGTAACCAGCTGTGGGCCTAACAAATGTGGCTTTTATAGAGAGGATGAAGCATATGATTCTGCCAAGCAGAAGCAATGATGTCATTTTGTGTGATACATTGTGAAAATTGGCATTTTATCATTGAGCTCTGTGATGCATAGTCCGTGTTTGAGCCAAACTATCGTTCAGTTACCTAATCAGCACAGGTGAATTTCCCTAATTAATTTCCACTGGTTGGCTTTGAGTACGATAATTTTCTCTTAAACTTGCGTTGTGCTTTTCATTTTAGGCTCTTCGAACCATGTCACTTTTGATGAAGGAATGTTGGTATCAATCGCCTGCAGCTCGCCTGTCAGGGCTTCGTATCAAGAAGACCCTTTTGAAACTGAGCCAGCTAGAGAATGTTGACGTTTAGCAAAAAACCTGAAGCTCATGGCCTTTTCCTTGCCCTAAATGCATCTGTTTTTGTATTTTTTAACTGTTCCGACGTAACATCGACTGGATGTCAGAAGCAGGCTTGTCCAAACTAGGGATCATGTTGCACCGTGTGATCCACTGGTTTGGACGAGTTGTTTTACGCATTCAGTACTAGGTGATGCTTTTCTCATTGCTCAGAGAGCACACAGATGGTCTCTCCTCTTGGATAGGTGATTACAATGGCATTCAAGATAAGTTCTGATGACTTTCACGGATGATTAGGTTTTTGCATGCGACGTGACAATCGGCACATTAGCTGAGTCAGGTTTGTGTCAGTTTCTTAATGGTTCTGGGTTTGCAAGTCTAGTGGTTAGCATGCTAGGTGGTCAACCGAGAGGTTGGGGTTCAAGTCCCTGCATCTTCCAGGGCAGAAATTTGTTGAGATTTCTGCTTCACCTACTCTCCCAGTGGGTAGATGAGATGGCAAGGGAGAGGACTGGCCTCCTGCCCCCATATGCCGAGGCTAAGAAAACGAAGTCACCAACACTTCATCCCATGGGTACCTCTCTGGTTTATCCCTGTAACGATGAACGTGTACTAAAATGCATGGAAAACTAATCCCTCTCGTCGTTTAAGGAGTAAGCGGCTGCTCTTTTTTTCTGATTGTGAGTTCAGCAGAGGTCACTCTTTGCATATTAAACCCGGTGGAATCTCATCTAATTTGTTGGTCATGGTCGATTTAAAAAGTTGCTTGGTTTTGGAATCCCATCAGTTTTTTATGCTTTGGGAAAGAAATGTCTGTTGATACCAGGACAGAACTTCTGACGACTCTTCAGAGCCATGCGGGCAAGTGCGTTACGCTTACAAATTTGTCATTTGCGTATGGTTTTTGTCAACTTACCTCGGGTTTGGAGTCTGTGGCAGTTGATTTGCAGTTCTTGGATGGTTCTGCTTCAGTTCATTGGCATTAATTAATGAATCAGTCTACAAGTGGTCAGTGTGTCGATGGCGAGTCTGTAGGTCAGGATGTTTTCATTTTTACCAGAGTTTGTAGTTTATTTGTAAAGAAACTATAGGTGGTATGTTTTATAAATAGTTGGTAAAAATCAGTCTTTAGTCGATGTTTTTGTAATTGTTAACAATCAATTTGTAGTTGATGCCATTGTGCTCAAATCGTAATAAATCAGGCTGTATGTGGTAACTTTGCATTAATAATAGTATCAATTGGTTTGTTAAGTCCTAGCTTTGTATTTGTAAATTGTAACAATTGGCCTGTAGATATTAATTAAGGTTTTTAGCTCGTAACTTCTACTGTGCTGTCCATGACCGACGGTTCTTGTAGAGAGAGCCTTCTTGCACAAGTTAAGTTCTACGTGAAGAGTACTTACCGTCTGCAAACGTTCTGACGTTCTGTTACAGGAATACTGTTGTTGGTGCTTTTTGATTGGTTTTATTGTAAATTGTGTAATATATCCATACTTGTCTGAAAAGGGCATAATTTTGTGTTTTAACTTTTCGTTGCATAGAAATAAAAATTAATTAAACTTAAATTAAACTTAAACTTTTGTTACTGCTGGCGAGGTGGTTTAACATCGGAAGCGTTAACGATTCTTTGCCTTATGAAGAACAGTATAGAAGCGACTTTTTCCTACTTTTGACTGTAGATGCTTGGCTGAATCAAGTGTCCATTGTGGTGCTATAATGTACAAAGGCCTAATGATTTGTTTACCCTTGGTGCAATAATTGTTTTGTGCTGCTGATTAGTCGTTCAAGTCTTTCAAGTTAATGAGCCGCTATGAAAGTCATAATTTCAAGCCAGTATCCACGGGCGGCAATCCCGGGGGGTAGAGGGGGACAAGACCCCACCTTTAAGAGTGGGGGAACACAGTATGGAGTTCTCCCCAAATTTTGAAGAAACACCAAAAAAGGTTAATAAAAATTGTTCACCTCTTGTTCTTGACCAGATCAGTTCAAGTGTCCCGTGTCCCCCCTCCACCTATCAAACAAGATTGCCGCCAGTGCCAATATCCTAGTTGCATGCAATGTTAAGCGCATACTAGTAAATACATGACCTCTCAAACTACTGCATTAACATGAACTTCACTCAACAACTTGACTTTTACAAAATAGTTTGCAGTAAAACAGTGAATATTGTATGATGCAGTTTGCTGAACTGGATGCATTTTGTAAACTGGACTTGGCTTATGTGGTCTCAAATTAAACAAATTTAATCTGCAATCTCTGCTGACTTGATTTCAGGAGATATTTTGCTCTTCTGGTAACAGAAGAGCACAACAAAATTGTTAGAAAGATGCTACTGTTTTTAGAAGACATCTTCTGAATGGTTGATGCAATAAGCATAGCCTTGCACGAACTGCTGTGATGCGTATGAAAGGAAAAGAAATGTCTCCTGTTTGTACTGTATGATCACATATATTGAATGTACAATAAATTTTTTGTAATTTTTTTATCGGATTTGATGCTGAAAAAATGTGGAGTACGATTATAACTGTATTGGTCAATGATTTACTTTAGGCAAGAATCCAAAGTACGAAATATTAAAAGTTAGAGGACTTAATGTTATAGAGCAGGAATACCCAGTTAAACAAAATTGCAGGATACTAGACTGTTCTTGATGAATTTTATGTCTTCCAGAATATTGCAATTCAATCAATCAACATACGTTTATTCAATTAAAACAAAGTTTACATGAACACAACTTCGTACAATAGACTCGAGTTCGTAGGGATCATCCGACTAGACAATTGGCACATTTACATCGAGTGGCACTGTGGAAATTTGTGAGTACAATTGCAGAAAGGTTAGCAGAGGTGTGTGCAGAGGTTGTTAGGGGCAGCATAGGCATGCAACAGGTTTTATAAATCGCACTTGTTCTCAGAGTCTTTGGCCAATGTAGGAAATAACCAACAGATGTACCAGTGACCAGAGTTTACCAGGAGGTATGACTACACCTGAAGATCCATGGCAGTCTAGAATCTAGATGGACTTGTATCAGAGGAATGTTTGCAATTATTACGAAATGTTCAAGTCTGTGAAACTAAAAACCTATCTTTACATACTGCAAAATTGTTAATTAATTTTGTGCAAAATTGTTAATTAATTTTGTTCATTCATTGTTCGACTGATCAATCCATCAGTCTGTTGGCATGGTAGTCTTTAAGTTAAAAGCCTTCTTGAATTCTGATTAACACCACAATAACGATAGAACACAGAATATACCAGTAAGCGCACAAGAAGCATACAAGTACCTACTTCCATGTGCTTACAGGCCTGCTGATGTTAAAACTTCTTAATGTACCACAAAGTTCAATTTCAAACTATTCGAAGTCACTGCTTTTATAATCATAATCTCGAGATTTCTGTTCGTGGGAACAAACTTATTTACAGGCACTCAGTCAAAACAGAATCAATAGGCAGACAAGGTTAGGTTCGGCTCCTTAAAATGTCATGCAGGTAGAGTGAGAAGGCTACAAAGGATGGGAATTAAAGCTGTGACAGCTAAGGGGAACAGGAGAAATTCAGGATAGGATATGTAGGAGAGTGTTTTCAGTTTCGAATGAAAGGTCTGCGTACAAATTGCAAGAGGTATAGTGCTTAGAACATGACACAACACCTGCTATAACTACGTCATTCTACAGCATCCGTCTTCCAATTTTCTTAACATTACTAAACATGAGCTCTGGAATACATTACAAGAGCAGATATAACGCCACCTGGTGTTTGCTCATTATGCAGGTCTTGGCTCCAGTTAGCAGATCTAGCATTACTGGATTGTTCAAACATCACTGAGTACTTCAAACACCTAAAGGCACTGGAATATATGACTTGATATAATGACAAGCGGTTGATGTCCTCCACACGAATGGCAAATCATGGCATGAAGGAGGCTTTGGCTTCCTGTCAGTCTTTCTTGGCATACTTTTTCTTTCCATTATCATTGATGTCACAGATGTGCTGCAAAGTAACACGTGGTATTAAAGGCAAAGTAACACATGATAGTAAAGGCAAAGTAACACATGATAGTAAAGGCAAAGTAACACATTGTATTAAGGGCAAAGTAACACATGACAGTAAAGGCAAAGTAACACATGATAGTAAAGGCAAAGTAACACATGATAGTAAAGGCAAAGTAACACATTGTATTAAGGGCAAAGTAACACATGACAGTAAAGGCAAAGTAACACATGATATTAAAGGCAAAGTCACACAGGTAGTAAAGGCAAAGTAACACATAACAGTAAAGCATTAAAAGACAAACATCAGGCTCCAATGGGAATGGACTTGAATTCAAATCCAGGTTGTTCAAGTATAAGTCCTTAATGCCAAAGTCTTGGCAAATCCGAGTCCGGTCCAAGTCAAGTCCTTAATCTCCTCCGGTAATCTAATCTAATCTAATGACTTCTATAGCACCATTTTCATAATGCCAGACACCAGTCAATGATCGCTGACAAAGAGCACAATCAAAATTCATAATCCATTTGAGAATCCAAGTTGAAATCTGACAGATCAGGGAAACCAGAAGCAGGCTATGGTCAGTATGCAATCTTTGAGTCCAAATCTTGAGGTGTTAATTTACCTGCTGTTGAGCATTCATTGTTTCTGCTTGAGGGATTCAAATCTCAGTCAGGATTCTTGTTCCACGAACACCTAATAAGGAACTTGGCTATAAATGTGCACACCGACTATACACTGTCGTCGAGAGCACATACTCAAGGAAGAAGACTCTCCCCTCTGCCTTCAAATGCCGAGGCTAAGAAAATGAAGTCACTAAAGTTTCATATACGATATAGCTGTCTCTGCAGATCTAACAACCCAAGGATGGGCACCAAGATAAGGTGCTGAAGATTTCAGTTGTTCAGGCTAGGGAAAACAGAGATTGGGTGGCATGTCCTTTCCCCCAGCACATCGTCTTCCATTAAAGTAACAGCCAGTACACTAGAAATTCCATATAATAGGAGCCATATCAAATAAACAACTTTTAATGGAGTCAAGTTATAACGAGGACTTTTCTTCAGCAGAATTAATTTGGGATCCAGGTCTCCACCACATTACAACAGAAATGGTGTCATATCGAAGCAAGTCTATGGTGTATACCAATAGCACGTGCTCATCCTCACACATACTTTGAAAAAATTGGTTGAACTTACGCTCAGATCACGGAAATTTTCGTTGAAGTCTAAAGCGTATCCAACAAGGAATCGATTTGGAACCTCGAACCCAGTATCTGAAAAAAAAACAACTTCATGTCTGGAAACCAGAATGCATTATCTGGACATGTTAGACATTTTCATATAAAAATTTCGCAAGGCTGGCTGTTCACTAATGTAGATGCAATGGCATCCGTAAACATGTACATACAGCACTAATTGAGTGGTCCTCAAACAGTGAACACTCCAGTTGAACTGGTTGGTTCTATGTGTCTGAAAGAGCCAGGGCATATTTTAACTGTGTACTGTATAACTAGTGGGACAAATGTCCCAGTAGTGTTAGGATTTGTCCCAGTAGTTAGGCTGATTTGTCCTAGGCAATGTATGGTTAAAGTACAAGTAGTGGGACAAAATGTTGCAAGAGTTTTAAGATTTGCCCCAGTAGTAAAATCAGGAAATTCCCAAAAAAGGTCATCAACTTTTTCGGGAGATGACTTTTTTGGGAGATGAATTCCTAAAAAAGGTCATCAATTGTTTTTGGGAGATGACTTTTTCAGGAGATGACTTTTTTGGGGAGATGAATTCCTGAAAAAAAGGTCATCAACTTTTTCTCGAGATGAATTCCCAGAAAAAAGGTCATAAAAGTTTTTCAGAGACGAGTTCCAAAACTTTGTCCCAGTAGTCTAAATTCCTTAAAATATGCACTGGAAAGAGCCCAACAGTGGCAACTGGCGTCCACCCACCAAAGAAGTCACCTATAGTAATCATCCAAGCATTACTGTCTTACAGATGAAGAAGTTCTTGTGCCTAATGAATTTGATCACCACTTAGAATAACACTTAGAATGACATTTAGAAAAACACTTAGATGATACTTAGAATTATACTTCTAAAGAATAACACTTAGAATAGAATAGAGAGGTACACGCAATCACATATTTATACGGAGATACACACAATCACGTATGTACTCCAACTTATCACAGATACTTTACCTTAACCAACTTACTGTACCTTAGAATTCCTGTAAACATAATGTAATGTAAAGAAGACAATTTATGTAGTGCAATTTAATAACAAAGCAACTTCAAAGGCTCTGTATAGAACCACGAAAATCTGGTGCATGTCAGTCACAAAAAGCCGGCAGTGTTTCGTCTCTATTATGGTGGTTTGGTCAGTAGCAGATCAGAAAGCAAAACCTCAGGTTATATGCACAACTGTACAAATTAATAACAATAAATCCATCTAATGCAATATGACATGATTTAAATTAACCACTTAACTTGTTTATTTATTCATTTTTGTCCCAATTTGCATTCTTTCCTCCTAATCTCATACATTTGTTGTTCTGCCATGCTGTGCTGCTACTTGCCAGTCAGAAAGTGACTGGTCAAAACCACTAGAACCCGGGACTAGCAAAAGCCATACTCAGACTCGAGCACCTGACAAGTTCCCCGACCCGACCTGGTCATTGTACTCACTGACATGACACACACCAACACACAAACAAACAAAGATACATACAAACGCTAAAAATAAAGAACCATTTTCCAAATGAACTTATTCTCTTGCCCCAGAAAACCACTTGAAATAATGTGACCAAAGTCTTTTGGCCAGATACAAACAAATCTTCTGGGGGCGTGGATTTAGGTGCACACTGTAACCTATTTCAACTGTGCAACCTGACAACTGAGTCGCAAAGTCCAAATCTGTTTCATAAGAAAGAGCATGAAACAAAGCTCACAGTCTGGTCTATATCCGTTGCTGTTTGGCGCTCTCTTCACCAGCAAACTAAAACATCCATATCAGAAACTTAAAATTACAAATCAATAGCAATGACGGCAAAAGCCTTAAGCATACCACGAACGTCAACTTCCTTACAATTCAATCCTAACTCACGCTTTACTGATTTTGCCTTTTATTTTTACCCTACTGGATTTAAGACAATTTCTGTAAAACAAAAAACATCTGAAATAACTGATTATCATTGTTGCCATTGTTACTATTATCATAATTATTCTCTCTCTTGCTCTCTCTCTCTCCCTCCCTCCTCCCTCCATCCTCTGTGTCTCTGTCTCTCTCTCTCTCTATATATATATATATATGGCTACAGCTGTGGTCTTAGCTTATATACATATATCTATATATATATATAAGCTAAGATCATAGCTGTAGCCCTGGGTCCTGGTCCATATAGTACAGTAACAGACCAGGCAGTAAATTTAGGTAAATAGAAGGGTAGAGAGAAATAGCATTTTCTCCACAAGAGACATTTTGTCAAAGTAACCTGCAAATGCTCTGGCTAGTTTTTATTATTTCATTATTATTAATTTTATATTGACAGTAAATGCAGTTTGCTGGCCTTCATTATCGCCCACAAAGAGTAGTTTCCAAGTGAATACAGATAAGTAACAACAGAGCAGAGCTAAGCCTGCATTGTGTTGTAGTGGAAAGCAGCCTGATTTAAAACTCTCCAGATTCAAACAGTGCTTCCACCTATACAGGAGTGACATGGTTCATGCACAGCGATTACATTGTTTCCATTACCACGTTTGTTGGAAAGGATGAAACAAAGTCCATAATTATAATTGTGCTAGATTGGTAAAAGTTGGACAAATGCGTCACACACCTTGCAACTCGAAGACTTTTTGGGTTATGTTGTTTGAGAAGCTCCAGCAATTTGACCATCGTCAGCCCAGTGTCAATTATGTCCTCGACGACTAGAACATTCTGCACAGAACAAGCTAACAGTCACTCACGAGACTCACTATGTAAGTACCCAAGTAATCCCAACACTTCCTAAGAAAACCCGAGGACTGAGGCAAGTCTTTTACACAGCAGCAGCAACAACGTACGGTAATTAAAAAAGGTTTTGATGACACAGTAATGGAACAAGGTTTATGGGTGACACAATACTCAAACGTTTTATGTGACACATACAATTTTAAAACCTTCTTCACATTTTTTTGGGATTTTAAAATATAACTGACATAAACTTTTACGTTACACAGGTCTTTCAAAATCTTCAGATTTTTTTGCATATACAAGTGACAAGAGCTAGGGCAAGAACTGTCAACTACTATGTACTAGGCCATTAAGTCCATTCCATTTTAACATGCGAAGCAGTGCAACATTTTAAAACAGGTGAAACAGACCAACTTCTCAGCAGTAAAATGGCAATAATGCAAAGTGGCTGAAAATAACTTCATCAGATGAAAGTTCCACACAGTTCAATTACAAAATAAAATTTTAAGCTTTTCAAGCTTTCAGTAGATACAGGACATTTATTAGCGCATTTCATAAGCAATATAATCCGTTGTTGAAAAGAAAATGTCAAAAACAGGAAAGTGAGCGATAACAATTTACATACTGCTCAGTCAACTGACTACTGCAAACCTTTGTGAACCGTCGTAACTTATGAAACCTCACAATTTGATTAAATGATAGTGACGCAGTAAACCTTAAAATGTGATCTAAGAAATGCAATAAAGTTTAGTGACTGCATACAGTGACTGCTCAATTCATACATGTGTGCCTCTAGCAACTGGAAGGACACTGCTGCTAGAGGATAAGCCGGCTTCCTTCAAGAACAACTGTACAAAATGAGCTTCAAGGAACCTGCAGAAAATCTGCAATCTACATCGGAGTCCATCCAGACTGCATCCTATAAAGCAGCTGTTTTCAAACGGAGGTATTTGCACCGCTAGTGGTATGCCAGGTGTCGCTAAGTGGTATGCAAAAAATTCAAACGATTACATCCTTAAATTATATATTAACTTTCAAATTTGTCTACCTATGGTCCTATGCTAATTACAAGGCACTTAACATTCGTCTGTTGTTTTTGACCTGACCTTTGCTGGTGGTATGCCAACATTCGATTTCCTACCTGGTGGTACAATAAAAATAAAGTTTGAAAACAGCTGCTATAGAGCTTGACTGATCGTAAGCACACAGAAATACACACCTTTCCTTTAATGCCAGGAAGGCTTTCTTTGCCATCTGAAATTTTTATCTCTCCAGTTGACTTGTCATCCTAAAATCAAACCACATTTTCTAAACCTCTTACGAAATTGCTCGGCATTACACAAAGTGAATTTAAGGAAACCATCTCATTCACAAATAATTACCAACAGCATGCCAGTTCAAATCCGAATCACTACCAGATCATATGCTGAATGGTTTACCACCCCCCTCCCATGATACTAATGCAGAGTGTACTTACTAATTGCTATTTATGAATTTACCAAAGGGTGATGGGGAGGGGGGATTTAGAACAGGAAACTATGAAAATTCAGTTTCCAGTATGTCAACCCAATCCTTCCGTTGACAATCCTTCTGATTAAATCCTTGTTCTCTCTCTACTTAACGCCTATTTAACGTTCACCTTTTGAACACTAATTCTACGTATAAGTATAACCTGAATTAATCAGCAACACAGTTTAATATCTTTTCAGTTTAATAAGAAACAAACAGACAGAACTCAATTCGATTACAACTCAACTAGTCAGCCACACTACTACAGCGAACACACTCGAATTCAAACTTCTCTAGTCAGCATAATTCTTCGCGCCTCTTGACACACCTGTCCTCTGTGCGCCTAAGCGAACTCTAATAATATACATATAGCGCGCCGCAGCCGAGATTGGCCGGCCGCGCGTGTCACTAAGACTAAACGTTATACATCTATCATATATACATATACACGTGAAACTAAAGTAAGCGCACTAAATATATACGCCAATATCTCGCACTGCAAGACTGTACACAAAACTCAGTTCACATTACCTCCTTCCTTTTTCTGGAATTGAGCAAATTAAATTTCAAAATTTGCGAAATTACCAAAATACATGAAACATATATATATCTAACTAATTAATAAACAGTCTTACGATTACTTATAACCTTGACAAACAATCAGCAATAACATTCAATCTGCCCTTCTTGTACTTCACCTCAACATCAAAAGTTTGTAAGGCTAACGCCCAACGCACAAGTTTAGCAGACTTAGACATTGACTCAGTCAAATATGTAAGAGGATTGTGATCAGTAAAAATGAAAATTTTTTATCCAATTATAATTTCTTTTAACTTGTTTAGAGCCCAAACAATAGCATAGGCTTCCTTTTCCACAGTAGCCCATCTCTTCTGGGTATCAGTTAATTTCTGACTGATAAATGACACAGGGCGTTCTATTCCCTTGTCGTCCATCTGTGTTAAAACAGCACCGACTGCAAAGTCACTACTATCGCAGTATAAATTGAATGGTTTTCCCACTTCAAAAACATATAACACTACTTTGGATCGCACAGCCTCTTTAAGTAAATCAAATGCTTGCTGATGTTCAACAGTCCAATCAATCTTATCAGAAACACGTTTACAAGTTAAATCAGATAAAGGTTTCGCAATCTGTGCAAAGTCCTTAATAAACTGTCTGTAATAATTAAAAAATCCAAGCAGTTGCTTAACTTGCTTCTTAGTTTCTGGGATCTTCAAATTAGTCAAACTTTCAATTCTGTCTGGATTCATCTTTATCTTACCAGACCCAACCACATGACCGATAAACCTTACTTCACTCTTACCAAATATGCATTTTTTCAAATTCAAAGTAACGTTATGCAATCTCATTTGCATCAAAAATGCATCTAGATGCTGCAAGTGAACTTTCCAACTGTCAGAATGCACAGCAATGTCATCAACATACGGTTCTGCAAAGTCACTTATAGGCTGTAAAACTAAATTTATCGCCTTAACAAAAGTTCGGCCAGAATTTATCATTCCAAAAGGAACACGAGTAAATTCATACAGTCCATTATGTGTTACAAAAGCTGTCTTCCATTGATCAGATTGTTTTACAGGACAAGTCCAATAAGCACTTCGACAGTCCAAAATAGAAATCACATTAGACTTTCCAACTTTGTTCAAAACGTCTCTGACAATCGGCATCGGATATTTACAATCCACTGTGAATGAGTTAATGTATCTGTAGTCACAGGCAAGTCTCAAAGATCCGTCTTTCTTTTTAACAATAACCAAAGGGCTTGCCATTCTGCTCGATGATGGTTTGATAATGTTTGTTTTTAACATTTCTTTGATCTGACGTTCCACTTCTGCTCGATAAATCAAAGGAATTCGATATGCTGCAAATTCCTTTCCATGAAATCCTGGTTTTAGTTCAATTTCATGTTCAACCAATGTACATAATCCGGGTTTTTCTGAAAATCTGTCACAGTATTTGTTCAAGACTTTCAACAACTGTTCTTGCTGAGTTACTGTCAAATGGCTAATTTGTTCAGGATCGAGGTTAAGTGAATTCTTGTCATCTTGAACCTCATTCCTCATTGGTAATTCAACCACTGAACCAAAATCTTCATCTTCTTCAACGATTAGACCACAACTTAATGCTCGAGTTACATATTTTCTGATCTTGTTGGCGTGAATTATTCTTCGACCATTTTCACCCATATCGACTAAATAAGAGTACTTTGATCTTCGATGTATGATCGTACATGGACCATGCCATCGAGAAATAAGTTTGTTCGTTGACGTTGGATACAAAACTATGACTTTCTCACCAGCTTCAAATTCTTTGTGCTTTGCTCTCTTGTTATACTGATTCGTGTATTGTAATTGCTTTTCTCGAGAGTAGGATTCTGCAAACAATAATGCTTTCTCCATATTTTCTTTGAGTTCTTTCAAATACTTTTCTGGTTTAACTCCAACATGAGGTGGTAAGTTTATTTCTCTAGTCCAACTCTCTTTTAATATTGCCAATGGTCCTCTCGGAATTTTCCCATAGACAAGCATATATGGTGATACTCCAGTAGTTGCATTCGGCACTTCTCGTAATGCCCACACTGTGAAAGGAATTATCTTGTGCCATTTCCTCGGGTTGTCTATTATCACATGATGGATCATCTTTTTAAATGTCTGATTCCATCTTTCTACTAATCCAGCAGCCTCTGGGTGTCCTGGTGTGTCGAATCGTGGACTACAGCCCATTAAATCGAGAAATTCTCTTGTCAAACTGGCTGTGAAGTTCGTTCCTTGGTCACTTGTAATCACGGACGGCACACCAACGTTCATGAATAGTTCCATCAACGCTTCACACACAGCCTTCGCTGTCAGCGATTTCAATAAAAAGATTGTAGGCCATCTGGTGCACGAGTCCACAATGCATAAACAATACTTGTGACCTGCAGCAGATACCGGATCGATCGGGCCAACGAGGTCCATCGTCATTCTCTTGAAGGCGACCTCTTCTCTTGAGACTGGAGTGATAGGCACTCTATCCATCACCAGACTCCTTGCCTTTAGTTGACACTTCTCGCAAGACTTACAAAATTTCACAATGTCTCTTCTCATCTTTGGCCATACAAAAGATAATTTTATTCGTTCTCTTGTTTTCTCTTCTCCTAGATGTCCTCCAAATACCGATTCATGCGCCAATTCCATCACTTTTATTCGTCTCTCTTTTGGTAACACTAGTTGATATATCGTCTGGTCTAATATCTGATATTTCTTATGCAATAAACCGTTGATCACACAGAATTCAGATTCTTTCTCTTGTGCTAACTTCCACCACGGCTTCAACGATTCATCCTTTCTCTGTTGCTCTTCGAACTTCTTCGAATCAGCAATCTGCACCTTTTGTTCTTCATCCATTTCTTCATCTCTATACAAGTCTCCTATCCCCACATCACATTCATTGTCTTCTTCCGTTTCATTTAATTTACCATTCTCGCATGCAGCCATCTCTTGCTCATTCATCTCTGCTATTACACCATCTCGCGATAAGCTTCGTTGCTCATTACTTTCGTTTTCCTCATCACTTGAACTTTCAGTTTCACTCTTCTCATCAACATCTACCATTTCCTGTTTCCGACTCTGCGCTCTCGTCATTACATTTGCTTGTACACTCACATCTCCTTGTATCGTTTTAATTTTCATCTGTGGTACGGCTTTTAATTCGGCAATTATCTCTGGATGCAACAAGAATCTTTCTGTACTGCCCATCTTTGCAATACTAGCACACATCAAGGTGACATAAGGTGTAAGTGAACACTGGATTTTACGCGGAAATCCCTCTTCTTCCACGTCACTACCACACAGTCTAACATCCACTTTCACTAACTTCGCAGGAATGGCATCTCCTGCCACACATTGCAAATTCACTTTTCCAATTTGTTCCACCTTTATGCCTTCCAGTAATTCTTCACTAATCACCGGAATTTCTGCACCCGAGTCGCTCAGTGCTTTGACTTTCACTGGCTCTTTACCGTCTACTGCACGAATTTCAACCTCGACATATTGCAAGAACGATTTCTTCAATATTCGACTGTCATCTATTCCTATGACTTCTCTCTGAATTTCAGCATCCAATAGAATTTCTTTTTGAATACCACATTTCATTACTGACTTTACTTCAATCTCTTGGTTTTCTTGACTCGCGGTTTGATTATCTGTATCACTAACCACTTGAATCAAATTCACCCTTGTGTGTTCTTGATTTCTGCTAGAACTAGCTGCTGCCACTGGAACTGGACAAAATTTAACCAAATGTTTGTCTGAACCACAGTTGTGACAACGTTTCACAACTGTATGGTATGGTTGTGAAATACCTCGTTGTTCATTTCCTTCATTTCTTTTATACTGCGTAAACGATGTGTTGCCTTCCCTCTTGGCAAACGGCGCTGACGATTTGTTAAATCCCTGACGACCAAACGTCACTTCTCTGGTCTCATTGGGTACAGGGACACTATCCTTGACTTCTTTACCTTTGAACTGACTCCCTGTTTCTGGATTACTTTTCCACTTTCCACTCTGGCTTTGGTTTACGGAACGTTGAGAAGGATAACTGTTTATATTTGGGATCGCAAACCCAATTCGATTGTTTACATGAATGTCTGCTAGGTCTGCCACTGCACTAGCTTGAAGACAGTCAGTTCCTTCCTTCGACAATACAAACTGTAGTGGACCTGGCGGTAAACATTCTTTTAGCTTATCCGCTACCAGCAAATCAAAGAGCGTATCATACTCTCTGTTCACGTTTCGACTTCTCACGTAATAGTTTAGCAAGTTCTTCAGTCTTGCCGTAAACATCGTATAAGTCTCTTCTGTTGTCTTCTTAGCATCCACAAATCTGGCTCTGTATTCTCTCGAGGTCAATTTAAATTCTTTTAATAAGTGCTGCTTGACTCTATCATAATTGTCTAGATCATCGTATGACAATCTATTCAGAACGGTTCGAGCTTTCGGCGTCATCAATGGTAGTAATAATTTCACCCAAAACGGCTTTTCCACAGCAAAACTACGAAATGCGTTCTCGACTGTTTCAAAATATAATGGTACCTCCATCATATCAGTTGGCATTTGAGGCAATACATGCTTCATTGCATCACCTATTTTCTTAATTTTTGACACCAAAGTTTCACTTTCTTGCTGCTTCCTTCTTTCTGCTTCCCGTTCTTCTCTCATTTACGTTTCTTTCAATGTCAATTTTGATTTCTCCAGTTTCAGACGTTCTTGTCTTTCTGCCTCTGCCTTTTCCAAACTTTCTTTCTGAAATTTGAGTTCTTCTTGTCTTATCTGTTCTGCGCGTTCTAACTCTAAAGTTCGCGCTTTTTCTTTTTCTTCTTCACGCATTCTCTTTGCTTCAATCTGTTGCTGACGAACCTCTTCATCACTTTTTCTAGCTTTTTCAAATTCAATCATCTGCTCCAATCTTCTTCTTTCAGCATCTTCCCTATCTCTTTTCAACTGTTCTAACTGAATCTCAAACTGATTCTTTTGCAATTCAAGTTCTGCCTTACGCACTTGTTCTGCTTTATCTTCTCTCTCTCTTTGCAGACGCAATTCCTCTTGCCTTGCAAGTTCCGCTTTCTCTTCTTTCTCTCTCTGCAAGCGCAATTCTTCTTGCCTTGCAAGTTCCGCTTTCTCTTCTTTCTCTCTCTGCAGACGTTCTGCTTTCTCTTCTTTCTCTCTCTGCAGACGTTCTGCTTTCTCTTCTTTCTCTCTCTGCAAGCGCAATTCGTCTTGTCTTACACGTTCTGCTTCTTGTCTCAACTCTTTCTCTTCCTGCCTAGTCATCATCATCCACTGCATCAACATCTCCATAGACATAGGCGCAGGTGGTTTTTCAATAGCCTTTTCTACGGCACCGCCAACGGCACCTTCTTCTTCGACTTCTTCTTTCACCCACACTTCAGCGAGTTCCTGTATCATGTCACCACGTGACATACCTTCTAATTGTTCTTCTTTAAAACCGGCTTTCAACAAACGCTGTTTTAGCCTTTCCGTAGACATCTTCTTAATATCTGCTTGTCTTTCAGCACTTAATTTCTCCATCTTACTTGTTTACTTTGGTGATTTCTCTTTTCAAAGAAGTCACGGTTTTTCTTGTTGTGTGAATCGATAAACAAACGGGATTTCTTTTATATTTGTTCGTGGAAAACAACGAAATTTTTATACCGTTTCTCGTGTTCCACCGTCGTTGATATCGTAGACACGTCACACAGCAACAACGCGTAGATTCTTCTAACACCGTCGTAGATTCTTCTAACACCGTTGTAAATTCTTTTATCACCGTCGTAGATTCTTCTATCCGCCGAAGGAGGTGATAACGTGAATTTTAATCCACCGTGAGTTTATATCCACCGTGAGTATTTATTCCACCGTGAGTATTTATTCCACCGTGAGTATTTATCCACCGTGAGTATTTATCCACACCGACGCTGTTCCACCGTGAGTTTTTATCCCACCGCTGCCACCAATAATGTCAACCCAATCCTTCCGTTGACAATCCTTCTGATTAAATCCTTGTTCTCTCTCTACTTAACGCCTATTTAACGTTCACCTTTTGAACACTAATTCTATGTATAAGTATAACCTGAATTAATCAGCAACACAGTTTAATATCTTTTCAGTTTAATAAGAAACAAACAGACAGAACTCAATTCGATTACAACTCAACTAGTCAGCCACACTACTACAGCGAACACACTCGAATTCAAACTTCTCTAGTCAGCATAATTCTTCGCGCCTCTTGACACACCTGTCCTCTGTGCGCCTAAGCGAACTCTAATAATATACATATAGCGCGCCGCAGCCGAGATTGGCCGGCCGCGCGTGTCACTAAGACTAAACGTTATACATCTATCATATATACATATACACGTGAAACTAAAGTAAGCGCACTAAATATATACGCCAATATCTCGCACTGCAAGACTGTACACAAAACTCAGTTCACACAGTACAAAGCACTTATATGTATATGGATGATATACAATATGCTGCCAATATGTATTTACTCCTTGGCATCATGGCAAGAGCCTGCATTCAAGTCCAAAGTCTTAGAGCATGGATCCTAGTTACAGAAAAACTGTCTTGCATATGAGCACATGCACGACACAACACATTGTATATTCCCATAGGCATCCTTGCATATGGATTTATTGTTTTCAATAAATGGCAAGACCCCTTAGAAGCGTTTTTGAAAGGTGCTTACACAATGCAATAACAATGCTTGGTTACATACATACATACATACATACATACATACATACTCTAGAATACCATCGTCTTGAAACATAAATCTTGTTCTATCCTGTATTGAATGGTCTTGGCAAGTATCACGCAAACTGTCTAGGTTTCTTAAACTACAAAATTGGCCTGCTCCAAAAACAACTGGTATATTGGAAGTCAGACATGCAATAGCAACAGAAGTTATAAAAATTGGTCTTTCTTGTCACATGTACAGCTGTGTCCAATAGGGCTGTCAACGGGTACCTGGAGGCCCGGGTACTCATCGAATGGTTGCATTTGGATCATTAAATCAATACCCGAAACCAGTCTAAGAAGCATACTGCTTTGAACATAATACAAAATGCTTAATTATGGTCTAACGGTTTAATAACTGTCACCTGTAATGCCAAGGCGAGTGTAGTTGGAGCAGTGGCAGATCCATGATTGCTTGAGGTAGTAGGTACCGGTATTTCAAAAGGAGCACTACTTTGTAGCAGTCCACCATTCATGCGTGTGTTCGGAGGGACATCAACATAAAACTAAGAGTGGTGTGGAGCAAGCCACCCAAAATCTACCTCTGGGTAGGAGGTGTAGAGTGATGGGCTTTCGGGTACCTATTCTGTTTGGGCTTGGGCACCTGGGTCGCACTTTACTAAAATTTTGACAGTCCTAGTGCAGCTCGGTCCTGACACTGACTTACTGGATGCTGTTTATTTATCGAAAGACGATTGAAATTCGTTTTGCAACAGCAGCTAATCAGTGTCTTGTCCTCGGCCTCTTTTCTGGTACTCCGGTCTTAGTCTCAGGTCTTGGTCTCCCACTGTCTAGGTCTTATCTTGGTCTTGAATTTTAAACCCTGCATACAACAGTTACACAATGGCTGCAGGACCGCTGTGGAACAGATGATGAGATAAATTCAACGTCTTACGAAGGCAATAGAAATTCAACGATATACATACAACATAACTCTGCAGACGAATGAAGTCAACCGACAGAGGAAGGGACTGTTCAGAGTTACGGCTCAGTGACTGGATTTTATCCATGAGGTCAGCAAAGAACCTGTAGCCTCCCTTCAGAACGCACAACAGGAACAACGGCTCAGGGGCAAAGTCACGGAAGATGTCTCTTGCCAATCGTTCCATCCTGTAAAAGCCAATCAGCTATCTGAATGGGTAACACCAACAATGTCAGATGCTGCTTGTCACTGAACATGCAAGTGGCACTCAAGAAGAATGACCAGTCCTACATTAGTATTTTCAATACTGGTATTAGAAACCGACACTACATCTTTGTATTCATCTGATTCACTGTTTGTTTAGGCAAGCGGAGACAGATCCAAGATTTTAAGTCAGAGGTCTGCACAGAACTAGAATCTCGGCAGTGATGATTTTTAAACAATTAGGTAAAATACTAAATTTGCGAGGCTGTACGACCACTATGCTCCTTGCTTCCTTCAGCTGAATATTCTAGAAAAGCAAAGTAAATGTGCTGCAGAATAAAGCCTCTTTATGTAGCACCTTTAAGAGTTTCTTAACATGTTCCGTATCAACGTGCAAACATACACAATTACACATACATACCTGTCCTGAACAAATCCACCTGGGATCATAACCGACGTGAGGTCATCTTCATAATGCTTTGCAATGCAGAACATATCGATGGGGTAGCCAGGGAAGTCATCGGCTATCTGGATCATAACAGAAACCCAACAGGAAATCAGATTTGTTCTCTACAATTATTCTAATAACAGAGATCCAATCTAAACTAACTTACCAACTTTTGTAGTGTCGCTAGCATTAATAAAAAGTAAGTTCCAAATGAAGATGCAATCAAAATTTGCTAATCTGTCTTATTGGTACAGTAAAAGTGCAACAATTCCCAAACAGTTTTCTCGATCAATTGAAAAAACTTATTTATGATTGAAGTCCTATGTCTAAATCAAAGAGGACCACGTAGTTGTGCGTAAAAAGAAGTGGAACAAAGCTGGAGGATGCCACGCCACTCAAGAGATGTTAGGAGATTCGAGAATTAAGTTATAAGGCCAAGACATAACCAGACAACACAGACAGCGCTAGGTTATCCAAAATAGGACCCAATGGAGCTGAAAGCTTCCAAAAGGGGCACAACTACTTTCAGATTCAGAAATTCACAATGCTGTATTTAACTGTGTGCTGAAAAACTGAACACTTTTTTGTTTACTCATCACAACTTTTACATCAGTTTCTATTGTAAATTTTTGAGATGTTTTTAGTCATTGGGACTGTTGTCCAAGGTCTCCTGTCTCCCATCACAAAGCCTCTAAAACTGTTCATGCCCTTTATTGTCTTCAGTGTAGTTTGGGGACATCGTTGGTTTATCGTTTTTGTCAACGCAAGTACTTTTTCATCTCTTTTCCATACAGACTCCCTACGGGAATTGTGGTTGGCAAGACATAGTCTGGCTTGGCGATCCATAAAACCTGTGTAAAAATACGTCCACATCTTGGCTCTGGCAGTGCGTGACAAGGAAGTTTGGACAGTTGAAAAAACTATTAAATTTCCAATGAACTCTGAACGGTCTTTCACGCTTTGGACACGGGATGGATGACAATCTACAATTAAATGCCAGTGGACACAGATTAAACAAGGGTCGACATCGAATATTCCAAAACCCATTATAACACTGTGTACTTACTGTTATAAATTGTGCACACATTTCTTCTGTTACACAGACAAAGAAAGAAATCAACGGTGTTGTTATTCGAAGTTTGCTAATGCCACCACCTCCTTTGAACTTCAGAAAAAACACTGGGGCTCACAGCGCGCTAATTAATCATAAGTTAACGCTCTCCTCTCAGACCCGCCTTCTTGACCGATATACCACCAGCCGAAACATAGATATCCGGAGACTGATGTGGACGCCAATCTAGGTCAGCAGATCATTATCTTCTGTAACGGTCTTTTAATAGGCCTAATAATTATTATTGTCTCAGTTGATGACGCTTGAAACTAACTGGGCCAGTGGCGTCACTATTAAGCGGTTGGTCTAAAGAGTAGTCGGTTCCAATTTCTTGCATAATAATAATAATAATAATATTTATTCTTTAATTAAGCGCCTGCAAACGCACTGCGCTGTACATGTACATGTTATGCAATAAATCTTAACTACTAACAGAACAGACAGCTTGCAATATGCTCGAAGCAATGCGGAGACTGTGCACTCTTTGAGGGTCCGGCCCGAATCCCCGAAACCCGAATCCCCCAAACGAATTTCGGTCGGATCCCCGAAATCGATTAGTGATGAAAATGTAACTGAAAGTAGAAGTCGGATGAATGCAAGATCTATGTCACGTATAAGCAGGGCTGTAGTGGTAAAATTAGAGGTGAGTACACGCTACCGGTAAGTTTTCCGAAGCAAATTAGAGGTGAGTATACGCTACAGTATTTTGTGAGTATACGCGACAGAATTTTAATATAAACATATAAAAATATTTTATGAGGTGAGTATACGGTCTCTAGAGGTAAGTACACGCTGTATACCCGCGTATACCCTCGACTACAGCCCTGCGTATAAGAGTTTACAATGTAACTTTGAATAGTTAAGTAAGTAAGTAAGTAAGTAAGTAATCTTTTATTAGTATAAGACAAACGCTCATACTTTACAACAATACATACAAAATGATCACAATATCAGTAGCACTGTAAGACAGTTTAAACACAAGCAATTCTATATAATGTGTTATTTACATACATATACATTATACAGTATTATAAACAATAAACGATAGTGTCTTATTTACATACATAGGCCTATCTATAACTAAAGTTATGATCTAAGCCTTACATTCTAAGGAACATAAGCATTACTATGGTCTACAAAAAGAGCCAGTTTAGATATCAGAACAGGTACTAGAACCAGCATTAACCCAGTTTTTATACTTGTACAGTGAGCGAATGATGAAGGATTTCTTATGTAGCAATGTATTAAAGTGCGGTAATTCAAAAGCATGTCCCCTTTTTCTTAAGTTGAATTTATGAAGGTGCTCTGCAGGCAGTAATTGGTGAAGACAGTGTTGGGGTGACTGGATGCTTTTGAAGAACTTCAATTCAATTTTTTCACAAATCTTCTCTAAAGTTAAACCATCACCACTAAAGAGGTTACTGCGCCCTGCCCTGCGCAAAAAAGATTCAATTTTTCCACCCAGTTCAGCCGACAGGAATCCCCCCAAGATGGTATGGCATACGTTAGTCGGGAGACTACAAGGGCTTGAAAAATGTTCCTTAGTTTGCTGGGAGGCATTCCTTGAGATCGGAGGACTTTTAGGGGGTATAGGCGTTGGCTGCATATCTTCAAAATAAATGAAACATATTCATCAAATTTTAAGTCTTCTCGAAAAAGAACACCCAGCAATTTGACAATTTTTACTCTTTCAACATTGCTGATAGGATCCGGAAGAGACAAGTGTCTTGGATTCGGTCTATGAAATACAATTTCTTTAGTCTTGGAAAAATTAAGTGTCATTCTGTTCCTGGAGGCCCAATCCTTAATATTATCAAATTCAGATTCCAAGCTAACAGGAGAATTTTGGGGGGTGAGAAGGTTAGTATCATCTGCAAATTTGAAAAGGATGTTGGACAGAGAGACGGGTTTAAGATCGCTCTCCATTACAATGTAGAGGGTGGGACCAAGACTTGGATAATACTGCGATTAATGGAAGAGAATCAGAAAGTACATTGCCATATTTGAGGACTTGAGATCGACCAGTTAGGAAGTCAATGACCCAATTTGAAATTTCAGGCAGCATGTTTAAAGCCATGACTTTAGGTATTAGAACTGAATGGTCAACAACATCAAAAGCTTTAGAGAAGTCGACTAATAAACAACGCACATAAGAGTTACTTTCTAGCATCTGGGTGACGTGATGTAGAAAGAAGGTGAGTGCACTGGTACAACTGCCAGTTGGTCTGAAGCCAAACTGATCCTCTAGAGCTTCTTGGGGCAAATTGGGTCTAAGCCACTTAGAGTTTTCGGGAGTTCGGCCGCTTTCTAAACAACTGCTTTCGTGAAATCGGGCTTTTGTGTATTTTCAGCGTTTTCGGGGATTCGGGTTGACCCCCTTTGGGAAGCCACAATAATGGAATATTAATTGGCATAATATTGTTCAAAAAGTGGGGTACGGTACCCCTCGTACCCCCACAAATTACGCCTATGCTCGTATGTAGGCCTTTCAATCGTAGGATATGGATAATTATTTTCTGGCGGAACAGCTATGGCTATATATGGAGCGACTACAATTCCTATTCTGGCTCATATATCTATAGCTACCTCGTCCTCATCTCCGCCTTCCAGTTCTTCTCGCCCTAATTAAACGAGTTATTAACGACATAATTATATCCGCCTTAACAGCTACTCTGCGGCTCTGCCTCCTCTGTCCTCTCTTAATTAATCTGCCCCATATGGTATCGGACTCGGATCTCCTTAATTTGAACTACTCTTTGGAAAAACCTCTATGATTTTACGCAGCGCTCGTGAATAGGCATGGTGCTCTGCGCTTGACCTTCGAATGACACCTTAAACTTAGAAGTTTGGGGATTAGGCCTACGATTATGATTGAGGGCCTATAGCTGTACCGCCTGTACGCGTATACGTACACAGGCCTGCTCACATTAAATTTTCAATGAGTTTATCGAGTGAAATCCTTCACCAACCGCTGCCAATTGAATGGGATTGGGTGCTGCTCCATTTAAGGAATTATAGGCCTATGTGTAAGGGCCGTGCTAGACCGAGATTCAAATCTCATAACTAAGCCGCCATTTGCTATGTGGGGAGTATGCAGTCTTGTTGTCCTCGAGACCAAGGTCTTGCAATGGTCTCGAGTGCACTCGAGTTCGTTTTTAAAAGTCTTGGTCTTGGTCTTGGTCTTGAGGTTCAAGGTCTTGGTCTTGGTCTTGGTCTTGAGGTTCAAGGTCTTGGTCTTGGTCTTGAGGTTTAAAGTCTTGGTCTTGGTCTCGCAAGACCAAGACCAAGACCGGCTGTCAATATGAACAGTCATTTAACAGAACTCAAGAATTCTGTATCAAGCCTGCTTGCGACCAATATCTATGGATGGATACAAGTCTTGTTGGTCAGGAAAACCCATTGGCAGCAGCAACAGTTATTCTGTATCAGACGGTATGATAAACCATGGGAAGATTTCAAAAGGACTCACTGTACATTTACATCCAGTGCTTGAAAAGCTTCTGTACGTGTGTGTCAGCGACTTCAGCACCTGTAGAACGTATTTTTTCCACATGGCGGAATTTTTATGAGGCCCCACAAGGCACGTCTTGGTCAGCAAATTCTGAGCGAATTGGTTTTTATAAAATACAAAAGGCATTTGGAATAATTGTTTTGCATGAAGGACTTTTTAATACAAATTCGGATTTCTCTGCAGTTTGCATTTAAAGTTAATTTGCTTGAATAAAATAAAAGACTCGTGTTTTCATTAAAATAGCGAATATTCCGACTTGACAATTTTAGAAGTCTTGACCTGATTGCGATTTTTTGGGTCTTGGTCTTGGTCTTGAGGTTCAAGGTCTTGGTCTTGGTCTTGGTCTCGAGGTTCAAAGTATTGGTCTTGGTCTTGGTCTTGAGGTTCAAGGTCTTGGTCTTGGTCTTGGTCTTGAGGTTCAAGGTCTTGGTCTTGGTCTTGAGGTTTAAGGTCTTGACACCAAGACTGGGAGTATGTGAACCGACAACCACACGCACAGAGGTTTCTGACGTGTACGTTGGTACCGATGCAGCTAGCCGGGCCCGCATGGTTCTCGCGTGATTAGCAGTGATGGGCAATAGTTAACTAAAAAGTTGCTAACTTTTAGTTTAACTAAAAAAAATTAGTTAAGGAAGAAGTTTAACTAAAAAAATAGTTTAGTTAAAACCATAGTTTAACTAAAAAATTTTAGTTGCTAACTAAAAAGTTTAACTAAAAAAATCACCAATATGCATGCAACTATTTTTCCACAGTGAACATTGAACACTGTCAGCAAAAAAACATTTTAACACTGCGTGGTTTTAGCATTAACAGCCTGTGTTTTCAAATTCATACACTACTTACAGTACACATGTAACTGTATGCCAGAATAGTACACATTGCATAGTTTGAATGTGAAATTGTCACTGACACTTTGCATTATTACAGTTCACTTAACGTCTTTTATTGTGAAAATGTTTGTCGTAAAAAGTTGGAAAAAAGTTGGAAAAAGTTTAACTACTTTTTTTTAGTTTAGTTAACTAATTTCCAAAATCAGTTGCCAACTTTAGTTAAACTATTTTTTTTTGTTGGAAAATAGTTTTAGTTTAACCTGGGATTAAGATTACTAAAAGGGATATGAAGCAGCAACGCGTCAGCCAATCAGAGCTCGTCTTTTCTGAATCATCGCAGGCGATGTCTGTGGCTATCTATTTTTAGAAAAGTGACATCCGGGCTTTTTGGAGAGAGGCGACTTGGCTCAGAGCAGAAGTAAACACTCTCGGAATCGCTCTAGATTCTTTTAGCGATTTATTTATTAATAAGGACATAATTATGCGATTATAGTAAATTACGGACAGTCTAAATAAATAAATAGTCTGAAACTAAATAACAGACAGGATGCCAAATTCCTGCAGCTATTGATTAGTGTTTTTATTTAGTTAAGCCAGCTATAACCGACCCATGTTTGAATAGCCGGTGTTACTAAGGTCCCGGATGTGAGCCACACACATAGTCTAGATAAAAGATCCTATATTCATCGGCTTCATATCCCTTTCAGTAATCTTAATCCCAGGTTTAACTAAAAGAAAATAGTTTAGTGCCCATCACTGCATGGTGATTAGTAAATAATGTCTTGCATAAACATTTCCGCGGAAGTCACTATTTTAAATTTGTAATACATAACGGCTATTATAGCCTATCATTTTCTGTCGTTGTGCAAACAATGTACGCAACTCGGTTAACACAATGCGTTGTTAATACCGTAAGTTAGCGTAGACAAAACGAAATACCAGAATTTACTGCAGAGCACGTATCGCATTTCAGAATCATTTCCTCATCGTATTTTGTTTTGACTAAGCGCTAGGATCAGGCTGGTTCTCGCTACTCAACTTTTTTAGTATTTTCAACGCTCGTGAATAAGCCAAGCTGTGCTATGTGCTTAGCTTTCGAGTGACGCTTTAGAAATTTGCTTCCAGTTCTTCTCGCCATTGACGATTATGATTAGGCCTACTACCTTTACAAATATAATAGTGCGACCTTTTCTTGTAAACAGCATCGTAAGCAATAGCAGGGAACCAGCTCAAACAGGAAGCTCTGTTTTGCCTTATGGGTAGCGGTCAACTTCTCCGTTTTATTTTCAATCATAAATTTACTTAAGCCAATGTTCTGATATAAAATATATGTTTTTGTTTGCATTTATTTAAGCTGTTCATTTATATGGACTGACCTATAATTATATTCTAAAAATAGGCCACACTTACAGACATCCGCGAAGCCGTACGCTTTGGTGATACTCGGTGCTGCCATCTATTCTTCGTCAACAGAACTTTAAGCTGATTACTGTGGCCTGTATTTAATAGGGTTATACAAGTTTATTCTGTGTACTGTACTAGCACCAAATATGCAGCAAGGTACACCCTGTATTACTAGGCCAATGTGGTGTATTTGAAGGCTGGGATAATTTGTTTCATTGGTTAAGAATTTTCAAAGTGGAATAATCGTTTATTCGCTGTATTGTATTAAAGTAGAATATTCCCTCAGGTATCCTGTGTATTTACAAAACCTATGTAATTAATTTTAGGGGTCTGTGTGCTTGAGTAAACAATTTCCACATTTGGTATATACCAGAAATTGCTAGAGCATTTCTATATGATCAAAAAATTAGATTAACCCAAACCAAATTAATAAAATGAGACGATGCATTTTCAAAGGGTTAACACTGTCCTTATTAGTTGCACATTCAGATACACTGGATTCATTTCATGTTGAATAATTGATTATCATTTGGGCATGATTTATTGTGTCAGACGATATTTGGTGATTAAAAAAAGAAGTGTTTTAAGGCATAGCATAACAGTGGAACTTGTAATGAATGACTGTCTCATTTTGCAAATTAACACAACATAAAGTTGCTGTGGGAAAATGTGTATACGTTTATTACCATATGTAGTTGGTAACAGATTTATGCATAGGAATGGATCTTGATCAATACCATGTATGTTAATTTCAATGTTGTTTTGTCTGCAGCGTATGTAGTATGGCAGATCAGTGCGACTTGTCAGTGGACATCATTATAGAATATTCAGATTGGATGATGCGCTATGCTGATTGTTGGCTGGTAGTGCACTGACTAACGTTTCCTCTCAGATTATCACAACTTAAGGTAATAAATAGGTTCTTTGATTTTAAATTTTGGTTTATTTCCTTGTAAAAAAAACATATTAAAATGTAGACAACAATTCTCTTAAATTTTTTAGTATTTATATAACGCAGTGCTTTTTTCAGGCGGAATGGTGTCTTTTTTCAGCTACTAAAAAATTATTTATTTATTTTAATAACAAAAACAATGATTTAGTTATTTTAATTTAACTTCAGTGTTGTGAACGGTTTTCAGTGTTTATTGAGACCCCTCCCAATCCCCAATCCTGTTTTCTCTGGATTTTAGCCCTTCCATAATTGTTCAGTTCCGGAACGTATTGTTCAGTTCCGAAACCTTTTTTCTAGCAAAAAAGCACTGATGAGTAGGTATCAAACTGGCTTATTATTTTCTTGTGTGCAGCTACTGGTGTACTCTAGAGACTCTGATTACACCATACATTTCGGCAATAAACAACCAAGCTCTACACTTAGACATAAACAAAGGTCGTCACACAGGTAACTAACTACTTTAAAGAAATTCAGGTAATGATGGATAAATGCAGTTTAAAATTCAGGTGAAGTTTTCAAAATACGGTTTTAAACTATGAAAATGCTTTTTGTAAATGATCATTTATCACAATAGGATCTACATTCACCAGTAATTCGGAAAGAGTTGGCCTATCCGAGTTTATTGAATAGTTCAAGGTTTATTTCATTACAAGTATTTCTCTGTTCATTTCTGGTTTCCCATATCAGGACTACTGTGGCTCAGTCTGGCTCTTTTGCTTCTACTGGCCCAGTGGCCCTGCTCTTTGGAATGAGATTCCTTTGTCTGTTCGTTCCTCTGTTGTCTGTGGTAGCATCTCTTCCTGCTAATACAATACAATACAATTTCATTCGCTGTAAGATGTGTAAAATCAGTATAATTTTATTAAATTTTGTGTGTAACTAATGTGGTTCCACGTAATACAGTTCCTGTAAATGCTGTGACGATTGAATTCATATGAAGGTGTTTATCGAGCTGGCGTCGAATACCTCACGCAAGTACATCATCAAGAAGAAGAAGATGGACGACAACTCGAGCGATGAACAACTGACGCAAGACAGTAACGACACAGGCGATGAAACTATGCCTTCAATAGGTATCGTACATTATATTATCCGATCAAGTCGGTCTTGCTTTTGTTCTTCCAGCCCTGGTATCGTTTAGCTTGAAACAAACATGAATGCTTGTATGTATCGCTCTGAGCCTATGTGTAGCTATGGTGGTGAAAGGGGCTTGGCTGGCATTTATCAGTAATAGGATTGACAGCTGTAATGCTTTCTATATGGGCCTCCATTTGGGGTGCATTGGACCAGGGTGGGAATTGTTTGGGGGAGTTCAACCCCCTAGTCTTTCCTCGGACCCCTACCCAGTCAAGTCTTCATTGCACACCCAAGGGAAGGTTGTTTCCAACCCCCTCCCCAGTTGTGCTGGTGTGATTTAGCATTATTTGACTCTGAGTCTCTGACAAAGAGAAGACATTTCCATGGTGTATCATGTATGCATTTTTGAATTTTCTTAACCAAGATATTGATTTTGATTCGAGTCTGACTTGCAGAACTGGTAGCATTGAAATCAACTGCTTTCAAATTTCGTTGACATCAGTTTGCAAAATACGGATAAAGTGTTCAACCCCCCCCCCCCTAGTCTTTTTTCTACAATTCCCACACTGCATTGGACAATGCTTGTTGCAGGTAGCTGCTAGACTTGATGGTGGGATTTAGAAATTTGACAGTGTGTTGTATTTTATTGATGGTATGCTTCATTAGCTGCTTATTTCCCAGCATATTGAAATTAAGATTTTTATTTGGGTTTGGTGGTACCAATTGGAAGAAGCCCTGGCTACTTGTGTGAGCTGTGCTGTTTGAGTTCAGGTTTGGCTGGTCATAGTCTCTTCGTTCCACTGCTCAGAGTGTTCCTCAGCTGTTCCTTTTGCATGCACTTCAACAATGCAGCATTTTTGGTGCTTGGGCAATCCACCTTTGATAGCCTTTCTTTAGAGCTGCATGTTTTCTTAACTAGGGACTCTGCCTGCACTTTCGACAAACACTTGAAATCTGTGCTCTTCTGCCAAGGCTAGACTGGGAGCGGCTGTGAGTAGGTATCTTAGAGGGATGCTATATAAATGCTCAAAATGGATGAATAGCTCGTTTTAAGAACTTGTCAAAGGCAGTGAGACTTGGCTATTTTAAAAAATGCTTCTTGAGCCATTGGGGGGAAATTTATGTATGTGGAAGATTGATGCTTTTGTGGTTATGGTGTAATGCATGAGAAGACTAGATGTGCTCATATTATAAGCATAGACTGCGAGACATACGATCATCTGCCGGGTGTGCTCAATACAGGAATAACTTTCCTTCAATGTTTCATGTAGGAGGTATTTGTGTTCTGGACTTGAAACCCTATACCAGTGGGTTTGTCGTGGTGTGCCATTCTCAGTTTTCTGCTGTATCATGTTGGCGTGATACTTCAAGTTATGTGTATGTATGGCTGTAATTCAACATTGGTTGCCCTTATGCAATGTGCTAAACTTAAGAGAAAACTAATTTTTTTTAAACAAATCGCTTTCAAAGTGTTGTGTTTATGTAGATGAATTGTTTCCAATATTTCAGGAATTGGTGGGCAGTCATTTCAGATCGTCTCGCAAGACGACAACGGTGAACCAGGGATTCACACAATCACGATGAGCAATGTCTCTTCATCCAGTGGCTTGCCATCCTCCGGACAAACCATCCTACAGTATGCTCAGGGGCCTGATGGACAATATTTCATTCCAGGTTGGTTGGTTTTGTTCTGAACCAGCTGATGATGATTTTAGTTAAATAAAAAATGCTATTGGAGGAGATGGACTTTGTATTTCTGCTTCAGTTTCTCTGCCCTCAGATAGGTTCACATGTCCGATGACAACTCTCAGTGCTCTTTAGGCCTGCTGTGGACTTTGTGCTGTGAAGTATAAACTAAGCGTGATTGTTAAAAAACAGAAGTCTCCATCACTTAGGACTGTTGTGGTGTTGTGTTTCAGTACATCAGTTAAGTCCTTCCGATGTGGTGTCGCTGTCACAAGGTCTGGTGGTTACGGCAGGTGGTGTTGGCCTGGACTCAGCAACGCAGATGGTCGAGGAAGCTTCTAGAAAACGAGAACTTCGTCTGCTTAAAAATAAGTACGATCTCTTTCATTTTGTTATAACGTTTCCAGGTGCAGTGCACTGATATGCTTAGATGTGAGTGAGGCTGATTGAAGAGTAATGTTTGAATCCTACTGCATTGGTTGAAATTGTGACCTGCTTGACAGAATGAGTCTAAGTTTGATTTTTCACAGTTTCTCATTTTTATTTAATGAAAAGGTGCATTCTAGTATGTATAAACAACGCATTCTTTATGTGAATATTTCAAGTAGTTCACATATATTGTCATATGAACCTCTTCACCGTTGAATTAATCATTCTGAGAAAAATGAAATTATGAGCAGTTTTTTAAGAAAGTTGTGTCTGTTGCTCGTAGGGAAGCCGCAAAAGAGTGCCGACGGAAGAAGAAAGAATATGTCAAATGTTTGGAAAATCGTGTTGCTGTGCTGGAAAACCAGAACAAGACCTTAATTGAGGAGTTAAAGTCGCTGAAAGAACTGTACTGCCAGAAGGACTCTCATAGCTAGCCTGTACGCTTCGTTTGACTATTGACGACTTTTCTAAATGCGCTGTACAGACAAGGTTTGGTCGTTGAAGTTTCTGTGATCGGCTGGAATAGAATAAAAATTACTCTGCCTTATAATTGCTGGTGTGCGTTAGAAGTTTAACGCAATCAGTCCGCGTCATGAGCAGCTACGAGGCACGATAAAGAAATGCTTCGGAATTCTACCAAGGACCAGTGGCGTTACGATGTACATAGGTAGAATTTAGCAGACTTTATTCGCATGTTAAGGTTTTTTGCATTCGTTTGGTTCTTTAATGTAGACTGAATTGATATATTTGAGAGATCTAGCAGTTTCTTAAATATTTCCAGAAACAGCTTTTTATTGTTTGATGGGTTTGGTAGTTTTGAACTCACTCAATAGTTACATGTATGTGTCACTTTGCTTACCATCAGCAACGTATTTAACAGATGTTAAGAAAAGTGCGGAGAGATAAGCTATGAGTTTTTGATGCACATGGAAAGGCGTTTCAAAATGTGTAGAAACGCAAATATGAGTAAAAGTTATTTAGTAATTTTAAGTACGGCTTGTTTGAAAATTACACCAGTGATTAATAAATTCAACGGCTTATGGAAGAAGAGTCTGATCGGTTTGTCAGGTGCTGATGAAAGACCTTCAGCGGCACAGCTTTCTGTCTGTTGCCTTTCCTTATACCTTTCCTGTGAAATAAATTCCTGATGCTAACTTAATAATGTTCCTGGCAAACATCTTCTGTTTCATGGTCAGTAGGAATTTTGTGATCATAATGATGTGGAATGTGACTGGAGGCCAACACAAAAGTGAGAAATATGATTGTGCCGCTAAATTTTTGCAGCACTACTATGTTGTCCTAAGTGGTTTAGTAAGACGAGAGTGCAAGTAAGAGTAGGATTAGGTTAGGTAAACTCAAGGATTTATTCTAGGTGTTTATGTGGCTCTCATGGAGTGGACTGGGTGACATCAAATGAAGAGTGACATTTTGAGTACAGTTAGTTATTCAAACATGAAAGAACAGCTAGATGGAAAGAGAAATGAGAGGTGGTGTTAAAGAATGTAAACAGCAAAGATGGGATGAAGCCAAAGTCTATGGAAAACAGAGATAGATTACACAAAGGTGGTCATACACTGCAGACGGCAGTTGCATATGACCAAGTGTGTGTATTGTATGCCGTTATTAGGGGTGTGCAGCGAATTTGAAGCTGTAAATATATTGATTTCATTCTGTATTTACTTACACTTGGTTTTTTCAAGCAAAATATCCTAATATCTCGCTTGAAAAATCAAGCACTCTTTCTGTTCTCTGTAGTCTGTACCTTTGTTAAAGTTCTTTGCTTGTTTTGTAACGTCGTAATAATAATTGAAGCTTGACTTTTCATTTATTTATCACCTGTTGAGGAGAAATGTTTCAGCTTATACATCACTGTTACCTCATTTGTCTCGACTGATTGTTCATAATCTTCACTGTATTCTGTTTGGACAGTAACAGATTCGCAGAGCATATACTGCTTTAAATCCGTGCCCCAGCAAAATTGGCAGGCATGTTTTCCCTAATTGTTTTATTATTATCGCAGTTGTCCCTACTATATGTTGATCTGTTCAACTACAGATGTGGCTGAAGATAAAACACAGTACAGCCCAACTGTGTGACATAATCGGAGATTTACGTGCAGCCTATTTAAGATGTCTGCTCAGATATATGTATATAAGGTAGTATGCGTCGACAATGGAATTCGTCAGCCATGTCTGATTCTGTGACAACAGGTATTTAGCTTTGGTTTTGAACAATACGATGAAAGAAGCACAGAAATTTTATTGTTCTTGAAAGTAAAAATGTTTCTAAAACATTAAAAACAACTTTTGAGATCAAATTGACTGTAATGTATGTGATGGCAGTACATGTCCTGGTTTGTTGGGTGTTGGCCAGAGTATATATATATATATATATATATATATATACATACATATATATATATATACATATATGCACATATATATTTATATGTGTGTATATTATATATATATATATGAATATTTATGGAGAGTTAAATCAAAAGCATGGCATACTAAAGATCCCGTTAACAGTTTATAGATGAATTTATTGCTGTGTTTGGTCTGGATCTGCTTGTCTGTTTGTTTTTAAGTTTGTTCAATATGTTTGTTTCAATTTGTTTCAATATGCCTGCCAGGGGTGCTCGATAGTGTACTGGTTAGCGCGCTGGACTGTCAATCGAGAGGTCGAGGGTTCAAATCCCCGTCGGGGCAGAAATATGTGTTGAGATTTCTGCTTCACCTTCAATCTTTGTCCTGAAGTGATGGCACCCCAATGCAACATCACAAGCTGACCAAATAACAAAATTGCTTTTGCGTTATCTAAAATTCTGTAAGGTGAGCCTATTAGGTTTATTCGCTTGATAAAGATATTGATGCAAATATAAAGATATTAATTTTTTTTAAATTTATTTTTTATTCCGGATATTTCTATAGCACATCTCGAAGTCTACTACTACTCAGAGGCGCTCCCGACTACAGCATTTGATACTGTGCCGGAATTTTCACGCCGAAGCGCCACGAGCAATTGCGAGTGAAGGACTTGCCCAAGGTCCGTACGCAGCGGCTAGAGTGGGATTCGAACCTGCAACCCTCCGGTCACAAGGCGCCGAACTTACCACTGAGCCACCACTCCCCACATATTTAAGAGGTGCATCTTCGTTTAATCAATAGTGCATACACTAGACCAAATTGAGTGAGTGATGTCGAATGTTTCTCAGAAGCCCAAAATACTTTTTGGTTATTTACTTGGATATGAAGGCATTCAGAGAGCTACTCTAAACTGCAGAGATCAAACTAAAGTTCCATAATTATGTCCCTAGTGAAAGGTAGGGGAAGGTCTGTCTTTAATTGTCTTTCTTCACCAAATTAACTGAGCGTATAGTCGTGTCTCAGATTGGCTGGCTGACTTTCAAATCACTTCTTAACTTACACCAGAGGTGGTTAATCAACTTCCACCCAACTGAAACATATACTGTACACGTACTTGGTTCCCTCTACAACAGTGGTGCACAACGTCCGGCCCGCGGGCCAAATTTGGCCCCCGACGAGTCATCATGTGGCCCGCGATGTCCAACAGGAAAAAGCGACTATTTATGAGCCAGCACTGACATTAAGTCTACAGTGACTTGCACACTGTGGTCATTGGAAAACCATCAGTATTATAGTAATATAGAAATACCACAAGTCCCCTTTATAACTTTTTATACTTACTTTTATACTTGTTTTAGTGCACACACCATCTTCATAGGCCAAAATTTTGAGAATCATTCATCCTAACTAAGCGGAGTCATCACTTGTTTGGCCCCCGAAGGGTTCAAAGAAATTGTTTAGTGGCCCCTGGGCGAAAAAGGTTGTGCACCACTGCTCTACAACAAGCTTGCTTTTGCTGTCAACAGGTTCCTTACCTCTGCCTGTGATATTTTCAGCAGTCCGTTGCCATTAACATATCTCATATATCATATACATAAACCGTTATCAGAACATATATATATATATATATATATATATATATATATATATATTATTTCCTGAACACTAAACATTATCTACTCAAAACTATCTAACTTTGCTCCATGCTGCGGTTTGTCAGCATGTGTTTTTAAACAAACAAATAGCATTACATATATATATATATATATATATAATTATATATATATATATACATATATATATATATATCGATTTCTGTGCCGACTAATATCCATAAAATCGACGCAGCTATGCATTGCCCTCTAACATTCTTAACCAGCTGTGCTCAAATTAATGACGTCATACAAAAGTGTGTGCTTTTTCTTCTCTGCTCCGCGAGCTTATGCAGAGGAGGCTTTGGGTTGTTATTTGCTCAATTTACAAGTTATTATTTGTTGTGCGTGAAATTTCGTTAAATTTCCTCTGACTTCAGTTGTAATTCGCCAAGATGCCTTTTCATACGTGTGGTCCAAACGAGGCCATGGTTGTTTCAGGTCTGTTGTCGTTCTTTTACATATCATGAACTATGAAGTAACCTGGTCGAGCAGTTGGTTCGACCCAAAAAAGTTGGGACAGTGGCTGCTGATGGTGGCGTCTACACCATCAAACTTTGGAAGTTGGCTTACCCAGTTAACCTTAGTTAGTCCACTGTCTGTCGGTGTTCTCTGTGCTCCGCTTGTCCCTCTGCGTGGGAGAAAGAATCATACCTCCGTCCTGGCCTGCCATAAAGAATCAAATAATCTTTGTTGTGTTGGCTTCATGCTATCTACAGTTCATACATTGCGAAATTGGCAATTTAACGTAAATCCTGTAGAGTGGTTACTTTGATGATCCAGACTCGCATGGTTTTAAATTATGGTTACAATTCAGTCGCTGTACTCTTTATATATATGTATATCTTTAACTAACAAACCATCGTCAGAAACATAAAATGAAGAGGCAGCAGAAAATGTCGAAGAAGAAATTTACATACAATGCAGCATCACAGCTGCTTGATTGACACTCATTTTGAAGATTATGCAAAGCTGAATTAATGTCTGTGGAGCATATTTTAAAAACCAGCATTCTTCTAGTTATACTCAGTGTCATTGATAATGGAAGCAAATAGACGATGCATTATTAGTTGGTGAAATTGCAAGTCTGTTTGCTGTAGGGTGTTGTCATAGTAAGCCTATGCTGGTTCCTGGTGGAAGAGTCTTTGTTTGGCCTGGATTGCAGAAGCTGCAGAGGTAAGCTTCATCTTGGACCTTCCCACTGACTCAAACCTGTGCACTTACATACACTGCTGTACAGAAACATGATCAGAAATAAAAACACAAACACGTGTAATGTAATGTAATCACAGATTTATATAGCACTTCTTCAAGAAACTCGTCATTGACCTAACGTTGGAAAACCAGGATTGAACAGAATAGTTTTCAAGCGCTTACGGAATAGATGTAAAGAAAGACCAGGAAGCTCATGTCGTAAGATGCTAGGTAACCTATTCCAGAAGTTGGACCGACTGCAGCAAAGCTTCTTTGCTGTACTGTGGCTGTTCTGGTTGAATGATCAATTAGGTCACTGTGGCTGTTCTGGTTGAATGATCAATTAGGTCAGCCTGTGCAGGTGACATGGCTGCTGATTGGTTAAGCACTCCTTTTCAAAACTGGATTGTGTCAGTTTAAGGTCGTTTCTGTGCTCAGGCTTAAGCAAGTTTTTAGTGCACAGCTGCATAGTGCCGTTACATGTACTTGCATAATATATAACGGTGCTATGGGAAATAACAATTAAAACTCTACAAATGCACTTGTGTATGTAAGTGTGTATGTATGTATATATTTACACAATGTATGTAAGTAATTAGCACATTTGATGTATAAAGTACGGCTGAATGAGGAATCATGTACATAGCTGAATAATTTTATAGCACTCCCTAAGTACCTCGTGCTACTGCAAGTGATATTTTAGGTAAGTGAGGAGAGCAAGTTCATCTGTAGGTAGAAGATGCTCAAATAACCCGTAAAGTCGCAAATGGCAGGCTGTCATGCATAACCAGTGCTGAAACCATTGAAGTCTCTGATTCAGGGTTGATGGTTGACACCATGTTCAGAGTTCATATATACAAATATGTACAGAGAATATTGTGAGATACTATTTTGCTAAGTGAATGCTGAAATAAGCATTAATAAGCATTGAGGTAAGCAGGTAAGGGGTGAATCAGGCATTTGTTACAGTGAATGACAGCATACCCAATTAAACTGAAAAGTAGACAAATGTTCTTAGTTGCTGTATTCATTCTGATTGTTATGGTGTAAGATCAGATTGCATATTTTCTGATTAATTAGAGAGTCGTTCTTTCAGTGGCTTTGAATTTAGCTATATATGTGGCTCCACACACAAAAACCAGATTTTGAACATATTGAGTTTGATATATCATTTCAAAGGTCTTACAGCAGGCTTCAAAATGACACAAAAATTATTGATCTAGCATTATTCTAACTCGAGGTATCAGGCAAAAAGTGATCCAATGGTGCGAATTTTAATTCTCAGAAAAAAGCCGTTAACTTAAACAAAATATAAAATGGAAAACTCCATATCAACCATACACAGAATGTGATAAAAAATTTGGCACAGTTAATAATGATACCATGGGTAATATTTCCTGAAAATACCATGCTTCTCACTTTATTACTCAAATTAAATTTATAAAAATGCAGAAATGGTTGGAATGTATTTTTAAAGTCACTAAAACTTAATAAAATGAAACAGTAGGTGTCTCAAAAACATTTTTAAAATGGCTTTGAAACTCGTTTTTTTTTACAAAATAACAAATGAGCATTTTAAACATTTTTTTATATTAGATTCTGCAAAAAACCGAAAAACACAAAATAATCTTTTCTTAAGTTTTTGGCCTATTACTCTAAAGTGTAGTTTCCGACATAATACCGATTTCGGTCTGGCCTGCCACATATATGAACAGCTAATATGTGTGTATGTAACTATGTGTACATGTATGAAGACACTTATTACATGTCCCTGTAGCTGAGTCCTGTCTCAGCGACTTCTCAGATCTTAACTGCATGACACTGTTCAACGGATTGCGATTTTGAGAAAAGATCTGGTTAGGAGCAACCATGAATCAATGCTTTGTGCGTTACAGTAACGGCGCTATAGAAGTTTCCAGATTGGATTAGGTTGAATTATAATGGATTAAATTGACTTGGATTAAATTAGATTACGATGGATTAGGGTGGATTAGATGTGACGTGGGAAAAAATTTAAAAGTTGAAAAAAAATTAAGAAGTATCGAATCGTATCTAGTAATTTATAAGGAGTAATTTATAAGAAGTATAGAAGTTGAGCAGAGGAATAAATGATGTGAAAGTGCAGTGTAAGATCTGTGTTACTTGACTTTTAGGATGTCCTTGAACACTATGACGCTTTCAATACAAAGTGACAGAGTCTACACACAGCTGGGCGTTGCCATAACTGTGACTGGAATTGCGCAGGTTCATTTGCCAGTCTTTGTTTTAGGGCCACTGCATCAGTTGAATATATAGTTGTACTTTTGCTGCATTAGTATTAGCAAAAGTCGCAGCTCTAGACTTAGTCAGACTGCATCAATTGCTAATGATGTGATCTTGGCCACAAAATCGGTTTTTGCAGACTAGGAAAATCCTTGTCAATGCTAAGAACAAGCAGAAGCATTCAAGTGCTCATTGTATTGTGATCAGTGTTGTATAATTTTACATTTATATAGCACCATTTCAAGGAAGCTTCTTAATTCTTCTCTATTGGACAACACCAAGCCATCCATCATTTAATTAGGATGTATGTATTTCTGTAAGTATGTATCTGGACTTTTGTTAATAGATAGGTGCATTTCAAAACCCATCAAAAACACTGAATGTGGCTTTCTAAGGAATCTAAACAGGCTTGTCTTAATATAACAGGAAAAAGTAACTTGAGCAGAGTTGAAAGGAATAGTTCATGAGATGACTGTTCCTACAAGGGATGGACCATTGCATGAGAGTGCATGGTGTTGTCGTGTTGATGTATTGCAGCAAGATGGGCCTGTACTTGTTGATGTCATTAGGATCCATTCCCGATTTCTTCAATGCTGGCCATATTATATGATGGCTTGCTTCTGACTAGGTGGTAGAACTCCCTCCAACAGCTATACGCTACAAAGCCGCAGCACAAAAAGCAGGATCTCGTCAGTAATTTCGTGCCGGAGGCAAGAAGGTCTGAAAGTTGGGAAAAATTTAAAGAATTTTCTAATTTAGTACTTTGCACCGAATTTACAGCACATGTACATCGTTAAAGTTTATCCATGAAGTAGATTCGTGATAATGCCACGAATTAATGTGAAAAATAAAAAAAATTCAGTTTGAAACTCAAACTAACAGTCATTTGTGTGACTACATGCCATTGCCACCATCCTGTCGTACGTATATGGGGTTGATATTCGTCAACAGAGTAAAGATGGGAATGCACCACACTTGTAATTACATTGGTTCCAAGTGTAAGTGTTTTACTGAATTTATGCCTAGATGAATTTAAATTAACAGGTAAAGATCCAAGGCCAAAATGTAGAGATGCTGCAAGCTGCCTGCCAGCAGTTTCTTGGCAAATCAGAGAAAGATATCCAGAGAATTGCTCAGGAAACTCTTGAGGGCCACCAGAGGGCAATCATGGGCAATATGACTGTCGAGGTAAGCTTGTCAACATATTGCCACTCATCTAATTTAACAGCAAGATTTGTCCTACTCTTCTAGGTTTTTGGATATTTTTGCACTAGAAAGAAACTTGAATTTGAAAAACATTCAGAATGGGATAGTAATATCAATGTCATGGACAATACTTCTACTGCAGTAAGTCCTGTTAGGCTTGGCAAAGACAGTTGAGCTGTTTCGTGGAAACTTAGGTCCATGTATCCACAGTGCTCAATCTATTGTCAGCCGGACCAGTTGAGAACTTCTGATCAAAGTAGTTGAGAGGCTGATACAATTGTCCTATATGGACAAACAGATAAAATCCAGTTTTATTGATGAGCTCTGCTCAGTCACTTGTGTCCTTTTGTTCTCGACTTAAACTTACCTCTTTCAAACTACTTATCCACCACAGGCTGCCTCTCTGTCTTACGGACTGATCTTCTGGATGTTGACCCGATTATGGCTTGGTTGATGCCTTGTGCATTAGACACCGGCATTACTAATTACAGTTAGTGGCAGCCATTGATGATGATGGTTATAAAAATATTATTATGTTGATTATGTTATATTATGTTGATTGCAGTAGTTTAGTACCTTCTTAGTGCCTTATGTTTTGATTATGAAGCAATGGATGAGTGATTGAGGGCCTCTAAAATCTGCAGTTGATGTATTTCTTGCTCTAAGGAAATCTACAAAGACCGGAAGAAGTTTTCGAAAGCCGTATTCGAGGTTGCGTCATCGGATTTGGTTAACATGGGCATCAGCGTCGTCAGTTACACCATAAAGGACGTCAAGGATGATGAGGTTCTGCCCAATTTCTTTCAAGCCTTCTAATGAAACTAACTTTAAATCAAAACGAGGAGCAGTTAATGTGTAAGTCAGTAACTGAAGATTTCTATAACACCTAGGAGAATGATGAAGAATATTACAGTTATATGTTCAAGAACACTTTGCTTGTGGTTTTGATGTTTCCTGGCTGTGAAGGTAATGAAATGACCACTTGCTGTTGCACTTTTGTGCTGTTACTTCTCTGTTATTATAGACAGTATGTGGTATTAGGGAGCAATTTGCATATTATGGCTACTTCTGATTTAAAATCCTATATAGTAGTGTGCTTGATGTTGTCAGGGTTACCTGAAGGCACTAGGTATGACGCGTACAGCCCAGGTGAAACGAGATGCTCGTATAGGTGAAGCAGAGGCACGACGGGACGCTGGCATCAAGGTATATTCTAATTATATTAGACCTGTTTGGGTCTGACTGAAAAATGTCTTTAGTGCCTCTGTAGTATTGCTGTAGGTGTTTTAATCAACGATCATTACATCTAAAAAGAAAGAACCAATTGTCAGTTGGTTCTGAACCTCACATTTGGCATTGAAATTTGGAGATTTTAATTTTATAAACCAACATGTTACTCATTTAAATATTAAGAATTGGTTTACTCTTTATAGTATTAACATCAAAGTGAGTTACATACAGACACTAACTTATCACGTGATATGTGTTTCTGATTAATTTTCATGTGGTATATGACAGACTTCTGCTTAGCAATTACAACATTATCTATAATTTGCTGTAATATTAAAGAAGGAAATTTTGTCAGCTTTTTGTTTTCTAGTCGAAGTCCTTCACATTTGGTTCATATCCTCCCTACATTACTGTGTGTTAAAGGGAAACATTGTTCAGCCTCCGCTGTAATTATTAATTTTATCATAGTTTTAGTATTAATACAATTTTTATGGATTTGAATTCACTGGGATAGATTTATTGATTTTCACAGGTTTGCTGCTCTCACTATTCTGGGAAGAAGAGCTTTTTCTGTTTTGCCTTCCTGTTTGGCCTTTCTCTTTATCGTCTTTCTATTCTATATTATTTATTATTTTAATTTATTTATATTACTTTTGTTTTTCTGTGCAGGAGTCAATAGCTGAGGAACAGCGTATGGCTGCTCGCTATGCGAACGATATTCAGATTGCTGAGGCTCAGCGTGACTATGAACTGAAGAAAGCCTCCTTTGACCAAGAAGTTCTGACCAAGAAAGCACAATCAGAACTTGCCTATCAGCTGCAGGTCTTCTATGCTTTTGTTCTGTGTTACATTATTAAAATAGTTCCTAGCAAAGTTACTGCCACGTACATTAGGATATTCTTCTTGGCATCTCTCTTGTATGAATAGACTCTGATTTGGCAGTCTGTTATTTTGGATTTCTGTAAACAAGTACCAGTTATAGCATGTAACTCTTCGCCCTTATGGCAAACCCTTTCCCTACTCCCAGCCCTCGTCAATCTTCTTAAAACCAGTTGTGTAATTGTCCCTGTCATTCAGGCGATAGGTCTGCAACTTTGGCATTGCACCATAGTCAGACATAGGTAGTCCAGGAAAGTAACTCCACTCTTGAATGGTTTTAAGATTTCACTGGATATTCAGTTAACTGCATACTATCTGCTTTGCCCTGGTTTCGTTTCTGTCAGCGGCCAAAGTCCAACTTCTTTGAAGGTTGTTTCATGGTGTTGAGTGAAGGGCATCGTTTAGTTATTTCCCTGATAAGGTGCTGCATAAATGACCCTCAAATACCCTACATAATGTGTTATTCTAAAAGACGTTGATGTATATGATTGCAGGCTGCCAAAACAAAGCAGGCCATCAAAGAAGAACAGATGCAGATTGAAGTAATTGAACGTGCCCAACATATTCATGTTCAAGAGCAGGAAATAATTAGACGAGAACGCGAGCTGGATGCCACAATACGCAAACCGGCTGAAGCAGAGAAGTATCGCTTGGAGAAGTTGGCGGAAGCGAACCGGTAAGATAACTTCATTAGTTAAGCGTTATTAGTTAGACTTAGTTAAGACCTAAGTACCCATGCAGTTTACCTAAAACTCATGTTTACCAAATCATGTATCTGATATTAGATCTTTTCAGCTGCCATCATTCTATTTGCAATAGAAATAGCAGGGCTTCCCTGGATAGCAGGACTTCCATCCCTTTAGGGTTACCCTTTGCTATTCGCGACTAATAACCTACTAAGTATACTGTATGCTAAATTTATATGGCAATACGTGATATGAAATTGTCTCTTTTTACTAAAGGCTACTAAGTGCTTTCACTGTTAAATTGTTTCATACCAATGTGTTATTGTACTTGGCACTTACGTCTATCGGATGCTCATAACATACTGTAATTGTTGTGAATATCAATAAAGATTGATTGAATTGAATTGAATACCTACATTTCTTGTTTCGTGTTCTGTTATTTTCTCCTACCATTACTACTTGTTTTGGCAACTTTTCCATTATGTTTAAAATCTTTCTTCATAATGCCTTTATTTAAGTAAACCTGACCTGGATATCAACAGCCTGTCAAGCTTTAGACCCTTCTGCAACCCCGATAGATGTTCTTTCCTCTTCTTTTTTGGTAATTGTAATTGAGAATTTATATAGCGCCACTCGAAGTCAGATGTGCTCCCGACCCGGGTCAGCGTCTTTGACAAAGAGAAAAGTCTTTGCTCTAAAGACTCTTACTCTTCTAGACATCTGCTTATAAGTATGCCCTACTCGGCATCATCAAAAGACACGAAGCAGTTACAGCATATGGACTTTGAGCTGTTTACTGAATGGGCTGATGTCCTAACGTTGAGTAAAAGTTATATATAAGTGTGGGAAATTGTTATATGGATAGTGCTACTATTGTTTCAGAAATCGAATAATATATGAAGCCCAAGCCAAAGCTCAAGCTGTTCAGGTATGTATTCAGAATGATATTTGGATCCTTAAGTTGTCTGGAATGGTTACTCTTAAGCAGATATTATAATTCTTGTTACTAGGCTTTTCCTGTGTCAACTGTTTATCATTCATGAATACATCTAGTTATTTGATGTTGTTCGCTTCTCACCCGTAATGAATTGGTTAGAGCGCTCACCTTGTAAAAGGAGAGTACAGGTTCAAGCCTCCTCCTCTGAGATGGTTACTGGGTAGGTACATTGAGCAAATCCTTCACTCACATTTACTCAGTTAGTGGTACTTAATAAATGCATAATAATAATGATTTTAATTGTAATTCAAAATTTATATAGCACCACTTTAAAAGAGTTGATTATGTGATAAAATATGGCATATTAATGTGCACTGTATGTAGTACATGCATGTATTTATTTATTTGTTATGTATTTGTGTATTTATGTATGTATCTGAACACTTAATATAGTGCCTTTTAAGTACATGTCAAAAGCAGTGTGGTTGCTAGCGTAACTGGCATTCAAGTTTGTTAAGGTCATCTATAACCAAATATTTAATTTATAAAATTACTGCATTATATTTGTTTCTTTTCTTTTTACATTGTATATTTATAAGAATGCTTTAGCCTTTTTGTCTTTATATGTGCTCCATCTGTTTTTTTTTAAATAATACATTTGAATTTGATTTGAGGACAGTGCATCACAATACTTGATGTGTATCTTTTACTCTAGTTGAAACTTGTAATTAGTTTTAGTTCATTGTTTCACTGGTGATATTTGAGAGTTTTTGTCCAGAAGATACGTGGGTTTGTAGATGTTGTTGAATTGATAGCAAATGGAATGCCAGATCCTGGACAGCATGCCGGAAATTGATGGGACCCTTCTGGGTCCTATAAGGGTCACATATGGAAATTTTAGTGCCATATGTGCATGCTGGCAGAGGTTATAAATATATATCTTTGTTGTAAACTGCTTCTGTCTGCATTTGATTTAGTTGTGTTTTGAATGTTGCAGATGAAGGGAGACGCTGAGGCATTTGCAATTGAAGCCAAGGCAAAAGCCGAGGCTGAGCAGATGGCTAAGAAAGCAGCTGCTTTCAAGGAGTACCAAGAGGCTGCGCTGGTGGATATGGTGCTGGATATGCTTCCTAAGGTAACGTGTCCTTGCATATTTAGATTCGGTACATTGCAACATCTCTTCTTCTGCTGTTGATTTGGCTTCATCTAGATCTGGATCTTCTTTGCGATCAGGGATGAAGGGTGATCTGAAAGTCAGAAATCTAAAACCTGCGTCAGAGATCATGTGTTCTCCATTGCAGGACCTAGATGTTGGAACAATATTCCACTCTCGATATGTTCTGCAACTTCATTGGAGTGATTTAAGACCAGACTCAAGACACACTACTTCAAGCTGGCTTATTCTGAGCCATGTTGAACATGTCTAAGCACCCTTGTAATGGCATGTGTCGTGTTATGGCACTGTAGAAATCATGATATTCATCATCATCATCTTTGTATCATGTATGGTCTAACGATCAGCTTTTAAGTTTTTCTGGTGCGTATCCTTTGAAGGTGGCTGCTGAGATCGCTGCGCCACTGTCTCAGGCAAAGAAGATAACCATGGTTTCGATGGGCAAGGGTGACATTGGTGCCGTCAAACTGACGGGTGAAATTCTGGAGGTGATGGAGCGCATGCCAAGTGTTGTGGAAAATATCACGGGAGTGAACATCGCCAAGGTATTCTAAACTAATCCAATTAATGACGTATATGGCACCGTTATTGTAATGTGCAAAAGTATCAGTTGATGGTCACTTGAAATGAAATCCTACAGTTAAATTCGTTATTGTGTGGAGATGCCCAGTTAAAATTCAGGCAGGGACATGAGAAGTCGGCCTACTCTGAGAAAGCGTTGCCGCAGCTACACTGATGCAATCCTTTGTCCTGTCACGGCTTGATCATTGTAATGGGGTGCTGCTCGTGGCAGCACCGTTGCTTTGGAACAGCCTTTCGCTCTCACTGTGACACTATTACCGCTACAGACTTTGTCTCCTTTACTCGATTGTTAAAAATGCATTTTTCTCAGACTGATGGCGCATGTTCAGTACCTCTGAGAGGCTCTTACGGGGCGCTGTATAAATGTTTTATTACATTAGATTTCACAGTTGTTGTATGATATAAAAGTTATTATGATAGTATTTTCTTTTTTCATGTGAAGTACTTCAAAATAAACCGTGTCAATAGATGTCGATTGCATGACGAGGATCAGGAGTAATTTCTGCTGCAGATGTTTGTAACTGCTGAATCTGTTGTAGTTTGTGCAACTGCTTGGTTACAAGTTCTTTGCAGATGATAACAGTTGTCTGTTGCTTAGAATAAGCAAAATCTCAGCATAATTTGGATCCAGAAGAGTAGCAGCCACTGGCAAAACCTATCCAAATGAAAATGTAGAAAATTACAGAAATGTTAAAAATTAATGATTTACTTGAAAATTAATAAATGATTTGCTGTTAACAATTTGATGAATTCATACAAATTACTTTTAAAAATTCTATAATTAATAGTTTTTTAATAGTTAAAGTATTGTTTCTTTTAAAATTTTTTGGTGAATTAAGATTATTCAGTACATCTGACACAGTTGCTTCATTCAAAAAATAAAACAATCTAACAATGACTAATTGTCATAAATTTTAAACAATAAAACTGTTACAGTTTTAGAAATTCACAACTTCTAAGCACTTTTCAAATTAATAATTCATTGTCACCTCAAAGTTAGGTGCCGTTAGATCACAGAAGTTGCTAAATCATTGAGTTATTCGACGTCTGAAGAGCATGAACACATGGTTCCAACACTCGTTCAGTGTTCTGTTTGGCATGTTCCAGCGAGAGTTCCAGGTCAAGGATTGAAGGCAAAACTGACGAAATCGTGTTAGCATCAGCTTCAGGCGTTTTTGTGTGATCAGTCCCGTAGACAGTGTCAATGGTCGACCAAAGATAGCCTGGTTTGGGACTATTATAATTATAGTATTGAGCTTGATGCGACAACGTGCTGTGTTCAACTTCAAATGACTCGTGGTGCCGGGTCACCGAAAGCCTGCGGAAGGATACTTAAGGGAAAATCCCACCGACATGAAAGTCCCCTTGTCATCAATGCACAAACAGGAGTGTGCTGTATTTTTGTTGAAGCATAAAAGTGTTTGAAGGCAAAACAAAGCAGAGCACGTTGGGGAATCATAATAAGGGAAACGGAAATAATGAAACTACTAAGACACAAACATGCAAACTAAAATAATGATGTACACTAAGCAAGGTGCACATTACCCTGTCAGCTCAAATAAGTATTGCTACACAAAATGTCGGCCATGGTTGATATGTTTGCGTCTACGGGATTGGCTGTGAATGTTGCTGTCACACTAAATTGGAATGAGAAATGTCAGTCAACTATAGTCATCCTTTATCTTTGTAGTGAAGTCTTGCTGTGCTCTTCCAGTGTTATGTAGGGCATTAATTATATTTGAACGTGACCCAGTTAATTGGGTTTATCATGATTACCTTATCATCGCTGATGTTGCTCATTTTAGCAGCACTCCTCTGCATGGCCCTGCATGGCCCTGAAGGGCCTGACTTTCAAAAGGACACCCCGAAGAGCTTGGGTTGATCCCATTGATGATCATTCTGATGGACTTGAGGGGCCTGGGGAGAGCTGAGCTTTGGTTATTCTTATTTTTCTTATTTCCGTGGATTCTTCTTCCGATTTGAAGTTTTTTCCTTGTTTTGTCTTCGTTCTGTTCGGTTACCTTGCCAATACAAGTTGTTTCTTTGAATTTGTTTTATATTACTCAGTTGATAAAGCACATTACAGTTGTATTTTTGGTTACTGTTGAATTCGGATTAGTTGCTTTCGTTGGATCCCTCTCCTGGTTGCAGAGGATATTTGTATTGTGCTTTGTGTATTACTTATGCATTACTATGATGAATAATTTTAGTTTAATGAGGATTATCAACTTAATAGATAATTCAGCATTAAATCAGCTGGACCGTCAATTTGGAAATCTATCCCCTCTGAAATACACACAGCCAAAAATAGATTTGATTTTAAAAAACGATTACGAGCATTCCTCTTAACTACTTGATTCGCCTCTCACTATGGATATATCAGTAAAGTCTCCCTCGGGATCATCGACGGGGTTGCACTGGAGCCTGGCCCTGGAGTTTTTATTTAAGTTTGTTATACCTAGTTAAGGATAGATAAGACTACACTTGCTGTGTACTCCCTCTCCTGAAATTACTTTATAAGCATAATTATAAGATCCTATCACAGCAGGAACCTCTGTGAGAGGCTAGTATTCTCGCCATCAAACTTATTTGGAAATTTACTTATTAGGGTATCCCTGCCCAGGGGGATCTCCATCCCTTTGGGGACGCCCATTGCCGTCTATGACAATTAATAAATTGCATGAACAGTGTATTTCGTTTATCTAACTAGATACCTGTAATGATGTATTGTTAAATAATTATTTTCTTTGATCAGATTAGTATGAACCTTGTTAGCACATATTATGAACTGAATTGTAATTGATTTGTAAATGATTGTCATGGATAGCAATAAAGATATTGATTGATTGATTGATTGATTGATTGATTGATTGATTGATTGATTGATTGATTGATTGATTGATTGATTGATTGATAAGAACACTTAATAATAGTGCAGTTTAAGTAACTCACAAAGGTGCAGTAATTCACATTTCTGTTTAAGCTTCATGAAATTTCTATATTTGCTGGATTGTTATTATTGCAGTAATTCACATTTCTGTTTAAGCTTCATGAAATTTCTATATTTACTGGATTGTTATTATTGCAGTAATTCACATTTCTGTTTAAGCTTCATGAAATTTCTATATTTGCTGGATTGTTATTATTGCAGTAATTCACATTTCTGTTTAAGCTTCATAAAATTTCTATATTTACTGAATTGTGATTACTGTATCTAATGTGTTTCAGCTGAGAAATTTTGTATTGCTGTTTAACATTGCGTGATTACCAGTATTTTGTTTTACCTGTATATGATGTCTAATTGGAGCACTTTTGACTGAGGTGCCTGTCAGTTTCTGGAAACTGTGATTTAAGTTCTGTATTGAAATGTATTTGTTTTTTGTTTGTTTTTCAGACCATGAAAGCCTCACAACGCCGAATCTGAGGTGGAGCCTTTTGCCGTCCTGCTGCACAGTCGGTTGTATTTTAGTGTACGTCTGCTAACAATGGAACTGGAGTTTGATTGATATTGTTTTTCTGATTTCATTTCCTTAAACTTTCATCGTTGATGATGTGTTCCTTTTAAGCTTTAATGCAGTGGATGGCTGAGCAGCTGGATTCCTCTTGTCTTATTTGCGATGATACCCAGAAGCAGAGAAATTTTAAGGATTTAATCTTGGATTCTAGTTGTTTTAACTTTGAGATAAGCAGCTTAGTTTGGGATAAGCAGTAGGAGACTGTGGACCAACGCTTCATTTGCCGAGGCCGAGGAAGTGAAGTAGATATACTCGTCATATTAGATGCTGCTTTTGTATGTGTAATGTTTGCAACAAAGTTCTGATCTGTGTAGGTAGACCTCGCATGGTGTCCTTAAGTACATTCATTTTCAGTGCCTACTTTTATAGGTTGGCACATGCATAATTAAACAATGGAAGAATTTAAATGCTTGTTTGTATGTTGCTGTATTGCTGTTCAGTGCTCTAGTACTGCTTTTATAAGCTTGATTTCTTTCTAAAACTGGTGCTAATGTTGCCAAGAGGGCAAAGTAAGAGAACTGTTGAGAACTCTGGCTACAGTTTCACAGATGTTACTGACAGTGTGGACTCGTTAATGGAACATGCCTTATGAGACAGCATGTAAGCAGGGTGGCGCGTAATATGGGATAATGCTCAAAAGTCAATTGTTCTTGTACAGCACATTAACCATAACCAAGATGGTGTTTTAATAGCTTTGGGGATGTAACAGTGCTTTACATTAACACTTTAACGATGAGCATGTACTAGAAGTGACTGGGAAACCAATACAGCTCGTCGTTAGCGTTGAGCAGAATGTTACGTAAACTGGGATCACGTAAACGAGTCCACGCTGTTCCACACAGACATGTGCGATACATTGCCATAGGCACGCTTGCTCATTATACACGAGAATTTGTTTGCATTAGCCCATGCTGTAAGGCACAAGTGGTGTAGAAATTGGTTGATCCTGCTTAACCAACTTTGCAACACTTTTACTGTTGTTTGAGCCACCTGTATGATAAATGTACCTTTTTTGTCAATAACACAGCTTGAGACGAGCATATCTTTGGAGCAAATAACCAAGGTTCATAATTTTTGTTTAGGCCTTTGGTTTTCCTTCAGCAGACGAGCGAGTAAATGTTGATTTAACCCTTTAACAACGAGTGGGATTAGTTTTCCATAAATTTTAGTACACGCTCATCGTTAAAGTATTAAATTGATGTTTGTGGCTTTTAATTGTACATGCTAGATTTTAGTTTATTTTTAGCTGAGCAGATTTCTGTGTTGGGCAAGATTTGAGTAGTGTAACTTATCATGTACACACAGTAATAGCAAAATCAAACCAGATTACGTCGGAAGAGTAGCTGCTGTACCATAATACTTTGGGCCGTCTGTCCCCATCCATACTGTATTGAAACAAAGTTTTTCTTGTTAGCTTATGCTGCCTTAGGGGCCGTCCATATATTACGTACGCAAAGAGGGGGGGGAGGGGGGTCAGATTTTGGCGATTTTGCGTACGGGTGCGTACGGGGGGGGGGGAGTGGCCGAAATGTGTACGTACGCAAAATAAATTTCGAATTATGACGTCCACATTAGCCTATTTATAACTCTGTATTGTCCTATAGTCGTCCGATGGCATTTTATTACATGATATAAAAGCCATGTGAAGTTATTCTGTGCTGTGAACGAGACACCTATAATTTGTCTATATTGGCCCTCACTCATCCTTCAATCTGGCCTAAAGTGCAGAGAGACACTTTCTGCGGCTGGTCTTCTCGGGGGGGGGGTGTGCGTCAAGCGTACGTACGCAGGGGGGGGGGTGCGGAAGAAAGTACGCTTGCGTACAGGGGGGGGGAGGGGGTCCAATTTTCCCGAATTTTTGCGTACGTAATATATGGACGGCCCCTTATGACTTGGACTTGCCCTAGTTAAACTTCTGTGGAGTGACAGTATTTTCTTGTTTTGCTGTTGTGAACTGGTATGAAATGAAGATCTGTTCTTTCTACTATTTGAAATTATTTTGAATTTATTTTCTTTGTTACACAGTAATTAATGGATAGTTCTAATATGTTTACATTTGATCTACTTGTATCAGCTACCACAGTGTTACTCTGAATTTGCTTTTTTACAGTTATTCAATATTTTTATAATAGGTCATGATTATGCGAGTCTAGTTTCTTTTCAGCCTTCACAAAATTCTCTGAAATATTAGATTTCAGGATCACAAAAATAATACATGTTGCAGTTCCTGTTGTTGTGATCAAGTGCACACTGATTTGGCTCGAATCCACAAGTCCATCTGCAGTCCACCTTTCTACCACCAATAAATTGATGAGCAGTGTTGTTCCTTGCAGATCATCCGTCCTCTTGTGTGCTTTCAACTTACGCTCATTTGCACTTTTCTTTAGGACTATAATTTTTATTTGTCCTCCAGTGACAATGCATTTAGAAGTACAGTACATTTATTTTATACAGATATCCTAGTTGATTATTAAATGAATATACTTATTTTTGTGTATTGTCAACTGCTGATGTGCATTTAATTTAGATTCTATAAATAATGGTATAATGTCAATCTCATCGTTGTTGAATCTGGTTTTTCATTCAAATGCTGGACACGCTAAATGGTCGACAGCCAATGCTGAACTTGGTATGTGATTTCAGTTCACACAAATGTACATATGGCTATGGGTGACCTATGATTAGGCTTAGATTTTTCAGGATAACACACTTCAGGTAATTGATCCTTCTTGGCCTACTTTCAAGTCAGACTACTAACTTCTATGGCCACTATTTGGAAGAAATTAAGAGAAGACCACAGCTGCAGTATATCCATTCCTATGAAATGTGTACAAACTTTACACAGATAATGAATGAATGAATGAAACACCATCTTCTGACAACTCTATTTAGATATTTTGCTAATTACATACGAACAACATAAAGTCAAAACCTGTACCAGAAGGCAAAATAACGGTAGCATACAGCAAGCCTGAACATCATGTCAACTTCATTTAAGTTCTTACTGTAACTGGGCCACTGATTCTAATAAAACGGATCCCTAACTACTTTTGCATGAAATATAACTAGTGGCACCCAACCACAATTCGAGACCACAAATTCTGGTTTCATCTGACACTGCAGATAAATATTGGCTAACTACGCACTCCAACATAAATCTTTCAGTGATAGTTGTCTCTCAGGAATCAGTAAGTGACACCATTGTTTGCAAACAACTTTGTTCTACACAATCTGATGCCGAGTAAGGAAAATCTAATCAAAGCCAGTGATGAATACACGTGCATCACACTTAAAAGTTCAAGAGCAGTACAATTAGCATCGATTAGCTTTCAAGTGCAAAAGCTTTACCATGTGTGCCTATGCATCATTGTGTCATACAATGCCAGTCACAAGTCGACAATCGTTTGGGCTTCTCCGAAAGCCCCTAGTTCAACGACATCATTTTTACACAATGCACAGATAATTGCATAAATTCACACAGAATTCACGTAACACAATGTTAATTTGTATATATGTATACATATGTAAGTATATATATATATATATACGTACACTTTCATAGTTTTCTACCTATATGCATGTGTACAGGTGCGTATATGTAGTTGTTACATTAAGGTTACATTTGAAAGCATACCTGTATCACAGCTAGTAACACTAAACATAATGCTAACAAATGACAGCAATGTAATGGTGATGCAGCTTACTTTAGCTGTACACACACCGATAGATCTAAAAGGGATTCCGTAACTACCTTTAATAGTGCTTCCTATTAGAAATCTCCCTGGCTTATCAAGAGTTTCCAAATTTGTTGTTCACATTGTGAAAAATGTGCGATATATTTAAGTGTCTCGATACATACATTCTAAAGTCAGTTCTGATTGCTAAATACACAATTATCAAATTATTTTGTGATTAAACTGGCCATATGATCCAGGGAGACGGAAGCAGTTGAGCCTAGACAGCGGGTTGGTTCACGGCTCAGATGGCAAAATAAGCAATTCACAATATTCACAATGTAGAAGCATTACAATTACTCCAGAAGCCGTTCTTTACACCACACCAAATGAAGGCTTTCACCAGACAATGACTCCATAGCATTTGCGCACCAGAGACATCCAAACAAATCAAAGATTCTTAAACACAATCCTGGTGAGAAATAAAGACAAATATTTCCTGTATACTAGGCAACAGTCCATGTTTGTATTAAACTAATGCCAGACTCCATTTGCAGTGTGTTGCTTCAAGCCATAACTCAAAAACTCCTCCAATAAACTTTCCCCTGCTATCTACTGATCAATTTCAGACACGGAACATTTGCAAGTGGCTGGTCTTAAACAGAAGCCAATTAAAACCAGATGGTAGATTATTACGGTAAGTTGCACCTCCTCTGAATCGTCATCAAGTGCACCAACCACAATGATGCAGTCCACCTGTTCCTCTGCAAGGCAACCTCTTGCTCCTCTAAGGCAACCTCTTGCTCCTCTAAGACAACCTCTTGCTCCTCTACTTGCATGTGTACCTTGCTTACCAGAAAGTGCTCATTAATTCCATGCAAACGATCAACACTGAAGATGTAACACTTGTATTCTCAATTGTTCCAACTACTGTTTCTTGTACTGGTGAGACTTGCCTTCTCTAGACATCGGTGTCCAGCAGTATGAAAACAATGCCAAGTGCCTTCCAAAAACTATATAGAGACATCCTCACCACCTAACTTTTCTAGTCTTTGTACATATGGGTCCAAAACAACAAAAAATGAAGTAAACAAACAGTGCCTGACGTTACTTGTCAACAGAACCTTGCAAAAACTAAACATATCGTAGCAGGGCTTTCAATTTGTTACGGGACGATACAGGTCAAAGCATATCAACGTCCTCTAGGGTCTCGTCATGTGAAGAGTACAGCGACAGTCCCGCTGCCTAGAAGCATAACCCGGCTTAAGAAAAGTAGTGTATCATAATATATAATTTCTACAGCTTCCCTTCAAGATATCTAGGTAAGCACAAGTAAACCTTTAAAAACCATCTTGCAGATTTGCACGCAGAGCAAAATCACACCACTACCAACTTTTGGATGTCCAGTAAAACTTTTGGCATTTGATATCATGAAGAAACAAGACAGAAGTGAATTACAACAAATGATTAAAACTCTTGAAAGCTTGTTTAACATATCACATTAATCCGTCAGTTAAAACCAGCTCGTAACACGTTTGCTGGTTTTTCTTTATTCCGTTGCACAAACGTTGCAGATGCCGTCTGCCACACGACACGTACATCTTTTTGGAACAATTCCATTTGACAACTACTTTGAGAACACTCCCTAAATTAACCTGACAGACTGTAGTAATAATTCACACATAGGAAATAAAGAATTGAAAAGAAGAAACTCAATAGTATGAAATTACTACAGCTAAGAATTAAGACAACTGTAAACCAACAATAGCAATCTATAAACCTTGTAAATAAATCTGATTCCTCTGTACGACGTACCACAGCGGATGCCAGCCAGACGACGGATGGATGCCACAGTTCAAATGTACAGATGAATTCAGCCGCATGCAGACTGGATTAAAGTTTAAGAAATATTAATTAAGTGAATGCTAATTAATTTGTCAAGAAACCTGTACCGTCAGGTTAAAATTTTGTATTTTAGGCATACATAAGCATAAACTGTTGGCTTACAAGCACACAATATACCGTACTGATTTCAGGATACATCAGCACGCACACTTTCTCCCTACGATTCTTACTTACGATTACTTATTGTTCTTTTCCTTGTCTTTAGTTGTTGTCTGGGATTCTGTTGTCTTTGCGTTGTTTCGAGAGGCGTCAACAGAGTCTTTTGCGACCTTGCTGATCATTTTAGCAGGTGGTTTATTCTGAGGGTTGAGGAAGTTCTTTGCCTGCTCAATGGCCTTCTGTCGTTCCCGTTCTTGCTGGTCCTTGAAGGACTGATCATCCGGCTGCATCGCAGCGCCAAAAGCAGCCGAAGAGATGACACCTGGAAATCCTGTTCCGAAGCGTGAACCGTTTCCATGATGAGATCCTGGTTGGCCGGTTGAATGATGAGACGATTGCTGACCGCCACTGCTGTGTCGAGCTCCAGTGTGACTGGCCATCTGATGGACTCCTACTGTTCCACCAGTTGCTTGTTTGGCAGCATCTGCAAAAAACCAATGCTTGTAATCTTCGTTAGCACAATCACAACTCCTGCCCTAAATTTGCGAATATCCCTTTGCTAAAATCAATCAGTTACTGCATATGAAAAATCAATTTCTATAACCTATAATTTGCAGTTTCTTACTTGATCTTCAATTGTAGCAACATACAGAAAAGGTGTAACACATCAGCAAAATTTTAACATTTTTCAACAAGTTATATTCAGCAGATAGAAAAAAATCGTAATAAATTAAATCACACTTATTAACAGCGAAATTTGCGTAGCAAATGCAATACTAGGCACATCACAGCAAACAAGAGCCAGATAAACAACGAGGGTGTTTATTTTGTTAATTACACTTGCAACTGCTGGTCATTATTAGATCTACAGCAAGTTTGGTTAGTACACATCTTGATTTCTAAATAAAACAACTACTATTTCATCCAGTATTTATCTAAATTATAACCCAAATCAATAACTGTCCACACACGTGGTAGCCACTTGCAGTCGCAAAATTATCAACAATATGGCCAACCCAGATAGTGATTTAATTTATTACGATTTTTTCTATCTGCTGAATATAAGAGCAATAAGAGTGCTGCTCTCTAAGCAGTAATTCATGAATGGTCAACACTGATCCATCGCATGAGCTTGAATGAATAACCATAAGCCTGTTCCTAAATTAACAAGCATGGTGGCTCAGTGGTAAGTTCGGCGCCTTGTGACCGGAGGGTTGCAGGTTCGAATCCCACTCTAGCCGCTGCATACGGACCTTGGGCAAGTCCTTCACTTGCAATTGCTCGTGGCGCTTCGGCGTGAAAATTCCGGCACAGTATCAAATGCTGTAGCTGTGAGCGCCTCTGAGTAGTAGTAGACTTCGAGAGGCGCTATAGAAATATCCGGAATAAATAAATAAATAAAAATAAATAAATAACAAAGACTGATAAAATAAGATCAATTTATGCATCACTCCGACTTGTAGCAAGTAGCAACGTATAGACCGAAGAATAGGGTAAACAAGAATAGCTGCAGAACAAATAAACAACTCATAGAAGATCTGTTTAGCACAAGCAACTGCAGTGTTGCCTAAATGGGGATAACAATGCTGTTGTACTTACCAAGTGCCTTTGTCGTCTGTGGCCTGCTCTGCTGGTTTCCTATCAGACCCATTCCCCCGGGTCCTGCTGATGCTACACTGCCTCCCAAACTGCCTGGTCCAGATGTTCCCATATGCCATCCACTGGACACCTGTGGACCTCGACTAACTGCGTTGGCGCCATTGACACTGGCTGTGGCACTGCCGACGGATCCAGCAAGCCGTGCCTGGTGCTGGAGCTGAAACTGTTCCTGGAGTTGCTGTTGCGGCACCTGTGAATTGTAGTAGTGCTGCTGCTGCTGCTGTTGTGAAGTCTGGTTGGCCTGCAGCTGCTGCTGCTGCAGCTGCTGCTGCTGCTGCTGCTGCTGCTGCTGTTGACTGGCTTGTTGTGCCTGTTGCTGTTGCTGAGCGTAGCTCTGGAACTGTTGAGCCATCATGCTGGTGCCTCTGTTATTCCCAGAAAGACTGCCATACAGTGGAAGCTGTTGTGCTTGCTGTTGTTGCTGCTGTTGTTGCTGCTGCTGTTGTTGCTGCTGTTGTTGTTGTTGTAGTTGCTGTGGGAAGGACTGGTTAACTGTCATCTGAGATGTACCGCTCTGGTTCATTCCTGGGATACCTGCTCCGTTATTCTGGCCAGACTTCAGCTGCAAGACAAAGACAGATAACTGATATCTTGAACCTAAGTAGCCTTATTTAAATAACACTTAAAACTACCAAAAAACCAAAGAAAACCATCCTGCTAGTGACTGAACTCAGTGAATTGCTGAATTCTGGAAAATGATAAAGCAGCAACGAATTCAAAACAAATTAATTTTACAGCAAAACTAAATAATTAACCTGCTTCACTTGTATCTGCTCAGAAATAGTAAAACAGGTACAGATAAAGAAAATTCTGCATTACAAAGTGATTTCCATTTGGACATTAAAACACTGACTCTACTGCCACATTAAAATAAGAAGAGCACGCACTAGGCAAACTCAAATGTTGTTAAAACCACATGTCTGCCTAAAGCACACAAAAAATTTGACCAAGTTAAACGTTAATAATAATACAATGCACCAATAAATTGCTTTATCGAATTAAACTAAATTAGCGAACACGTTTTAGAACATAATTTCTTAAACTTATTAGCTAGAGACATCACGTACCTGCATGTGACTGGTAGGTGACACAACAACACGTTGAGACGCAGGCTTGAATGGTGGCGCAGAGTGCTTGAGCTGGGAATGGCTTGGCATCGTGATTGGTTGTATTGGCATATTCAAAGCTGCTGCTGCTGCCGCCGCTGGCTGGGCTGGCAGTCCAAATGCTGACAGTGAATACTGCTGGTAAGAACCCTAAAGCAAAAACCACTCCTGAATTCAAACACTTCTTTTCAAACTTTTATGAAAAACCCATCACACAATTTATTTGCAATACTCCTACATGTGTTGAAGAAATCACCATATTTCTCATTCTTGACTCCATAAAAACACATAAACGACAATGCAGTGTCATAGAATGTTACAAGCAGTGAGTTGCAAAACTAACTAACTGGAGCGTTTCCGAGTACGGTAGGTAACTTGAGGGGGCACCATATTACATTTTTAAAATGAATGAATGAACTCATCAGGACTTCACTACTTGTAATATTAAGTTGTACTTGCACATGATGTCCAAACAAAGCTAAAAACAAATTTAAACCTTCATGGTTAATACTCTGTTCCCCTGTGCTAACTGTGCTAATCAACTCATGACAGGACAGCAGATATTTTTTCTCAATATGGATTACAAAATAATTAAATGAGCTGGGGTCATGAAAACAACAGAACAATTCAAACAGCCAAAATTTCTCTTACAGGTGTCCATAGTACCCACAATACCTCTTGTGCACTGTTCACACTGACCAGTACCAGATAAGCTTCATTCAATGGCCATGAAACAGACCATTTCTACAGATATTCCAACAAAGTCGCGAGGCCAACAGCATACCTGTAATCCAGCTGTTGGCTGTTGAGTTGGATAGCAAGCAGTTTGCTGCATCTGGGTCGGCGGATAGTAATTAGACGACTGAACTGCCTGAAGGGCACCACTGCAACAACACAAATCACAAAATAAACAACTCAAAAAGAAATTGTAAAGCTAAATCAAAACTAGTTAAGCCTCAAAACTAGTCGAGCCTTGCTTAGCTACCAAAAACACACCGTGTTTTTCCACTCCACTGGGTCCGTGTGCTAACTGAAAGTTTTTGAAGATACAGAAACAACTCTATCACTAACACAGAATACAAAACAGAACTAGCAACTTTGGAAGGCTCTTGATAGCTGAAATATACTACTAAGTTAAAGATATATTGGATTATAGCACATTACACATTCAGTGCGAAATTGGCATCAGTTATAAGAAGTCTTAATAAGAAGTCTAGGTTTTTCGTAGAGCTGCAATGAAGAATGCAAACAGAACAGAAAAATGACTGTGAGACGTCACAAAGATTACGCTAACCGTTGTTGCATAAGATGCGATCCAATAATCTGTGAGTTGGCAGAACCCAGCAGAGCATCTGGCTGTGCTGTTGTCTGCCCGGCTTCGTAAGGAACGCAGAATGGTGACAGCTGCTGCAACTGAGAGTTGGTGATGAGCTGACCGTATGGAACGGCAGCAGCAGGCAAATGACTTGTCTTTTGACTGCTGTTAGACACTGAAAAAAAAACAAAACAGGCTCTTAAATATACGTTGAATGCATATGTAACTACAGCAACACATGGTCGTACAAAGGCATAATAACTGATATTACCCCATAGGTGTGTAACCCCAAGGTAATTTCTGTTCCTCTTTCTGTGCTCCTCGAAAGTTGGCAACACAATCAATGCCTTGTAGGTAATGTAATGCTTCAAGCACATATGCACATCTCATAACACTTAGCATAACGTCTCTCAAGTACCTCACAAATGTGCTGCACATATAGCTATCCAACTGTATCTAAACTGGTGCCTTTTCAGGTAGGCAGAAAATAAGCATATTGCAATGACTGAACAGGGTCAATGCAGTGGAAGAAAGTTCCAGAGGATGGTTCAGCATAAGAAAGCAAGACGACCTCAAGCTGTCAAGCAGAAGTTCGAAAGCAAGGCACCTGCATATCCCCATAGGTAGTACAGCACAACGATCGCCAATTTGGTACTTGAAACTTTAACAAAAGCTCCCTCATGTATACCAGTGCAGTGCCGACAAGCGAGGCATGTTCCAGCAGGAGGAACATGAATGTAATTCACAATAAACTGCAGGTGATTTACACTTCTAGTATTATTCATTACACACAGGTACTCACAGTATGGGTTTGGCTTGATCGCAGCCGACATCAGTGAAGAATTGGTGGACGAGACCATGATTGTGCTCTGCTGGTTAAGTTGATACGCAGCATTCCTGTAGGCCTGTAGCTGACCGCTACCATACAAGTCACTCTGCACATTTGGCAGGTTGGCTGTAGGTAGAAACAAGTTCGGCTGGCTACAGGCGGCCAGGCCCAGAGGAGTGAGAACTGGTGTCGCCTGGTTTGGCTGACCAAGGTTGTAACCGTAAGTATGCTGACCATACTGCTAAAAACATAATTATCACCAAAGAGTGGTAGACTAAAAAAATTAGAAAATATATTTATGACAAAAACACTCACACGTTTCACAGAAATACATCTGCAGTACTATGGTTCAACATGGTAAAGTAATGGTAAGACACGTTCCAATATAATAATAATTATATTCTTTATTATTTCAAACCGACAGACGCAGTAAGATTACATTGAAACATGAAAGTACAATCAATATCTTAATTAAACACACGGTTTGGCAGCCATGCAAGGCGCCGCCCTAGAGGGGGGTTACGGGATTCGATCCGCGTACCTTATGCTCTCCTGCCCACGAGTGTTACCACTACTCTATCCCCCCTCCCCATACTCCATAACCTGCCCAAATGGAAAACAAAGTCTTCTACTGCAGGTAGCAGATCAGTTATATACATTAAATGTATCGTTCTGGCTGGATGTGGAAGTAGCATACAGCAAAAATATCACAGTACCTGTAAGCTAATTCCACATTCCTGAGCCAGAAACTGTGAAGTGTTTAGCGCAAATGGCATGTGAGAGCCTTGGCCAACTGCGAACATCAGCTGTGCACCCCCAGCTCCAGTGGGAGGACTGGCCACGCCCGTCAGGTGGTTCATTGACAGCGGACTGTTGGAGGCCTGCAACAACGGCCTTACCTGTCAACATCATTTCAAGATACATCACTCGCAAAAGCAATGCTACTAAACATGGCAGGACCAGACACTGTCCGCCTTCAGAATGGTCCGATCTACCCCACAATTCTGTGCGTTGTGCCATCAACACTCAAACCCACTGTTCAAAATAGTCAATTTTAATATCTGTCTCCAAGTACCTGCTGCTACTTAACAGCTGCCTCTAAACGTTTCAAATGTATATGTCAGCATGCTAAATTTAGCTCTTAATGCCTCCTCATCATTAAGGAATTAAACAATGGCCATTCCAGACAATGGCCCAACAACTCTCAAAAGCCACACTACTAGAAAGTGGCACAACATAAATGTTACAAGATAAAGAACAAAAACCTTAACCATCTTTGTTTCCATAAATTCTTTTGTTTTAGCATGATGCTCATTATTGTCTACTAATACTCACATGGACATAACATCTAGTAACATAATCTCGTTAACATTTCAACAACAAAGGAAATGACAATTCAACATAAGGCACCGATCTACAAAAGCATACCTTACATACATTCGTTTGTTCACTGAGGTAGTTCTTTGCGCTGATATCTTTAGCCACAGAGTAAGAACAGTCCTGGTCTGTATAGGCAGCCTGACTCAGAACCTGAGGTGCCAGTCCCATAGAAGACGAGGTGGCCAAGGCAGTCACTCGCTCGTCTCGGCAGTCAACCTCCTGCTGGGCATGATGCTGGTGTAGTTCAGTAGAGGGCATAGACAGTGAAACTGCTTCTTCTGCCAGACTGTAATTTTTGTAACCTTGCTGTGTGGTAACAGACACCTCCTCCGCAATTGTAGCATTGACCATGTTGGCTGATCGCTGGCTTGAAGCCCCAGACACGATACTGCAAGCACAAGTAACTTGATTAGCTTCACAAAACAGGGTTGCTGGACAACTCTAATAATTTGTAAGCAGCACGTGATAGCAAACTCGCCCCGAGATTAAAAACACAATGCCATCAAGTGTCGCAAAACTTGCAATTGTGCATGAAAACCCAGCTTACGTTGCAAAAATTAGAAAAAAATGCTTAATAATGCATTGGATTAAGCTGAAAGTGCTGCACTGTTTGGTGAAAACTGCCAACTGAGAATCAAAAGCGAACTCAAGCTTCTTTTTAATCCAAATAGAAACAGTTATCAATTATTTAAAATGTATGTCTCCCAGCAAATACTTCAGAAAAATCCCAAGTCAAATTTATACACTTTAGAAGTCTGATGCAAGTTCTATAGATTTTTAAAGTCAAGAATAAGTCGTATAGCTCGAAGTTTAACATGGGATCGTTTGAGTCATATATTTGATATCTTCGAGGAAATTACGCAAAGAACTACTTTGTTTCTTTTGCCTTCCGAGTGCATTTCTTACACATCCGTTTTCGAATTAGGCGGGCATGCCAACAATGTCCCATCTTTCAGTGATTTAAAATACCTATATAAACAGTGCAACATACTAGCTGCACAAGAAGTTGCTATCTAAAGGTTCTCAGGAGGCACTGCATAAACATAGTACACAAGATGCCCCTACAAGAATTCTATTACTTTCTGACAATAGTAGTGGCAAATCACACACCTCTGTTCAAATACTGCAATCAGGTTTTCACGTTCCCATACGTTCTTCACAGACGCGATTTTCAGACCCAGATCATCTGCAGCAGGCGACTGAATCGAGAGTAGATCGGCAGAACAGTGCGGTCCGATTGTGCTCGTTGGCATAGCGATCGGCTGGGGCCTATCAATATCCTTCGCCTCATTCTTCTCCTCGGTCAGTTTGGCCAGCTCAGCATCAAAAGTGAACTCGAGCTTTATGTCAGAAGAGTCTTCTCCCTGCCAGCAATGGAAGCAGTTATTCATTCACGTAACCTAGCCATCTACCAGCGTCCAACATCCGACTAACAGCCAACTGATCATTTTATAAAAAAGCAGCAAGCCACTCTATTTAAGACAGAACTGAGCAATACAATTGATCCTGCATTCAGCCGATCAATCACATATCCCATGCTGTCAGAATTCAACAAGTGCTTGTACTTAGCAAAACAAATTCCCAAATATTTAAAGGCATGCATGTACTTCAGTGCACATGAAGTACCTTTTAAAACGCAGTGCATACTTAAGTACCTTGGAACTATATAGGAATAAACTTTATAAAGCAATGTCCTAAAAAATAGGAAACTCATGCCTGCAGACTGTTACACTATTTTTCATAATAGGTACTTACGTTGTAATTATTACGTGTCAAATTATTCCATAAATACACCTGAAAATTATTAACAGATGTGTCAGAAATTGCAGAGGTGTATCAGAATTAAGGTTCAGTGTTAGTTTTTGTAGTACCGTATATACTCGAGAATAAGTCGGCTTCGAGTATAAGTCGCCCCCTAAATTTTGGGCTGGGAAAGTGAGAAAATGTATTGACCCTAATATAAGTCACGGCCGTAAATCATGCGTCATCTCACAAGTGTTTGATCGCACTATACTAGCGCTGTTACGAGGTCATGCTGGGCGCTGTGAATGATATTTCAAACTATCTAATAAATACCTTCTATACTTCTTAAAGTATTGCTAAATGAATTAAATAGTTTTGCACAATTCTATAAATTAAATAATTTATTTTAAATTTATTTTGATATTTGTGGAGTTTGTGCTTTTTGCAGTTGAAGAAATTTGTAAAATAGCCTATTATCGCCACCATTGGTGGAAACAATTATAGAGCATGGAGTATATAATGTAGCATAGAGTCATCAGTTTCTTGTAGCACTATATTTCAACTTCCTGCCTGTCTGGTTTATAAGGTTTGCTCTACCCGGTTTCAATGTACACTTTAAAAATGCTGTAGACATCAAAATTTCAGACTTACATTATACTGCGTATCCTGCACTCTAAAATTGAAGTGCTATAATTTTCAGTGGAAAGACTTTACCTTGTGAAGATGCCGGTAAAGAAGTAGGAACAAGTTTCGCGGGGATTAAAATATTATTGAACATAGAAAACCAATCAAATGCTCGATTTTTACAAGAACCTTCAATTTCTTTACAAAAGCAATTTTATGAAATAGATTATTTTAATGTAAGCATAATAGAAACAGTATAATATAATTTACCCAGCAAGAAATTATTGGCAAGGCTATGCGGTACAGTAACATTCGTTAGCGGACTCATTCGTCTATTACCTTGTTGGTGAACACATGCGATTTTGCGTTCACCCGAATATAAGTCGTATTCCCAACTTCAGATTTGAAAAATTGTCCAAAATTTTGCGACTTATTCTCGAGTATATACGGTAAGTTAGTGCTATGCTGTAGAAATCATCAAGCATTGTGAGTGACAACACAAAAGCCAAAAAGTGATGTTAACAGTGAAACTGCAAGCAGTAGTAGCATTAACTTTTCACTTATACACTGTTTGAACAAGATCATAGGGTCCAGTTTTCAAAGTTCAGGCCACGCTGAATGCTTACACCTACTCCAACTGCGTAATTACCATACCTTGTTGTATTTGTACATGCTGTTCGTTGTAGGCATTTCGATTGGATCAAATCCACAGCTTCGTGTAGGTCTTGATACTATATCTGGTTTTTTGATGGTTCTACTTTCATCCAAATTCATTAATGGGTTAACAGAAGATGGTGGCACCTTCTCCAGAGTCTGTTCAACCTAAAAAATCAGATTGCATCAAATTAATTGTGCTGTTCAAGTCGTGGCCAACCTAGCCAGATTTTCATACATCAGCTTACATGCATGACACCTTGCATTCGCTCCCCATTGAGAAGAGAATACAGTTTAAACTGATCCCCAGAGGCCACGCTTAGATTACTGGCTTAGCACCAGACTACATCTTGGCCACTACCAGCACCGTTCAGCTGGTGATCCCGCGCTCTCACACGTTGGCGCGAGCTGGGCAGGCCTTGTCCTCTGTGGGTCCGTCTCTCTGGAACAATCATGCTACAGGGGGGACATACGATCACTAGCATCTTTAACAGTTCAGGAAACATTTTCTGCTTATCTTAAGACACTTTTGTTCCGTGATTCCTACACAGCCATCGGGTGATGAGTAACTTAAAGGTGTTCTCTGATAGATACATACATACATACATTTCATCTAAGCTTTGATTCCATTCCCTACATTCCATCTTCATTTTAACTAAAGCACTACACAAAATTCCCTAACATATGCATGGCAATTATAAATATTATTAATTAGCAACTTCTATCACACCAGTGTCCAATGTACAAGTCATCAACTGATAGTGCACCAAAAGCACCATCTAGCGATTGCACTTCTTTAATTAATAAATTTGAAACTTCTATTGTACCAATGTTTAATGCACAAGACATCAACCAATTGTTCACCAAAATCAAGCTGTAATCAGGTGCACCAATGGCTGATGTTGACCTAGTTCATGGCCTTTTCAAGAGTAAACAATGGAGCACAATATCTAAAAATGAATTTGAAGCACAGCCCCCGTGTACCTTCTGGAGAATCTGTGACCTCGACGTCTCACATGTGTATGAACCCATGCCACCACTCGACTTGATCTCCATCAGACTCTGTGGTGGTTTTTGCTGTGAATGAAGCTGTGGCTGCTGCTGCTGCTGTTGTACTTGTTGCTGCACAGAAGCATCAGGTGCTGCTGCATGCTAGAATAAAGACGACCAAATTCAGATAGACTACTATTAACAGGGTGTATAAATTTAATATATTACACACAACATATGTGTATTCACATTCACCTGGCGGCTGACTAACCGCGCCTCAGATTCGCATTTCTGTGTGACTTTGCGCGCGTTAAAAATGTTTGTAATAATAATAATAATATTCATCTACAAGGAAATACGATGTCCATTCCATAAACATGAACAATCACACACTGACAGTGATAAAATCCTGTTGCAGCACCTTGCTACAATAACTTTATACACGTGGGATTTTGGATCCATATTAAGTATTACGATGGAAGCACTAATCTGAATGGCATTAAGTGACTATCTAGCCATGCATTTGCACGTTGTAGCGGACTACCAAAGCAAAAAGAACTCGGTTTGGTCATAAAATGGGAGTCTACAAGATTCTTGTCACTGGTGTCAATGGACTTGTAATGGCTGCCAGAAATGTGCAGTTAATTTGAAAGTGCATTTTGGAATGGAAGCGATTTTTAAAATTTGACTGAATGATCTGTTTTCTGATTTTCCAATTCAGGTGTCAGGAAACTTCTGGCTGCAAGTGTGGAATGATAATTATGCCATAGATAACTTTTTGTGGCACATGGCTCAATTGGCACATGGCTCAATTAAGCACTTATAAAACACCTTAAACTCAGGTTCTACTTGAAAGTAACAACATATGATAAAGAAATCCCATCTTTAATTGTATATTCAACTTAGGCAGATAAACTAGTCTAGTCTAGGTTTTCTAAAACCGTTGGCGAGTGGCACATGTTGCTTGCTGGAAAGCTGGTGCGCTGCTTCCACTTAAAATGCAACTACACATACAACTAGTGTTTTCAAGATAAATTATGCATGGTAAGTGGGACATGGAAGCCGATTGGTTGAGCACTCGCCTTGTAACGCGGAATACAAGTTGACCCTCCCCTGAGATGGTTACTGTGTATGGACCTTGAGCAATTCCTTCAATCACAATGGCTCCATACCATCGATTGATGCTTGGTCATTTAATCGCTAGGTCATTAAACGGTGGTGCTTAATAAATGCATAATAATAATGATGATAATGATAATAATACATAATAGTGTGATTTACATATTCTAAAAAGTCTGAGCAAAATGTAAAATAACATAATTTTCATAGCATGAAATTGATACGTAGCCTCCAAAATGAGTAAGTCCATCTAATGGCAGCTGTTAAACACACCTTGGATTCCTCAACACGCAGCTTGTTCTCTGCACTTGGGGAACTGCGACTGCTCGACTCGGCTGAATTCAGGTTCTCACTGTTGTCAATGCCGCTGTCGTGTTGATCTCCCTTGTCCCCGTACTTGGCCACCACATCGCGCACTGCCAGTGGTGCTACAGGCTCTGATGCCATTGCAGCCACTGCCTGTGGTTGCTCCCAGTTACCAACCGATGGTGCCACGGTAGCAGCCATTGGAAACATCGTGCCAATAGATGCAGAAGCTGTTGAGAAAATACAAGCAATTAGCAACAGTCTGCAACAGGAATGAAAACAGTGCAAGGAATTTATGCATCACTGGTCCCAACAAATCTTTCATTAAATGTACTACTTTCAACACAGTTTTGTACTTGTTGCTATGCAGAAGCATTTGTTGCTAAACTCTACAAAGCATCATTATAAGTTAAAAATTTCAAGCTACTGATAAATAATAATTCTTAATAGCAAGAAGTTTTTAACAGCTTAAATACAGCACTGGTAGTAAGAAAAATAAAAACCAACTGGAAATCTGATAGAAGTGATGTGCACATTGGTTCAAACAGTCATCTGCTAGACTTAAATTATCACTTACTTCTTGATGGAAGATGCTCAATTGCAGAGTTTCCACCAGATTTGTCGTTTTCCCAGTTTTCAATCGTTGGTTGAGTGTAGCTGTAAGAATCTAGCGTTAAAGACAGCAAAAGAAGTTGAAGAATTTATATTCAGATAAATCTGTTTCTAGACTTATAAACTGTCCAAAAGGATAACAAAGATTCCAATACATCATGTCATAACTCACACTTATCCTATCAAGACCAGCAAGCTATGTCTCACTTTTCTTAAAAATCTATAGAACTTCATTACACCGCTGCTGTTGCAAGTGGTCTTTAAGCTGTGATTTGATATGACAAAAGTAATTCCACAAAAATGGGTACTTTTAATTATAATTGGAAACTTATAAAGCACCACTTCAAGGTGAACTTATCGGAGGCACTACTGGTCCAAAGTCCCAGAACTAGTTGAAAAATAGTGCAGTAGAACTAGTGGGAAATAGTGGGTACTTATCATTTATTTTTCAACAGGCTCATTTGCATAGAATCAGTACAAAATTTACAGAATGTAAGACAATTACTTCTTGGTGGCAGAGGTTCTGCTGCTGATCCATTTTTCAATGCACCATTTTCCCAGTTTTCAATTGGAGGAGAAGGAAAACTATACGTGCCTACAAAAAATAGATCAGAACAGGTAAACTCCACGACTACAAGACAGGTATTTGTGTACATATGTACTGTACGTGCAAGTGTGTGTGGATGCATGTGTGTAATGTGCATGCATGTGTAAATGTCTCTATTTATGTATGTGTGTGTTTGTGTGTATGCATGTATTTCTGTATGTTTGCTTTTACCTGAGCTCATTAGCACCTTTTCAGAACCTCTCAAGTGCAAAAAACACTGAGTGTCCTAAGGAAAAGTCAAACAAAACCAGTTTTGCCTCAGCAGATTCAAATTTTAATTGCTTACCGTGCTGCTATAAACTACCACCTATATTGTTACCACTTACATCTTGCGGGTCGGGGCTCTGCAGCACCGCTGTTGGACGACACCGTTGGAATGTTGTTAGCCATTTCGTTGTCCCAATTTTCAATCTTAGGAAGAATGTCCGAGCAGGTCTCCTGCACGACTGGCACAGTTCTAGGCTTCTTGTCTTTCTGTCTTGCCAACCGCGGTGGCAGCTTATTTCTCTTGTCTATTCCTCCAGCTGGAACAGCACGCAACCTTCCATTTTGCTGTTCAACAGATATAATTTCAATATATTACATTTGATACAATTATATTTCTAGAAAATTCAGAACAACCTAAGCTGTGGATAACAATAGTTTCCATTATCAAGTAAATACTTCTGTGAAAGTAATTAAAAATACACTATGTTATGTATATAAATATCGACTAGTTACCAATTAAAACATAAATGGTAACTTAACACACTAGTTTACACACTTCTATAGAAACTCATAAGAAATGTTTTCCAGTGTTGGCTGAGATGCAACACAGCCACACACACCAATCCAACAACATTACATATTTCAAATTTAATACTGTAAATGATATCAAAGGTAGAACCCTTGTTACAGTATTGATAAAACTCTACATTGCTAAGCTGAATGCTTGGACGGTTTACGGACCAAGTAAGAATGATTATTGCAAAACTATTCACCACATACCTTTGCCTCTTTTTCACTTTTTTTGGCTTGTGCTGCCATGGCAGCTGCTAAAGCCTGCTGCTGCTGCTGTTGTTCCTGCATCTTTTTGTTTGCTTCCTCTTGCGCAGCCTTCTGCTTGCTCTTCTGTGTCTTCCGTGATGTCACTTCCTGAAAACCTTCATTAGACTCAAACAGGAAAGCTGGGTCATCTATTGAGACCTCTGGCTGATCATCTATAACCACCACACCTACAAAACACAAATTCCATATATGCTGTAAATATGGGTCTTCTGAACTTAAGTGCTATTACTAAGAAAATCGATTACATTCACAAGATCACAAAGGAATGAACTTAAAGTGTGGAAATCAAAATATAAGTTCCTTAGAACATCAAATGCAAAAATATCAAACTAACAAACTTTCAGCATCTCCCATACATACTTGTTCATACATTCTGGTCAAATCAGGAACAAATTTATATTAATGTCCAAATCAGTCACAGAGCATCATGTGCCAAATCCCCAGTAGGTACATGTACATATTTTGGATACCTGCTTACAGTGCTTAGTACCTGTCAAATGCCAAGACACATCAAAGCACCATCTATATGCTCTAAATATTATGACTGACTGCAACAAACATGCTTGTAACCAGAGGGTTGTTCCCGGGTGGCATAAGGCCAATGGACTTGCCTTTGGGCAGAGAACTCATCATCATCATTCACACCAAAAAATTTTGCTTTTCAGCAGCGGCAAGCCAAACAATACTCACTCGCATAGTTGTTGATATCAATGTTGGCCAGTGCAACTTTCTTATCCTTTTCTGCCTTAGCTACTTTTGATGTTTCACTTGTGTCAGGTTTCTTTGCTTTAGACCTTTCAAAAAGAAAATCATTTCAACGATGTTATACATAGATAATTATATGTATGTATAAAATACATATTTACAAGGTGGATTACAGCGGCACAATTTGTAATATGAAAGTATCAAGTTTAACTTCTTCCTGGTTTAACAAACGATATACAGAACCTGGTTCACGATTTGCACCAATAATCTTGGTGCAACTTCAAGAATGATACTTTTGAAATCCATGACCATTAGAGATGCCCAATCTTGTCACTGTGTCGGTGGCTGGTTGCTGTCTTTTATGTTTTCTACAGCCTCCACGAACTCATTTTGCAAACAGATGGAGACTTTTCTTTTCCATTACAAACACCTTCATGATGCATTTGTAAATTAGTGAGATATAAAATATGATAAATAATTCAATAAAAATGTTTCTTTGTTAACAAGTTAAAATGCATGTAAAAAGCAACTCCTTGCTTATCACTTGTAAGTAAGCAAGATTACTAAATCTAAAAGCTTACTTGATCTGGGCAGTTGAAGAACCCTGTGATGATGATTCCGGCTGAACGGTAGTTTCCGGATGATCCCGGTAATTTGGACCAGCGCCTGGTCTAGCTCCTCGGTTGTTGTTATTATTACTACTGATATTTCCTCTTCCAGCTCCATTGCCAGCACTCTTTCCGCTGCTCCGGTCTTCCCCGCCATTACCATAGCCACCAAAGTTTCCAGATCTGTTCTGTCGTTCGCCACTAGGACGCTGGCTGGAGAAGCTTTTCCTGCCATCCCTCCGGGTCTCAGCTCCAACTTCCCGGTTGTTTGGTTCCTCCTCTGCCTTAGTGTCTCTGTAAGTAAGAACGTCGCTGCTCTCCGACGCAGTCTCCCACTCCTCATTCCCAAGGTCAGATGAATTCTGCTCCATCAGAGGTGGTATTTGTTTAGTAAGATGACTCGAAGAACCGCTGGTGGTATGTCCTCTGCCGCCACGACGTGGACCGCCATCTCCAACGGTACCTCGTGATCGACTTCCGGAGTAAGACTGTATTGCTCCATGATCCTGTCTCCCAAACCTTCGTTGACAGCAAAACAAAGCGCAGTCTTTCAGTTGAAGAAATTAGACAGTTTGTGTTACCATGTGAAAAATAATGAACTCCACAAAAAAGATTCAGAACAGTTTCATATTTTCTATAAAAAAATAGCCACTGACAATCATAAAACTTCGGCTGCATACAACAGCTGAAATACACTGCACATCATGACTGAAAAACCTTGGAAAATGTGGCTCAAACAACTTTCACTGCAATTAACTATGAAACGCCATACCACATTAAGTGTTATAGTTACGTCTGTGACAACTGTATGATGAATAAACTAAAATTGATTGATTGATTGATTGATACCTTCTCCTGTTTGGTCTTCTGCGCCCTCCGTCACGCCCAGACACTTGTTGTTCCTGGCCATCTTCATCAGGATTTGCTTCAGAGTTCTCAGCAGAATACCTGTAGTTCTCATCTTCAGCACGACGACGATTACCTATTACAAACGAAAACACGTCTGTGTAAAAAGAGTTCCAGAATTCTTTTACAGCTATTTCACTATTTCCTTTAGGTCTATACAAATCTATAATTTTGTTCTGTATCAATAAGTATGTTTTCAGAACATACATGCCATATTTCCACATTTGAAAGTGACTAAAATCGACTACTATAGCTTTCCAAACATATTTTTAAAAGAAGGCTTATTGCCTGCAACCTACTTCTCATATCAACGCAAAGACACACTAAGGTTCTGTTAAAACTGACAAATGCACAACGCTGTGTTCTGCTGTTTTTGTCATGTCAGCATGGTTAATCTTCCACCAGTATATCATCACTCTTCTCCCTTACTCTTTCACAATTATTTAACTTCATATTACTTTCAACTTGACGTTACACAATATGATTAAAACTTGTGATCAACATACCTCCCCTTCCTTGTCCCCTTCCACGTGGAACAGGATCACTGTGGCCTGAAGAACGGTGATAGGATCCCATGATTCCAGGGCCTCGATTTCTTCTAGCATCCCCGTCTCTGCGTTCTCTGTGATATCGTCTTTCCGCATCAGGGTTTTCTTCATCAACCTGTCGCTCTGACCACATGCCACCTCTACTGCCAGATAATACGTCTGACTGAGAGGATTCCTGCCAGTATCGGGCATCTCTTCTGGGGCGGCCATTAGATCCCCTGTTGCTCCTGTATTCGTTTCGAGGCTTGTTGCCACCCTGTCTTCCATGCCTTCTGTCGTCACTGCCCAGGTTGTCGTTATTATTCTGAGCCGTTTCTTTATAACCACCTTCTTCTTCTACCACCTTTCCGCTCTCATCCTGGGGTTTCAGCCTTTCCATAACACCTCCTTCCGTGTTCTCTCGCCTCTTACTAGAATCTGTGAGATCATCTCTCGACAGACGCAGCTGTCGATCCGAGTGCAACTCCGCCTGGATGTTTGAACTTGGTGGTTCACTGCTCCTATCCCAATGGCTTCCCTCTCTTTCGTACTGTCCACCATACCTCGGCCGCTGCTGCTGCTGGGGCCAAGCTGATGAAGCGTTGTCTCTTGGCTGTCGCCGGTGCAACTGTGAATCCGTTTTTCGCCGGTCGTTGTCTCTGTTCCTTCTGTTGCCCGTGCTGTCCCTACTGTCCTGTCTGTTCAAATCTTGTCCCGCTTGTTTCCGTGAGTTGCCCCTGTTGTAGTCTCTCTGATGGCTATCGTCATGGTCAGGGCCAATCTGCAGGTTCTGCTGGCTCTCGGTGTTCCTTCTCTGTAAATTCATTTCTGCACTCCTCTTAAGCCAAACGTTCTCGGGCTCTTGTCTCGGCAGATCGGACTTAACGGATGGCTGTTCAATCTTGCTGTTTTGCCACTCTGTCTGAGATTTCTCTTTTGCAACAGCACTTGTTGGATTTTTCCAGATGTTAGCTTCCTCTACGGGCTGTTCGATTTTCCAGTCTTTTGAACCGGTCTCTTTGGGAAGTTCAGCAAGCAGTGCAGTAGGTTCGTTGATGCATGGCTTGATCACTTCTGTGCTGCTCTCTGGTGGCCAACTACTCTCCTGTGCCTCTTTATCCCGTTTAGTGTTCCTGCCTGGCCAGGCGTTATTCGGTTTTTCATCGCTTGCCGACTCCATTTTCTTATTATGCCACACATTCTGAGACTTATCCTTTTTCGCGTCTAAACTGCTGTTATGCCAGACACTAAAAGAACCTGTATTGACCGGTTCCGTGGCATCGGTTGAACGCCATACGTTTGACATGTTGCTCCTTTCCATTTCTTTCTGCTGGGCCCAAGGATTGTGTTTTTCTCGTTTTACATCTTTCTCTGCACTTGGACCAGTCATCTTCTTAGGCTCCTTTTCAGATTTTGAGTTTGTCCTTTCAACCAACACCCCTCCACGAGTTGGTGCTACATCTTCTCTCCCCGGACGACCACTATTCCTCGGCCGACCTCTCCCACTTGGTCCACTTCTGTAGAATTCGTTCTTTCCTCGACCCCGACCACCTTTTGACCTGTCGCCGCCCATCGGGTCATCTTTTCTGCCCCTATACGAATCGAACTCATCCTTTAACTTTTTCGCAGGTGGCCTATCGTCAGGGAAACAGAGATCCGCGCTGAGCAAACTCGGTATAGTCTTCGTATCTGCCCTTTTGAACTCTGCAGTTGTGACTTTCTCCCTTCTGCTTTCTCTATCTTCCTTCTTATCTTGATTCCAGTCTAAGCCAGAGTCTTTGGTGTGATCTCTTCTCTCCTTTGCTGCTTCTTCTTTCTGTATGCTTTCTTCCATGACATCGCCCCAAGCTTGTTTCTGACCTGGTTTCAAATCTTCCTCAAAGAATAAGCTGTCATCATTGTCACTGCCTGCCAGAAAATCCTCTTTGATGAAGTCATCCTGACAAAAAGCACAGCATCAACTTATGAACAAGACATTCATACAAAATAAAGTTTACCTTGTACAAATAAACTTTAAAAACTACAGTGGCCAGTTCTCTGTAAAATTCACAAAACTGATTAAAAAATAAAAAATTGGTAAATTAAACATAAAGGGATCGATTTTTTATCCTTCTTTATAGTTTATGGGATACACTCTTCAGCTTTTACCAAGTCACATCTCCAGGAAGCTGCTCATCTGGCAAGAGGGTACACACATTACTTAGATTATCAACAGATGGCAACATTTTTCAAATCAGTATACAGATGTTAAACTGAAGGACTTGGGTTTTGAACCACAAGTAGAAAATCAACAGCCGAATTCTTCTCAATTTTTTGGTAGCTTCTCCTTTAGCCTCGCCGACACTGAAGGGCAAATCTGTTTTCTGCTTAAATGGACTAAAAACCCTCAAAATCTGGCTGGGGACAAAATAACTGGCATATAATAGGTTAACACTGACCAAAAGTACAAGTATCTCATTTCCACTAACCTTCTCCCGACTGGTCTGCGATTCATCTCGACGAAGGTCATATTTCTTGCCATCGTCTTGCGTAGCCTGGCCCACAGTGATGGGCAAATCTGTTTTCTGGTCACCAAGGACCTTGTTCTCACCGTTACCCGAGGTACTCGGCCGATTTCGTTTAAGCGATATATAATGACTACTTGAAGGTAAATTCTGCCTGGACTGTTCAAGCGGTATAGGTGGCGGACAAGCATGTCGAGAATCATGTCGTCCTAAAATCAAGGCAACCAAATGACCAATAAATCATCCTAAAATCAAGAAAGCCACATGTGAAACTAACTACAATTAACATGTTAACAACGAGCTGCATTGGTTTCCCAGCTGCTTTTAGCACACTCTCGTCATTAAAGTGTTAAGTGGAGACCAACAGTTTTATCAGCCTATAACAATCGTCAAAATCGATGCCAACAAGTCAGTCATTGATAGGAAGCAATACAATTTAACATGAGGGATGCCGTCGATAAAACCAGGGACAGAACGATGTGGAAACGTCATGTTAAGGCCTCATCGTTGGTGCACACCTGACGGAGAAGAGAATATGATTTCAATTTTAAAGAACTCATTCTAGTTCAAAGGGAATTCACATAAAATCCACCTGTCATCATCCCTACAATTATAATGATTACACAATCAAATAACCTACCAGACACTATGAAATGAAAAGCCACTGTTATAGAAACCACTATCAAAATTGCCTGCCTTACTAAAAATCCATCTAAAATACAACTGAGAAAAATAAATGAAATTATACAAAGACAAAAATGTTAGGATATTCACAAAACTGGGTGTTAGTGTCAGCCACTGTACAAAATTACTTACGAGATGAAGCTTTCTCTTGACCAGTTGAGATGTTCTTGGCTTGACTGCCTTTGTAGCTTGACTGGGCTTTTGAGGAAGTTGTGTTACTGGAATCTAAGTCCGGGCTTGCTGGACTTGTGTCCTCTTCTACTGCTGCTTGAACAACATCCACTTTTTCCGAGCTTTGGGTCCTCTCGTGGAATCTTTTAACATCATCGCGTGTACATTTGGTTTCTTCAGTTTCACTCAGTCTTGTAGCAGTCTGTTCCGACAGCCTTCACAACAACAGTGCATCAATAAGTTAATCTAATACAATGTAACTGTAACTTCAAACAATAGGAACTACAAATAAACCGTAGACAATGATATCACAAAGGTTAAGAATGCTACACAAGTGTTTACATGCATGTACACCCTTAAGCATTTTCATATAGATTTGCACTTCTATGTGACTGTGTGCACTCAAATGTTTGTAATAATAACAATACAAATGAAAATCCTACCTGTGTGTTGTTGAAATTTCTTTTCTTCCAACATCCTCAAAATTATCTTCACTGTCAGATTCTCGATGAACTGGACTTCTAGATTGGTTGCTTGTCTCTTCATCCTTCCAATCAGAATCCTTTGTTTTAACAGGTGGTGGTGATGCCGAGTTCTCTTTCTTGAACTCACGCAGAGTTTTCTCTTGTACAGGTTCACGTTCGCTTATTTTATCTGGCTCACTGTAATCACTCTCTTCTTCAACATTTTCAAACTTGCGGGTTTCTTGTTCTTTTTGTCGGTCTGGTGTCCTGCAGCAAACATTTTCATAATCAACTGTAACTTTATTTCTTTGTTCTTATATACCACATCTCTAAAACTTACCCCTTTCATGTGATTTTCTACATAAAGTCATCCATAAACAACTTTTTGATCCCCAATTTCTCTGATCTTGGCTATGGTTAAAAACATGTCACCTCTCCTTTAATTCTTCCATAACTTCTCATCGATTTTTTCTCTGATTCAGATTTACACACTCTGCACATGCAGTTTCTTCTAAATGGATACATCAAGCAATCCCACAGATAGACCTGGGAAGCATCCCACTCCATTTCTATAAATTACCAAATATTTTTTACACAAACAGCACTCTTCAAGATGGCCTACACCTTAACAGCATTTCCCGATTCTAACATATGGCTCCCCAGAATATTAGATGCACAAAACACAAGAAAACAAGCATCTACCATAGAATCCATGTATCACACCTTACAAAGACGACAAAAAGCACTCACGGATCATCCAACGGATGAGGAATTCTCCTATCAAATGGTACAGGATAACCATAAAAAGGACCTGGTTGCATTCCACTGTTTTGCATGTGTTTCTCCCAGCCTGTAAGACACAACCATAATATCATGTTGGCAGCAGAACTGTTTACTGACAATACAGGCTACTGAAACATTTACAACCAAAATATCATGTTGGCAGCAGAACTGTTTACTGACAATACAGGCTACTGAAACATTTACAACCAAAATATCATGTTGGCAGCAGAACTGTTTACTGACAATACAGGCTACTGAAACATTTACAACCAAAATATCATGTTGGCAGCAGAACTGTTTACTGACAATACAGGCTACTGAAACATTTACAACCAAAATATCATGTTGGCAGCAGAACGGTTTACTGACAATACAGGCTACTGAAACATTTACAACCAAAATATCATGTTGGCAGCAGAACTGTTTACTGACAATACAGGCTACTGAAACATTTACAACCAAAATATCATGTTGGCAGCAGGACTGTTTACTGACAATACAGGCTACTGAAACATTTACAACCAAAATATCATGTTGGCAGCAGAACTGTTTACTGACAAATACAGGCTACTGAAACATTTACAGATAGCAGCACGGATAACACAGGCCACCATTTCCTGAGTATGGTTAGTACAAAAAAAACATGCAAGAAACTTTTCAGCAATAGGAGCTCATAACAGCATTGAATAACATTCAGTAAACACAAAATCTAAAGAGATCAGGCAACACCCAAAGTTATAAGACCAGAGAATATCCATAGCTGTCACAAATCTAACTGAAGTGTTTGAACAGAAAAATACATTTAATGATGTAATGTAGCTTTGAAATGAATAGCTAATGTGAATAATACCTATTACCGTAGCCAGTCATTAACTTACCATGAGGCGTCATTCCTCTGCCCATCCAATCCATACCACCGCCTCTCATAAAATGTGCAGGTGGCATAGGACCATTCCAGCCATATGCAGCCCATTGGGGAGGGTAAGGTCCACGGTGGCCTGGCATTGGACCACCAACGAGACCAGAAACCTGATGAGAAGAATCCGGCGAGGAAGGCGGTTTGCCCGGACTGGAGGGACCTGATCTACGGGATAGCTGATCCATTTCTATCCTCTGGGATCGGTTCCCATTGAGTTTGCTGATATCTCGTTCAGAGGACGACGCCTAAAATGAAAGACAGTTACAATAAAGAACAGGCAAATCTATTCCTAGCTATAAAAACCATGATTAACCTGAGCAACAATCCAGGTCTACTAAAACATATCTCCGTTTAGGCAATGGAACAACCTACGTACAACAGTCATTAACACGTCAGAGGCAACCGCAAACATGTCAGAAAGCTTTTTCTCGGCTACCTCTCTGCACAAATTTTCTAAAAGACATAGAAGACGGTTTACTAAACTGCTCTGACTTCACAACTGCAAAAGGCTTACTCTGAACTGCATGCTGTGGAAAGAATGTTTTTCATCCAAGCTCTTAGGGACCTAGCACACTAAGTAAAATGTCAGTTTGACAAGTTGCAAACCTGCAATAGCAGCTGTACATTGCCATCATGTCAGAAAACAGAACTGTTAGGACCACCACCAAGTGCTAATACCAACATGCATCCACGACAAAAAGGTGACTATACCAGAGAAACCTCACAGAAGTTGGTAATGGTATAAGATATAACACTGGGTTGAGCTGCAATTGCTGAATAATTAGGTAAAAACCACTTTTCCACTAAAAATAGTAAAGAAGTTATAATTTTAAGAAGATGTAGGTCTCTGCAGCTACATTAATTATTCCAACTTCGAATGGATTTTCTCATGCATGATCACATGTGCTATAACAATTTCCTTGCTTCACCTAAGTTACCTTCCTGGATGAAGCATAGCTGCAATGCTAAATATGATCAATTAACTATTAAAATGAGGATCTACTCACCACGGCGCCAGACCTCCTGTCATTGTCAGCGCTTTCGCTGCCAGATCGCATCCGGTTCTCAGCACTTGCGCTCTTCACCACCTGCGACCAAACAATTCTTAGACTGCAGTCCAATACGCAACTTCTTTAACCTTGTTTAACTTTTACATCAGTCAAAAATTAGGTAACCTGTTAACCCTTTAATGATGAGGATTAGTTTTCCATACATTTTAGTGCAAGCTCGTCATTAAAAAAGATTAATGATTAAAATTGCTTATGAAGAAACAAAGCCAGCCAATTAGAATAATCAACTGAGAAACCAAATGACAGGCTCATTACTGCTGATAAACAGAATTCAAAGTTATAATTACATCAAAGTTGGAACTGCATTCAGAAGACACCTGTTTTAGAGGCAGAAATGACAAGCTGTGCGTGTAATGTATAGTGTAATAAAACTATTCACTGCTGATAACAGATTAATGTCGTTAAGTGTGAAAGATTAATGATTAACAAAATTACTTATTAAGAAACGAAGTCAGTTTGACAATGTGATCTCTTATTTTCAAATTTGCGTGCAGAGTCCGAGATTCAACCCAGGTCACACTGGTGAACAGCCGATAGGTTAGCCACTTGACCACTGTCCCACCAAATAGCTATTTTAAATGGTTTCAAGATCTTGAAGGACGGACAATTACCTCGTCGCCTCGGCTGCAAGGTGTCTGCCGCTCGTCATCGGCATCCCACCTGTTGCTGTCGTCACGTGTCTCGCCGCTAGACTTGCGATTTCGACTCCTCCAGTCTTCATCGTTGTCACTCGACTGTTGTCTGCTTGCTCCAGGTCGATAATTAGATCGCTACAGTCACCAGATAACTAGAATTTTATCTGTAATCTTCCATTTTCCAGTGTAATATAACTGTATTTACACATTCTGCTACTTCACAATGTTTGCAAATAAAATAATTTGTTGCTAACATTTTTACACTCACTATTCATCCGCTGTTGGGAAAGCTATTTAGTTTGCTCTAAACAGTTACAAATTTTAATTTACACATAAACACATTAATAATAATACCAAAAATCGCAAAAAACTATCATTAAAGCAATAAATAAATATGTAGAGTAGCACAGGTATAATCTGCTAACCTGGTTTGATGTCACTCTTGTATTAGACATTCCGTGGTATCCAGTCGGAGATGGTCTTCGATCGTGCATACCTCTCGGCTGATACTGTCTCTATTAAACAGAAAGCATTTTAGTAAATAGGTCTTTCTTTTCAATAAAATAGCAGATACCACATTAAGAAACCAAACTGCTTTTCTGAAGTCTCAACGCCACAGCATGAGACACTTATTAACACCAAAATGAACGCAGTCATCTGACTATGAAAAATGAAAAAGTTGAGGTTGTTTCTTAACAAGTAGGATGCATTCTTCAAATGCAAACTTAGTCCAAATATGAAAGCAGAAATCTACATGCAACCTGAGAAGTACAAAAGGACATAAGGCTGCTATCTTCTGCCACATATTGTTTACCAAATCGACAGTATTATACCCAAAGCACACTTCATACATCAATGGTGTGTTAACTTTTGAAACCAAATATATACTGCTTTGCATGAACAACATTAATTTGCAGCAATTAGACTTCATTTGCAAACCTTCCTATCACTGTGCCTGTCGTTTTCTTTGTTGGCATCTGAGTTAACCCTGTCACGGCTGTGGCCCGAACTGCCATCTGCGCTTTCCCTGTCCCTTTCCATTTTCCTTCCACCAGACCCGTCTCGCTTATTTCTTGGCGATTTATCCCTAACAGAGGAAAATCATCAAAGACATCAAATAACTCCACATCGAAGCAAATGAGTACTCACTTTGTGAAATGGATGTTCCGAGTGCTTGCATCTGGGGAACCTTGAGAATTTACATATACAGTGTGAACTCATTTATGCACTTCCAGTTACACATGCCATTCTGTTTAATGTAAAGTTATGCCCACTAAGCTATTACCTTAACAAGCCATATTGGTTAATATGCTATCAGACAAAAGAACTGCATTGACTGTTTCAGCAAAATCCTTTTTACATGCAGCCTGGGTTACACACTGTGTCATAAGACATGTCCCTCATCTTTACGTTAACCAGTCCACACTGTATTCTGCTTACCATCACCGATTCATGCCTTGTTCATCAAACAGTTATACTACAAAATACGATTCTGCAGTATGCAAATATGCAATTACTTCCATTTTCTAAAGCCCTACAGACTCAGTACCTAGAAAGTTACAAGTAATTTCCTAACCAAGCCATAAAAAAACTCAGAATGCTTCATTTAATAACAGGGCATATCTTGTCCATAAGTTACTACAGCTTCAAACGAGGCAGTTTTCAACAGACGTTCACACTGGCTTTCAACAGACCTGTATGTTCAAATCTGATGTAATTACAAGAGCTGAAAACAAGAACTACCATTTGTCTCCAGTGGCAGGTGCTGCATCTTCATCATCGCTGAAAACCGGCTTAGTGCTGTAGTCGACTTCGACGTTGGCGCCAGCCCAGCTACTTTCTGATGCTTCTATCTTATCAAACTCTTTCAGTGCATGATCCTTAATTATGGCACTTCTTTCGGGATAACTTTTGCTATCTTGAGCGTCTACTGCCATTCTCTGCGTTGGCATAGGACCACGAAACCTACAACGGCATTCTCAAAATGAAGCAAAGCAGTTTACTGTAAAAATATACATCCCATGATCACTCCATCCACCAACATACATAGTAAGCCTTTTACCAACATCTGTCACATGACTACTGCAGGACTGTATGAAACTATGAAACAGACATGCAACCTTGAGTAAATGTCCGGTTATTTTTATGTGTCTGAACACTTGCCCCAATATACAATTAGAAACTCCAGTATGGCAGCTCTGAGGCTGAAATGCAAAGCAAATGTGTGGCTGCCTTCTGACTTGTTCTAAAATCTAGAGTTACATGTAATGAACAAAGGCCATACTCTATCGCTACTACCAAACTGTTCATCGACAAGCATATTCACAATAGCTGTAGTAAAGACTATATTCACACAGTGTATAGCTGGACAATCATTGAAGGTAAATATCATAAAACTCACTTGCTTAACCAGTGAGGACTAAAGAATGCCAATTAAGGCACATTATAACTATACAACTACTTGCATTTGCAACACAATGTAAATGTAGCCGGGAAAAGCATCAATTTCAGGATTCCTACAATAACTTGAACAAATTATATATACCTGTGATCCGGATGGAAATATGGAGGACCTGCCATAAAAGGTGGAAACACTGGTGGACCAAAGCCAGGTCGAGGCGGAAACATCTACAAACCAATACATGTCAAAGATTAATAATCTGGCTAATCAGTCATAAAATTCCAGATCTTTTCCCAAACACACATTATGTGACACATACATCTGTTTATATTTATAGTCGCACCAATACCTAATGACAAAGATACACAAGAAACCAGTTAAGAAAATGAATTCCAGTGCAGCTAGCTAATACATCAGCCAGTCACTTCTGACATGAATTTTGATGGAACATGCAAAATAAAACTTTAGTTTTCACTCTCACCCTTATCAAAAGATACCCTGTTGTAGGATCTCTATTGCCATCATGTACGCCTTTTGTCAACACGAAGACAGCGATTTGAAGACTTTTCTGAGAAAACTCATATAATATACTTAGCTTACCTTTCCTTCAGACTTGCTCTAGGTTTCTACACCAGACCAACTTAGAGGATTAAACTTAGAGGATTAAACTTAGAGGATTAAACAAGCACACACACACACACTTGCCCATATATACAAACCACTACAAAACCATCCATCCCATCACTTTCATATGGAGGCATGATGTTTATTGTCACCCCAACAGCATCAAATAAACAAAATACTGCAATCCTGACAGAATTCTACAGATGTTGATAATTACACTACACAGATATTTCAGCTTTTAAAACCATTTCTGTAATCAACGCTATAGCAGAAATTACGAAATGTTTGATAAGTAACTGAAATATTAGCATAGTACCTGTACAGCAATATTTGTATAGCACCTTTCTAAAAGGAGCTATAGAAATATAGCTAGAGACATCGACATATGCATGGTAAAAGGCTTCAACCTTATACATTATTATGTAAACTTATAACACAAAGGTAGTTCACTACAAAGCCAGACTTACAAATGGAGGCATTCGAGGTCCGAACATCATTGGACCGGGCGGTCCCATACGTGTCTGCATGCCAACGCCTGGACGCATCATGCAAGGCATTGCATTCTGTATTGGAAGAGGGTGCGAAGCCGGAGGAGGAGGATGATATGCCTGTGACGAGTCTTCATCCTCTGAAGATACGTGCACCGGAGCACTAGAAGGCGGCGTGGGGGTCGAGCGCTCTTCTTCTTCCTCTTGTTGGACTGGCTTCCGGCTTCCACCTTCTCTCCAACTAGCGACGTCTAAAGACATACACAGAGATGAACCAACCATAAACTTTTTGTCTGAACAGTCAAAGATTAAATTTATAATGTGCTTACTTCAATTCTAAAACAGATTTCAGATGACTTCATGATTGAACAGAAATCAATCAATCAATTTTATTGTTCACTGCATCATTTCAAAATAAACAATGTTTACATATTGCAAAAAAACAAAGCAAAACATGTACGGTTTCAGTGACAAAGGGTAATACCCTAAGGAACCTCAGTCCGCTAACAAGGTAGCCCTAATACAAGTGTGTAACAGTCAGTCTAATTTATACAATTATTAGCAAGAACACATCGTTTTGACAATTTTTATATTTCACACAGATTTTAAATATGAATCATGACCATTAATGTTGTTTATTTTAAAAAATTCTTTAATTTGTTTGGCAGCGAACATTTCTATTAACCAGTTCTACAGAGGAGCTTATAAGCACTTCACTCAATTCAACAGAAGAGAAACTGTTGAATCGACTGAAGTGATTGTAAGCTCCTCTGTAGAACTGGTTAAACAAAGTCTACAGACTAAAATAATACAAAAAAATTAAAATTCCTTGAAAAGAGTTAATTACTTTGCGGTCTTAGACTTGGCCCTGGCCCATACTGTGATTCTTTGCTTTCTTCCTCCTTCTTTGACTGCTGTGTTTTTTCCTCTGCACCAAGGGCTAGTTCGGGAAATTCCTCTTGAAAATAAGGAGATTTCTGATCTAGCAGTTTTCCTAAGCAAAACAATAAAAATTAGCCACTCAACAGTCCACAAATGTCCAGATTACACTGTAATGTAATACATGTTATTATTAATCTGCCAATGTACACTGTGTCCATATCCAACATTTATAATCTGCAATTTATACCACATTGTAATCTGCCAGTTGACACTGTGTCAACATCAACACCCAAACAGGGAAACACGATACAACTAGAAATTTGTATTGGACCCCTTAAGGTATCAAATTCGAACATTTTTCAAGTTTTCTACAACAGGATAGTTTTAAAACTTGAATAAGTAAAGCTATCTACGGATATGCCAGGCAGGTGAATGACCCATCTACTTCAAATGCAGTGTCACGGCTTCAACTTAAATCCTGGAGCTCACCTCAGTACTAATTAAAGGAAATCGGGGCTTGGGTCAAAACAAGCCATGCTATGGAAAAATGCAGAAAATGAGTTGGCAGAAAACGAGTTGCAAATACTATCAATCTGCTACGACACAATCAAACATCATGCCCAATAACCACATATGCAGCTGTTCTAGTTTCTAAGATATTTTTATAACCACATTGATTCCACAAATTAGCTATTCATATTAGGGTAAAACGATTTATATGATTGATCGTGCAGTCACAGGTGGCAATAAAACGACCTGCAGCATTTTAAAACTGAACATTATTACCTTAAAACAAGAAGCACAGTAACTATGGCAAAATGCATCATATGAATATACTCACAGCATGGCAACTATGGAAGCAGTTTTGACAAACAGCTAAGCAAGCACTTTATACATCATTTAAGCTCAAAAACTATAAAATAATTGTAAACTTAGTCACGAATACTTATGACAACAATCTTAGCTTGTCTTTTGGCTTCTGTTCACAATTCATATAAAATTAACACAAAATGCATAATAGCTTCATAAACGTTGCTTAATCACTTTCTGGCTCTCCCAAAAACTCCCATCAGTGTTTACTTTTGCATGTTGTCATAGCAAGGTCCAAATGACCCTTAAAATCCATTCAGCACTTTCTGACATAAACACATCATACCTGTTCTTATGCCGGAAGTGATGCTGCTCCACGACTGCCCAGTGCCGCCAGTACCGCTGCTGGAATTTCCCTGATGATTGGCGGAACTTCCCTGAACGCTGGAACAAACCTGTGTCTCTACCTTCTGTGTAGCACTGGGGGGCTGCGATTGACGAATGCCCGGCTGCGGCTGCGACGGTGGCGGCTGACTTCCACCCTTCTCGTCTTCCTTCGATCCACTTCCCCATCCTTAAACATACAAGAAATCAAGCCCTAACATTAAATTTTATCATTGCATCATTAGACCTGGCTGGAGATTAACAAGCATTAGGACTCAGGTACTCAACAGAAAACACTTAGTTACATTACATAACTGCAATGGTCAGGGCCACACAGTCACAAGTTCAAAATTTGACGTTAGTTAGAGACAAATTGTGGACTGATAATTACCATTTCTTCAAATGCAAAGCCATACAGGATTCAAGCAACAAGTCCTTACCTGATCCACCAGATGGCACAAGGGCTACGTTTTGATCAACACCACCGTGTTCACTTTTCAAGCTTGGAAGATGGACTGGTGGTGGCATACGCCGGGCATTTCCAACTTTCCCCAAAACTTGAAGACCATGTTGGCGAGCAGCAACTGCAGCAGTTTAAACATTCAGTTTGAACATTCACAATTTATTATAAATGTTTAGATACAAGATAACACAATTATCATGGATCAGCAAATTGTAAAATTTTGGTACAAGGCTCAAAATGTATTTAGGTTCCATGGTAACTTATTAACCAGGATATGTCAGATCTTGCACCAGGAAGTTCCCTAGACAGTAAAACTTTCATGGGAGACCCATTACTCTGAAATATTACTAGAGTAATTACAATTCCCTCCCAATGCTGAAGAGGAGCTACATAAATCAACAATTAAATTAAAAACCCAATATGCTGTGAACCCTTTAAGACTTAAAATTGTCCTAAATTTTGCTCTATATTTACATTTGCTACACACCAATTTAGCTCACAACTACTGCTAAGCCTTGGAATCATACATGTCTTAATTTCTATTATGGTTTACACCTGCACCTGCAGAATATCCAATGGTTTAATAACTTCTTCAGCATGGCACACCACAACATAAAGTATGTTGTACCTAGCCTCAGTTAACTAATTCTGCAAACTAGCGACCAAAAGACAGAAATAATTTCAGTTTCATCAAAACAAAGCCTAGTATTTATACCATGATTGAAATTTCACTGCCATGTATTTTCACTGTCATGTATAAACCAGCACTACCACTCTGCAAACACGCCATGTAAAATATAGCAAGTAACACAATACCTGCAGTTCTTTGAGGTTCAACACTTGTTCCTTTATAGACTTTGTTGATTTCGATAGTCTTAAATTTTCCTTTATTCTTGTCCACCTTGTTACCTAACCCAGAAGACGTTGACATGATTCCTTCAACATTGACGCTTCTTTACCCCGACCCAACCAGCAACTGTCGATTCCTAAACAACATCAGTGTCACTTTATAATAAGCTAAAAGGAAGAAGTTGCTTTATGTAAAGAAATGCAACCCTATTATTAATATTGTTATTATTAATAAATTTTGTAACGTGTGCATGGTCACACCGAAATGTGAATCTGTGGTGTGGATAGTCAGCCATCAGGAGAATATGCAGATAGATATCCAAGTGTTTGAAAGCCAAGGAGAAATAATGAGTTTTGAGCCGCTTTTTGAAGGTAGAAAGCAAATTTGAGCTATGAAGAGAGTGGCAGTCGATTCCATTCCCTGGGGAATGCTCAAGCTGTGGCAACTGTGATTCTTTAACATGCTACAGAGTATGTCATGCAGTGCTAAAATTATAGTATTTATGATTCAATTATTGGTCACTGGAAATGCAGACACTTCTTTTAACGCGCATGCTTTCTAAGTAATGTAAAAAATTTAAACACATTTGCAAATAGTTCTAGACACAAGATCTGCACCTAGCACTCGTTTAACTTAAATTATACATAAATTACATTGATAATTCTTATAATTATCCAAAATAACTTATTTTTATTTAACAACTTTGCTATACAACACAGTGAAGAAGATATGAATTTCCCTCTTGTTTTGTTTACATTCTTTGAACCTGAAGATTACTACAGGTAGACACAGAATCAAGCTACAAATTTTACAATTAGTTTTAAATCCCAAACCTTGTTTGCATCTATAATAAAAATCCATATATATCTTATCAAACACCTAACATCTTTTTAAAAGCACACTGTATTTTAAATTCACCACTTAATTAGCCACCATTCAATAGGTAGTTTACTCGTGGCTTCTCAAAGGAAATAGCTAAGTCTAGTAATTCAAAACTACAAGTCTGTGCTAATAACAAACTACATGATTAGCATACCATCAACTAATTATGCAAGCATCAAATGAAAATGTTAATTGTACAAACATGCTATTTCAAAGTCTCTTTGTATCTATAAAAGTCCAACATTATGTAACATAATATTAAAAAATGTAAGCAATTTACTAAATCCTAAGACATAAAACCCACTGATTTGTTATATACCTTGCGTTTAAGTCTCTGGCACTTAAACACTTTAACAACGAGAGTGTACAAAAAGCGACTGGGAAAACAATGCAGCTCATTGTTAAAGAGCTAAATCACAACGTTTTGACTATAAATTTAAAATCTTTACATAAACATTTCAAACAAATATTGCACATTCTGCACCTTGACAGGTTCCTTAAAGGCTTTTAAAAACAATTTCATACATAGTATTGTATCTGAACATTTATAAAGCGCCTCTTACAGTGTTCGCTAATCAGAGGCGCAAATATATATAGTTTATATATATATGCTTATATGCAATCATGTTTGCCATCAATTAGACAGTTACCAGATATAGCTGTGGAATGCAGCAGAAAACGCGACAGCAAATCTGTTTATAGTCAATTAAGAAATCTCTCTACCAGCAAGCCTAATTGCAGTTGCTTACAACACAACGTTTTATTCATAACGGAACAAGCACCAAAGGCAAACAGCATTCTGAACATTACATTTTTGGCCAATGTCTTGAAAGCAATGTATTGTAGCATGCATGTGCTGTACAGCAGTGCACTGTAATCAGACATTTATTTAATAAATTACTGTAAAGAGACATGTCAGCAGAACTGATTTGGCAGCACCTGTGCTTAAAATTCTTACACTGGCTTAGCATAGGAGAAGACATTGTTTTAAAAGTGTACTCTCACACTCCATGCATTAGATATACAAGCACCAACAATGCAATCACAGCCTGTGAACTCAAGTGGCAGGTTCTGCGATCCTTTGCCGTTGTGGGGCGTGGTGGCTCAGTGGTAAGTTCGGCGCCTTGTGACCGGAGGGTTGCAGGTTCGAATCCCACTCTAGCCGCTGCGTACGGACCTTGGGCAGGTCCTTCACTCGCAATTGCTCGTGGCGCTTCGGCGTGAAAATTCCGGCATAGTATCAAATGCTGTAGTCGGGAGCGCCTCTGAGTAGTAGTTGACTTCGAGAGGCGCTATAGAAATATTCGAAATAAATTTTAAAAAATAACTAATACACGTAAATTAAACTTCTGGTCCTTTCATCTTTAGTGCTTAGCAACTGCTCCTCATGAAACAGACCTAAAAAATGAGACAAGAAGACGAGAAGCTGCAGCACATACCCAGGACCTAAAGTTCCAACCACCTCTGAGTCAAGTATTGATTTACGTCTGGCATGAAAATCTCATATTAATATTCATTCATTCACAAAGACATATTGGCCAAAACAACTTGACCATCATAGTACGAAGATTAAAAAAACAGATTTAAAATCACAACAGTAAAACAATACTTTAACTAACTGCTACACGTCATTTTAGCAGGTCATGCGCTCTACACCATGCTCTACACCATCACTACCTAAAAATACTACTCTCATTCACATTTGCTCACTATCGTGGATTTAGTTCATGGTTGTAATTGTATGTACAACCATGTCCAATAACAAGGTGTCTGAGTTGTAAACTGCGAGTTCATGAACAGAAGCAGCAACCAGACTATAGCTTACAAAAATATTACAGGCGAAGTGGCCAAGACTGAACGGTTGGCTCCAACAATAGATGAACTAATGAATCTGAACTGAACGTAGAACAGAACAAAAGAATCGACGTTGGAATAGAGTCCATAACCACGGAGTTGTCACTGGACCCAAGTCTAAAAAGTCACAAGTCTGGCTACAACTATAAGGCCAAACGCTCAGGTTTCACGGTCATTTTACAAATTGAACTGCAGACAGCGAAAAGGGACTTCCAAACGCCCACTGAAACTATCGAATTCGCGAACTAAAATGAAACTACAAAGCGCACCAATTCAAAATGGCTTCCGGGTAATTCAATCCACAGCCACTGCGCAACACGCAAAAGCCATCCACATCGCCTTTCCTTTACATTTCCAACAAGTTTTCTCCGAACAGATCAGACCAAATCAAACTATTCTAACAGGAAACGTGAATCCTGACGCCCAGCATTGCATTTCAAGTCAAAAAACGAAACAAAGGGCATAGCCACTAAGTATGCTAGTCACTTGAAAGAAATACTTCGAATTCATTAATGCGTTATCGAAATAATAGTACTTACAAGATTTTGAGGAAGTTCTGTTTTATTATAATATCGGGGACTTTGTAATGCAAATAGTTCGGACGGATTAACAGAGATTACTTCCGAACGAACCCGAAATATTTCTCCCTTTCTTTTAAACACAAAATGGCGAGCACTCGTCTCCCGTATATGCAAATCAGATGACGTCAATTTCCCAGAACGCACCGCCGCCTCATTAACACGGATAACATATTACATTACTATCCGACCCTAACACTTACAAATTACGTATTTTGTGAAACCAAAGAGCATCAGTTGATAAGAAACTTTTCATCATTTGCGCAGCGTTATCAAATCAAGACACTTTAAACTATACCGGTTAACATATACCTTTACCAAAGATATTCAATCCAAATTTTTTACCAAATCAATCAAATCAAAATAATATTTGTTTATCGACAGATTCCCGTCGACACAGACGCGATGGGATTACATAGTGTTACCTGGGACTAACATTGCAATGTTAGTCCCAGGTGTTATAGACAATATATAATTGCAACTGAAAATAAATCAGATAACAGTTGATGAAAGAGACTAAACAGATTAGGCCTAGGCCCCTAATGGAGTTTTAAAAAATAAGGAATGCATAGAAAAACAGTATATTGCTAAAATAGTCAATTGTTAATAAATGCTATTATAAAGCATATAAATTATACGGGATATAAAGTTTTTGTCATTTTTATCAGGTAATGTGAAATTATGAGCCCGAGGCCGCATGCAGATTATGAGGGATATTGCGACCATGTGGAAAATAGGGTCGCAGCACTTGGTCTGGGTTTGTAATGGCTGCCTTTAAGAGACATTCATCTGCCTGTTTTGCCAATTCAGAAGCGTTTTGGATAGATGGGGAAAGAAGGCCAGAACGTTTTAGAAGTTTGGAGATACTGTTTTATCAATCAAATCAATCAATCAAAAAGCTTTTATTGTTCACCATAAACACATAGGCATGAAAATAACAATGCAGTACGTGACAATGAGAGTAGGCCCTACCCAAAGGAACAAACCGTTCCGCTAATATATGGCCCCCTAGTTACAATAAATCGACCATTACAACCAGTGGAGCAGTTCGTCAAGTGTCGTGTCCATTATTATTTATACTACTTTGGAAGGGTTATAAGGCGTACGTGTGATTTTCGACTCCAACGTCAATTAAGCTCTCGACCAGGGCTGTAGTCGAGGGTATAAGCGGGTATACCTGCAGCGTGTACTCACCTCTAGAGACCGTATACTGACCTCACAAAATATTTGTACTCACCTCTGATTTGTGTCAGAAAACTAACCGGTAGCGTGTACTCACCTTTAATTTTACCACTATAGCCCTGATCTGCCCCCATGGTAACCGAACTCGGACTTCCTCTGGACTACTCTTTGGAAACCCCTCTGATTTGACGCAGCGCTCGTGAAAGGCTTGTGCATTGCGCTTGGCCTTCGAGTGACGCTTTAGAAGTTTGGAGATACTGCTTTGGAAGGGTTAAATAAGGCAGAGGAGATTGAATGACATCCATTAATTGTGAAATAGTCCCCGGAGCCGCCGCCGCCGCCGGTAAGCCCTCAAGTCGAAACCAGTCGCTAAGCTATCGTTCACTTAATAGTTTGCTTGTTATTTTAATCGCGGTTTCCAAGTTTCGATTTGACGAAGACATCAGCAGCAGGACATGAGCAACACTTACAATACAGTAGGCTATAATACAATATTCGTTTGTTGAGGAAAACAAGCTGACATGCCGCAACTTGGTATAGAGTATAAGAGAAAGAGTTAAATTTCTCTATTAGAAAGAATTCTTATAGAGAATACGGGGGATATAGTTGTTGTTGTCTTTTTGGTAAATTGAATTTATGCATTATATTACGATTTACGAAGATGGTCTTGATGATTACGAAGACGGGGATTAAGTGCCGGAGTACGTACATATGATTCTCGTTCTCTGCTGCGGTCTCAAAGAGGCACGCGCATCAGTAGTTTCGACCAACTGGTTGGCCGCAAGATTGGTATTGCTATAAATCCTCCTTGCGTCATTCAATTTATCAAGCGCTCGAGGAAGTCCGAGTCCGGTTAGGGCCTAACATGGGGGCAGATCAAGACAGGATGCTGTATAGCCCAGCAAACGTGGCTGTCTGGGATTAAAACATTCCATGAAAGTTTTTGCATCACCAATCTAATTAGTGTATATTTCAGTCTTGTTGTCCTCGAGACCAAGGTCTTGGTCTCGAGTGCACTCGAGTTCGTTTTTAAAAGTCTTGGTCTTGGTCTTGGTCTTGAGGTTCAAGGTCTTGGTCTTGGTCTTGAGGTTCAAGATCTTGGTCTTGGTCTTGAGGTTCAAAGTCTTGGTCTTGGCCTCGCAAGACCAAGACCAAGACCGGCTGTTAATATGAACAGGCATTTACAGAACTGAAGAATTCTGTATCAAGCCTGCTTGCATCATACGACCAATATCTATGGATGGATACAAGTCTTGTTGGTCAGGAAAACCCATTGGCAGCAGCAGCAGCATAATATTATTCTGTATCAGACGGTATGATAAACCATGGGAAGATTCCAAAAGGACTCACTATCTGTACCTTTACATCCAGTGCTTGAAAAGCTACTCTGTGTGTGTCAGAGACTTCAGCACCAGTCCTGTAGAACGGATATTTTTTCACATGGCGGAATTTTTATGAGGCCTACCACGCACGTCTTGGTCAGAAAATTCTGAGCGAATTGGTTTTTATAAAATACAAAAGGCATTTCGTATAAGAGTTTGCATGAAGGACTTTTGAATTTTTTTAAAAATACAAATTCGGATTTCTCTGCAGTTAGCATTTAAAGTTAATTTGCTTGAATAAAATAAAAGACTCATGTTTTCATTAAAATAGGGAATCTTCCGAATTTACAATTTTTAGAAGTCTTGACCTGATTTCGATTTTTTGGGTCTTGGTCTTGGTCTTGGTCTTGGTCCTGAGGTTCAAAGTCTTGGTCTTGGTCTCGAGGTTCAAGGTCTTGGTCTTGGTCTCGAGGTTCAAAGTCTTGGTCTTGGTCTCGAGGTTCAAGGTCTTGGTCTTGAGGTTCAAGGTCTTGGTCTTGGTCTTGAGGTTTAAGGTCTTGACAACAAGACTGGTATATTTTTGGGTGAACATCAACCGGGTTTCTTACAGCAGCTGATTCCCACGACTTTGATGTTGGGCGCTGAAGAAATTATAAGATTACCAAATAGGAAGCGTCGATGCCGCCATATTAAACTGTAGGCCTGCGTAGGTCTGGTCTTACCATGAAAGTCACTTTTAACTGTTGGGTCAAAACGTATTGGACCGACAGCTGGCCTCTGCAGTTATAACTGCTACAAGTCGCAGAACGTGGGCCCGTTCTTGGGCCATTGAACGTTATTGGGTAGGCTACTAGGCTACATAGCCTACATGTTAGACGTGACCCGTCCTTGGAGCAACCTAGCCGAAACTCATGATTCTATGATCCACGTGCCGCATGTGCGAGTCATCCAGACCACAAATTAGGCCCTAAGGGTCGAACAAAACGTTCAAGCCCGAGGTCAAAACCAACCCAGTCGCCCAATTGAGTTTGCGAGAGGTGCTAACTTCTAAAATTTTAATTTCGTGTGACAGAATATCCCTTTTAAGCTAGACATATATTGGCTGCATACACGCACAATTAATTTGCCTGCCTGCAAACCTACATGTACGAGTAGGCCTACGACGTCATGTTGACTAAAATATATCTTCTCCGATTACATATACCCAGGCCCGGTTCGTCCGTTAGGCAAACTAGGCAGCCGCCTAGGGCGGCCGAATTTTAGGGGCCGCCAATTTTCCATCTTTTCCGAAATAAACATAAAAAAAATTTCTGGAAATTCATAAATGAAACAACGTTGGATTATTTTTTAATTATTATTCGCTAGATGGAAGTATTATAGTGCTGGTGTAATAAATTATGTTCTATTAAGGTAGGGTTCACCGTTAAGTTTTAATCATAAGTTTTTGCCTAGGGCTGCCAAATGTCTTGAACCGAGCTTGCATATACCCTGCCTGACCCTTAGATTATGGCTTGGAAAGGAACCTGACTTTCCCTGCCAGCACACACCCCAGCTAACACACCCACACGGGACCCAGACGGGTCCCATACGGGACCCGTACGGGATACCCGGCGGGATCCCGCCGGTTTTTGTCCGCGGTTTCCGTACGGGACCCATACGGGATATCCCGCGGGCATCCCAGTTCATTCCCAGTTCATTCCCAGATGACTAAAAAGTGATACCCAGTTTAGCACAGTTAATGGGCGGCGATCCCGGGGTCGAGGGGGACAAGACCCCTTTTAACAGTGGGGAGGACACACCATACATCTGCCCCCCCCAATTTTGAAGAAACACCAAAAAAGTCAACCCAGTTTCTTAATCTCTTTTTGAGCAGATCAGTTCAAAACTCTTTTTGACCAGATCAGTTCAAAAGGGACAAGACCCCCTTGAACAGTAGGGGCACACACCATACATCTGCCCCCCACCCCCAAATTTTTAGGAAACAGCAAAAGTCACCCCAGTTTTTTTATACCTCTTTTGAGCAGATCAGTTCAAAACTCTTTTTTTGACCTGATCAGTTCAAAAACGTCGCCCCCCACCTGTCAAACAAGAACTCTGCCAGTGGCACAGTTTACAGTATAGTATGCAAACTGTACTGTAAACTGTGCTATATAGTTAAAGCAATAAATAATCACCAAAAGCATTAAATGACACATCAATTTAATAAAGTCAATTTAATAAAGTAAAGTAATCATGCAGTCGATCTGCTCTGTAATTTCATTTAACAATAATGTCATCAGCAGTATTGGTGAACTCCTGATCAACACTGATCGACTCTGACTCGGTCTCTTTGAATGGCGCCGATTTCAATAGTTGGCGGCCTCCAGTGCCATGATCACTAGCATTACCAAACCAAATGGCCAACTTGTCTTCAACCATTTTCCTCGTGCTGTCCTTGGTAGCAATATTATATTTTACCGAACCTGAAATTTCAAACATGCAACATTTAGATTAAAAATAACAAGTTACAAAGAACAAGAATTAAGAATTTGATGTGCTCTGATTTGTATTGAAAAATGGTATTATTCCAATAACTCTTTCTGTTATTAAATGACAATATTTAGAGACACTGCCTGCACAATGTTGACTAATGTAACATAATAAAACAAAATGTAATCATTACACCCGTCAATCACACAGGCTGTTACCAAGCTACTAAGAACTAGTGAATGCAAAGCTTAAGAGTGAATCATTCATATAAAAGTAACTAAGAAACCATTTCATTCTACAGAATCATGGCCTTTTTAATATGTTTGTTCAACACGTACTCCCGTTTAAAATATTCTAATTGCACCTTGTTTTCGATCAGTTCATTAAGGATTGCAGAGATATTATAACTACATCACAAAAACAATTAAATGGTTGTGTACTTTAAAATTTCTCAGACTAGTCTTCAACGTTGTCGACTCTTGTTGCATGAAGCCCTGCAATATCGTCATTCTCATCTTCACAGAGTGCAGTACTTATTGATCTCGACAACTATCCAGTTTTGATGGTCACGGCAGCTGCAATGTTTAATTCAGCAGCAATTACGCTAGTTTTCAAGTTTATTGTAAACGTTCAACAATGTATAAGCTAAATTTAAAGGATACTATGTTCAAATGAAACTTTAAGCTAAATTTATAGGAAGTTTAAGCTAAACGTTCAAGTATAATCTATGAAACTTTAAGCTACATTTATTGGATAAATGTTCAAAATGTTTAAATGAAACTTTAATGCGACTTAACTGAGAGATGTCAACATCTAACACGGATAAACTTGAAAACTAGCGTCATTGCTGCTGAATATTTGTCGATGTGCTTTCATTTAAATAGCCTTATTGGTGTCTGGGCGCTAACTAGTGTTAAGGTGCGACCTCTTGTCACACAGTAATACATAGCCCCTTGAATTTGGGTCAGACCATAACATTAGGACCCTCATAGCGCAAGTTTACCGTACAGTCCATAACCCTAACCAGGGCTGTAGTCGAGGGTATACGCGGGTATACACTATACAGTGTGTACTCACCTCTAGAGACCGTATAGGCCTACTCACCTCCCAAATAGTTATATTTATTTATATTAAAATACTGTAGCGTATACTCACAAAATACTGTAGCGTAGACTCACCTCTAATTTGTTTCGGAAAACTAACCCGTAGCGTGTACTCACCTCTAATTTTACCACTACAGCCCTGACCCTAACCCACTGCAATCTCCGTTTCGTCTATCCCGACCACAATTAAATAGGCCTACAGCATTTACATAAACTGTTAATATACGCAGATATAGGTTCATTAGTAGGCCTATAATAAATATAAAGTAATCTTACTTTTCACAGAAACACATCGCGATCTGTCAAATATGTGTACATTCGAAACGGCAGGCACACAAAATGGCGGACCGGCGGTAGAAATACGAATACCGGTAGGAGGCGCCACCGACGCGGGCTGGACCGTAAGGGTCCCTTACGCAAACCGTGGTCAAAAACCGCGAGAAAATCCCGCAGGGCATTTTTTAACATGTTGACTGGTGGGGAAATTCCCCACCAGCCCTCTCGAATTCCCCACCAGTCCTTGCCCTTTTCCCCACCAGTGAATTTTGCCCTTTTTAGTCCCATATAATTTTTTTTTCATTTGTGTGACCTTATGCACAATGATATACTGTAAATGCAAACCACAGCAGACGTGAGATCTTTATAATTTATATTTCTTTGGTCACCAATAGTCTGCCCATAGACGTCTATGAGTCTACCACAGCAGACTGAAATGTTTATTATTTATAGTTCTTTGGTCTAATCTGCCACAGTAGACGTGGAATCTTTAAACCTTATATTTCTATGGTCACTAGTAGTCTGCTCTTTGCTGTTATTCACGTCTTCGGCGTGTTGATATTTCTTATTTTATAATTTAAAAGCAAAAACCTGGGATTAAGATTACTAAGGGATATGAAGCCGATGAATATAGGATCTTTTATCTAGACTATGTGTGTGGCTCACATCCGGGACCTTAGTAACACCGGCTAGTCAAACATGGGTCGGTTATAGCTGGCTTAACTAAATAAAAACACTTATCAATAGCTGCAGGATTTTGGCATCCTGTCTGTTACTTAGTTTCAGACTATTTATTTATTTAGACTGTCCGTAATTTACTTTAATCGCATAATTATGTCCTTATTAATAAATAAATCGCTAAAAGAATCTAGAGCGATTCCGAGAGTGTTTACTTCTGCTCTGAGCCAAGTCGCCCCTCTCCAAAAAGCCCGGATGTCACTTTTCTAAAAATAGATGGCCACAGACATCGCCTGCGATGAATCAGAAAAGACGAACTCTCATTGGCTGACGCGTTGCCGCTTCATATCCCTTTTAGTAATCTTAATCCCAGCAAAAACTAAACATAAACTAAAACCGTAAAACTGAATTTTGGTTAGTGGCTACGATAAAGATGATCTCTATCTCTAGGGATTGGGATTTATCCAATTTACGCAAGAATAATATTGATTAAATTACAAGCATACCGAGTACAGAAAGAAGTTCACAGAACCAAGAAACGCAAAGCAGATTTGCTTTTGGATAGCGCTAAGAAATGTCAAAAGCTTTCAGATTTATTTGGCCAAACTCGACAGCAAACAATTACAACCAGTATGCCAACAACCAATCAGGCAACAACAGTTAGGCCTACTCTATTTTAACCTGTGTGAGTAAAGAACAAGTCAATCGTTAACTGTTGCGAGTCAGGCAGCAAGCGAATGCGAATCGTCAATAATATTGTAGCAAATGATATAGCAAATCCAGCAAGTCAATCGTCAATGATTTTTGTGAGTCTAAATGTTTCTTGTTTATTAGAAAATTATATAATAATAATAAATATTAAATTAATATTAAATTAGGACATTAAATGAAAAATTAAATAATATAAAATATTATAATAAATAAATTATTAGTGATTATTCCTGTGGCCCACAGCTTTTTGACTTAAAATTACGCGCGAAAAATGCCCTTTTTCAAAATTCCCCACCAGTGAAAATTTCTTAAAAAATCCTCTGAAATCCCGTACCGTCAAACCGGATGAAACCCACAAGGGACCCGTGCGGGTGTGTTTGCTGGGACACCACGCATTGTTGGGCCATTGTTGACCAACGTTGGGCCAACGTGGGTGTGCCGAGTGGATTATACCTACGTACATGTCTATCGATTTTGGTTTAACGAAGCTGCTTAGTGAATCCTCAGCCCACTATAGGTAGTCCGCCTCTGACTATAAGCGCCAGTAACTTTCCTGTCTTCAGGAGCTGTAGAAATCCCCAGCTGTAGAAAGCCATGTACCTTTGTATTTTATTGCATTGTATTAATTGTAGACTTTGTAGTGCATCTTTTCCGCTCCAGATCGCTTCACGAACATTGATCCAGCTGTGACTTTTGCGGAATCGGTCCATGCTGGACATGGGCGGCGATCTAGGGGGTGGGGTCGCGGGGGACATGACCCACCACCTTTAGGAGTGGGTGGGGGGGACACGCCATACATCTGTCCCCCCAAATTTTGAAGAAGGACTGAAAAGGCCAGCAAATGTAATTGCGTGTGAAGGTTTTCACAGCCTTTTTTGACCAGACGAGGTAAAAATAAAAATTTTCAGCAGAAGTCCCCCCCCCGAAAGTCATGAGAAAGTCAGAAGAAATTCCTAAGAAAAGTCATAGAATTTTTGTGGGAGAAGAATTGCAAAAAAAGTCAAACAATGTTTGGGGATGACGTTATGAAAAAAAGGTAATGACATTGTGGGAGACCCTGAAAAAGTTGTAAAAGAGGTGAATGACTAAAAAAACAAGGTCATCAACTTTTTGGGAGATGAATTCGCGAAAAAGTCTGAAACTTTCCTAATAAAGCAAGAAAGCAAGAAACTTGAAACTTTTTGGGGGGGGAGATGAATTCCTAAAAAAGGTCATCAGCTAGACCACGGCCGACTTGTCCCCCCACCTCTCAGACAAGATCGCCGCCACTGATGTTGGACTTCAAAACTGCATCTAGGCCTACCATCGCAACCTCCACAGTGGATTCTAGATACGTATAGTACGTATAGGCCTAGTGCAATTCATTGTTTTCTAATGTACGCACCACGCGCGACATTCCGCCTCTGTGCAATTAATTATTGTGATAAATAATAATTAATAATTTCTATTTAATTATTATTATTATGCGCGTTACAAATTTAATTAATAATAATAATAATTAAAGTCTATCGCCTTCATATCCAAATATTTATATGGCGCTACGTAAGTGACGGTTCGGTTCTTTTCTGCAGCTGTACCTGATGCAAATAGTAGGCCTAGGCCTAGCCTAAGCAGTCTAATTTTTTGTGATTATAATCGTAAATATAAATGGAGCCTCCAGAAATTATGCAGAGGTGCTTCCGACCAAAATGCACGATAACATAGTTTCAAACTTTTATTCAAAATAGATAAAGAAGGGCTTAGAAGCTCAATTCGCAGATTTAATATTTGATATTAAATATTTAATTTTTAATACATACCTCAGCTTTAAATTGCTAGCGAACACCTTGCAACGTGGATGAGATTTCTAATGAGATTAGCCTAAATCAGTCTGCAGCAGAGCGGCGCTTTGCTAAGTTGACGCAACGCTAGGGCCTACTCTCTATGAATCGTTGGAGATATATAGGCAGCGTTAGTTATTATTGTTGCAGCTTGGGGCGCCAGTGTCTCGGTGTTAGCAGGTCGAAGGCGCGCTAGAGAGCCTGTGCTAGGTACAGCTGTTTGTAGGTGCCGGGGAAGGTTGCGCTAGAGCTGGCAAATCAAAGAGGAGGAGAGGATTCTAGCGTGGAGTGTGAGCGAGCGAGGAAAGTTGGTTTGGAAGCTTTTATAAACTAAGTTCCGAAAAGTTGCTGCGCCCGCTCCGCGGTGACCTTTGTACGGATTTTAACGAAATCTTTGCAGACCCGCTCGCTGTCGGCTTAGAACGTTCGGAAAATGCGGCGATCTCTGTCCGTCTTCCTAGCGGTATGGGTTTTGGAGTGCCTTCTCGGCGTGTCTTACGGCGATAGCAACCGGGTCCTCTGCTACGACCAGTATGGCCACGCGCAGCGTTGCTTACCGCCGTTCGTGAACGCCGCCTTCAGTCTACCCGTCGAGGCGACCAATACCTGTGGGATGCGGGGCCCCGAGGATTTCTGCCAGCAGACGGGGATCTCGGGGGCGACCAAGTCGTGCGACGTCTGTGACAACGCCGTACGCGACAAATCCCATCCGCCCAACTACCTGACGGACTTCCACAGCGTCGAGAGCCTCAGCTGGTGGCAGTCGAGCACGATGCTTGAGGACGTCCAGTGGCCCAACAGCGTTAATCTCAGTCTGAATTTTGGTAAGACAATGCTTTTTATGAAGGGAGGGATGTGGCAGAGGGAAGAACAAGGGAGGGTTCTTCTATATGCAAACGTAAAAGGGAACTAAATGAGTTGAGGTATCTCTGCCAGCTTGCCCACATGGAACCCGTATAGGACCCATGTTCCCATACAGAGCCCATATGGGTCCCATCTAATGCGCATAGAAGTGTTGGAAGGGATAGAGGTTGTGCGCTTGTTTACATGCCTTCTGACAAGCAATGCCCTTGAAGGAGCTGTTTCGGCTGAGAAGATGTAGGTAGGGATGAAGGAGGAATGAGAGGAGGAGAGGAGGAAGATACCTGAAGGTATCTAAAGTGAGGTAAACAGGTAAAGGTATAGGTTTGATAGAAGCGGTGAAGGGGCAGAGGGAAGGATTGCACAACAGGATAGAAGAATAGCAGTCCCTTAAGCTAGCCCTGAGGCAGCCATGGGTATGAAGTGTTAGCGACTTCATTTTCTTAGCCTCGGCATATGAGGGTGGGTTGCCAGTCCTCTCCCTCGCCGTCTCATCTTCCCACTGACAGTGTCAGTGTACTCATCATAGCTGAGTTGGCTAGGGGGTGCAGTGGAACAGAAATCTCGAACCAAATTTCTGCTGGCGGGGATTTGAACCCCCGACTTCTCGATTGACAGTCCAGCGCGCTAACCACTAGACTACCGAGCACCCCAACAAGATAGAGGCCTGGTAAAGTAAATGATAGAAAGGTAAAGGAATAAGTAAGAAGACGAAGGAGAAGAAGAGCAGTCCCTTAAGCTAGCCCTAGGGCAGCCATTGGTATGAAGTGTTAGTGACTTCATTTTCTTAGCCTCGGCATATGAGGGTGGGTTGCCAGTCCTCTCCCTCGCCGTCTCATCTTCCCACTGACAGTGTCAGTGTACTCATCATAGCTGAGTTGGCTAGGGGGTGCAGTGGAACAGAAATCTCGAACCAAATTTCTGCTGGCGGGGATTTGAACCCCCGACTTCTCGATTGACAGTCCAGCGCGCTAACCACTAGACTACCGAGCACCCCAACAAGATAGAGGCCTGGTAAAGTAAATGATAGAAAGGTAAAGGAATAAGTAAGAAGACGAAGGAGAAGAAGAGCAGTCCCTTAAGCTAGCCCTAGGGCAGCCATTGGTATGAAGTGTTAGTGACTTCATTTTCTTAGCCTCGGCATATGAGGGTGGTTGGCGAGTCTTCTCCCTCGCCGTCTCATTTGCCCACTGACAGGGTACGGTCGGTGTACTCATTATAGATGAGTTTGCTAAAAGGAATGAGTAGCACACTTATTGAAATGCCTCTGGTGTAGAGGTTCCTCAGTAGTCTGGTCCTGAGGTCAATGGATCTTTTTGGCTGAGGTGCAGATGTGACCACAGCATGCCCACAAGACGGTTCATGCTTTACCAACAGACGGAGGAAGAAAGGTAGATTTAAGCTGAATCTTGTTTGAAACTGGCACATGTCTTATGATTATTGTGCTCAAGACAAGAGCAAGAGCAAGAATTACTAGGTGAGACGTTGACATGGTAATGCCTATGATGCTAGTATCTTTGAGGGAAGGATTGCACAACAAGAGAGAGGCCTGGTAAAGTAAATGATAGAAAGGTAATGGAATAAGTAAGAAGAAGAAGAAGAGCAGTCCCTTGAGCCAGCCCTAGGGCAGCCATTGGTATGAAGTGTTAACGTCTTCATTTTCTTAGCCTCGGCATATGAGGGTGGTTGGCCAGTCTTCTCCCTCGCCGTCTCATTTGCCCACTGACAGGGTACGGTCGGTGTACTCATTATAGCTGAGTTTGCTAAAAGGAATAAGTAGCACACTTACTGAAATGCCTCTGGTGTAGAGGTTCCTCAGTAGTCTGGTCCTGAGGTCAATGTATCTTTTTGGCTGAGGCGCAGATGTGACCACAGCATGCCCACAAGACGGTTCATGCTTTTACCAACAGACGGAGGAAGAAAGGTAGATTTCAGCTGAATCTCATTTGAAACTGGCACATGTCTTATGATTATTGTGCTTTTAATGACAAGAGCAAGAATTACTAGGTGAGACTTTGACATGGTGATGCTAATGATGCTAGTATCTTTGAGTGGTTCCTAACAGTAGCTGTGTAATATCTCGGATACATTCAAACGTGTCATACATGGTAAAATCGAAGACTTGTATTCTTAATTGGTGAGCAGGTGGTCTGATGTGCATTTTTGTTTACCACGTGGTAGTTGAAACCAGATAAAGCTTCCATTTGCAGCTGGTCTCTAATGAATTCTTTAAGCCAAGCATCTACTTTGAGTTTTGAGATTGTGCACATCTTGACTGAAGATGTACTACCTGCAGTTCAGTGCAAAGCAAAACTCATCATCGTCGTCGTCGTCGTCGCCGCCGCCACCACCACCACCTCCACCTCCACCACCTCTACCTCCACCTCCACCTCCACCTCCATATATATATGTTTATTATTAATCAAATCTGGATGACACACCACACCCAGTGACAACAGTTTTAATGTCATCATCATCATCATCATTGAACCTTTGCTCAGTTTTTATCTAATCCAACTGCATTACTGCCACATCTTTTACCATTTCCATTACCACTAGGACCACTGAAGCAGTTGTGAATTGATACCCTTTGTAATGTGATATCCTGTCTACAGTTGTCTGCAGATAAGAATTGATGTTGACTTGTTGAGTTATCTTCTATGCTTTTCTTACATATAGCCATTGTTTCTGTACATGCTAAATGGTATGGATTAGTTCTGACAATGTCCTTGCACATGTGCTTGTCCCATACTAAAATTCTTATAGGAAATGAAGTGGGTTGAACCCATTTGGCTGCACCCTATGGTCCATTATCTTGTGTCTCTGAGATGGGACATCTGGAATTGTTGCTTAGTGGGTGTTCCAGGTCAGGCTGCCATTCATTCATTCTGCTGACACCTGTTTAGATAGCCTTTGGTCAGTTCTGTGGACTTTGGCACCATACATCCATTATCTTGACCATGGAAGTGTATACAGACAGACAGTTCGACTCTCTCTGTCTGTCTATGTGTCTCTCTCACTTTTACTTTTACTCTGTCTCTCTTTCTCTCTGTCTGTCTGTCTGTCTGTCTGTCTGTCTCACTCTTTTACTCTTGCTCTCACACACACTCTCTCTTTGCCTCTGTCTGTCTATCTGTCTGTCTGTCTGTCTGTCACTATCTCCCCTCCATCCCTCTCACCCTTTCGGTCTCTGTATATATATATATATATATATATATATATATATATATGCATGTATTGTATATTTTTGCATGTATTGTATATATTTGCATACATGTGTGTATACATATACACAATTTGCATGGAAGTGTTTGAGATGTCTAGTTTGACAGCTGCATTCTTGGTTTTGGTCTAATGAGGCATCAAATTACTTAAAGAGATGAGTCTCTTCTCAAAGAGGAGAGGACTAAATTCAGTATGAAACAGATACTCCATGGTTTTCTTAAGTTACTAATTTTACATTCTAGTAGTTAGTGAGAGTGCATCTGGGTCCAGGCGTCAAATGAGTACACCAGAGAAACTGGTCACAGCACCCTCCTCCTTTACCACAGGACTCTTCAAAGGTTATTCATCCCAAGTACAATTCAGCTCACAGCATGACCCCAGCATGACCCCAATTACAATGCAACCTTGTTATAATGCAACCTTATTATAAGTTTATAACCCAGTACTTGATATGGTGTGGCCAAAAGTAGGTTTCACTCTGCCTCTAATAAGAAGGAGAACTGATCTTCTGCTTAGGTATTACAAGGTGAAGAAAATGAAGTTGGTAAAATAGAAAAGCTTGCTTCAGAAAAAATTAAGGATGACCTTGAAGGGGAGCTATACAAATCCAATGAGTGAGTGAATGAATGAATGAATGAATGAATGAATGAATCCAATGAATGAGTGAATGATTGAATGAATGACCGTTCAACTTTATCTTAGTTCTTAGTTTTACTTTGATCTAAATCTAACAGCACATGTGAAGAATTGATATTAAAAAGCATAAGAAAATAAAAACGTTAACTTTTGAATTTTGTTTTGTTTTCCATGAGGCAGCGTATAACTTTAATCTGATTTATTAGTTTGCATTTCATTTGTATTAATAAAATATCTTATAAAACCTGTAGCCAGACCTTTCAATAAATTTCGTTTTGAAGTGGACCTTCATTATCCATGTATACTGTACGTTTATATTTTATGCTTATTTTTATGGGCACATAAAGTTAATTCTTTAATGTGGCATCTTATAAAGGGGAAATTGATGTTGGTTCTTAAGTCCCTGGTCTTTGCTGGCTTGGGCCTTGTTTTGTCTTTGTATAGAGAAGTTGGATGAGTGGCTACCACCCCCCCCCCAGTAATGCCAAAGTTTCTTGATAGTAGTTTTGGTCTCATTTCCTGTGGCATAGCTGTTTGAGCTTGGCTGCTGCCCTCTTGACCTGCCTGCCTGCCTGCCAGAAAGGTTAACTCAGAGGTTATCTAAGATCATTAACTGCATCTTTACCGATTTCCTTAGGGTGACTTCAGAAGCCACCGGCACTTCTATATACACTGACTGTTAACAGGGCTGCCTGACATTCCATGGTTTGTGGTTGGCAGTTCTAACCCCTGCTAGGCACTCTTAAACCCTTGGATTTTGTGATCCCTCATTCAGAATCCAGGGACGGCTTGATCAATTCTTTTGGTGCCAGCAACAGCAACAACTAGGTCTCCTGGCATCTTTCAACACCCATGGATTAAGGGTGACTCATTTGGGATCAGGCATTCGTACGTACGTCTGTGAAATCTGTAGAGTGACTTTTGCTTCAGTAAAAGAGTCCGTTGTGTTTTCTATGTACTAGTTTAGGTGGTGGTTGATAGTGTGGTGGGTGTCGTGCTAGACTGTCAATTGAGAGGTCGGGGGTTCAATCCCTGCTAGGGCAGAATTTTGGTTTGAGATTTCTGCTCAACCTGCGCCCCTAGCCAACTCAGCCATAATGAGTACACTGTCGGTGGGAAGATGAGACGGCGAGGGAGAGGACTGGCCATGGCTGCCTCAGGGCTAGCTTAAGGGACTGCTCTTGTCTTTTTCTTCTTCTTACGTAGAAAACTCAAGCGTGGGGAACAGCTTAACTGCAAACTCACCTTTCCGGAAACCTGTGAAAAGGATGCTCCATCAACATGCATTCTTATTTTTTATTTATTTATTTATTCCGGATATTTCTATAGCGCCTCTCGAAGTCAACTGCTACTCAGAGGTGCTCCAGACTACAGCATTTGATACTGTGCCAGAATTTTCACGTCGAAGCGCCACGAGCTATTGCAAGTGAAGGACTTGCCCAAGGTCCGTACGCAGCGGCTAGAGTGGGATTCGAACCTTCAACCCTCAGGTCACAAGGCGCCGAACTTACCACTGAGCCACCACGCCCCATTTGTTAGGATACACTGTAGACTCTGTATTGGAATGATGCTTTATGATTGTTGTCTAGTAGTTATGTGACCCACATGTTTTCTTTGCCCATATAGCTGTTTGTTTGTGTGTTTCTATGTCTTTCTTTTACACGCTACCGGAAACAGAGACATACGAATCAAAATGGATCCATGCTAAAATCCAAATTTCTAAAGCACTACACTAAAGCTAAGCACACGGCACCAGCTTATTCACAAGCACTGAAACAACTCTAGCAATGCAGAAGTAGCACAATGCTCCCATTGTTTTCTATTAATAGTTTAAAATTATTTCTTAAATGTTAAACAGCCTTTGTGTAAATAGTACTCGGGTACGTCTTTGACTACTTAGTCGGTTTCTTGTTTTTCGGTGATAGTGTTCTTAATATTCTGATTCCAGTATTTATTCTGTAGTGTTCCCAGTTGTTATTATTGTGTTTTGATTATTCCATGCTATTAGTAGTGCTGTTGTTTCCTGCTGTGAGTAATGTTACTGCAGAAGATATTCAAGAAATAGATATCTCTTAAAAGTGGCCATCTTTTATCAAATTTTATTGTGGAAAATAACTCGTCTATTGATGACCTTTGCTGAAAGGCCTTAACCTGGGTGCAGAGGCAAATGAACTGTGAGTCTTATCCAGTTACTCGACTGCTTGCTTCCGGAGATAAAGACTCTTGCTCCTTATATTCCGGGTGCATCTGCGATAACAGCTTCCAGCCAGCTCTCCTGGAGCCTTCTTGTCTGAGCTTTTCCCATCTGACTCTGCCGGCCAGGTGAATTCTTCTCTGAGGGTGTCTATCATCATTACTTAGAAGTGGTACATTATCCACTGACCTTTTGACCCCTGGGAGCTGGATTCTAGGGTTCAAAATGTCACCGGAAGTGACTGGTCAGTGTGATATCCATTTGACTGGAAGTGGTCCTAGATGCCTAGCAAATGACCAGTCTAGGTGCTGTCCACTTGAACTGATTGTACAAATGGCACGCATCCAGCAGTTCTGAAACTAGTGAAGGGATTTGATGTGATTCCAGTTGAGCTGATTTGATGCTAATCTTAATCATGATGATAATCTTAATCATGATGATAATCTTAATCACAATCTTAATCTTAATCATTATAATCTTAGTCTTAATCGTAATCATAATGATGTTGCACTTGAAGACATTGTATTCTGATCGGCTGGAAATTTATTCAGACCATACCCTCGGATTAATAACTAAGAAAGCAGTAATGCCAAAACAATAACAGACAAAAGATATAGGCAAATGAGGTTGAAAAAATATCCAGAAGCACTAAACAGTGGAAGAACTCCAATGTCTTATATTATGTTAAGTAATACCAGCAACAATGGCAAATGGAATACCTTTAATGCTCCTCCTCCTCCTCCTCCTTCTCCTCGTCCTCCTCGTCCTCCTCCTCTTCCTCCTCCTCCTCCTCCTCCTCCTCCTCATCATCATCATCATCATCATCATCATCATCCTGCCGACAAAGGATAGCAAAGGATAGGATGTTCTGCCGACAAAGAATAGCAAAAACTTCATACCCAGGATTTTGTGCAAATGTTCATACTGGCTCGTAACTCCGTGCATCAATGACGATTAATATCCAATTAACTAACTGCTCTTATAAACTCACCTAACTTCTAATCAGCATAACTGTTATGTCTGTACCCGGTTGTGATCTGTCAATTGGTTTATTGAATAAAACGAATTTATGATGATCATCTTACTTGTTATCTTCATTGTCAGCAATGTAATTATCATGCCTGCCCTATATAAACGTTATAGTTAATGACTGATGATAAAAACCTCTTTCTGTATCTAACAAGTGACAAATATCATACCATCTTCTTCCTTTCTATGGCAACCATCCAGGTGCACCAAGTAATGTGAAGGCCAGACCTTGTTATCTTCTGCAATTGTAGTAAATATAGGCTTCATTCAAACAGCTGCCCAAACTAGGACAGGTCAAAAGGCTAAGTATGCAGGTGCTCTTGGCCAACTGTGCCATCAGGCTTTTGTGCATGTATACAGAACAGGTCTTCATTGTAACAACTGCTTTTTATATTATGAATGCTGGGTCATTTGTCTGAGGTTCCAGCTTCTCTCATTCATTCATTCATTCACTCAGGCAGGCAGATTGTTTGCACTTGTGTTTGGTCTTAAACTAGCAAACAGAGTACTAAATTAAATTTTTTCCTTAGTGCCAAACTCTTTTAGCATCTTTCCTTCAGAGTATACACCTGGCTGCCTAAGGAGTGATGCCAATGGGGGACATAGTTGTGTAAACAGAAACTCAAATAAAGACACTGGTCTTGCTTATTGGATTCCAAGAATATGCAGAGAGGGACAGATACACGGACAGACAGACAGACACACAGACAGACACACAGGCAGACAGAAGTCAAGGTCAAACTCATCTTCTGGTTTTTTTATATAATCAATAGACTAGTAATCAATATCTGCTTGTATTGCTTTTATTAGCATTTATCCATGTGCATATGTGTCTGTGTGTGTGTGTCTTTTTGTCTGTTTGCTTGTCATTGTCTAGATCTCTTCTGGTGCCTCTCCTAGGTCTGTTTCCTGTTCTCTATTCCTGAGGAATGACTCAGCCTTGGAGTCATAATTTCTTGCCTGGGGTCATGCATGGTGAAATGGAAAGCCCTCTCCCCTTTTCCTCCCTTGCTTTTACTGGACCAACTGATGACCACCACTTTATGCTGATTAAACAGGCCCCCAGAGAAAGAGTTAGACAGACAGACAGAGAAAGATAGAAAGAAAGAAAGAAAGAAAGAAAGAAAGAAAGAAAGAGAGAGCCAGCCCCATGCCTCACTGGAGCCCGTTAACCATGGGGATTGCATGGTCCTAATCTTACTGAATCTGGTAACTTTTTCCTGTGCCTTTTTTCATATCCCTAGTTTCTAAATTAAGCTCACGTACATTATTACAGTGGTTTTATATAGCGCCCCTTCAAGATTATCTACTCAGTAGCGCTCCCAGTATACATCTATACATACACAATGTGCTTGCTCTAGTGATACTATGGAAAAAGTTTCTGGAGAAACGGATTCCTCAGAGAACTACTTTTTAGAATGAAGACAAGAACTTGGACTGCTTGTGGCAATGCCAAAATGTCATATAGATTGGAAAACATGTAACTGTTGGCTTTAGGGCGTTTGAAGCAGCGCTACAGATGTTGTATCTGGAGATGTAGAAAGATATAACATTCTTACAGTGAAGGACTGGACTTGAGCATATATAGTGAGGGCACAATGGGTTTAGAGGTCCAGGTATCGTTAACCAAATCAGTACCTGAATCACTACCTGAATCATTTAAATTAGTACCTGTATCAATTATATTATTAGAACCTGAATCACTATCAATAAAAGATTCTATATCAGCCACTTTATATCTAACCACCTAAGGATCAAATCAAATCAAATCCGTTTATTAGAACACCAGAAATATTAGCAAATAACTGATTAACCTATGTCAGGTTGAGCAGCTTCTCGTTTCTTTGCAGCATCTTAGAATTTAATGCCAGTGTTACATTATCATGGATATCAGTGCTGTAGGGTTAAATATTAGTCATTCATGAGTACCAGTCTTATGTAGTATGAAGTGTCAAAATAAACGTGATATGGTGCGTGTAATAGGAATGTCCTGAGCAGATGCTGTAGAAGGGAAACTTCTTAGAATGAACTCGGCTGTGATGAGTGCAAGGTCTGCTTCTGTTGTTGAGTCATCTCTCTCTGGAGCATTTTTGTTGTTCCCTTGGATACCAGACTTACAGAAACTGACTATTCTGTGCTAGGACATTGCCGCTTTCCTGCCAGTAGCGCTAGTGCAGGTTATGGTTGCAATGCAGGGTATTACCAAAGAGGGGACCAACTGCCTCACTGTCGTACGTACTGATATTCTCGATATTGACCTGATTATTGCTTGTTTTTGATGCACCATCGGTTGATGCGTTGTGCTTTAGACACTGGCGCGATAGAAGTTACTACCAGTAATTACAATTTACATATTGTCTTGGAGGCCTGAATTATAAATGATCTCATACATTGAGTCATTTTGGTGAGTGGGTGTCAAGAGCTAAGAGCCTAAGAGGGTGGTTTGAATCTGGCCTGTGAAAGTCCACTCCAGACTAACCAGTTCCCACGGCTCATAAGGGTCTCCAGAGGTATGAGTAATTAATGAATTTCCTTAGCACTTAACGGAATGGCTATTTAAGACATGCCACTGTCTAAGAATCAAGACATATCAATTGATAATGGATTTTGCTGGTGGGCCCAGGAGACACTTTCATGAGAAGGCCAGTTATGTCGGTGGCAAGTCAAGTCTTGACAGGAAATTGTCATTTGTGTGAGTAACTTCGGCTAGAGTCAGCAGTGAGAAATCTAAGGAGGGTAAACAGTGAGCACCCTAAAATCAGAGGTTTTTTGGTCTGTGGCTAGTATGAACATTGAGTTTTCAACCTGTGGAGTGTGCATGTACTAAAAACGAAGGATAGTTTGGGAGAGTGCTCGGTGTAGGTTGTATTTGTGCTCTCAGAAGATACTGAAGATACTGTTGTAGGCATACTACACAGTATGCCACACACATTCTAAGAATTAAATTAAGACCAGTTTCCAGTTGTTAACAAGTTATATTCTAGATGAGTATGCCAGTATCCTTGTGGAACAGTCCCCCATTGCATTTGGCCGTGTGCAGCAAACATTCTCAAACTGTCTAAAAACACACTTGTTTAGATCAGTGGGAATTCGGGGGGTTCAACCCCTTAGTCTTTCTTAGAACCCCACTTCATTGCACTCCCCAGGTGGGGTCGTTTCAAACCCCCTCAGTTGTGCTAGTGTGGTATAGCATTATTTGACTCTTGTCTCTGACAAACAGAAGATATGGTGTATCGTTTATGCATTTTTGTATTGTGTTGTATTGTATTGTATTGCATTGCATTGCATTGTATTGTATGCATTTTTGAATTTTCTCAACACAGGAATTGATTTTGATTCGAGTCTGACTTGCAAAACTGCTGGCGTTGAAATCAGCTGCTTTCAAATTTCTTTGACATCAGTTTGTAAAATACGGATGAAATGTTCAACCCCCGAGTCTTTTTTCTACAATTCTCACACTGCAGATAACCATGTGTGCAGCACTTTTGTTAGGTACTTGAAAGGTGCTATGTGAAGTGTCTTGATACCTACATACTTACTACTGTCTGCTGTGATTAGAATGCTGCTTCATTTTTTGTGAGAACAAAGGCAGTCACTGTTACATACCGTTCGTGTGTCTGTTCACGATAAGAGTGTTTAAGTGTCTGTAGTAGAAACCAAATGGTTGTTGCTTTCTGTTCTGGCATTATGTGTGTAGGATCAACTATTTTATTTTATGTAGAATCGGGCATTGAGCTGAGTAAAAAAATTGCAGGAACCTTGAGACTAAAAAAATTAGAAAAGATGACAGTCCTTGGAAGTGGAGACAAAGTCGTTTCGCGAAGACCATTGTAGGGCGCTGTACAAGTGCTCTGATACATACATACATCCGTACATACGTACATACATACACACATACACACATACACACATACATACATACATATGTGCGTGCGTGCATACATACATACATATGTACATAATATATTATATACATGCATACATACATACATACTTGCATACTTACATACATACATATATACATATATACTTGCATACTTACATACATACATATATTACATGCATACATGCATACATACATACATACATACTTACATACTTACATATATATACATACATACATACCATACCATTTATTCGTCACATGGAAAGAATGCCAGCTGAATGGATTCCACACAATGCGCTACGTGCAAGATGCAAAGGAAAGAGAAAACAAAGGATGACTATGACAATGCAGGATAGACGATATAAATGAAGACATATTTTGTCTTCTTTTGCATCGCCTCCAGCGTACTCCAGGCTTTTCTGTTCCTGCACTGAATGCTGAATACAATACAAAAATGCACTGAACTTTGGCGTGCTGCATATCTCTGCCTGTGCAAGCGATCTCTGTATTTAAATAGCAATTTATTCATCCAAAGCTAACTTGCGGCATACCTCAAAGTTCAGTGCATTTTTTTTCTATTCATAGTGTACACAGACACCACTGAGTACAGTACTTGGCAGTGATTCAGTGGGATATCATTTCTATGATGACGATAGTCAAATTTACATTTCTGTTGGCAGTTTGTCTTTTATTCATCTTTGCAGCCGCTGCCCCTCCTTTGAGGAGGTGCATTCTTTGATTGACAGCTGATAAGCTCTTTTTTAGCATGGTATAGACTAGTGCAGATGAGTTTTTTTAAGTAAATAATTTCGTTTCTTATGAATCAAAGTTGACAAACCGCAACTACTTACAGAAAGAGTATGCTACAGTAAAAAACATAAGTCTAGATTAGTCTACAAAAGGTAGAATACTATTTAGTTCCTGGAACATGTCGGCACAAAACTCTAGGTATAAAGTAGTGATTGTCCTTGCATGGAAGTTCAAAATCATGAGATCTTGGGCGTAGGCCAAGTGCGGCTATGACAATTTCTAATTGCAATTGAAATTCATAAGTGTAAAACAGAACGTTTGATGTGGGCACTCCACAGCAGTGGGAAGAGTTTGAACGGTTTAAATCTTTCAGACTATGTGACTCACTTATTGAGTTGGATGATTCTGTTCGTAATTTGGGTGTTGTCATTGACTCTACTGTTGCCCTCACCAACTATATTCATGAATCATGACTTGCACAGAATTAGACATCATGGCTTTCTGTCTGCTATGATATATAATGTCTCTGTCTGTTACGATATATATATCATACCTCTGTATGTGCTGTGATGTCTCTAATGCATTCATCTCCAGTTACATACATTACTGAACTCGTTGTTTACTGATATTATCTTAAGAGGGTTGTATATATAAGTTATCTGAATTAATTAATTAATTAATTACAAAGTCAAATTTGCAGAAGCTCCTGAGAATTCAGAATTCTTTGGCAAGAGCCGTAACTAACACATCAAAATATAAGCATCTTACCTCTGTACTTAACACATTGCTTGGTTTCCTGTTCACCAAAGAATCGGTTTTAAAACCAGACTTCCGGCTTGTAAAACGCTGAAATGTCGACGACCAAAGTATTTAAAAGCAGTCCTTGTTCTTCAGCGTTATCCAAAAAGGTCATCCAGCAAGTGCCTCTGGATTAGTGAACATTGAGAGGTGCTTTATAAATGTTTAGATACAGTACAGTACAGTACAGTGTGATTGTATTGCTTTGATTTTACCGAAGACTAGGACTGTTCCTGGTCAACAAGCTTTTCCGTAGCTGGACCTAGAGTTTTGGAATTCTATGTTGATACCTGTCTATTTTGTTCACTCACTTGTGTCTACTCATTCTCTACTTAAGACTTATCTTTATCTGACTGCATACCCACGATAGGAGATCACTCTCTGGTCACTCTGATCTTCGGGTGTTCGACTCGCTACAGCATGGTTTTGGTACACCATCGATTAGTGCTTTGTGCTTTAGACACTAGTGCTATAGGAGTTGCTACTAAATGATAATAAAACTTCGACTGAGCACACGAGGAGCACAGCATTTGTCAGATCACTGAAAAGAATGGAAATCTTTTTTTTCACCCAATGTTGGCAAATTACTGGCATCAGGAACTGATTATGATGATGATGATGGTGGTGATGATGACGACGATGACGATGATGATGATGGTCGTGGTGGTGGTGGTGGTGGTGGTGATGATGGTGATGGTGGTGGTGATGATGATGGTGGTGATGATGATGATGATGATGATGATGATGATGATGATGATGATGTTGATGATGATGATGATGATGATGATGATGATGATGATGATGATGATGATGATGATGATGATGAGAATATGGGGTCGTGGTACATTTTCCAAAGATTCGAGTGATTTCTTTTGATGAGCTGTGAAGCTGTATTAAACTTCCTCCAATAATAATAAACAAAATTTATAGTCCTGTGTTTGTTTCTTCATAAAACAAGCTATTTTTGGGTCTGCGGTAACGGAGGTGAAGGGACGTTGCAGGTGGATTATTTTGTTACAATTTGCAGTTCATGAAATAATAATTATGATAATTGGGTAGTTTATCTATTGAGCTGTTTCTGCAGCCGAGCCAGAACTTGTTTCTGCATCCTGCTTCGGAAGGCCAAATAACTTCTGGAATTTGGAGGCTGTGGCCATTACTGTAAGTGTCTTGCAAACAGACAACTGGTGGTTGAAATTGCGATCTGTCAGGGATCTATAGATACTCTGTTAGTCTTTTAATGTCCAAGCCAAGGTCAAGAATTGATTCCGATCTTGTTCAAAATAAAAGCCCTTCAGGGTTATCATTACGGAGGCATTTACACTATTCAAGGATTATAAAAAAAACTAATGACTATGAGTGGTGTTACTATGTTAAGATGGTAAAACACTGAATTTGTTACCCTAGTAAGCATTTTGCATGTTTTGTATGGTGTAAGTTTGAACTTCGAATGTTGTTGAATATCTGTTGATTTGAGATGCAAAAATGAGCGGGTACCTAACAGGCTGCCAAGAAGTGTGTTCTGTAAGATCGTGATAATTGTACTGTCATATGTTTCAATGTTACTTACTGCGGTTTGTCAGTGAGCTTGTCAATAAACACGAATATATACGCACACACATATATATATACATAATGTATGTGTATATATATATAGATATATATATATATATATATATATATATATGTAATATGTTTACTTCAGTCATCCTTGTATTTGTATTTCTAATGCCTTCTTTTGTCTCGTAAATGTTGTAAGCTGTGGCAGTGAATTAATAGAGGTTCTTTGTCCAAGGTCATAAGCTGTACTGCTCTACTTGTAAGGCTAAATGGCAGCCGATGCTGCGGCATCTGGTTTTTAGAAGATACTTCAGATAAGCTAGTAGTTGGTAGTGGCATGTGTTCCCGGAAAGCGTGTGTGATAAGCATATAGATGGGTCTTTGTGCTCAAGCCGAGAGACGGGTTGTTGTAGTGGCGGTCTGTTCTCGAAATGAGCTGAAACTTTGGGAGTCTTTCCTCAACTAGAAGTCTAGGGCAATTTAAATAAAACAAGAGCACTGGGTTAAGTTCATCTTATCTTTAATACCTTCCGAATGCTGAACGAGCTCTCTCGTAGATCCACATCAAGGGGAACTTCTTAGAGGTGCTGCCAGTAGGTTATGGGCTTGAGCAAGCGGGTCAGATAGCACCTAGGCCCATGCCTTAAGCTTGGGCTGAGATCCTGTAAGTGGTTAAGCCAGTGGGGCAGTGTGTTTGGCTGAGGGCTTTTCTTCACTGCACCCCAATCTTGACATAAGACAGTTACAGATCAATTGGACTGGTAACAGCTTACAACTGCTGGTGGTTAGAAGAGGAAATGGGTGGTGGGGGGGGGGGTTAAGAGGGCTATGCGTGTCGGCTGGAAACCTTTCCGTGCTGACTGACTTAATGGTTCAGACATTCCACTAGTGACCATCAAAGTAGACCATTAATCATGACCAACACAGGTTTACAGAACCAGTGAAAGGCGGAATGCTTGGGGGCTGGTCTAGTTGTAGGCTGAACTTTTCTGTTATCAAGAGTCCTGCAACTTTACTTGCTTTATTCAAAGACACTTCTGGGATTTTTTAATTATGACCACAGACTTTATTTGTAAGAAAATTTTTAAAGTATGACAAATTAGAGATGAAATATGCTATCTTCTGCAAGTTTTCCCCCAAAGCTCTTGGATTGTTCAATATTTTGGTAATATCACTCCAGTTCTTGTATTACCATTTCCGATTTTTATCGCGCATTTTACATTTGAAAATTATTCTTTTATTATTATTTGATATTTATTATTTTTATAATTATTTATTATTCAGTGGATTTTATGTGCTATAAATTGAATGAATTGAATGAAAACTAAAGGGAGGGGTGGCTGACACACACTGAGGAAAAACAGGTGTGTCAGTATTCAAACACCCGTAGGCCCACTTTGAACACCCTGAGGATTTTCTGCAGGCATGGTTGTTATTAGGCGTACCCTTTGGAGCTATGTTTACCCACGGACCTCTATATATTCATGGTTTGCGCTAAAGCATCTGCAGGGCAGAAAAGGTTAATGGTGGGTCACTCTACACCTTCAGGAAGCCAGCCTAGAATTGAGACGAAATTCTCCTGGGGCAGAAGATTCTTGTGGAAGGCTGTAGCTAGCTATCTGCCGTTAATAAGAATTCCATGCGTTAACTCAGACCAGGTTTTGTCAGACTGGAACCATACTGCACTATAATTGAGACCCATATGAATGGGGGTGGGGCTGGGGCGTAGAGGCCTTGGTTCTGCCTGCCTTGTCAGTAGACCAAAACTTATTGTATTATTAAACACAGGTTTGCTCAACCATGACAATCCATTATACATGTAGTAGGGTTTTTTAGGCCGAAAAGTTAGCTCCCTCCTTTTGATAATCCGCCACATTTTCAGCTCCTCTTCCTCCCTATTTCTGGTCTTGTTGTATTACTAAATTGGCATCTCGGGACAATCCCAGTGACTTGACGAAGCGCTCATGAATAAGCTGCACTTAGCTTTATAAAATTAAAGTTGACAATTATGATGACCATCAATCTTGACTCGTCGAGCTTACCATAGACTGCTGCGACTGAATCTGTAGATGTCCTGCTGGTAAGAACTTCTGCTCGTAAGAACTTCCTTCCTCTGGACTCGGTCACATATAATATATCATAAGTGAAAAGTTGCAAAGCACAACTTCAAGAAACACTCAGTGGCAGTGCTCCTGACCAAGGAGGGAGGCCCCACTTACAGAACAAGGAAGGCGACAGACTAGCTCACTTCTCAATTTAAAAGGAAGGCTATTCCAGATTACAGTGTCAACAATGGCAAAGCTTCTTTGCTGGGTAGTGGGCGACCTAGCCCTGGGGACGACAAGGATACCGCGTGCAGCCGATTGGCGGGACCTGCGACCAGGAATAGATAAGGCAGAGATACACAAGGATCTGAGATAGGATGTGGCAGTTCCCACTAGGCAATTTCACATGAGAGCCAGAATCTTATACTCGGTGAGCTGAGATATAGGTAACTAGCGCAGAATGTCTCATATGTAGGCAGAGATAGAGCAACATTTTGGGATGCCACTGAGCAGATGCATTTAGAACAGACTGCAATTTCGAGATAAGAGTGGAGCCCAGTCCGGAGAAAATAGTATTGCCAAAGTCGATTCCAGAGGAAACAAAGGCGTGGATCAGTGCACAGGCAGCCTGTGTGGTAAGCGATCAATTATGATGACGATCAACCTAAGCGTAAGTGATCATTGTCACAGTGCCTCCACTTTTAAAATGTCACAGTACATTGTTACTGAATACTTTCGCCAAGTCATTTCAAATCCCTTAAAGATGTGTAGGATACTGATGCTAAATGGGGGATGGGGGGAGGTGGCTGAGACAGTGAGGAGCCGAGGATACTTGAACGAGAATTTCATTAGGTGATTATTATCCATGGGTTGCGACACAGCATAAATTTCTCTGACAACTGGCTTTCATTCACTTGTCTTGGAAGGCAAAATATAGGATGAAAATTGGGTTCAGACTTTGATCACATGGAGTGGACCTCACTATAGTATTTACGAATAATGGCTAAATTTATGTGGCACCAGTTGTCTAGTGTATTCGTAGATACCTGTTAAATCACTTTCCGCTAGTTTACGACATTACGACAATGCTGTGTAAAATGAGCCCTTTACGATTACAGTTACAAGGGCATCTGTTAGCCGGTACGTGGGAAGTGATGGAGCATAAAAATTGAGAGAAGAGGAGGAGGACGAAGAGGAGGAGGAGCAGGAGCAGGAGGAGGAGGAGAGGAGGAGGAAGGGGAGGGAGGAGGAGGAAGAGGAGGAAGAAGAGCAGGAGGATGAAGATGAGGAGGAAGAAGAGGAGAAGGAGGAAGAAAAGGAGAAGGAAGGAAGGGGAGGAGGACGAAGAGACGGAAGAGGAGGAAAAGAAAGGGGAGGGGAGGAAGAGCAGGAGGAGGAAGAAGAGCAGGAGGATGAAGAGGAGGAGGAAGAAGAGGAGAAGGAGGAAGAGACGGAGAAGGAAGGGGAGGAGGACGAAGAGGAGGAGGAGGAGGAGGAAAAGAAAGGGAGGGGAGGACGAGCAGAAGGAGGAAGAAGAGCAGGAGGAGGAAGAGGAGGAGGAAGAAGAGGCAAAGGAGAAGGAAGGGGAGGAGGATGAAGAGAAGGAAGAGGAGAAGGAAGAGGAGCAGAGAGGCACCACGTGATCAGAGCATCTTATCAAGACCCCTGCTGAAAGGATGAGCTGTTGCCATAGTAGTAGGACTAATGGATGCTGATACCAGCTGCTGAGATAGAAAACTTGTTTTATTTTCAGTGGCTGGCCAAGCAGGCAGGCTGCAGAGCTTGACCTGCATGGAAGGCTAGGGGCCTAAACCGATTGTAATATTATATCTAAATATTGTGTAGAAGACGAGGTCGCTCCCATGAAGATTATCAACAGGATGTCTCACAGGTAGTGGCAGTTAGCCCATGTCTACTTACTGTAACACAGTCTAATCTTAGAAGCCGTGCTACTCTTAATTGCGTTGCTTCCCAGTGAAATGGAAGCAGAAAAAGTCTGTTAATTTATTTATTTATGAAGCCTTTTTGAAAGTCTGAAGTAGTCTTTCTCGTGTAGATACATTTCATGTCAGATGCAAATGAAGGCTACTTGATTGCTTGCTTACTTACTTATTTACTGACTTGGAGATGGTTTAAAGGCAGAGGCTGGATGCTGCTGATGTCCAGTGCTAAGTGATTCATATCTACGGCTACACTGTTCCCCATTTCATTTTATACAATACAACAAAACTGAGAACTGTGTTTGACCTTGCCCACCTTCTAAAGTTCACAAGTGCACACAACCATACGACAAAACATCTTTTACGCAGGGCAATTTTGAGTGAAGGACTTATTCAAGGTCCCTACAATTACTGCCTTGGGCAAGGCTCGAACCAATTGGCCACCGTACAATCGGCGTACATGCCACACATTTTGCCCTGGTAACTTTACAGTTGATCTGTTTGGTACCCCCAGCAGGTGCATGGATATCGGACAAATACATTTGGATCAACTTTGATCAACTGAAATTCATAATTCAATTGTACTTAGTAGATTACGAGGGTCACTGTCATCAATTAAACTTTATGATGGTCAGAATAATTAACAAAACAACCAATTCCCACAGAGATGCCATGTAATAAACACAGAGCTAACAACAGATGACACTGCGGGCAGACGGCATGTTGTATAATTGAACTGTAGAAATGACTCAGTTGTATTTATGGATGTTTAATTAGGCAATTAGTAGTCATTAACCTGTGGTCTCTTTAATAACCATTTTGCCGTGGCTGGTTGAAATACCTGAGCTGGTTAGTCATCGGTTCCACCAGGACCCACGACGTCTGGGATGCCTCGGTCACCAGATCTGTGTGATTCTTTGTACCTGTGCGTATGTCTCTGGTTGTCTTTCCCTCTGTCGGCGCCTTTGCCTCTAATTAGCTCTCACGCCACTGCAAGCAAATAGTAAATATTTATGTCTGTATTATCGGACATCATTCAGTTACCTCTTTGGTAACTGTCGGTGACGCTGGTGTTAGTGGTATGGTGTTGGTGTTGATGTTGTCGGTGAAGCTTGTGGTGGTAGCTGTGATGGGGTTGACTGAGGTTATATGGACCCCGTAGAATTCATTGACATACCACATGCTAGAGTTATAGTTTACATGAAATCTTATATTTTGAATGTATAACGTGTATGGTGTAACTAATATGGATGTGAACGGATGGTAGAATAAAGAGAAAAGACAACTGGTGACTAATACTTTCTCTGTCTCTCTCTTTGTCTCTGTCTGGCTGTCTGCTTGTCTCGCTTAAATTGAGAAAAGATAATTAATACATGCATCATCAACAATAACAATAGCAACAACAACAACAAGGTCTGGCAACAGAACAGCAAACAACAGTAATAATAACAATACTAATAATTGGGTCCTTCCTTGCAGATTAAAAGGAAGACCTGAAAGTTGGACATTCTAACTAGAATTAACCCTTCTGAGGAGTTCTTTGAGGTCGCAATACAAATGTTCAGAGACAAAGATGATAGAAGATAGAAATTAAAACTTTGTTATATTTGCACATGGACGCCAACAATTGTATCATCAGTGCATTTGAGTATAGTATACAGAAACTTTCAGTGTGTGTGTGTGTGTGTAGGTGTGTGTGTGTGTGTGTGTGTGTGTGTAGGTGTGTGTAGGTGTGTGTTTGTGTGTGTGGTTGTGTGTTTGGGTGTTAGGGTGCCTTTGTGACGTTCGTCGCTCGAGATCAACTAACCTTTCATCAGACATGGTACCAATTTGTGTCGGTCTTACCCGAGACGCTGCTTCGTCGTCGGGCTGGGTTCGGCTCCAGCCAACTGACCTTCTGGAGTCGCCCGGGTCACTATCCTGTCTACTTCTGCTGTAGACGAGCGGTTCCCTGTCTCCGCTCTCAGTGCCCATTTCTCCAAGAGGAGGTCCCGAGGGTATCGCTTGTTTGCGAACAGTGTCGCTGTCAAGCTCCATCTCACTTTCGGACTCTGCCACTGCCGCGGTCGCCGGGTGGGCAACGTCCTCGTCCTCAGGATGGCCGTCCTTTAGAACAGGGTTCGCTCTCTTGCCGGCAGGAGTCCTCAGCTTCCTGTGAGATCTCTTAGTCAAAGACTTCCTCTTTTTCTCCACCTTAACCGAACCCTCACGTACCATTCTGCATCTCATGACTCTCGAGTTATCGTCAATAGGGGAAAACTCTGAACGTTCTCCTGTCCGAGAGGACAAGGTGTACATCTGACGAGTCGTCACGTCGTGCCGTCTCAAACACGCGAACATCTTGCGATAATATATGCACGTGTGATATTAACGCGGTGTACTGGTCTCACGACACTCTCTTCTGATAGGACAGGTTCTAGGTCTAAAACCTCCCTAACCGCACGCAGAACTGGGTTCCGACCGGCGCACGAGGTGGGCCCTACTTCGCACTTCGGTCAGTTCTCGGAGCTACGTGTTTCGATCACCAAGTTATTTGCTCTGAATAACGATTGGTTTGAATACAAGATTTTCCTGACTCTATCGTTTTCCTGGTCTTACCGCACTGTAATCAGTTGTCGGGCGGTCTTTTCCCGTACTGCGGTCTTTCGGTAACAGTGGTCTTCCCCAGTAACTATTTTTAGTTACCGGGCGATGGAGCCCCTCCAACGCTCCACCGGCGTGTCAGCCATCCAAGTGTCACAATCCAAATGTAACGCCGACCCCGTAAGGTTACCAGAATGTCCTGAATTTTGTTCCCAAGAATTTCCGAATTTTGGTTCCCTAACGAAGGTCACGCTTACTCCCACAGGTAACCGGACAAGCTCCGATCGCGGAGTTCTTCAAAACCCAAGAGGGAATTTCCTGCCTGTCGCCAAATTTACCCTTATTATCGTTTTTGTACTAAATTGGTTTTTTCAGGTATCCCGACGGTCACTTCACCGAGTGCCGAAGTCGCGTAAAACTCTCCCAGCCGAAGACGCCGAAGTCGCGTAAAACTCTCCCGGCCGAGTACGCCGAAAGCGCGTAGAACTTCCCTTGTGTCGAGTACGCCGAAATCGCGTAAAACTCTTCTCAGTGGATAAAACCAAACACTGTCGGATCTTGGAGTTCTTCGAACTCCAAGAGGGATTTCCTTGCCCGACGCCAAATTTACTCTTGGTTTCAAGGATTTCAGAATTCCAGAAAATGGCTACCTTAAGACGGTCACCTTTACTCCCATGGGTTACCGGACAAGCTCCGATCGCGGAGTTCTTCAAAACCCGAGAGGGACTTTCCTGCCCGTCGCCAAATTCACCCTGGTTTTCGATCTCACACTGAATTGGTTTTCCTGTGTATCAACGGTATCCTTCCCCGAGTATTACTCAGCCGTAGATTTCCCACGATCGGGATCTAGACCGCTTCGCGATCAACGGAGGGATCCAACCCGCCGGATCGGCGCTGTCGGCCCGTCTCCCAACAGTGAACTTCTCTAGCTGTTCTCGGGATCGCCTGATTATATTATTCGGACGCCCCTTTCGTCCGTAAATATATTTGTACTAACCGGAAACTCGAACTCTGACTCGGTCGTAACCAAAATCACTCGCCTACCACACTGAGTGCAGTATATTTGAATCGGTAACTGAATCGCTAACCAACAACGCTGTTTAACAGTATTGCTATGTATGAAGAGTCGAACCAACTCTTCACGTATAAAGCAGCACACCGTGAGGCAGGCTCTATGCATCCCGAATGAGCGTGTCTGCTCGCTATGCGTTGGCCTTACACCGTCGATCGGGCTTCCCTGCCACGGTCGTTGCTGGACAGTCGCCTATTGAAATTAAATAAAAATTAAATGATCGATACTGGGCCTTCGCATGTAAAATTAAGAGAAACGATGCTGTTCCCTTCGCATGTAAACTTAAAGAAAACGATGCTATTCGCATAAAATAAATCCTCCTACTTACGCACTGTGGCCTTGACCGCCACACTCTCCCCACCTTACTTAGATGCGGAGCATCTCTGCCAAAATCGGGGACCTTAATCAAACGTGACAGGAACATCCCCAACCCAGATCCACTTAGAGAGCAAGGAACCAAATGCACCTTTGGTTATAGGGCGGAATATCAACAATCTCGGCACCCTGCACGTACGCCAAACAACGATGAGAACCGTGATAGCGACAGCCTATTTAATGATGCTTTCGATCGGAACCACCACCCTACTGGCAACCTGTCGTACCTGACAAATCGCCAACCTTAACAGGCCCTCTATCATGAACCTGGGCTCTACCGGACCCCAAGGGCCAGGAGAACTAAAGGAGAGAAAAGTCGCCCACTGTCTCCCGATCTGGTAACCATCGTCGATCAGTCACACCCGGTACCACTTCAAAAATCGTGAAAGCAAAATAAAAGCGTATCTTAATTAGTACAAGTTATCATATTTACGCACATGATCTAGGTCCTAACATATGCTTCTATCGCATGATGATCTATCCTAAGTGCCGCACTAAGGTAGCGCACTAAAGTATCATGAAACGGTAACCAAGGAAATCGCATTGCCCCGAATTTCCTTAACACTCGTTGTTACGAGCATTATACTGTCGAAAAGAAACTCTGTCATCACAAGGAAACGGAAACATGGTTCTCCAATAGTTCGCTTGTAGAACCAACGCAATGAAGCGTTCTAGTACTGGAATCTTTACTCGTTTCAGTTCTAACCACTAATCCAATGTGTAACCGAAAACATATCATCAAAAGGAAACTTAAACAGTCATTCACTGACAATCTGTAAAACCAACGCAATTAAGCGTTGCTGGTAGCACAGGTACGGTATGCTCCCAGATACCGCTCAAAAGAAATACTCTCATCAAAAGGGCAACTGAAACATGGGTCTCGAATAGTCAATGAAACCAACGCAATTAAGCGTTCATCTAGTTGGTCCTAGATACACGTCTGCTTCAGAAGGTCACTAACAAGGACTTCTACAGTCGTAGTCATCCATCCAAGCGAGGTCTTCGTCTCGTCCGTCGTCCAGGTGGCAATTCTGGATCAGCGGTCTCGTCTGGATTCTCTGAAGGTTCCTCTGGTTCATGTTCTGCATTAGGATCTTGAGCCAGGACTGGCCAGTCTACTGTAGGTAACTCAAGATTTCTGTCCCTCTCCGGTAACCAGGTACTCGGAGGTTTACCGTAAAACGGCTTCAATTTATCCACGTGCACAACCATTAGCGTGGATTTCGGACTCTTCTGAATCCGGTACAGACACGGACTGAGCACTTGAATAACCAAGAATGGGCCGGTGTAATAGCGAGCCCATTTTGTCTTCCTTCCTGACGATCAACTTCCGGTAACATGGAAAGCGGTTGACGTCTCAAAGGTTGACGAACTGGTTTCTCCTGTCCCGTATCGATCTCGTGTTGGATCACCGAAGTGAATCCGTTATCACTTTCGTTAAGGGAAAACGTTGCGCTGTACGTTAGCACAAGTTTTCGTAACCTGATTCGCTCTTCTTCCGAAATGTCTGCTGGCACTTCTTCCCATAGTCGTTTTAGGGTCTGTTCGGCAAGTGGGTTGAGCGTCTGCTCCGCTACTCTGGCCGTTGTACTAATCTTCGATCCAAACCGGTCAATCGTACTTTGCTGCTTTCCTCGGCGTTCCTCCGGATAACCTGGGCCCATAGGCTTCTCCGGATTTTCGCTTCGGTAAGGCTCATCATACGACTCCGTTCTGGCTCGATTAACTGTCACATCGACTACGTTCACTCGCTCCAGCGGACATTCAGTCCGTTTCTTGACTAGCGAATCTCTGTCTCCAACATTCAACATCCTGATCCACACTTCCGTGTCTCTTCCTGTCACCAACGTACGTCCGATTATCAAATCTTTTGATAATTCCATTGGAATGGTCGTCCAATCTTCGTTATCTTTTTGGAAATGCGGGTATACTACCCAAGCTGGAACGTCAACTTCGCTCCTTGGAGGAACTATTATGTCCTCTTGCACAATAACCCTCCGGCACATGGACTCGGTAACGACCTCTTTCAGAGGGATCTTCTCGCTCCCAAGGAAAACGCATCGACTTGCGAAGTCCCATCTTGCCTGATTGGCTTCCAGCCAAGATAACCCCAAGATCACTTCTGTCACTTGGTCTGTAACTAGACAGGGTACAGGGTACACCTGCTTTCCGATCCGAATCTTAAGGTTAGTTTCACCATCCACCTTAATCTGACTTCCATTAGCGGCTAGGAGTCGCTGTTCTGACGGTACTAGCACAGCGTCTAGCACGAAACGTCGTGGCACAAGTGACATTTCACTTCCAGAATCAAGTAGACAGTGTATACGTTTTCCTGCCAGTCTCGCAACCACGTAGGCCACCCTACTGCCTTTGACCAGTCGGTTTTGGGTTTCCTCTTGTATCGGTTCAGCCTTTGTAGGTTCACTGGTACCGGTTGCACCATTCGTCTCAGCGTTTCTCTGAGGACAATATCGCTTCATGTGTCCTTTTCGTTTGCACAAGTAGCATTCGATATCCGGGTTACGCAACCGTGTGGGCGGATAAATCCGTCGCCATCCCACATTCGGTTCGGTTGTCCTCTGATCTCCCACAGCTAGATCAGAACTGTTCTCCCTTTCATGAGGATTTCTCGGAACAATGCCCAAATTCTGATTTATTGTCACTCGATCAAGTTCTCTTGAAAGATTTTTAATCTTTCGCTCGAGATCTTCTAGACGACGAGACTGTTGCCCCTCAGTGCTCGAGTCTTTTCGGTCTTCCATGGTAACTTTAACTCTCGCGTGTCTCCGGTCTAAATCACCACCTTGTGTCGAAGATCGACCATAGGCATCCAACCTCACCGCATGTTTATACGCCGCTTCGAGGTTAACTGGTTCTCGCTCGCGCACCTTCTGCCCCAAATCTTGGTTTGCCAGTGCATCAATGAAAGCGTCACAAGCGACCGTCTCGACGATATTACTTGTTGGTCCTGGGTATGCCAAAGCCATTAGCCTTCGTACTTCCTGCACTACACTACTCAGCGTTTCTCCGTGAGCCTGCCGGTAAGTGCGAAGTTTCATCCGATATAGGCTAGTTTGGTCATCAGACCCGTACCGGGCCTTAAGCCGCTCAACAAGTTCTCGCCAAGACACGTCCCTCTGTGCACCCATGTCCCACAACAGCTGCGAAGCGGGACCCGTTAGGGCACACATTAACTGGTCTGCTTTTTCCTGATCACTCCACCGGTTGCACCGTGCACAAACTTCGAACTTTGCTAGAAAGGCTGCGATCGCTGACTTGCCGTCGTACTTCTCTAGCTTGATTCGTATACCGCGATCCGATCGGTCTCCGCCTCTTGTCCGCGTAACAAGTGATCTTCCGACACTCTTCTTGGGATTTCCTCTCCGGTTGTCCCCATCGTTACTCCTGGAATCGTTTTCCTCGTCTGTCCTCACCACTGACCGGTGCCGACTCTGTCCCCTCAGAGTACCCAACGTCTTCCCTGTACGCCACTTAGAATACATCGTAGTCATCTCTCGGTCGCCTGACGTTGCACTGTCTTCATCAGAGATGTACTCAGCCTGTCTCTGACCTTTTCTACGAGGCTCACCACCTGCGTAGTCTTTGGACTCCGATCGTTTATATTTATTGCGAGAACTCTGAGAGTTTCCGTTGACGAACGTAACTCTTCTGTCTTCTTCGCGAATATCTCTTTTTCCTGACTCTGGCGGTCTGTCAGATTCGTCGTACCTAAGACAATTACGACTTCTCGAATCTGGTTTGCGCCCTTTAGAGTACCGCTCGTGGGTCTCATCCCAGGCCAAATGATCTCTGTCTCTTCCCATGTTCGATTCTCTCTCGGTTTCTCTATCAAGTGCCTGTTTTAAACCGCGTCTCTCGTACTCTGGTAGACGTTCCTTACCATACGTCTCCCTTTCAGTTTTCTCATAACTCTCGTGTCTTCCTCGTTGGCGGAGGTTTTTCCTGTCAAAGCCTCCGGTTCTCATGGCCTCTTCTGGACCAACACTATCGGTGTCTGAATCCGAAGAACTCACTGACGAACGTAATTTCGCCTCAACTCTTCCTCTTGTCAACAGACGTTGTCGACTCGATTGCCTTGCCGTTTTTCCGTGTGACTCTCTCCCGCTGTCCTCGGGAAGATAGCGGCTACGTAACTTTTCCGAAGTTTCCGAAAGCGAAACTTCCTCGCGTGTCTCTGTGTTACCTCGGCTCCGTGCCGGCTCTTCGATCTGCAGCTTCCCTCGGCGGTCCATCTGGTAACCTGGGCCCGTAGGTTTCCCCGATGTCTCGCGTCGGTAAGACTTCGCATGCTGAGCAGCAGGAACAGACAGTTCTTCAAGTTTCGAACTCATCATTGCCACACTCTGTCGCAGGTAAGACATCTCCGCTTGCCAATCTACCTCATCGGTCACAGGTCTTGGGCGACCTTCTTCCATGTTGGTAAACGGTACTCGATTACCTTCGTTTCGCTGATGCGCCACGATGTCACCACTCGTTTTCTGCACTACGGCGTCACCCCGCGGTTTCAGGCCTGTCTCAATGTCTCTTGGCCTATCACAAGCCTGTCTCAACTGTACAGGTTGCCTGCCCCGTACGATACTAGGTACTTGAACCTGCACAAGGTTCCCCGATCTATTGTCGACGAGTGGTTTGGACCTATCAAACCTACTCTCACCAACGGTCTCTCGCCAGTGTGTGAATGTCTCGTTATTCACATCGTTCCGTACTACCTCAGTAGTCTTTGGAACGGTTATCAACCATCCGTTATCCTCATGGAAACCTCTTTCACGCCCACTGCGGGTTCCAGCTTCCGTTTCAAATGCACTGGTTTCGTCAGGTGCACCCGTTTCATCAAGCAACCTTCGTTTGCTTTTCCGTTTACGTAACTTTGGACGCGCGCCTCCGTGCTCACTATGGGGCACTTCATCCGACTCGTCCTCGGGATCTTCTTGACCTTGCCTGGTTCTGTGACAAGAAAACGTTAGGACCCCACTTCTGGTACCAGTTTGTGACGTTCGTCGCTCGAGATCAACTAACCTTTCATCAGACATGGTACCAATTTGTGTCGGTCTTACCCGAGACGCTGCTTCGTCGTCGGGCTGGGTTCGGCTCCAGCCAACTGACCTTCTGGAGTCGCCCGGGTCACTATCCTGTCTACTTCTGCTGTAGACGAGCGGTTCCCTGTCTCCGCTCTCAGTGCCCATTTCTCCAAGAGGAGGTCCCGAGGGTATCGCTTGTTTGCGAACAGTGTCGCTGTCAAGCTCCATCTCACTTTCGGACTCTGCCACTGCCGCGGTCGCCGGGTGGGCAACGTCCTCGTCCTCAGGATGGCCGTCCTTTAGAACAGGGTTCGCTCTCTTGCCGGCAGGAGTCCTCAGCTTCCTGTGAGATCTCTTAGTCAAAGACTTCCTCTTTTTCTCCACCTTAACCGAACCCTCACGTACCATTCTGCATCTCATGACTCTCGAGTTATCGTCAATAGGGGAAAACTCTGAACGTTCTCCTGTCCGAGAGGACAAGGTGTACATCTGACGAGTCGTCACGTCGTGCCGTCTCAAACACGCGAACATCTTGCGATAATATATGCACGTGTGATATTAACGCGGTGTACTGGTCTCACGACACTCTCTTCTGATAGGACAGGTTCTAGGTCTAAAACCTCCCTAACCGCACGCAGAACTGGGTTCCGACCGGCGCACGAGGTGGGCCCTACTTCGCACTTCGGTCAGTTCTCGGAGCTACGTGTTTCGATCACCAAGTTATTTGCTCTGAATAACGATTGGTTTGAATACAAGATTTTCCTGACTCTATCGTTTTCCTGGTCTTACCGCACTGTAATCAGTTGTCGGGCGGTCTTTTCCCGTACTGCGGTCTTTCGGTAACAGTGGTCTTCCCCAGTAACTATTTTTAGTTACCGGGCGATGGAGCCCCTCCAACGCTCCACCGGCGTGTCAGCCATCCAAGTGTCACAATCCAAATGTAACGCCGACCCCGTAAGGTTACCAGAATGTCCTGAATTTTGTTCCCAAGAATTTCCGAATTTTGGTTCCCTAACGAAGGTCACGCTTACTCCCACAGGTAACCGGACAAGCTCCGATCGCGGAGTTCTTCAAAACCCAAGAGGGAATTTCCTGCCTGTCGCCAAATTTACCCTTATTATCGTTTTTGTACTAAATTGGTTTTTTCAGGTATCCCGACGGTCACTTCACCGAGTGCCGAAGTCGCGTAAAACTCTCCCAGCCGAAGACGCCGAAGTCGCGTAAAACTCTCCCGGCCGAGTACGCCGAAAGCGCGTAGAACTTCCCTTGTGTCGAGTACGCCGAAATCGCGTAAAACTCTTCTCAGTGGATAAAACCAAACACTGTCGGATCTTGGAGTTCTTCGAACTCCAAGAGGGATTTCCTTGCCCGACGCCAAATTTACTCTTGGTTTCAAGGATTTCAGAATTCCAGAAAATGGCTACCTTAAGACGGTCACCTTTACTCCCATGGGTTACCGGACAAGCTCCGATCGCGGAGTTCTTCAAAACCCGAGAGGGACTTTCCTGCCCGTCGCCAAATTCACCCTGGTTTTCGATCTCACACTGAATTGGTTTTCCTGTGTATCAACGGTATCCTTCCCCGAGTATTACTCAGCCGTAGATTTCCCACGATCGGGATCTAGACCGCTTCGCGATCAACGGAGGGATCCAACCCGCCGGATCGGCGCTGTCGGCCCGTCTCCCAACAGTGAACTTCTCTAGCTGTTCTCGGGATCGCCTGATTATATTATTCGGACGCCCCTTTCGTCCGTAAATATATTTGTACTAACCGGAAACTCGAACTCTGACTCGGTCGTAACCAAAATCACTCGCCTACCACACTGAGTGCAGTATATTTGAATCGGTAACTGAATCGCTAACCAACAACGCTGTTTAACAGTATTGCTATGTATGAAGAGTCGAACCAACTCTTCACGTATAAAGCAGCACTCCGTGAGGCAGGCTCTATGCATCCCGAATGAGCGTGTCTGCTCGCTATGCGTTGGCCTTACACCGTCGATCGGGCTTCCCTGCCACGGTCGTTGCTGGACAGTCGCCTATTGAAATTAAATAAAAATTAAATGATCGATACTGGGCCTTCGCATGTAAAATTAAGAGAAACGATGCTGTTCCCTTCGCATGTAAACTTAAAGAAAACGATGCTATTCGCATAAAATAAATCCTCCTACTTACGCACTGTGGCCTTGACCGCCACACCTTGTAGTCATTGCTCTTCTGAACTGGACCAGAGCAGATGGAGATACTAGAGGTCTAGTGTATGATTTATTCCACATGTAACTGCCTTTCTCCTAGTTAATGTAGTTCTACCAAGAAGGACTATCTAACACAACCATTAGCAGGTCTCCTAATTATAAGTTAGTTAGTCAGTAAGTAATCTATTAGTTTATTTACTGACTTATGTCCACATGCACTTACTTAATCTCACAGACTAAACTTTGCCTGAGATTTCCTTGTAATTAAGACACCATTCCGGTCCTTTGAGTTGGTTCCATTAATTTGGGAAGTCAGACTTAACCAGCATGAACCCATCCACCCCTGCAGCTGATGTTTAATGTTACCCTGACTTTATTTCTCCTTCTCTCTCACCCTGATTATTCACGCACCCACTGTCACGGCTGAGTAATCTCGGGGTCAGTTGGGCCCTGATAAATATAAGACTCCCTGGGGGTCGCTCCTTGAGCCCAGAAACCTTCCTATCGGGTCTTTTCCTATCTGCGGTTGCCGGTGCTGGACTGAACTCCAGATGGCTTCTTCAACCGGGTGCTGCAGCTGGAGTTATCAAAGAATGTCCAAAATGCCCGGTTCCGCTAGCCGCAGCAAGAGCGTCATCACTGGCAGCGGCAGCCTAGCAGTTTCAGCGGTGTCTTCAGCCTCAGGCATGTGTTACTCATGAAGGAAAAACAAGCAGACGAGGCAATTCCCAAAAGGACAGACCACCCACAACAATTTGTTTAGACTTTCCAATTAGACGCCTTTACTAATTATGAAATAAAAGGGCCCGCCTTGTGCATTATATATATTCCTTTATATGTGTATATATATATATATATATATATATATATATATATATATATATATATATATATATATATATATATATATATATATATATATATATTACAGAAGAAGCAGTCCCCTTAAATCATTTCCTGAGGCCAGCTATTTGAGGGCTTTGGGTAGGAATAATCCTTTTCGGGGCTGGGTTTATATATATAGAAGAAGAAGAGCAGTCCCTTAAGCTAGCTCTAAGGCACCCACAGGTATGAAGTGTTTAATATATATATATATATATATATATATATATACATATATATATATACACACATATATATATATATCGTATACAAATCTACTTAATTATGAACCATGCATGTAAATACATGTATTTATTTAACATTAACTTTGTAAAAGGCCAAAGAAAAGCTTCTGAGAAGTTGTCACAACATGGAAGTGTTTCCCTCTTAAACTGTCACCCTGGGTAAAAGAGGTCAAGAAGGTTTAGTCATGCAGACCCCCACCCCCTGTAAAATCTGGCCTTCCTTTCTCACAACTTGGACCTGACCATATCTACTTAAGCTACCCATATAAAGATACAGAAAATTATAAATTACCCTTTACATCATATATATATATATATATATATATTTATATATATATATATATGTTTAGTAGGTTTATTAGGGGAAGAAGAGAAGTCCCTTAAGCTAACCCTGAGGCAGCCATGGGTATGAAGTGTTAGCAACTTCATTTTCTTAACCTCGGCATATGAGGGTGGGTGGCCAGTCCTCACCATCTCATCATCCCACGGACAGTGTACAGTCAGTGTACTCGTTACAGCTGAGTTGGCTAAGGATGCAGTTCGAGCAGAAATCTTGAACCAAATTTCTGCCCTGGTGGGGATTTGTACCCCGACCTCTCAGCTGATAGTCCAGCACGCTAACCACTGCACTATTGAGCACAGAAATAAAATGTAATTGTAACTATATACTGAAATTATGTGTCACTTTGAAGAAGACAGCTTTTGAGAATTATCTAGACAGATACTATATTAAGGTCCTTAAACATTCATTATATATATAGACACATATTTATATTATGTGGTGTGTGTATATATCGGTAGATATATATATATATATGTGTACATATATATATATATGTGTGTGTGTGTGTGTGTGCACTTATATTGTTGTTTGTGTATATTTATCGCTGTGTAGATGATAAGAATGGTTCTGTAGGGTAAGAGTTTGTTGATATGAAGACGAAGTTGTTTCATGTTCTGTTGGTCGTTTGGCCAAGAAGGAGCAGGGTCATCATATCTCCCAACAGACACCCACCAGAGGACAGGAGAGGGAGCTAAGGGTTACACTCCTCAGCCTAACGTACTCTACAGATTACACAGGCTCTTCCATTTTCTATAACCTTGACCAGTTGAATGACGTTTTTGTGCTCTGGGCTTAAAACGATTTAAGCTGTGTGCAGGAAAGCATATTCATTTGTGTTTCTATATTATGGTATATATGCAGAACTTACTGGCTTTGAATCCTTAAATAAATAAACTGTAAAATGTGGGTGTGTATATGCATTTGTGCATATTTACCTGTGTGTGTGTGTGTGTGTGTGTGTGTGTGTGTGTGTGTTTGTATGCATGTATGTATTTTAGGTTCAGGTGTGTGTGTGTGTGTGTGTGTGTGTGTGTGTGTGTGTGTGTGTGTGTGTGTGTGTGTGTGTGTGTGTGTGTGTGTGTGTGTGTGTGTGTGTGTGTGTGTGTGTGTGAGTGTGTGAGTGTGTGTGGGGTAGGTATGTGTGTTTGTATGCATGTATATATGTAAGGTTGATGTGTATGTGTAAGTTTGTGTTTGTAAGTATGTGTGTGTAAGTGTGTGTGTGTGTTTGTATGCATGTATTATGTAAGGTTGATGTGTAAGTTTGTTTGTGTAAGTATGTGTGTGTGTGTTTGTATGCTAGGTTCAGGTGTGTGTGTGTGTGTTTGTGTGTATGTGTGTGTAGCCTGTGTATGTCTGTGTGCACTGCAAGGAGTTGATCTTGCCTGGAAAAGTCGAGAAGGTTGATTTAGTGTTGAATCCAGGAATGTCTTTCCATCTTGTGGAAAAACAAGGCCAGTCTTTAACTGGACCAGTTCACTTTAAAAAACACTGCATGGTTATAAATAGGCACAGACGTAAATGTAGGAAGGAGGAGTTTCGGTGTACTGGTGAATAGGCTTCGTTGTAGGGATGCAGGATATGTACGTCCCTATGTGTAAATGTCATTGTGTGTGTTTGTGTTTGTGTGTGAGAGAGTGAGAGACAGAGAGACAGAGACACACACACACACACACACACACACACACACACACACACACACACACACACACACACACACACACACACACACACACACACACACACACACACACACACACACACACACACACACACACACACACACACACACACACACACACACACACACTTGGCTTTGCAGCAAGTCTGGATGTGTTTGTGCCTACCTAGCTGTGTATGTAGTAAGCCTGCAGACATGTGTCTGAGGCTGTGTGAGTATCTGTTTGTTTGTGTATGTTTCTCTGTCTGTGTGAGTCTGTCTGTATTTGTTTCTGTTTTGTTTGTCTGTCTGTGTTTCCGCGTCTGTATGTTTCGTGGAGGAGAGATGTGGTGAGATGAAAGCCATGGGGATGAGTTGCCCGTCTCAGCTGATTGTTTGTTGAGGTTTGGTTTTTCTGCTCGTTGCATCGGAAAGTAATTTATTTAGCAGAAGAAGCAGCAGAGCCAGGCCATTGCATATTTTCATCTGTGAGTCATGGACCCGGAGGAAGCCACACCTTAGTCTGGTCGGGCAGATGATGAGGCAAGCGGATGAGTTGCAGAGGCTCCAATCTGCTGCTTCACTGAGAAGGATGTGCTACGTGGGTGCTGATGTGGTGGGAGTGATGGGACTTGATGGAATTACTAGCTAGTTTAAGTGTGGAAGTTTTTTTGTGCGTCATTGGGTGGAATTGGTGCTGCACCCTGGGCTTTGCCGCCTTTGGGTCTGCCCTGTTGTGTTAGGGCTCATTAGACTCTTCAGAAGTCGAGATTGGGGCAAGTCAGTGCTCAGCTGCAGTCGAGGACCAGCTATCAGACACCCGCAGGTGGCACCACTTGCATTTGTTTGTAGGAGTTCAAATTCCCTTTGTAAAGTGGAAGACAGGCAGACTAACAGACAGACTGACAGACAGACAGACAGACAGACAGACGTAGTGAGTAAGTGAGCGAGTTAGTGAGGGGCTGGCTGACTAACTGACTGACTGGCTAACTGGCTGGCTGGCTGGCTGACTGACTGACTGACTGACTGACTGATTGACTGATTGACTGACACAGGGAGATAGCAGTGTAAGAGAGGGAATGTTTGGGACAGACCAGATTAAAATAATCTGTCCAGAAACCACAAGGACTTAAGTTTGTTACTGATTAATTATCAGATGTTTGTTCAATCTACCTACATAGTTTCCTTCACCTCTATCCCCACAGACCCCACGACAACAGACCCCACCCCCAACAGACCCCACCCCAACAGACCAACCCTGTTTTAGAGTGACTGTTCCTAATCTTGTCAATAGAATAATTGCTTTATTTCCGCAGCTGCATTGGTTCTCTGACTGATCCACTTTCCTCTGGTTTGTCCACCACTTAATGTCTAGATCTGACAATCGTAAGGTCCAAGCCCAGCACTCTAGCAGTTTAATCGAAGGGAAGAAGGTATTGGGCTGGCAAGCAGGTAAGTATGCGGGCAGTTGAACCGCTTTGGGCGTAACTGCAGCTGGTTAACTTCTGGTGATGTATAACCGAGTTCTGATGGTCTTGGCAGTTGGACTTCTTCGGCGCCGGCTATACAGTGGGCTAGCGGAATTCCTGCTGCCTATTTCAAGCAAGCATCTTATTATCGGTTACGGGATACAGGTGTAAGACTTTTGGGGCATTCAGAGGTCAGCATTCCTCAGATGGCTACCGGATGCTTCTCATCTTGAAAATGTAGGTAGTTTTTGACCTATTGTAAGAGAGTTACTGGATGAGCAGAAGTGGATATATGTTCAATGGCTAACGTCTTATTCATCTCCTGGAACAGCTTATATGGTGCTTCAATATGTCTCTCTGCAAAAATGAAGGCAGTTTGAATTTCACATACTGATTTCTATATTTGGAAATTATGAAAATTGTGAAGATCGTGAGATATTATCTACAGTAAACCAGACACGAATAACCTTCCTCATGACCATCTTAGGCTTCTTTGGTTTTCACTTATATTCACATTGGTTTATTCTCCGTATAGCTAAGAAAATGAAGTTGCTAACGCTTCAAGTTACAATTAGAACTTGATCACCACAAATCGCTCAAAAAACCTTTTAGCTTATTTCAGGATTCACCTGTTTTGATCATTGGATAGCTGTGTCCTTCAGCACATTTGTGGGGCTCTAAAAGGCAGCGTGTAAATGATCAGATATGTACATGCAAACTTTTCGTATCATCAGACAAAACCTGTGTATAAGAGACCATTTTATCAAATATTTCACTAAACGCAATCTGCAAGAGCCAGGATGTTGGAGGGCGTTGGCCTGTTTCTGTGTGAAATCAGTGAGGCCAACAGAGCAAGGCAATGTAGGCCACTGTTGTGCTAAGGGAGAGCTTTCGCAGTGCGGAGAAGGTTTGTCAGATGGGGAAAGATAGGAGCTAGGAGAAGACAGTTTTCTGCAGACCGTAAAGAACATAATCGAGTGGCAAGACCTTCCGACTCCAAGGTCTGTGGTAAAATTGGCATAGGCAGGGAATGTATTGCTGATTATTATGTAGATATGAGGTCAGTGTTGTTATCAGTAGATGAAGATGCTGTCAGTCTCTTTATTAAGATACCTGACATTACATATGTATGTATCAAGTGCTCTGATACATACATGCATACATATATACAAACAAACATACATACATACATGCATACATACATACATACATACATACATGCATGCATACATGCATCTTGCATACTTGCATATATGCATACATACAAAAATACAAACATACATACATACATACATACATACATACATACATACATACATACATACATACATACATACATAGTTACATACATACATACATACATACATACATGCATGCATACATACATACATACTTACATACATACATACATGCATACATACATTGTCAGAAACAGATATCCTGTTTCTGGATTACTCTGCTATGTTGGCTAATTGTCTGATACCTTCGACTCCTGTATCACACTTCTTTCTGTTGAGGCATTTTGTTACCATTGCCTCTTTTATCTTTATAGTAATCAACTGCTGTCGATTAGAGATGTTACCTTCATCTTTTGCCTACGTTTTAATCAACTGACGTGAATCATAGGCATTACCTTCATCACTAGAATAATCAACTGCTATTAATTAGTGGAGTGACCTTTCACCTTTGCCCTAGTCAGCTTCTTAGTTGTGACAGAGAAACATTTCTTCCAGATTAGCTGATATGGAGTCTAGGAGATTAGTTTACTTAAGATTATATTGTAGTTTAGCAGTTTACTTAAGATTCTACTGTAGGGTAATGTAACCTTTGGTTTTATTAGACAGTAGTCCTCAGAGCCATTGGTCTAACCTCAGCTATTTCACCTGAGGTGCAACAGCTATCCCATTGCACAGCCATTCCTTACCAGTTAGTTACCTGGCTTGAAACAGAATTGCCAGTTCCACAAGGACTGAAACTGGTCCAGGACTGAAACTGGTCCAGGACTGAAACTGGCCCAGGACTGAAACTGGTCCACAAGTGAAACTGGTTCACAAATGAAAGTGGTCCTCAGCAGTGCTTTTTTTCTAGAAAAAAGGTTCCGGAACGCAACAATAGGTTCCGGAACGCAACAATTATGGGCGGGCTAAAATCACGAGAAAAATGGGGTTAGGGGTTGGGAGGGGTCTCAATAAACACTGAAAACAGTTTAAAAACACTAAAATTAAATTAAAATAACAAAATTATTGCTTTTATTATTAAAATAAATAAATTATTTTTTAGTAGCTGAAAAAGGTGTCGGAACGCCGTTCCGGCGCGTACCGGCTGAAAAAAAGCACTGGTCCTCAGAGGTAAAAGGTGATAACGCGTTAGCCATGCAACACCATGACTACATAGTTGCAAATTAATTTCAGGCCTTGGAAGCACAATTCAATCTAATTTAATCTATTGTAATCTAATCTAGAATTGAAATTCTGTGGTGTCAGGATCAAATCGATCATTTGTTGAGTTATGCTATTCAACAGCTGAAGTCTGTTGTTGTGTGTGTGTGGCTAATTTCTATGATATGCCAGAGCCAGCATACTTTGCAAAGGAAGGTATGGCATGCGTACTTAGTCCAGGATGTGTAATCCTATATAACCATGTCGATACTGGTAAATAAACATACCTGCATAATGCAAAACACATACCTACACGGACATACACAAATATTTGCATACATACATACACGCGTACGTACGTATGACATATGTACATGCTTGTGTATACGCTTGCATACACGAATGTATCTGGTCTGGCTGTGTTCGTATGAGAAGCAGTTACATATGCGCCATAACTTATATATTTCACAGTGGTGTACAGTCTTTGATCCCTTGGACTTTCTGGCTTACCGCTCCAAAGGAGACTCTCACCTCTTCAAGAATCCCTGCCCAGATCCATCCTGTCCTCCGCCTTCCAATCTTTCTCCCAGCCCGACTGGTGATAACGGGATTGAAGGACAGTCTTCAAGTGCTTGTAAAAGGTGTATGCAGAGTCCCTAGTTAAGGGAACATGCAGAGATGATTTCCGCAACCGGTCAGGCCCTTAGTGGGCAACAGACAGTGTTGGGTATGAGTTAACTCATATGAGTTTAAACTCACGAGTTAACTCACTTGCTGTGATTTATGAGTTTGAGTTAACTCATCTTAAAGAGTGTGAGTTATGAGTTTGAGTTAACTCATATTTTCTGTGAGTTTGAGTTGTAACTGTCAATTATTTTAAACTCAACTCACTCTTCGGCACTCGGCATATATTATGTTGAAACAAGCTTTTTTTTATTTCGTCGGCTTTCCATAGTGGTGAGTGGTGACGGCATGGAGGGTCGTAAACACTGCTAGAGGACAGTATTTAAGCACTGCATATTTTGTATATTGTGAACAGTTAAGAACAACATGGCTGAAGTACCGTGTATTCTTGATGGAAAATATTTTTCTGTTACAAATAGGCGTGATGGAAAAATTGTTGCTCGATTAGAACGTGCTAGTATGAAACGTGTGAGTTTATGAGTTAACTCATTTAACAAGTGAGTTTGAGTTAACTCATTTCACTTAGGATGAGTTGAGTTTGAGTTTAAACTCATTTTGAGGTGCGTGAGTTGAGTTTTGATTTAACTCATTTCTTGTGTGAGTTTACCCAACACTGGCAACAGAGCTCCCATAAGTAGCCAGGGGCATTCCCTTACTGGCACTGCCAGACCCAGGCTGATATCCTAAATTCGATGCGCTGGGAAAGAGGCAGCCAATGGAGCACATCGCGCATCACGGTTGCTACAAGAGTTAGGCGCCTCACTGGCAGCCAGAATTCGTATGTGCAGTTTCTCTCGACATCACACGTGTTATCATCTTTCATTCTCTCATTCTCAGCTGTACCATGGTGCAGTGTGACACCATGCATTTATGAACTATACGAATATATCAGTATCATATAATGCGAGACATGGTCAAATTGGAAATACCCCCAACAAGCCTAGCAGCTGCACTCAGCAAGAGCTCGAGCTGCCCAATGCGCCCCAAGAGGAGGTCAACATAGATAGCACTATCTGTCCTACTACAAGCAAACACAAGAACAAGGGCAAGTGCAGCATTGAGCGAAAGTGGACAGAAAATGACCCGCAATTGCCGCAACTAAAAAAACAAGCACGATATACGAGATTTAGGTGTTCAGAAAAGGTACCTGGTAAGTTCCTGATCAAGAAGATCCCCAAAATTGCAGACAGATGTAGGGAAGACAAAGTGAGGGAAGTCAGCAGCAATAGTCTGAGCATGTGTTTTTCACCTGCTGCCCATTATTACCCAGGGATAGAAATTGCGCTTTCAGTGCATTAAGGCTCAGACGATTTCGGACATCCAGTTGCCATGTACCTCCATAGCCCACTGCAGTGTGGCTACTGCAATCAGAGCATCAGCTGCCCTATGATGCAGATAAGCCTAACTCTCAAAAAACCACAGGAGACCAGGACAGTCAGCACTGTGCAAAATGTACAGCAATAGCCGAGAACGGAGCCCTGGGGAAGACCAAACGCAGTGATGCAGCTCGATTTGGTGTCATCATGATGTGGTGTCATCATGACGTGGTGTCATCATGACACAGTATGATCATGACGAGGCACCCTAATGATATAGTGGCCTTACAATCTGTCCTCATGATACTCTGCGATGTGCTGTTATCACAATGTGGTGTCCTCATGATGTGGTGCTCGGTGCAATACAGTCATGATGTGGTGCCCTCATGATGTGGAGTCCTTAACATGTGTTGACCATTTGATGTGGTGCCTTCATGATGTAGTGCCCTCGTGAGACACGACATCATCAAGCAGCAGTACATCAGGAGGCTACCATGTCGACAGCAGTGTGCTTATGATGTGTTAGCATCTGCATGTCCTAGATATATTGAAAGCAGGTTTGTGTAGATAGGCAAACATTGCGGTTGAGTGGCCCATAATCCAGACCACTTGAAGAAGATGATGGCCTTCTGATGTGCATTCTAGCAGCTATTTTGGGCCACTGATGCTCTTATCCACTTGACCCCAAAGAATCCTGTTCCTCTGATGGCAGTCGCCCTGTGCCCCTCTATCGACAACCAAATTCCGGGTGTCCATTCAGTTTCTTGAGTTTAGAAAATGTAGTAAATTTACCAGGAAGAAATCCTCTTCAATTGGTCAGTCAGTCAGTCAGTCAGTCATTAATTCATTCATTCAGTCAGTCAGTCATTCAGTAATTCAGTCAGTCATTCAGGCAGTCATTCATTCATTCAGTCATACAATCATTCAGTCAGTCAGTCATTCAGTCAGTCATTCAGGCAGTCATTCATTCATTCAGTCAGTCAGTCATACAATCATTCAGTCAGTCATTCAGTCAGTCATTCAGTCATTCATTCATTCATTCAGTCATTCATTCAGTCATACAGTCAGTCATACATTCAGTCAGTCATTCTGTCAGTCATTCAATCAGTCAGTCAGTCATTCAATCAGTCAGTCATTCAGTCAGTCATTCAATCAGTCAGTCATTCAGTCAGTCAGTCAGCACAAGAAATTAAGCTTGATATAGCCAGTTCAGTAACAAAGGAGTTTCAAAAAGCACTTTGTGAGAGTATTTATGAACAACAATATAGAAGCAACCTTATGATTTGCAAGAAGGGAAAGTCTTGTACAGTGACCGCTAAACCATTTTGATTTAAACCACATGCCATTTTCTTAGTCTTCCTGTCAAGACTCTGCAGACCAAATCTCGACTGGAAGACAGTTCCAGACCCTAGGATCTGCCACAGTGAGGGTATGACCACCAACTACATAACTACTTGCCAGAACCTTGCCTTGGGGAGCCTGTAGAGTAATGGATAACAAACACACTGGCGTGAAGTGCAGAAGGTACCAAGATCGAATCCCGTAGCCCTCCATAAGGTTTACTCAGCCTTCTACTCGCTAGATGGCGGCGGTAGTTAAGTGAGTGTTAGGCCGTGATTGGCGCCCTGCATGGCTGCCATTAAAAAAAACAGTTGTATTCGACTCCTGTAAAACTGTTATCATGTGCTTCTACTGTATACATGTATGTAAGGCACCCTGCATGGCTGCCGTTTCTACTATATGTATGTTCACTGTACAGCGCAGTGCGGTTAGCAGGCACTTAATTAAAGAAAAGATATTATTATTATTATTAATGAAAAAGCAAACTGTATCAGAGTGTCACGAAAAACAATTGGTATCTTTCTTTCATCAGCCACAAGTTGATTCCTGTTATTTGGCTTTTTTGTCAATCATTGTGATTTGGCCTACAATCGTTTTTACGAAGAGAATAACAATAAAACCCAAGAACAAACAGGATGTAAGATAAGAATTGGAAGCTTGGATACAGAATGTGCACCCCAACCGGGTAGAGCCAGCTATGCTGGGCCGATTTAGTCGACACCAGCCTGACGCCGAAGCAGCACTGTCCATTTGTAACTCATCTTGCTCAAAGAGGAGTGGTTGTGAACAGCAGAATCAGATTCTGAGACAGAGAATCCTATTCGGACCACATCCAGATGTTGGATGAAAGATGAATATCGATGGATGTAAACATGAACACCTTTGCCTTTGCACCTGTTCTCTGCTTCTCTCAATTTCAGTTTTGTATAAGTAACGTTCAGGACAGTGCATATAACTTATCAGAAATTTATAAACACCTTATTCTGAGAAACTACTGATTTGCTTTTGATCCATGCCTTTTTGTTAGTCTTCCTAATACAGAATATTGCCAACTGTTCTTCTGTTTCATGTTAAATCTGCATTTGTGGGTTAGCTGCTTTCCCTAAAGAACCGATGATGGTCTGAAGGCCCAGCGGTTTGAGTTTGCACTGAAAGATTAATAGTCAAGGTAATTTGGAACTGCTTTCCTGGTCCTGAGAATGGAACAGGAGCTGGAGATGGAACTGCAGACGAACAGCTGGGCTTCAGCGTCAGTTGGGATTGCCAGTTGAAAGGAATTGCGAACATTTGGTGCGAATTAAGTGCAGAGAAGAGAGAGAGAGATAATATCCTGAGGGAAGCTCACAGTAATAGCAGTCTACCTGGCATGCTGACTGCTTGTAATGTATTCAGATATGCAGGGGCGTCTATCCCCCCCCCTAAGTCATTGGAGCAACGTCCCTTTTCCCCCTCTTCTTCCCCCTTCCCGTTACTCCCTTCCCCCAATATGGTGGCACACACACTGACAAATCTTTCCCCCCTATTTCTTGGATGGAGCATTTGCTCCAAGGTTTCTATGGTATAGACGCCCCTGCAGATATGCAAGCGTCTGTTAGTACAATATGCAGTGTAGAATTTCTGCACTTCTGAGCTATCTTCTGAATGCATGTGGTAAAAATGAGTGTGTGAATTATGAGGTGTTTTTTAGGAACACTTCAACATGAACATGGTTGTAATCTGCTGTCTGTGTTTTAAAGATGGTGTTACAATAACCAGAACCACTTTCTACTTAACATTGTTGCCCCAAGTGGTTAGGTAGTCGTAGTGTCGACACTTTATAGTGGAACTTCTTTTGTAACTTCTTCAACACTTAATTAATCATTTTTTCCCTTGAATAGCGCAGACCTGCATTTTATTTTCCTGCTGAGTTTTTTGACTAATTTTACAATTTAGGAGTAAAATCAAAGTTCACTAGCAGCAGGATGTGTTGTATATACATATTCGAAAATTCCACATGTTGAACTATTAACCTATTTTTAAAAACCTATTTATGATATGACATCTTTTATTTCATTCATGTTCGAATACTCCATTTTTGGTACTACAATTTTCAGCGGTTATACAAGACCAGCATTAACTGTTGAGTTTTTTAACATAATTTTTCAGAGCTTATTTATGATATGATATATCTTTTGTTTCAGGCAAAGCCTATGAGATTACGTATGTAAGAATAAAGTTCCACTCGAGTCGTCCCGAGTCCTTCGCGATCTACAAGAGAACAAGCGAAACGAGTCAGTGGGTCCCATATCAGTTCTACAGTGCCTCGTGTCAGGAGACGTACCAGCTTCCGATTTCTTCCATCATCCACAGAGGCAATGAGGCACAGGCCATCTGCCGGGATGATTTCAGCGACATCTCGCCACTAACGGGAGGCAGTGTTGCTTTCAGCACGCTCGAGGGTCGGCCCGGCGCATACAACTTCGAAAACAGTCCTGTGCTACAGGTTAGTTAATTAGCTGTTAATCGTTAAGTCTGACTTTCTTCAGTAAGTAAGTAAATAAGCAAGTAAGTAAGTACTTTGCTCAGCATACATCTTCAGCCTACCTTAGGTTCATGGGGGTCCGCAGGAATTTTTTCAGGGGGACAAAAATTTCTAAGGGGCAAAATGTTTTTGGGGGAGCAAAATGACGGTTTTTTGCATAGAATAGCTGACTTACCTCAATAATTAAATGTTTTTTTAGCATTGAAAATCGTGTTGGGACTGTTGGAGTAATCATAAAAATCAAAAGATTTTATTTTTAAAAAATATTTTCAAAATCCAGGGGGCACATGCCCCTTGCCCCCCCCTCCGGACGCCCATGCATGGTAGGTTGAATTTGTTGGCCACCTCTGTAGGACTTTAGAAGGTGTTATGTTTTTTTGCGATGATGTGTGGCTTGATACACACATACATTGAGTGAGCGAGTGACCAAGAGTGAGTGAGTGAGCAATTGAATGAGCAAGTGAGTGAGTGAGTGAGTGAGTGAGTGAGTGAGTGAGTGAGTGAGTGAGTGAGTGAGTGAGTGAGTGAGTGAGTGAGTGAGTGAGTATTTTTGCCTCAGAAAAGTGTATAAACATTGTACCATAGAGAATAATGATACCTATTATCACTCAATTACCATTAGTATTGTTGTTACCTGTCTTCACTGACAGGTAAAAATGGTGATGGATAGGCTAACTAGGGAGAATCAGCCTGTTCACAGGTGCCTGGAATCGTCAGAGCAAAGATTGGCTTGGGTTGAGTTCAAGGTCAGGTAATGAATATAGACATACGACCTTGGTGGATGGTTTTATAGTAATGCAGAGGGTTAAGCAAAGTTTGGCTCTGATGATTTTCTGTTGGTGGTCTGCTGTTCAGGAATTTCTTGTAAGTGGTGTTTTATTGTCAAATAAAATTATATTTGCAGAGTAGATCTCTTTATTATTTGATCGCTTTCCTGTCATTCAAGCCTTTGCACTGCCATCCATACTCGCGAGTACTGACCAGTTGTTCTGGAAAGCTTTAAACCACAGGAAGCCTATGCATCGAGTTTCCAGAATTGTTTTAAAGGGAGAGAGTTGACTGTCAGCCGTAGGATCTTGGGCGTCTGAGGGGCGAGCAAAATGCCCCCTGGATTTTGAAAATTGTCTCGTTTTCTGTGTTCATGAATAGATATTCTATGCAGAAACGTCATTTTGTCCCCCTAGAAAAATTTGGCCCCTCTAGAAAAATTATGCCCCCTAGAAAATTGTTGCCCCCCTTGAAAAATTCCTGTGGACGTTTATGCGTAGCATCATACTAGAGCAGTGGTCACCAACCCGTGGCTCGCGAGCCGCATGCGGCTCTCGAAAAGTGCCGTGGCGGCTCTCCAGAGCTTCTCTGAAATAACATTTTCTATGTGACGAACTAAAATTGCGCTATAAAAATGGACTTTCCGTGTTTCTTGAGGTCAAAATTCTATGACTTCATTGTTTTTTGTGTCGGTCAATATTATTATAATGATTTTGTTGTGCTCCGTAATTCGTCCTAAAACCACGGCGGCTCCCAAAACTTGCTAAACCTCGCAATGCGGCTCCCAAAACTTGCTAAACTTCGCAATGCGGCTCCTCACCGAAAAAAGGTTGGGGACCACTGTACTAGAGTATGGACCTAAGTTTCTTTGTTTTGGCTATTAGACTGACGTTTGGGTTTAAGTTCTTATAATATTATATCCCTAACCCATAACTTATCCAGATAATACAGGGAACAAATACCATGTATTGGATGAAGTGTGTGCTTCCTGTAAACCAGACAACCTACCCAGACGATGTCGAAATGGCAGACGGAAGTTTATTAATGACTCTTGTAAACACCCATTTTCACAGGAAATAGATGTACATGATTAATACAAGATGAGATGGTGAGGAAGTACTGGCCACCCACCGTCATATGCTGAGGCTAAGAAAATGAAGTCACTAACACTTCATACACATGGCTGCCTCAGGGCTAGCTTAAAGGACTGCTATTGTTCTTGTTCTTGTTCTTCTCCTCCTCCTCCTTCTCCTTCTCCTCCACCTCCTCCTCCCTTTTTCTTCTCCTCCTGCTCCTCTTACTCCTTCTTCTTCTTCTTCTTCTTCTTCTTCTTCTTCTTCTTCTTCTTCTTCTTCTTCTTCTTCTTCTTCTTCTTCTTCTTCTTCTGCTTCTTCTTCTTCTTTTTCTTCTTCTTCTTTTTCTTCTTCTTCTTCTTCTTCTTCTTCTTCTTCTTCTTCTTCTTCTTCTTCTTCTTCGACTTCTTCTTCTTCTTCTTCCTCTTCTTCTTCTTCTTCTTCTTCTCCTTCTCCTCCTCCTCCTCCTCCTCCTTCTTCTCCTTCTTCTCCTTCTCCTTCTCCTTCTCCTTCTCCTTCTCCTTCTCCTTCTCCTTCTCCTTCTCCTCCTCCTCCTCCTCCTCCTCCTCCTCCTCCTCCTCCTCCTCCTTCTCCTCCTTCTTCTCCTCCACCTCCTTCTCCTCCTCCCTTGTTCTTCTCGTCCTGCTCCTCCTCCTTCTCCTCCACCTCCTCCTTCTCATCCTCCCTTCTTCTTCTCGCCCTGCTCCTCCTCTTACTCCTTCTACTCCTCCTCCTCCTCCTTCTTACTCCTCCTCCTCCTCCTCCTCCTCCTCCTCCTCCTCGTCTTCCTTCTTCTTCATCTTCTTCTTCTTCACTTGAGTAACTGTTCAGTGTTCACCCTGTATGGAGCAAAGTTGTATGTTGTGTCATCAGTATCTGAAGCCAGACTTAGACGTGGTTGGTGTTGACACAGAATTCAAACTCGTGAGAATTGAGCTTTTTAAGCAACACTTTGACCATATAACTTGTTATTGTATGGTAAACAGACAAGCTAATTCCAAGTAGCAGTTAAGAACCGCTGTTGTTAAGTCTTTCTGATTAATTTCAAGTTTCTGGTGCACTGCCTAGTGTTACAGACTGACTACAATATATTCCTTTTTTCCATGCAAGCCAAACACTTAGGCATTTGAAATACTAAGCAACATCTATGGCTTAAAATACCTGCCAGGCCGATCCATGTCTGTACTTACTGACTGGTTGCTGATGACGTGAAAAGAAGATGGCTGCTTGTGGCCCGCAGCTGAACCTGTTGCTGGCATTGTCTGTTGATTACAATGGGTCAATGTTCGCTGGAGTTATTGTTGTGTTGATGATTGTTGTTGTACTCGATGAGCTGCTGCTCGCAGACTGACGTATGAGTCAGATAGTGATAGCAACAAGTTTTGACTTTACTGTTGTTACTAAATATACGAGATTTGAAGTTATTATTCGTGGAAGTGTAATTGCACAGTTTTGTAAAATTTGGATACTTACATAGCACTGATTCCATTAGAGGCACTCTGTATGCTAGCTGAAATGATGTTAAATGTCATTACGGAGAAGTTAAGTAATTAGCAGGCTTTGTTGAGATAACTAGACAATGACTCTTGTAGCAGTCTGGTATGTAATGTAAGCCGAACTAACGGGTCCCGCAAGGAGCGGACAGATAGATGATATTCAGAGTTCCTGGAGGGACAAAGAGACAAAGAGAGACAAAGGCAGAACATTAAACCACCATTCAGCCCGATCCATCCATCATAGGTGGTGGAAGATCCTCCAGGTCAGCCTCTGATGGACATCCGTTTGATTAATGGTAGAACTCCTTTCTGGTAGACTGTGAATGCCATTCTAAAACTTCCCCTCACCTTTCGATGGCATAGATGGGTCTGTAGGTGTGAGTTGTGACCATCCGTCTGGAAAATGTCATCCACTTGAGTAAAGTGTGACTAGTCCAATGCCAGTGGGTGACGATAAGTCGGAAAAGTCGAAACCCACAGCAAATTTTGTTCAGGTTACTCTGAAATGCCATTATGGAATGACAAACGATGAAAATACTGCCACATCTTGGCCATGGCCAACGCGTCTAATTGCCTATGATAAGCTTTTTTGTTTGTAGTTTAAAAAACCACTGCAGTCTGTAAAGGGGGTTGATGGTGATGCTGCTGCTGAATGCTGATGATGTTTCAGAGCACTTTTTGGGTTTTACTATGTATATATCTAAAGGGCTTGCTAAGTGAATTACAGTATGTAAGGCTGGTAAGCATTCCTACATTTGATGGTGGACATTGGTGGTGGTGGTAATACTAGTTATAATGATGATGATGAAGGCTATGATAATGATAGCGATGATGAAGAAGACTACGAGGGTGGGAATCACTGTAAAGGTGATGTTGAAATAAGTTTTATGTCTTACACTTGGTGAACTTTGAGTCAAGTGAAATTTTTCCTGTCATTATTTATGGTTGTTCTCTTGACTTTTGCTCAGTTCTCAGTGCTTGCTCTCTGCCTGCATACATATGTATATATATATATAATTTTATATATGCTACTTGTGCTATATACATATACATAATATGTGTACTGATGTGTGTCTATCTATCTCAGATTTCTTCCCTCTCTGCAACACAGGGTAATCTGGTTGTTTCCCAAACGCCTGCTACAACAATGTAGCTTGGAAGCTTTGCAGTAGTCGGCCCCTCATTCTGGAATGGGTTTCCATGCAAGCTGCACCTTGAGCATACATTGAGCATTGTGGGGCGTAGTGGCTCAGTGGTAAGTTCGGCGCCTTGTGACCGGAGAGTTGCAGGTTCGAATCCCACTCTAGCCTCTGCGTACGGACCTTGGGCAAGTCCTTCACTCGCAATTGCTCGTGGCGCTTCGGCGTGAAAATTCCGGCACAGTATCAAATGCTGTAGTCGGGAGCGCCTCTGAGTAGTAGTTGACTTCGAGAGGCGCTATAGAAATATCCAGAATAAATAAATACATATGTGTTGTAATTGTAATATATATAAATATAAATGTATGATTGATATATGTATGTATGAATAAATGATTGATTGATATATGTATGTATGTTTGATGGTAGTCCTGGTTATTTCCTTTCCCAAAGCCTTCCTTAGCTAGGCAGCATGTTACTTTCTGTCTGCTCTGTATTTTAGTTTTCTTCTTATAGCATAGCATATTGCACAACGTTTGACTACTACATAAACATGACCAGCTGACAGAACACTTTCAAGTTCTCAACATGACTCTGCTCAATTTAGCATGGCTGCTACTTGGCATTACATATCAAAGGATTAATTTTTATTCAGCTTGCAATTCTTTTATTGGACGACCAGGTCTTTAGGACATAAAGTTGTGCAATAAAGGATCATTACAGTATACCATACCTTAACTTACATTACTTTTGTTGTCATTCGACAAATCTTCTCCATTGGATTATGATTTTTGCATAATATCACCTGAAACACTAGATTACTAGGTTAGATAAGACCTTGCTTAAGGTATACCTTACTTTACCTGACCGTATCTTATCTTTTACCTAAGACTTACCCAAAGGTTTACCTTTCCTTACCTAAAACAAGGCTGTATATAAGGCATAATGGAACTGGGAAAGTAAGGTATGTATTGCACACACACGCACACGCACACACACACACACAGATGTAATGGAACTGGGAAAGTAAGGTTCGAGCATGTATGCATGCACGAACCTTACTTTCCCAGTTCCATTAAGTTTATTCAGTTTGGTTGAGCTAACCACGTTGTATACCGGTTGGGATTAGATATAGACCTGATGGTCTGGAGTCCTGGTTTTGTGTCTGGATAAGTTAGATGTTTAGTTTTGCAATCGCCGGTGGAACAGAGAGCTTGTTTCTTTGGACAGGATTACTGTTTAATGACCATTTTGTTGGGCTTGTAGAATGTTTCTATCGTCCTGTTGTGGATGTTTAGTGGCGGAATGTTTGGCAATCTTGACTCTGCTGTTTTACTTACGGTTCCATGTGGAACACTTGAATGTCGTTTCGTGAACGGTATTTGTCAGGACCTGTTGGGAATCGAAGCGAAGAAGGATTTGGAAATGTTGCCTGGGCTAAATTTTTATGTCCAAGCTTTTGCGGTGTATGGTATTATTGATAGTAAACTTTCAGGATACATTCGGCTGTGAAAAAATGCTTACGCTGTTTTAATTGTTGTATTTATCCCTGTGTAGTGATAGTATTCAGTCTGCTTCAGATGGTTATTAATGTAGATGGACACAATTCCAGTGGTTTGGTTAGAGGTGTGTGAGAGAACTTGCAGGTGGAGACTTCTGCTGTTTGAGTTTCACTTGATTGCGGATGTACTTTTCGTGCTTACTGAACTATGACAGCAATTTGACTGGCAGGGAAAGTTCTTATGGGAAGCTAATTAAATGCGATATATATATATATATGAGTTTCTTTCTATTTATATATATATATATATATATATATATATATATATATGCAATGTGCATGCATATGAATATACATGCATACTTATGTACATACATACATAAGTACACATACATGCATACATACATACATACATACATGCATACATACATAAGTATACATACATACATACATGCATACATACATAAATAGTTGTGTTTTGTGATTGTGTCATGTTTGTTGCTTTTTGTAGCTCATGTACAACTGTGAGCAATCAGATTCTTTCTATTTATGATTGCGATTCTTAGGTGTAGAAGGTAGGCCACCATTTCACCTGCATGTTTTCAATGTGTGAAGAAAGTGATAGAAATCACTTGAGACAAAACAACAATTCCACCAATGATGATGTCAGTCTAGTTATTTTTCGGGTGGTAAATTGTGTATGGTTGAGGATTGTGTTTGGGTGGAAATTCATTGATGGGGTTTGAAATTTGTTGTTGGGTCGGAATTTATCTGTTTGATCGTAACCCGTGTTTGCTTTGAAAATATTTCTAGGAATGGGTGACGGCGTCTGATATTAGAATTGTCCTTAATCGTATCAACACGTTCCGAGACGAAGTGTTCGGCGATCCTAATGTCCTTCGATCTTACTTCTACGCAATCTCAGACTTTGCCGTTGGTGGAAGGTGAGTAACTGCGAAGTAACTGTTTCGGAAGTTGAGTGAGAAGTAACTGTCTCAAGCGTCTTTAATTAGATTTTCTTTTAAGTATCACTGTCTTTTACAATAACGTGTTTGAAATATGGAATTACTTCCATGAAAATCCATTAAAATAGTAGTAGTATTTGCAACTATAATTTAAAATGCTTGCTGACTGTCTGTACTTGGATGTAATAATTCCTGTAATATTCTTGCTGAGTTGTGTATTTAGCGACAGTAACTTTGTGCATTTTTTGAATAAAAACAAAGAAGAACATTGATGGATTTTAAGACACTCAACTGTACTGATTATAATTATGTTTAATCAGTTAATAGTTTAATTGTTTGAGCACTTAAAATTCTGTGATTTGGCATGAAAACTGCAGAATTAAAGAAAAATATACAACAGTCTTTATCCATGCATGACCAGGGGGGGGATCAAGCTAGATGTTTCGTATCTGATGCCTAATAAGATTACTGCCATTATGAGGGTTCGAAAAGGATGTATATAAATGGCCAGGTGTATGCTATACATACAAACTACATTTATTACCTAACGTACATGAAAGTTTCTTTTCTTATGCAGACCTAAGCCATTGCACAAAGTGGTCTTGTAGTTCATCCAGGGGCAAACTCTGCTGGGTCTGAGAGCTGACTTTTCTTCTGTGCTCTGAATGAGGATTTATTTCATTTGCCATTGAAAGTTCAGTTGTGCTCTAGTAGTTTAATCTATTCGATAAGGTGAATAAATAAACTAATTATCATAAAAAACAACACAGAAACAGGTTTTGTTTAATGGCTGTTTTCCTTTGTATCTGACTTTGCAGGCTTAGTAGTATGGTACTGCTATCGTAATGCATGTGCCAAACTTCAATTTCTTGCTTTACATTTTTCTTTATTCTGGCAGTCAGCTAGTTATGCCAAGGTATAATAATAATGATTTTCTTTATTAATTCAAACTGACAAACGCAGTAAGATTACATTGAAGCATGACATTTGTGCTGTGAAACTGAAGTTCCTGGGTTCTAATTCCTGCTCATGCCCATATTTAAATATGATTGTGGTCAAGTATGTACAACGTTTGGTCTTCATTTGATATACGTGATGAAACCGTGATGGGAAAGATCTCTCTGAACATCATCATGTGGTTTATGTTGGGAAAATTAAGTTGCTAACATTAAGGGAAGCTTCTCTGAAGTGAAGCAAAGGAATCAGAGATTCCTAGCTTCCTCTTCCTGTAGAAAACCGACCTGGCTTCAAGGGTTGCAGCCTGGCTTCATTTGTTTTATTGCAGTAGTACCGCATTAGTGTAATTCCTCGAGTGAGTCATTAAACCTTATGTTCAGTTGGCCAAGTGATGCAGAGGAAGGAGGCTTCCAAACCTTGTGCAGCACCATTTTAGAACCTCTCGAAAGGGTTCGGGTAGACCATGTACTGTGGTTTCATTTGAGGCAACCATCTGTGTGTGTTTTGATAACAGCGATATAGAAGTTACCAAGTTTAGATTACCTACATTAGATAAGACCTGAAGAAATTCGTTTTCTACTGCTTGCTTATGGCTGCTTGTGGTACACGTTAGCTGATCGGTTAGAGTGTTCGGCCTGTAACGTGAAGAGTTTGGGTTCGAGCCTCCACTGAGGCAGTCACTGTGTTAGGGACCTTGAGTGAGTCCTAGCACTCAGTCGCTCAGTACTGTCGATGTTCTGTTGTATGGTCATGTTTCCACTTCTGAACTTTGGAAGGACAGTCAATATCAAATACAGTTGCATTGTATTTGTATTGTATTGTATTGGCTGCATATGGTAGAAATTTTGCACTGATTAAATGATGTCACTTGATTATATAGATGCAAGTGTAATGGACATGCGAGCGAGTGTCTGAAGCAGACTGGACAGCGTCTAGAAGATCGCCTCATGTGTCGCTGTGAGCACAACACGACGGGTCCAGACTGTGGGGAGTGCCTTCCGTTCTACAACGACAGACCATGGAAAAGAGCGACAGCCGCCGATGCATATGAATGCCAGCGTACGTTTTGCATTTGCATTTCTAGGGATCGAAATCGTAATTGTAAACTCAACATTTCTAAAGCTGAGCACAGGACATCAGCTTATTCGTGAGCACTGCAATTACAAGCGACCATTAACAATTATTAGAGAGAGATTAGATTAGTTTCGATTTGATTTGATTTTTGGTTTAGCACTGTTGCCACTGGGAGGTTTGACTTGCTTTTTGTGGTCTTCATATGATTTGTAGTATTTCATGTTTTTGCTTGATCTTGCTACGGTTCTATGCTAGACGCTAGAGTACGTAAGATAAGGTGGTTGAGGTTGATGCATGTGCAAAAACCGGATGTCATGTCTGTTTGGAAGGAATGTTTTATTTACCATATCCACAAAGTCTTCATCTTCTTCTTCTTTGGCTGAATGTTTTGAGCTGATTTTCATCTATCAGGCGCTTGGACTGTTTGTCGTTCATCCTCTTTATCTTTCACATCCGTCCATGTTTCTTCGTCTGTTTCCATCTTTCTTTTGATTTCTTTGTATTTATTATGCTTATCACATCTTGTCTTTTCCATCTGTTCACCTTTCCTCATAACTCTTTTTTCTCCATTTCTCCACCTGCTTCCTTTCCTCTTCTGCCTTCTCTTATTTTTTTACCAATTCTTTTATGTTCAACATTTGGGAATTAGAGTAAATGAATTTGTCTTTGAAGTTGAAGGCATGTCGGGGCCATATATTAGGGCCAGCCTCATATGGTATATTTTGCACACATAAATATCCTACTTCTTGTCTTTAGCCGATGTTAAAATTCACGATGTTCCAGACTTTGCTGAGAAGCTTGGAGAAGTTGATTATGACCTTACTTAATTGCTATAGTGGGCTTTCGGTTTTAAATATTCTATGACAAATATTCTGTTATAAATAGTCTGTGAAAAATACTTTATGATAAATATTTGGTTAAAAATCTTTTCTGTGATAAACATTTTCTGAGAAAAATAGATGTTGCACTATTTTCTTGATGTTGTTTTCAATCTGTTTTCAATCTGTGGCTGTGTATGGTTTTTTCCAGCATGCGACTGCAATGGTTTGTCAAACCGCTGTAAATTTGATGAGGAATTATATCGCAGAACTGGACACGGAGGCCACTGCGAAGACTGCAGGGAAAACACGTTTGGAACGAACTGCGAGCGATGCAGGGATAACTATTATAGAAGGACTGCTGCAGAGAAGTGCAAGCCATGCAACTGCCATCCTATAGGTAAGGTCTTTCCCAAATCTTCCTTTGACTTCAATTCAGACTTAGAATTCTGCTCTCACCTTCCACGTCAAAAAGCAGTGTCTGGGATACATCCTCTGGATGACACGTCAAGGATATTTCTGTAAAGGCGTGTTAAGAAGTGTGTACATAACTAGAATGATTAACCTTGTTGTTGTTATTATTATTATTATTATTAATTATTATTATTATTGCTATAATCATCATCATCATTATAATTATTATTATTTTGAATGCACTTTAAAGCAGTAATTCTGTTTTCTTTTGCTGTGCTCTCGTTTTTGTTCCAGATCAGTTTTATGGTAATTCCAACAAGAAGCAAAGTGAGAAGGAAGGACCTGTACCTCAAGAGGATCTTTGTGATTTAGTTGATTCTGATGAGCGTTGAGGAAAAATGTTAATTGACTTATTTCAGATTTTTAGGTTAATTTTGATGTAGATTTGATTTGATCTGAAGTAATTTGAAAATAAATAATAAATTTTTATAATGGTTGTATATTCGTAAAATTAGGTTCCAGAATTCAGCAGTGTGACATCAATGGTCAGTGTCAGTGTAAACAAGGTGTCGCTGGTGACAAGTGCGACCGATGTCAGGCAAATTACCATGACTTTGGAATAACAGGTTGCAGGTACGGTTTACATATTATAGATAAAACGAAGTTATCTTCATATCGGGTGATGTCGTAATATTAAACTGCAATTTGGTCAAATGCTCATTTGAGAAGCTATTCTATGTTGTTGACATTTACTAATAAAAGTGATGTTCTTATTTTCAAATGTTTATCTTTGTTGAGTTAAGATTGTTGTCAAAAGACAAAGTTATCATGACATTTGAGATTTGAATTTGAACTGAGTTGGCTAGTTGTTGCAAATACATGGCTTGGTTAAGGTGCCACAAAGAAAGCAGTTGCCTAATGCCATTGTATTAGCTTTCATTGCTTAGTAGGCTATTGCTATTAGTTCTAGCATGCGTTCATATTCAGAATAAGAAATTCGTTAGATGCCATTGTCAATCAACCAGAATAATTGGGTGTGTTTAAATATGGAAGACATTTTTATGACATTCAGTACTATGTACAAAGTTGTTTTACAGTTATTGATGCCCTTTTAATGAGATTTAATAATACAAAGCTGTGGTATGTTTATTGATGCATTTCCTGTGTGAATAAATGATTGTGAATATTTGACTGTTTTCCAGGCCTTGTCAGTGTAACGTTGGTGGAAGTTTGAATAACCGACCAGATTGTGTCTCAGAGACTGGAATGTGCAAGTGCAAAGAAAATGTCGAAGGGCAGAACTGTGATGTGTAAGGAATTACGGTTTTGTTGTGACTTCTGCGATAGTCGTGTCGTTTGCCTAATCATTATGATAACCGATGTCGTTTAATGTCTTGTCCTGTAGGCCGTATTGGGGTCATTGTCTGATCCGTGTAATTATTTGTCCTTGCCACATACGTAGGTTATAATGGGTCAATGGCCTATCTGCATACCATGGGGTGCCCAGAAAACTTTTATCAGTAATTGAACACGTCTGCTCTAGTTTTTCGGTTAGTGTATTAGCGGCGACCGTCTGGAACACAAGTACCTATGTGTGCAGAAGATATCAGACTGAGCGAATTAAGCAGCACTTTGTGTGGGACCATAAAATGCTCTGTACGGATTTGTAGCTACTGTGAAAGACATCCGTTTTAAGAATAATTGCCAAATACACTGTATTTCGAAACTGTTGAATATTTTTGCATAACTAAATTTTCTGTATCCACCGATTATAATACAATTGCAGGCTGAACTGGGTAAGATCGTAAAAATGTTAATCCTATTCAACGCTTCTGTGTCTCACCGGACAAAACAACAGGTGAAGAGGTCGTGGTAAAATGCTTATGTAAAATAGTTCTAAATGAGAATCTGCTAAAGTGTAGCCTTATAACCTTAGTCCATTACGATGATGCACAACACCTAAAACAGGCTAACACAGGTTAAAAGCGGGAGGTCTGATGCTGAGAGAAAAGATGAAAGCAGTCAGTGTTCAAGTGTATGGTTAATCATCTCGTTAGTGAACTAGCTCCTTTTCAGTATCTCACAAAGAGCAACAGTTTATGCTAGCTTAAACTGTGTTAAAGTTAGAAGAAGAAGAAGAAGAGCAGTCCCTTAAGCTAGCCCTGAGGCAGCCATGGGTATGAAGTGTTAGCGACTTCATTTTCTTAGTGTAAACTGTGTTAAAGTTAATTAGAACTAAAAGTTTTTCGGTAGTCTTGAGACTCATTAGTGTGACTGTGTTTGTAGGTGTAAGCGAGGATTTTTTGGATTGAGGGAGGACGATCCTCAGGGTTGCATGGCGTGTTTCTGCTATGGACATTCGACATCCTGTTCATCATCGCGTGGTTATACGACACGGGTTGTCCATTCAGACTTTGAATCTGGTAGGCATATGTGGTTCTGCCATTACTCAGCCCAACCTGGCTATGGTTACCCCACCCAACCTTTAGTTGCATCTTCTGCCACTTTCCAAAGCTGTAGATTCCAGATTCGAGGCAAACGAGTTGTTGCATAAAAGCTCAATGATTCGATACCCAGTCTGGAATTTAAAAGTCATATGTAATGCCAAGGGTTATGAGTCTTGAATCCTGTTGTAAGAAAAAAACTTTGAAAAGTTTGCTAACCTTGTGTCGGCTTTGCATTGTCACCCACCAGATCAATGACAGACTAACTCCTGCGTGTCAATTTATTATCACGTATTAATTTGAAAATACTGCTTAAATCAAGATAAGAAAGTTGATTCAGATCTGTTTTAAGGGTTGATTTCCTTATGAAATGTCACTCATAAACATTCTGCTGTTTTGAATGCCATGGAAAGCTGACTATCATTCAGCTACATTTTGTTGGCCACTTGTACCAGATCCTGGTTAAAATGGCTCTGAGCTTAAGGTGCTTGTACCATAGAAGGCAATTAGGCAAGAGCTGCAAATACACTTCAGCATTAATAATTATTATTTTTAATTAGTCGTACTTTGCCAATTAAGGAATTAACTTTAGAGAGCACAGTGGCATCAAGAACAAGGTCAGAACTGACTAGGTTGAACTAACAAGGGCAGGTCAAGAGGTGACCGGAGGCTTTGATGACAGCTTGGAATCTAGTGGGGCCATTATCTAAATCTAGGAACCTTGTCCCAAATTTGAGCAAATCCTATCAACAGCTATTTCTTGATTTTGCTTCTTCGCTGATAGGAGTCTTTACTTTAAAATTGGTTACCTGGTTTGGTTAAGTTAAATTTGGTTATTTGATTTCTTTATTATTATTATTATTATTATTATTATTATTATTATTATTATTATTAGTAGTAGTAGTAGTAGTAGTAGTAGTAGTAGTAGTAGTAGCAGTAGCAGCAGCAGCAGCAGCAGCAGCAGCAGCAGCAGCAGCAGCAGCAGCAGCAGCATCGTTATCGTCATCGTCTTCGTCTTCGTCTTCGTCTTCGTCATCGTCATCGTCATCATCATCATCATCATCATCTGCCTTGGATGAGGCTTGAACCCATACCCACACTCTTCGCATTACAGGCCAAGCGCTCTAACCGAATGGACACATGCCTCACAAGCTAACGTGTTAATTCACCTAAGAAGTTAGCTCTGTTAGTTTTACTATTATTAAAAGAAGCGCTTTTACGACGAGCTGCATTGGTTTCCCAGGCACTTTTAGTACACACTCATCGTTAAAGTAATATATTTTCTGCTTTACTTTCACTATTCGAAGCTGAGGTGATGTATTGAGTAAACTTGATTGGTGTCTTGGTATTATTTAGTGCCTTTTACCGTATAAACAATGTCATGGAGATAGGCCTCTGATGTTTGTTTTATGAGCTTGGTTGGATCGTATCTATTGATTAGGTCAGCAGAGATGGAAAGGCGAGTCTCAAAGGGGTCAGGAAGTACCACTTGAGTTCAACTCCAGGCTAGGACATATCGGAATTTCCTCTGAGTCATCGGAACCAACCTATTTTCTTGCACCAGGTACCTCGTTATAAGTTTCAGTACGTTTCAATATTTAAGATATTTCACATATTTATATTTCTATATGTCAAACAAACCGTGAGAAATGTTCTAAATAATTTCTGCCGACGTCAGTTGCCATAAGATGTCGTCAAGCTCTGAATCTAATATTTCAGATGTTGTCGTCGTCACGATCGTCATCATCATAATCATCATCATCATCATCAACATCATCATCATCATCATGATCATCATCATCGTTTCAATACACTACTGCTGTGCATGTAATTGACCGACTCTTTTCAATGGATTTGTCATTATTCTTGGTATTCTGAAATTTACTATGCGTGTAAATCAGTTTATTCACTAAGTGACTCTAATGAGTGACTAGTGAGTCATTTAGTAATTAGTCACTCTAATGAGTCACTTTGTGTTGAAGTTACATTTCTGCACTTGCCTGGATTGAACCAGTGTATTAGAAAAGCCAACCATAATTATAACCAATGCTATAAAATCTGTTACAGAAATTGAGCAGGCATATCACATCTGTTAGCTGCTTTTAAAAACAGGTTCCTAGAAATTGTGTTGATACGTACATATCGGTATTTGACTTCTTGTTGGCAGGGTTGACTTTCAACCACTGTTCCAACCACTTTGCATCTATTCACCCTACTAATTGCTTAGAGATAATTAGGTCTGACTTCATGCGATGTTTGCTAATGTCTTTAGACCGTTACCTTGGTGACCAGAGACTGAGTTACAACCTCTTGCTTACGTTCACGCTGAGGGTTGGGGACGAGGGAGCGAGACCCTCAGGGGCTGATGTCATCATAGAGGGCGGCAGTGGGCAGAGGATATCTGCCGCAATCAATGCTCAGGCAAATCCTCGGCCGAGGACAGTCAAGGAAGACTACAAGTTCCGGTTGAATGAACATGCCAGCTACGAGTGGACGCCTCGCCTGAACTCCGTGGACTTCATGCGTCTCCTGTCGAACATTACGGCCATCAAAATCAGAGGAACCTATTCAAGTCAGGGTAAGATCAGTCAATTGTTGTGATCCAGGGTTGGTTCTTTGTTTATCACTGATGCTTTTTAAGTGGCTTTTTTTTATAGCTGTAGAAGAGAGAATGACTAGCAGTTTTACACAGAGTTGATAATTGTATCTGTACTCTGCCAAGAGCTTCTTGCTCTCTCTCCTCTCCAGTTCCGTAGACGCCTGATAACCTTCCTTTTTGCTGGACGGTGCTGACATTGTTGTGGGTTGAGAGCGCCGCTGCTCTGAGTGGCGCTATATAAGTGTTTGGTTACAATCATGTAGATCATGTACTGTATATGATCTATGTAAAGCATGTCCAACTCATGTAACATATGCAGTTTAAGTTTGTTGTCAGACAACTCTGATTAGCAGGTCCAACTTGGTTTCTTCTGAAGATACATTCTGAAATCCAGTGTTAGACTTGTGTTGTTAAACTGTTGGCTTAACATATAGGTTTGTTTGGTTCTTTTCGGTATGTTGTATGCTGTGGAAATACGAGGACTGTGTGAGGAATAGTTAGAAAGAGAAGAATAATGAGTTCAGCATAAGGATTTGTACACAAAACATAGCGCAAGGGAAAATCCGCCAGAGGTGGATTGAATTGTGTTTTGGGTAATGGCCAACCTTGAGTAACCTGAGCATTCAGTGGAGGTGGATATATTGTAGTGATTTTGGCGGTTTTGACTTCCCGAGTTACTTGGCTATTCAGCGGAGGTTGATTTTAGCGATATTTGGGGGTTTGACCTCCTGAGTAACCTGTACAAACTGTTCTCAGCATATCTTTATGCATTACCCACAGGGTCTTTGTGATGGAATTTGTTTATTGACACAACAGGAGTTGGAATTTTGGACAACGTGAGATTGCAGTCTGCCAGGGAAGGCAACGGTGGAACGCCGGCCACAAACGTTGAGCAGTGCACTTGTCCCGACGGCTACGTTGGCCAGTTCTGTGAGTCCTGTGCTCCGGGGTATCGAAGGGAACCGCTCGGAGGAGGCCCGTTTGCCCGCTGTGTTCCATGCAACTGCAACAAACATTCAGACACATGCGAGGCAACGACAGGTGAGATTTTATGTTGTTTAGAAAGAGTTCTTTATTGTGAATGTTCTTTGGTGTTTCATCACTGCTCTGTAGCCATTTAGAAATCTGAATTTGGAGAAATTAAAATTGTAAATTGATTAGTAGAAAGCCTAATGAAATGAAATAGTATGAAGAACTGCCAGTTAGCAACTTCTCTAGCACCAGTTTATAATGCACAAGACATCAACTGAGAAGGATTTTAAATTCCAAATGGCAGTTCTGTTTTCAAACAGTGAGACAATTGCCTTGTCATCTTTGAGATGAGTTAGCGGCACATGGACAATTTTGTTCCACCTGCCTGTATCCTTAAACGAACTGTTAAACTTGCAAGCAACTTATTTTATTCTTCAGGATTATTTTGTGTCACTGATCTGCCAAATGAGATTTTTTGTGATGTTCCATTTGAATGTAGGACGTTGTATATGCCAGCATAACACAGCTGGGTTGAACTGTGAGCGCTGTGCTCCAGGATTCTATGGTTATGCATTGGCTGGAACGCCTAATGACTGCAAGCCTTGCCCCTGCCCTGACCGTGGACAGTGTGTGGAACTGCTCAGTGGAGAAGTATCCTGTGTTAACTGCAGAGAAGGCTACACTGGTGAGTAAATCGATTCATATTTCGTTTATTCGTTTATATTTCGTTCAGGTAATCAAATGCAGTTTTGTTTACTTGAATATTGGAAAGGCTTGAAAGGCAGCAGTGCTGAGGTGATATTCTATTGAACAGTACTACAATAGTGATATTCAATTGAATAGTAATACAAAGGTGATATTCAATTGAACAGTAGTACAACAGTGATATTCAATTGAACAGTAATACAAAGGTGATATTCAATTGAACAATAATACAGAGGTGATATTCAATTGAACAATAATACAGAGGTGATATTCAATGGAACAGTAATACAAAGGTGATATTCAATTGAACAATAATACAAAGGTGATATTCAATTGAACAATAACACAGAGGTGATATTCAATGGAACAGTAATACAATGGTGATATTCAAATGAACAGTAATACAAAGGTGATATTCAATTGAACAGTAATACAATGGTGATATTCAATTGAACAGTAATACAATGATGATATTCAATTGAACAGTAATACAACGGTATTGACTAGTCTGTTCTCTGTTACAAGAGTGCCATAGACTTTTTATTCATTTTGTTTTAAAACTATTAATTGTCTTACAAAGACTAGGGGGAATCCAATAAGAGCAACTCTGGTTGCCAGTGTAGAAAACACCTCATAAATTTCTGATAACAAGTACAGCTCAGATTAACTTGTTATTATTTTGCTAGTCATATGGATCCGGTAAATTCACTGATTTAAATTGAGTTGCCAGAGTGAACTTCATTCTATTAAAAACATATTCTTTCTTTTCTGAACTCTGTTGCTATACTTCGGAGCCAGCGATGTGATCAAAATAAAAGAGGATTGTTTGAGTTGACTGAAACTTGAATATCGAATTTACGTTTAGGTCTCCGATGTGATATATGCACTGAGGGTTATTCTGGCGATCCAGAGGGAAGATTTGGACCACGCAGGCCCTGCACAAAATGTGTTTGCAGCGAAAACATTGACCCCAATGCAGTGACCAACTGCAACAGGTTTGAACAGTTTTTTAAATCTATTGTTTCATTCCACTTTGTCATGGAGTTTGAATTTTCTTTATTCTATAGTTCCTCTGTTTGATACCAAGTGTTGTTTATTATTGATAACTATAAACAGGTTATCTATATGGTGATCAATAAAAGATTATTTTATTCCTATTCTATTGTAGTTCTATTCTATTCTTATTCTATTCCGATTCTATTATATTCGTGTTCTATTCCTATTCTATTCCTATTCTGTTCTATTCTCATTCTGTTCTATTTTCATGCAATTCTAATATCAGACTGAAACTTTTCAGATGACTTTTTCTAAGGTACAGTACTTAGCAAGATGATTAGAATTTCTAATTCAAATTATTGCCAGATTGTTGTGCTGTTATTTTGCTTCTTTTACCAAAATACAATAAACTCAGTGGCCTGAAAAAGTCGGGATGTTCTTTGGTGTTCGTAGCACTACAGGTGAATGTCTGAAGTGTATCTACAACACAGCTGGGTTCAACTGCGATAGATGTCTACCCAGTTACTATGGTAATGCCCTGGCACTGCCGAAAGGACAGTGTAGAGGTGAGAACTCGGTGCTATATAAATTTCAACTATGAGTCGTTACTATAGGTGCCATAGATGTACAAGTGTGGCTAACATGTGATCATTTCTGCTGCACTTCATAACTTGGTTAGCTAAGGTCACTTCAATAACCAAGGTCACTTGGTCAACTAAGGAAGGTCACCTGGTCAGCTAAGGTCACTTGTTAACGAAGGTCATTGAGTTAACTAAGGTCACTTGGTTCACATTAAATAGAAATTCTCAGTTGGTTCTTATAAGTCGGTCCATTATTGCAAGTTTCATTGGAATTTGAATATCATAGTGCCTTCCATAAAAGTTGCCATATCAATTTTGTCAGTACATTACCAACAAAACCTTCAAGGGGTTTTTAGAAATATCCATGCAAAAATGTCTAGGTACATAAAGACGTGTTTGTTACATTTATTTATAATAAGATACTTTTATTTCTTTGTAGTAACTTGAGCTCTGTTGTTGTTGTTGTTGTTGTCTAGCGTGCAACTGCTACGGCCCAGGGACGATGCGAGGTCGCGAGGGCACAGACTGTGACCAGACGACTGGTCAATGCCACTGTCGGTCAAACGTCATTGGACGCAACTGTGACCAGTGTCTCGAGTCGTACTGGAACATTGACAGCAGCATAGGTCAGCCATCTCTCTTAAATCCAGAAAGTTTTTTAAAATATGAATCACCGTTGATACCAAGATAATTCCGCTTCTACTGTAAGGATATTTCAGCTCTGAAACGTTTTGAACACGTTGAGTCATGTTTTTTAAAATCTTGTCGACAGCTATGTTTTAGCGCCTTTGTGAAGTTCTTGAAAGGTGCTATATAAATCATATAATATATATAAAAGGTGCTATATAAGGTCAGATTACAAGATATGTTAATTCATATCTAGACCTCCGTGGTGTTTTTTACCTCTTTTCCGTTAGTGCTTGAAAGCCATTTTGTTCGACCCTGGTTGTCCGTTGTTGGGTCGGATTCGCCTGTGATGAGTCTCTCTTGAGCAGGTGCTATATAAATTTGTGATTATAACTAGAGTTATAAAAAAAATTAACAAAGTCTCTGAAGCAGGACCTAGAGGTTTAATGTTTAAGTTGAAGGTCCTCTTTTCTTGTGTAAGACAAAGAGCACAGCTGTGTTTTATACGTGTGTTTGTATGTGTGTGTAAGTGTGTGTATGTTTGTGTGTGTGTGTACCATATGTATGTTTATCTGGGCTTTTGTAGAGCACTCTTTAGGGACCACTGAGAAGCCCTTTGAGCATGGCTGTCTGGAACCCAAACCCCTGTATTTTAAGATGCTGTGTTTTAACATAATAAGAAAATGTAGCTTTAGCAGAGCTAGAAGGAACAGTATGTATGTTCACGGTAAGACTGTTCCTAGAGGATGGGCCAATAATATGGTTTTGTATACATCATCAGGATTTAAATCTAAAAGTCAGAGCCTTGGGTCGGTTGCTTTACTGTGCAATGCAGCCGCAGGCATAAACTTCTCAAAGCAACAAGGCTTAAGCCCCCTCCCCTCTGTGTCTCGACTATAGGTTTCCACTATCGGCCAACGGTTGGCAACACCATGAACGTCTCTCACATCTCTCAAGTTGTTTCTGTCTGCTGTTGCTCGAGGTAGATTACACATGGTTCATCCAGGTCCTTATCAATCCATGCCACTCTCTTCCATGTCTTCCAAGTGCTGGTGATTCATATGTTATGCTCATTATCGTATCATTTCCCAACTATCCATGCTTCCTCATCGTGGCACCAAAGCAGATCAACGTCCTTGTCTCGATAGTTGTTAACAACGTCTGGTCACTTCGACTTGTTCTAACACCTACTCATTGGTTCCTCTGGCCATCCATGAGTCTCTCCATATATCTGCCTGAAGCCCCTGCACATTAGAAGTATAAATGAACCTCTCACCTCCTCTAATAAATCACTGTAAGTTCACACCAATTAACAAGTGTGGACTCATTAACGTGGAGTCATTGGGGACATGTCTTGTGACGCAACTTGTAAACAAGGCAGCACGTAAAAACGGATAGTGCTGAAAACATCAATATTTAGCGCAACACTGCAGTTTTATGCAGCGCTTTAACCAATACGGTGTGTTAAGTTAATAGCTTTGGAGGACTTAGCACTGCTTCACGTTAAATAGAATGACGCTTAAACCGTGAGCATGTAAACAAGTCCATGCCTTATCGGTAAACGACCTTTCAGTCAACTTTGTCAACAGTGCCTTTGTGAGGTTCTTAAAATGTGCTATATAAGTGTTTACATAAATACATGCATACATACGTACATGCACACATACATACATAAATACAGACATTACATAACATACATACATACTTACATTACATACATACTTACATTACTTACATACATACATCACATACATACATCACATACATACATACTTACATTACATACATACATACATCCCATACATACATTACATACATACATACATACATACATACATACTTACATTACATACATACATACATACATACATCACTTACATACATACATTACATACATACATACATACACACACATGCATAATGTACGTATATACAACACTGATGCATTAGTGAAAAGTAAATGAAAACTTTGCATCGTGCAGTAGGCAAGTGTTTAGTGTTGCATGAATTGAGCAGAACAGATTAAAATAATCTGAATGTATTAAAACACCGTTTGTGTATCTTTTCCTGTTGGTTCTTATGTTTTGTTTCTTGTTGCATTGATTCTGTTAGGTTGCGAGCGATGTAACTGCGATCGCATTGGTTCCGTAAACATCTCGTGTGAAGTGAGGACCGGACAGTGCTACTGTAGGCCAGGAGTGGCTGGCAAGCGCTGTGACCATTGTGCCGATAACTACTATGGTTTCTCGCATTCTGGATGTAGAGGTCAGTAGCCTTTGACTTGATTGGGTAGCTATAACTGAGAGAAATGGGTCAACACTTGGATTATAGGTCAGTTGGTGAGGTTGCAGATGGGCCTGGCTCCTGTCCTCATAAACATTTGCTTCACCAGTGCCTACAAGTGGCCAACCAGACGGACTTGAGCTTATATTACAAGGAAAATAGTAGCCCTAATGGTTTTCAGTTTTTTTACTTCCAGTGGTCAACAATTGAATTTGTCTAAGTTTTTAGTATTTTTATTATTATTGATGTTATTGATCAGACTCTTAAGGTTTTTGCACACTATTAAAGGCTCATATTGTTCCTGCTAGCTGTGCTTTTGAGGTGAATGCCTAAGAGTCAACGTTTAGGAGGAGCTCTTTATACACGCAGATAGTAATGGTTACAAATGCCCCATTCTCTGTTATGAGCCTTCGTACAATGACACTTTCTGTGTGGCACCATAGCTATGTTCTGGTCTTCATTTTGAAAATGTCAGAGTTCTGTGAGAAAATATCTTTAACTCTTCAAAAACTACTTTTTAGTGCTTCAAAGCTGTGACAGAAGCCCTATTGTCTGTAATATCACATCAGAGTATGTCGCCATTGCTTCATATGGTCCAAGTTCAAGCCTTAATTATAATTATAATTTATGACTTCACCTTATAAGCATTCATGGTCAGCTGGAAGAAATGTGTGCGAAAAATAAGAAATAGAGATTTTTTCAACAAACACCTGTAGTAGTGAATTCCGTGGATGTGGATCATTGTGCGAAAATGCACAATAAATTGAAGTCTTTTACTAGATTTGGGACAATGGCATAGTTCGATTATTGTCATCTTTTGTTCCATTTTTATTGCTTGTTCTTTTATCTTCCCAGAGAGATTTGAGTCCAGTGGATTGTTTTGGTTTCTTTTAGCTTGCAACTGCAATCCTGATGGATCGCGAACTCTGCAGTGCGACCCGTCGACGGGAGCCTGTCAGTGTAAGCATAACATCGAAGGACGCGTCTGTGACCAATGTGCGGAGAACAAGTACAACATTTCAGCTGGATGTCTTGGTAAGCGTTTGGTTTCATTGCATGATCTATGATAAGAAGATTATTTCTGTGATATCACACTTTCATATCGTGTTTCATAAAGTGTCTGTGTTAGAGCATCTTTGTAGATGCATACTGTTAGGGTCCTGCAGCAGGTCCTTTGCTCTCATCTGCTTCATGCCATCAGATTGATGCGTTTGATGATGATGATGATGATAATGATGATGATGAATATGACGATTTCTACAGCGCCATAACATGACACATGTCATTACAAGGGCGCTTAGACAAGTTCAACACGGCTTAGAATATTCAACAACATGATTAGATATTGTTGCTGTGTAAGAATAGATATAACATAATACATTCATGTGTTAACATGTAGTCACGTTGTAACGATTTTTTCCTAGGTGACATCAGTTCATGCCATAATTAAGCATGTTTAACTGAAACTTCGTTATTAACTCCGTTTCCTCTGTTACGTTTACTGCCAGTAGATCCCTGGATATGGAGCCTGTCCATCAGAGGACTTGCTGCTTGCTTTCAGGCTTATGCTGATACCAAATTATACTGCTTATGACACAAGCACACATGTGTACACTACTTGGTCAGGCAGTGTTTAATCTAGACGTCTTTTGGGGGGGAAATTTCCCCCCAGGATTGAAGTTTCCCCCCCCCAGAACTCGGCAATATTGTACGGCAGAGACCTTTTTGGGGGGAAATTCCCCCCCGAGAAACCTTGTTTCCCCCCCCCCCCAGAACAGGG